>CM033643.1:112604240-113222247 GCA_019512145.1 Engystomops pustulosus | reverse complement strand
TAAAAAAGGTGATGAAAAGCTTGCACAGTCCTCAAAATGAAAACGTCAGCTCTTTTCAGAAAAAATGACACCTAACATCGCTCCATACACCATAGTATTAAAAAGTTATTAGCGTCAGAAGATTCGTTTTATTTTTGAGTGTATCAAAACACAATAAAACCTATATAAATTTGGTATCACCATCATTGGACCAAACTAACAAATAAAGCAGTGGTGTTATTTGGAGTGCACAGTGAAAGTTGTAAAAACTAAGCCCACAAGAATGTGACGCAAATGTTTGTTTTTTTTTTTTTGCTAATTTCACCACATTTGGAATTTCTTAACAGCTTCCCAGTAAATGGCATGGAATAATAAATAACATCACTGAGAAGTAAAATTTGTTACACAGAAAATAAGCCCTCGCACAGCTCTGTACACAAAAAATTAAACAGTTATCGATTTTTGAAGGTGGAGAGCGAGAAATGAGCGAAATAACCCTGCGTCCTTAAGCATTATTATAATTATATAATTATTTTTTATATATGCATTTATTTTCCTGTGACTCCTCGCCTTCTTTTGGATTTTTCTGTTTTCTGTAAGCATTTTTACTCTGTGAATTATTGTCTTGGTTTACAAATCATGTACAATATTAAATGTTTCTGTATTCTACAAGAGTCTGACAAATGAATGGCACTTGACACAACTATAAAAAAGACAAAATATGTGTTTGTCTTGATATTAATGCCACTGATTGTCACAGGTTTCTCTTTTGTAATCAGTAATAGTAGAAGGTAATATATTTTTTCTCTTTTCTCTGCAATTTCTGACTTATTTTTTTAAATGGTAAATAAAATAATCAGTGACTTACATATCTTTTCCTTTTACCTTGCTTTGCCTTCAGCCAAAACTTAACAGTTGTCAGTTATTCATATTCCTCATTTGTAGGAATTGTGTACCTTCTCTTATGGCTTTTAGCATACTTTCTACAACAACAAAACACAATGGGGCAGATTTATCAAGCTGTCTGAAAATCAGAATATTTCTAGTTGTCCATGGCAACCAATCACAGCTCCCCTTTAAAATATTCATGAGCATTGGTAAACTGAAAGCTGAGCTGTGATTGGTTGCCATGGGCAACTAGAAATATTCTGACTTTCAGACAGCTTGATAAATCTGCCCCAATATTCTGCACATTTATGTGCCATAATCACTTCTAGGTTTTCTAAATGTGGGCATTTACCTTGACTGGACTGCGAGTCTTAAAGTTTTCTTTTCAACCAATGAACCTAAATGTATCTTGTTCTCAAGAAGTCACTTTTTAGCAGGAATTTCATTTTTATCGCAGACAGAGTTTCAATGAAAGACAATACACACTCTCCCATAAAAGTAAGGTCTGCTCTAGACGGATACCTTTTGTCCATTTGGCTGCTGTAAAGCATATTCATGTAAAGTATGTTGTGTTGTGTGTGGGATTTTCACGCACAACCATCTCTAGTGTTTACAGAGAATGGTCCAAAAAAGACAAAAACATCCAGTGAGTGGCAGTTCTGTGGGCGGAAATGCCTTGTTGATGCCAGAGGTCAGAGGAGAATGGGCAGACTGGTTCGAGCTGATAGAAAGGCAACAGTGACTCAGATCTCTGAATGCACAGTACGTCGAACTTTGAGGCAGATGGGCTACAGCAGGAGAAGACCACACCGGGTGCCACTCCTTTCAGCTAAGAACACTGAGGCTTAAAATTTGCACAGCTCATCGAAATTGGACAGTAGACGATTGGAAGACGTTGCCTGGTCTGATGAGTCTCGATTTCTGCTGCGACATTCGGATGGTAGGTCAGAATTTCAACAACATGAAAGCATGGATCCATCCTGCCTTGTATCAACGGTTCAGGCTGGTGGTGGTGGTGTCATGGTGTGGGGAATATTTTCTTGGCACTCTTTGGGCCCCTTGGTACCAATTGAGCATCGTTGCAACGCCACAGCCTACCTGAGTATTGTTGCTGACCATGTCCATCCCTTTATGACCACAATGTACCCAACATCTGATGGCTACTTTCAGCAGGATAATGCGCCATGTCATAAAGCTGGAATCATCTCAGACTGGTTTCTTGAACATGACAATGAGTTCACTGTACTCAAATGGCCTCCACAGTCACCAGATCTCAATCCAATAGAGCATCTTTGGGATGTGGTGGAACAGGAGATTCACATCATGGATGTGCAGCCGACAAATCTGCGGCAACTGTGTGATGCCATCATGTCAATATGGACCAAAATCTCTGAGGAATGCTTCCAGCACCTTGTTGAATCTATGCCACGAAGAATTAGGGCAGTTCTGAAGGCAAAAGGGGGTCCAACCCGTTACTAGCATGGTGTACCTAATAAAGTGGCCGGTGAGTGTGTGTGTATGTGTGTATACATATATATATTATTTATTATGTATTTTTGTAGCTGAGTTGTGATGAACACATAATAGGACCTCCCAAAATGGGGCATTTAAAGGTTAAACCAAGAACACCATTGGCTAGTTTGAACAGAAGTTTGACAATCAATCACACCTGGGCTTATTTTGTTTTCTATTAAGGTAATTTTTGACCTACCACTATGGTGCCACAAGGGATAGCAAATGTAGCTTTCTACGTCATTTTAGGACATATAGTGTTTATAGTAGACTAGTGCTGTAGTTTCTCCGATTTCTACCAAGCAACTGCCTATCTTACAGTTTCAGCAGATGTGCTTGGTATTATAATTTTTATTTTATTGGAATGAGCTGCACATAGTTTATGCAATGGTTGAATATGATATCACTGGCTAAGAATAGACAATTGCTGGATGTCCATTGTAATCTGAAACAGAGCACCTTTACTAAGGACCAGCAAATCACTTCTTAAACATGGCATTTTAATAATCTTACCCTTAATATAACTGGTTTGGAAATAATTTTCTATCTAGTGGGAACCTTTGTTATCTGTAAATAAGTGTATGGTTAGATTAAGACAATCACACTTTAGGTAGGAGTAAGAAACACACTTGGGCAGCTTTATAAACACTGTCCTAAGTTGAGACAGTACAGAGTTATACTAGACAGTCTCATTCTGCACCAGATTTATACAAGTGTCTAATGCTGAATGATAAATCTGTCCTAGTATAAAAGTGTCTAGTTGTACTCTGCACCACAATACCACGCCCCCTTCTTAGGTCACACCTCTTTTGTCGAGCTAGCTGTAGGAGAGCCAGGAAACTGTCTAAAACCCTTTATAAATGTGGTGCAGACAGTGAGTTTTTAGTGCAAACTATGACAGATTTCTGTTGTGGACCGATTAATCTCTCCCACTGTGTACTGTGTGTAACTGTATAGTCGTGTGTTCCTTCTTTAGGCAGAATATTGTATATGCATACAGTTATCTGCTTGTTCTGTTCTTGTGTGGTAGAGCAAGTGAAGGGAAGAGATTGAAATGCATGAGCAGATGCGGTGTTCATTGTCTTTTGAATGATCTTGAATAAAAGCCTCTAGTGAACCTACATATATCAGTGGATATTTTTTCATCACTGAAGATATTTATAAAAATTTGACTACTGACATTATTACTTTCCTCAGGTGACCTCTTTGGTGTGACAATGAAATGCAAATGCTTTGGCTCATCCGTTTTTAGCTACAAATGAAAGATTTAGTTCACATGGAGGACTCATAAAATATGTATTAACTGCTCATTTTGCCTTAAATCCATAGCTGATAAGGTACTCAACAGTTTGAATGTTTTCAGCTTCCTGCACTCCTGAATTGTCTATCTTTACTTAGCTTTATATTTGCACTTCGTTCTTTAACTTAATGAATCATTTTATTCTTAAGGGTGTATTCCCATTTTAATCATAAAAGATGTATTCACAGGGTATTCAATAAATGCCAGATAGCTGCAGCTCTCTTGTTTGCAATCCTTACCTATGAACTACTATTTGTTTGTTTGTTTGTTTGGTTTTGTACCATTTTTCATAGAGTTGAACTAAAGTGGATGCATTCACAAATGTCTCAAATGTTCAAGTTTCACTATGCTTAACATACTTTCGGACAAGTTATTTTGTGGAGAAGCAAGCCTAGGATAGCATGGGCTTTTCTGACACATCAAAGACAGGCTTCATCATAGTGCCAACTTTTCCCAATATCCTCTTTAAGAAGCAATGGCTTCCCCTTATGATCTAAAATCCTTACTTCACACAAGATATGCAACAATAAGTGAAACAGTGGGTTGCTTTAAGGGACCATCTGCATTCATAGAGAATGAGCGGTGGTGGCTGACCAGAAAATACAACTTACCCGAGTATAAGCTTGAGTATAATCAACTTGAATAGAAGTCAAGGGTGGGAAAAGCTATTGTCACAGTATATAACTAGCCAGCCAGCTCATGCCCCCAGTATATAGCCTGCCAGCCCATGCCACAGTATATAGCCTGCATACCTATGCCACCAGTATATAGCCTGCCAGTCCAGAGTATATAGCTAGCCTCTGCTTCCACTATATAGCCAGCCATCCCATAGTATATAGCCATCCAGGCTATAATATATTTCCAGCCAGCTCATATTATAGCCAGAACACACCCAACCCTCCCACTCAGCACATAAAAAAAATAAACTCAGTACCCGTGCAGGTTCTGGTCTCTTTCTTCTGGCAGCTAAAGGCTATAATGTCAGCTAACTAATAAGCCCAGTTTGTTTTTTTCAGCAATTTTTTTTGTGCTGAGAAACTGATTATACTCAAGAATATACGGTATGTGTCCATTTGTTCTCACAAGCTCAATCAATCCCTCCCCATAATACCTTTGATTTTTTTTCTGGGGTCCTCACAATACAGACCATGATTATATTAAGGTATATTTCTATTTAAAGAAAATCTACCATCTACTAGGGGCATTTAATCATAGATCCAGGCACCATGACTGTGGTATTTTTTTTTAATTTTGTTATCCAAGTAAAGTAAACTTTTAAAACTATGCTAATGAGCTTGGGGGCTCTGTGGGTTCTTTTCCGGAGTCCCTCAGTGATGTATTTTCACTATTACAATGAGCAGAGCAGGTCAACTTTCCCCCTGCACTTCCTGCTGCTGCTAGATTACACAGAGGGAGGAGGGAGAGAGCAGTGGGAGGGTGAGACATATTCTGCTCATTGTCACAGCCTGTGAAACTGCAGCACTGAGGGGCTCTGGTGGGGTTTTCAAGCAGTATAGTAGCCACAATTCCAGCTGGTGTTGAGTTAGATTGGTTGGGGACATTGTTTTCTACGGTACCTGTCCTATTCTCGGCATCCTGGAGATGTCACATCCAGATTTAGTCTGGGACAGCATGATTGGCTGCCCAGGGGCGAGCCCTCTTCCTCGGATATGCCTATTGTTTCCCCATTGGTTACAGCTGGCTGGTAGTGGTTGGCTTCGGGTGGGGGTGGGGGGGTCGTTCTCTACATAGACCTCATCTTGGTCTCTGAGCTACCCCTGGGTGCCAGCTATTCCAAACAAGTAAGGAATTAGTTGCTGTGGTTTTCCTGAATATTTTGGTAGTCAGTCTACCAGATTCAGAATAGAGATTGTGTCATGATGAATCTCCGATGTAAGGGCAAGACCAATCCGGTTGGAATTAAGGATGGTCACAAATTCCTTAAACAAATTCCCGGGGTCCTTAACACAAAATCAGGACATCATCTATAAATCTTACCCATAATAGGATGTTTGATGTACTGAACCAGCATGGTTACCACATCGACATTCTATTCCATCTGGTTTGCATTCAGTTGGACCATCATTTATTTTTCAACAGGACTATGACCCCAAACACACCTCCAGGCTATTAAGTGCTATTTGACCTAGCAGGAGAGTGATTGGGTGCTATGCCAGATGACACAGTCAACAGACCTGAACCCAGTCAAGATGGTTTGGGGTGAGCTGGACCACAGAGCGAAGGCAACAAGTGCTAAGCATCTCTGGGAACTCCTTCAAAAATGTTGGAAGACAATTTCTGGTGACTACCTCTTGAAGTTCATCAAGAGAATGCCAAGTGTGTGCAAAGTAGTAATCAAAGCAAAAGTTGGCTACTTTGAAGAACCTGGAATATAAGACATTTTTCAGTTGTTTCACACTTAAAGGGGTATTCCCATCTGGGCATTCACATTTAATTAAATTCATTTGCCTTATGTAAAAATTTCTTCAATTGGATGTTAATTAAAAAAATGTTCCTGTGTGAAGATAATTTCTCATAAATGTAGGCATGTTGTCCCTTAGAAACGAGAGAGCTTCCTCGGATACGACCACGTCACACTCTGGCAGCGGTGGCCAGACTTGCGCTATAGAGTCTTGCCGGACCACCTGGATTCAGTAATCATTACCACAGAGTGGCTGTGGGACATGTAGTAACTTCCGGACATTTTATATACAATAACCTTTTGTGTTCCTTGTGAAGCTATCTCGTTTCTAAGGGACCCAATGACTACATTTATGAGAATTTATTTTCACACAGGAACTTTTTTTTAATAACATCTAATTGAAGAAATGTTTACATATGGCAGATTAATGAAACTGAATGTAAGTGCCCAGATGAGAATACCCCTTTAAGTTATATATGTTAAGTATATAATTCCACATGTGTTAATTCATAGTTTTGATGACTTCAGTGTTAATCTACAGTTTTTATAGTCCTAAAAATACAGAAAACTATTTGAATGAGAAGGTGTGTCCAAACATTTGGTCTGTACTGTATGTAGGAAGATTACCACAACCACAGTGCCTGAATATATTAGTAAGTGCCCCTGATTTTTCCATGCTTGATTTTAATGGTAGATTTCCTTAAAAAAAGATGGAGGCAATGGTGTTAGACAAGTGGGAAGATAAAGACATAACTCTTCAGATTTTAGGTGGATGAAACAGATATGTCTGATGAACTCCCACTCTAAGGTCATGTCACGTGGTGTACTTATTCTGGAAGGCCTCACAATTTAGTACGTAGGCCTGCCCACCTATGCAAGATAGTGCCTTTGCGCTAAATTCTACTCTTAGCCCTGTCACTGTCTCAAACATTTCACTGCCACAACCGATACGTTTCTTAGCCTTACTAGTGAATAGTTGAATTTTTTTTGGAAGCCTTCTAGGTCAGTGATGGCGAACCCTTTAGGGCAGTGATGGCTAACCTATGGCACGGGTGCCAGAGGTGGCACTCAGAGCCCTTTCTGTGGACACTCGGCCCATCACCAGAGATTACTCCAGGTATCTTCCTGTAGTCCCAGACAGCCCAGGACTTGCTGTACACAGAGCTATTTTAAAGTGACAGCTCTACCTGGGACTATTTTCTGCTTTATTGGTGTCCTCAGGGGCTGGTATCAATGAAAACTGTGACAGAGAAGGGAGTATAAATCGCAAATTAAATTTCTGTATTGGCACTTTGCGATAAATAAGCGGGCCTTTGTTGTAGTTTGGGCACTCGGCCTCTAAAAGTTTTGCCATCACTGCTTTAGGGACTAAGTGCTGAAACTACCAGCAAAAGCCACATATTTTTCACAAAGTGCCAAATTAAGGTAACTAAAGTAACTTACAGGCTACAAATGTATTGGCATCCTGAGGACACCAATACAGTTGGAAAGAAGAAATTCTGATTATTATTATAGCTTCCCTCTAAGGTCCCCTTAACAGGATGAATCAAAGGCTCAGAGAAGGGGCCAAACCTCCTCGCTCCTCCTGCACTTCAAGTCTCTTTAAAATAGTGTTAAAGTACTGGGCTGCCTGTGACTGCAGGAGGAGGTATTGAATGGTGAGCTTTGTGCTGGGTGATGACCAGGGTGCCCACAGAGAGGGCTCTGAGTGCCACCTCTGGCACCAGTGCCATAGGTTCGCCAGCACTGTTCTAGGTGGTAATGTAGTCCCAAAATTAGCAATTAAGACAGTGAGCATTTACATGTCTTAATTATTTACACTTGATGGATTTTCCTCCTTCCTCCCGGATTGTGATGTCCCTGAGAAAGGGATGTTCCAGTGCTAATCGGAACTATACCTCCCCCACAGTGAGGCACATTTTGAAAGTGAATTGTCAAAAGAACTCTTCAAAAAAAAGGTTGCAATAATGCAACCATCTTTAATTGACTGCGTAACCTCATTCTCTATCACCCCATATCAAATTAGGAGGTGCTATTCTTAAAATCTGGGGGCTTATATGATCAGACCATGTTCTTGAATAGCTTCAGTCCTGAGATTTAAAAGGCATGTAAAATAATTTATCCCTATCCTATCCTGTTAGCAGAGGGCTCATAACTATGGGTGATGTCCAAGTCATCAAGAGGTTTGTGATTTCTTTGGTGTAGTTTAGCCAGGAAATCCCCAAGACGGGCTCCCCCACATTACTGAACAGCTTATCCCTTTCATCCTGCCTGGGGTGTAATATGTACATATACTCTTTGGGATGTGTAAACTTATCATATTCTCCTCCCAGACTACTACTTTTTATGTAATATGTGTGACTGGGTCCCCCCCCATTGTGAAAGCTTCCTTACAGAATTGGGTCATAGGTGACATTTGTCTGAATAAAGGTGATTGTGAGAGGATGGAGAACTTTAAACAATAAATTAATCGCCATATTTTATACCATACCACACAATAGTATGGAAGTGCACAACTAGGGAAGTTTAAAGGAGGACATACTTCAGCATCAGACACAATGATTTATCAGGCGCAACCGTTTACAGTCATGGAGGCTGAACTGTGAGCCACTAAGTATAACTAACTTAACTAATAACCTATTTGTCTTTTACTTCACTTTTAACTCCCTGTGCAGGAACCCTCTGTTACCTCTAATTTGGTAAATTTTGCTATAAGAGAAAGTACTGTATGTAGGACCTTTTCTCTTTTTTAGGGTGCATTTACACAGCCGTCTTGGGGGATGTATATTTGGCCCCAAATTTGCCCCCATAGTCTCCATAGATGGCAATGGCAGCCCGACGGCAGTACAGTGCCAAACGTGTGGCTTCGTACACCAGGAAACGATAGAGCATGCCGCCATGTGAATGGACCCTTAAACTCAATTTGTCATAACAGTTTGAACATATATGTGGTAGAAATGTCTGTCCCGCTGTTAAGAGCCTGTACATTACAGCACATGCGATTTTCAAAATTTATCAAGATCATGTGACTGTTATGAGTAACATACAGTGCCTACGTAGGGGCCCGTTTCCAGCCGCTGTGCACCATTTTGTGTAGGAGGCCTTAAAGGCAAAAATGTGGTGAGAAAGAAATACACTAGTGGGACCCTTGGTGAACTAGTTTGCAGGGAGTTGACCTTAAGTTTAATTGTATATGACTCAAGCAGACTGTGATTTGTCTGTTAGATAACTTTGAACATAACTTTCAGTCTCTAGTGTATCAAGGCTCCATGTGTACAGGCAGAAGGCATTAACTGAGTTTTGCATGCTTAATGCTTATCTCAATATTTATTGCATTCTATACACTTGAAATTGCTCCCCATCTTCCCATTTTAGAGACATAATGTTATTTGATTACCTTTTAATAAGCTTTGGAAGTAAGTGCTGGAAGAACAAATCCAGTTACTGTGGTGAGCTGTACAAGAGAAGCATGAGCTAAGTGTGAGGCCTGTGCTGTGTTATCCTGGAACTGATTTTGGCTCCATATGACCTTCAAATTGTATTAAAATTGTACACTGATACTTCAATTTCATACAGTGCAGACTATTTAAATTCGGCAGAAAAAATGGTATTCTCCATTTTATTTGCTTAAGAAGTGTAGAGTATCTTCATAATATGATCCTATAAAATAATTGTCTTTGGATCCATGGTAAGTAGCTTTGAGAATTGCTCCATTGCTACATGTTCCATGCTTATGCATGACACATTTAAGTAAATCTGTCATCAAAATCAAGACTGATAAACGAGGGTCACTTACTCATAGATCCAGGCACCTTAACTATGGTAATATCCTTTTATTTGTTATCCATGGCCTTCTTCCTTCCAAAATCAACCTTTAATATTATCCTGAAGGGCTTGTGGATTGTTAAGAGTTCCCTGATGCAACGGCACAGGCTGTAACACTCTGCAGGAGCACGTCTCCCCCTCCCCCTGATCCCTTTTTACTCCCTCTCTCCTCTGCGTGAAGTAATCTTACTTGCAGCAGATGACGTTTCAGCACCGGAGGGGGGTAAAGGGCTCCATGCACGCTCTAACAGCTTGTGAAGCTAACAACCCCCTTCAGTCTCATTAGCATAATTTTAAAAGTTGATTTTAGAAGGAAAGAGGCCATGGATAAAAAAAATATAAGATTTATACTACTTAGTTTTGATGGTAGATTTCATTTTAAATAGAGCATCCATCATTTTGTTTTATATCTTTTTTTTTTCTACTGTTGCACCTATTTTTGACAGATATACTATGCACAGACAGAAATATTTATAAGATAGTATGGCAACTTCTCTTAGCTACCACTGTATGGAATTATGTAGCATTAGCTTCCTCTAGCCAATCCTAGAAGTTCAATTTTTTATGAAGCGGCCCAGGGGACTTCAGTTCCCAATTCTGCTAATCGCTAGAGGACCCCAGATTGAATAGGTAAATATCTTTAATGATAAAATCTTTTTAAGAAGATTTGAATGATTTCCTAACCTCTCTGTTTTAGTAAATACTTGTATTCATCATTAAAAATATATATTCTGGATCAGATTTTACATACGTAGGCTACATTCACACTTCGGTCCCTGGTAGAGGAGGAGGAGGTGAGCACTGCTCACTCCGCCCCTCTCCATAGAGAAACATGAGGCACAGAACCATATTCCGAGAAAAGAGAGAACATGTCCTATCTTTACACAAGGTACGGAACGGTACGGTGCCGCACTTGTGCTACACCATACCGCTCCCATTGGGCGCCGTGCACCCATTGCCGTCTATGGGGGACGTATATATGCCATATATACAACGACTGTATTTACCTCCCCCATATGATTAAAGTAACATAAATAATCTGTAGCTACAGACAAAAATTGCTAGATAGTTTCAGGTATTCACTGCTTACCAGTCCGATGTATGATCCAATGCAGCTGATTGCCTCTTAGTGTGTACGGTGCCTGCAAGAGCATAAATTCTGTGCCAATGAAGGTAAAAGATCCAAAGAAATAGCAATGGTGATCCAACACTTCTATAGTTTAGTAAAAACAGTAGATTTTTGATTTCATTCCATTAAAAGTTTTTCCATGAATAGATACAAAAAAACATTCATGCTCAAAGTTTTAAAAGCACGAACAGACTTACGCATTTTGGATGCTATGTGATATGGTCCTTAGTCATGGTTTATTTGCTTCCAGTGAGAGAAACATTTAAATTACTATCGGGTTTACGTTATGATGTCGGGGCATGCACAGTAAGGATATTAGTAAAATGGGTATGCCGTATGAATGACGTATAAAACACATGTATATCAACATTGATGAAGTGTATATTAAATGTTTTTCATAGAAATAGATGGTATCAGATCTGTTATTGAATCCTTTTGGTGAGTGTGTGTCTATTTATAGGATCCAATATGTCTCTCTATTCTAGAGTTTGTTCTACCCCCACCTCTTTTGGGGGCGGCAACCTTTTCTATCTTTGTGATATGTAAGCTTGTCATATCTCCTTGGTGAGTGTCATAAAGTCATAAAAGTGTTTTGATTAGAGATGACATGCTTTTGTTGATCAAGTTATCTATTTTACATGCATGGCGAATGTGTTCAGCTATTCTTGTTTTAAGTGTTGTTATAGTGCTCCCAATATATTGGGTGCAGCAGTGAGTACATGTGGCCAAATATAATATAAATGATCTTTGTAATTGAAGTATACAAAACTTTTAGTCAATGCCGAATTATAATTTTTATTTTCTATTACCTCATACATTTGTATATAAGGAAATGTTTTAGCCTTACTGAAATAACAACGGGGTCTCATTGGTTGCTGTTTTTATAACTTGTGGATCACTAATAAGCTCAAACAAATCCACACGTCTAAAACCTCTATTTCAATGCAAATGTGTTGTATCCCTTTGTGCTGGCAAGGGATCGGATGGGAAGGATTATGTGTGAGCTCTGTATACATAGGTTCATACCGTAGAATATTGCTTTGTAATTCGACTGTGTACATGCTAATGCGATTGGTCATAGAAGCTCAGCTTAGTACAACAAGTAATGTCTTAAACCAAGAAAGTCAAAATGATTTCCTTAGACCATGGGGTTAATGCTTAAATTAGTTTAAATTCCTTGTGTTTTTGCTTTGTTTTATTTTCCGGGGATTTTTTTGCTGTGTTATACACGTACAAGGGTTCAGTGCTTTGCTGTTCACTTGGGAATGCTGTTCTGGAATGGAAGAAAAAGCTTAGAAGGCTGAATAGATTCTGGCATCCAAAAGATTACAGATGATTAATTGTAGCAGTGATGACAAAGTAGAAGTGAATGGTGAGACAGAGACCATGATAAGGGTGTCAGACTTGAATAAGGTGAGCAGTGCTGAGGATGGCAAGCCGCATCAGGACCTCTGAGTAATATGGATGACCGTACTGATGGTTTTTGTCAGCTGATGGACTGTAATATTGAGTCGTGAGTGCTCAACTCCCAGTTGCAATCTGCTGCTAATAAAATAAAATAATAGTTCTTGATACTTAGTCTCCTGGATAAGTGTAATGATAAGGAATGCCGCAGCCGTGTTTAGAACCCCCCGTCTCCTGTACTGCTTTAAGGCTTAAGCCAGACTGCACAAAGCATTGTATATATACTGGCTTTACAGTCACATGGAGTCCATTTTATCACTGTGCTGAGATTTATGTGAAGAAAGAGAAACTCTATTTTTGACACTGGGGTCTCCTGTGGCATGACCTCTATATTGTGCCACAAGTGGGTTATGCTTGAAGACCTTGGTATTTTGGGTCTATATAATTGCTGTGGCCACATGGCTGCACATACTAAATCAGCCTCCTGGGCCTGCATCGTTTCTAGGGAAGATTTTGTTCCTATAAATGGTCACGCAATGAACTAAGGATTTTACTGCTGAAACCAAGACGGCTTGTCAGACACAGTGCACAGAGCTAATATTACTGCCGTTTACAGCATTAGGATAAGGCCTACATATTAGAATATGTAGGAACCTGATGCAATGGAAGTACAAAATAAAAAACAGACATTTACACAGATACTACAAACCAGCATTCAGTACTCTGAGTGGTTTGGGGAGAAAAGGGCTGATTTAAGGCCAACCATAAAGTACTGCCTGGCATGGAAGCTGCTACTTATCACTTAAGTTTACAGTTTGAATCGTGTTTACAGGAGGTTGAAGGAAGTGAAAACACACTCCATCTTTTACTGATAGCAGATATCTCCATTGTGTAGCAAGTAACTTTTATTATGCATGTGTTTGCCTTCGTACAACTGTCTTTGCACAGCAGAGAATTTGCTTCAGTTCTTTTTTTTTTTTTTTAATCTTCTAGCTTAGATGAACATTTGCATTGTTTACGTGTTCGGACTCATCCACAGCAAATAACTCCTGTGTGCAAGTTTGTCTTTATTGCTAAACAATTCTGTTTTTACACATAAAAGTTGAAGCAATAAACATTAGTTTGTTGCCACTATAATTGTGCTAAATGAGAGTACAGAAATGTAGAAAATAATTGTATTTCATTCACATCATTGATCCTTGCACAGCAGACAAATATTGCGGATAAGCCCAACAGTGTCACCTGCAGGTGAATAAAATGGCCTAATAATTCTCCATCTGGCAAATGCAAAAATCCGTCTTCAGAGAAATATCATTTAGATTATGCTCTCTAGACATATCTCTAGATGTCTCAAATCTGCATTTTTATGGTTTTGTAATATTTTCAGCATTGCTGATTAATAATGGTAATTAATTTCATGAAATGCTTGAGGGGTCTATAGCAGTGGTGCAAATAGTTTCAGAAAGTCGCCATTGACTTACCAAATGTTTAGCTTTAAGATCATCACTTTTTCTGTTGCCCAGCAGAAAGATTTTTATTGATTAGTAACATTGGACTTTTCATTGTGACCAAATCTTGAAATCGGAGGCACCATGCTGATTTCGGTCTGCACCTATTATTCTGGAATAGATAAATATTTATCACCATAAAAAAACCCTCTAATTCTGTTCTGTTCCCTCTTGCTCCCTACCATTAAATCATTCACAGGGTGAGATTTATCAGAAGTGTTTGGTTGCCATGGGCAACTAGAACACTTCTGCTCTCAATCAGAACTCAGCTTCCATTTTCCCACAGTTGTTCATAAACTTAAAGCTCATAGTTGCCTTGAGCAACTAGAACAGTTCTGCTCTGACGCTTTCGATAAATCTCCCCTGTACAATCGTTCAGCTTCACTGAGGGATCAGTTTACAGATTCTTTCCATAAAAAACTATGTAGTGCGTTAAAGAAATAGAAGAGAAGTGGTTCGATAAATGATGAGCACGCTGGCACGACGAACATAGGATGTAGGGAATAATGCACTTGACACATGTGTTAGTTAGCATATTAGGGAAGCTAACTGTGTGAGTGATCAAGCTATGACAATATAAATTCTGATACAAAAACCCACAATGCTATAAATAAATGAACGTAACAAAACTCAATGTTATTAGTCACAAAATAAAGCTTAAATTGTTTGATTTTATGATTCACAAAATTTTATGGCCTCTCTAAAGTAGTAGGAGTTATCACCAAGATGGCCGCCACTGGAAACTACAAGTCCCATGATCCTTTAGTTTAGTGGATGCACAGCAACCAACCGACAACAGCCAAACATAGTGGTGATCACGTAACCTGCCCAGGCAGCTGCAGGACATGTGATTTGGACATGTGACCAGCGGCCATCTTCTTTCCTGTGTCTTTTCCACGTGGAGGAAATTAATGGACTGATTAAGGGGCCAGTAGCATTTTATTTCTTCATTACAGTCTATGTCAACAGCATTTTTCTGCTAAGGGGAGCAAAATTTTAAATGACTAATTACATATAAGCTTATATTTTAAGGACCCATTTGTATATGAATTATGTTGATGAAGTAGTGGCTGACTCAACCAATGTGATATTAAAAGGAGTCTGGCTTCCCCATTAATCAGATGATTCAAGTGCTCATTATTAATCAGGCACATATTCTTATATTTGGTAGTGGCTAAATTGAAATGTTTCTCTCTTTGTGTTCATTTCATAATAGGGTGATTGAAAAAGTCAGGTTGATGTAAATAAAAAAATATTTTTTGTTGTTTCTTGGATACCAGTTTATTAACATCATTATTTTGGAAAGAAATGCATTTTTCTTGTGTTCAGAAATACTGTCTAAGTAATTAAAGTTATAATGTTAGTCGGTTCACTAAGTTTCCTCATCCTAGAAGCCGTTTAAAGCTAGATTAGAAGACTGCAGGGATTCTTTCTTTCTACATTAAGCTAGCTCAAACTTATTAGCAAAGATAATTAAACATTACTTCTTTGTAACATTTACTTTTTTTTAGTAGACAAACTAATTAGCTAAATTACAGTAATTGTATTTTATAACCAACAACAATTTTCAGTAGTAAGTTCTAACATGAAGGCAGTAGTAGGTCTGAAACTACTTATGGTCATTCTCTAAGACAGTGGTTCTCAACCTGTGGGTCGGGACCCCGGCGTGGGTCGAACGACCAAAACCGGGGGTCGCCTAAAGCCGTCGGAACCGCAATTTTACTGTGTTTTTACTGCGAGTTGCATGGTTTGGGGTCACCACAGCATGAGGAGCTGTATTGCGGGGGCCCTGGCATTAGAAAGGTTGAGAACCACTGCTCTAAGATATTGTAGAAGTGAAAAATAGAAATGTGCGTGTACTTCCACCCTGCTGCCCACCGTTATATTGAGATGGGGGTCATTAAGTCCATTTTCAAGATAGAAGCACCCTTTTAAAGAAAAGCTACAATAAGAATCAAGCATGATAAAACAGGGACACATACTTGATAGATCCAGGCACTGTGACTGTGGTAATCTTCTTATGTTTGTTATCCATGGCCTCCCTCCTTCTAGCATCAACCTCTAAAATTCTGCTAATGAGCCAGAAGGGCTCAGGGGGCGTCAATAAAGCCCCTCTGTGCCATAGCTTCACAGGTTGTTACCTTGTTTCACCCTCCCTGCTCCTTGAACACTGAACAGTCAGTGAAGCTAAAGCACGTAGCGGTTCTGGTAACATTCACAAAAGCCCTTTACACTCATTAGCATAACTTTAAAAGTTGTTTTAAGAAGAAAGCAGGCCATGGATAACCAATATGGTCCATGGTTCATCCGGATTTTAGCTACATGTCTGCTGAACTCTCAGAGGACTGAGCACTTTTTCATATTTGTGTTTGTTTTTTATTTATCTGAGCGACAAATTTTACTTTTTAGTTTTTCAATTTATTATTCTATGCAATGTACTGGAAAGCTGGAAAAAATGTGATGGAGTGAACATCAAAACACAATTGCACCTTTCTCTCTTTGTCTGTTTATGCTTTATCTCTACGGTCCAGATGTGTTTTTTTTTTTTTTTTTAACCAAAGATCTGCTTTTCCATTTTTATGGTACAATTAAGCTACAATTTAACCCCTTAAGGACACAGCCTTTTTGTTTTTGTCTTTCCAGTTTTCACTCCCCACTTTCAAAAAAATCAATTTTTTGAACCTTCCAACTTTTTTATTTTTCTGTGTACAGACATGTATTTATAGTGATGGGAAGCTGAAAAAAAATTTGATACAATGAAATTGACGGAAAAAAAAACACATTGGCACCATTTTCCTTTAGGAAAATTTTCCTTTAGGACTTGTCATTACAGTTTTCATTAAGCATTAAAAAAACATATAATAGATCAGGGTTCTTATTTGGGTCCCTGTGTGTCTTCTTTGGCCATTCTAGGATATGCTGTGCTTTCTCTATGAGTTAATTTCCACACCCCTCATCTCTTAAAAATGGGAGGAAACATAACAACTCAACAACAACAATAAACCGTATAGATTGCACAGGGTACCACACTTGTTGCATAAAATTTTGCCTTAAGTTTCCCCTCTATGCTGGGGTTGAGTTTCTGAGGAAGGTACGCTGATCCATGCTTTCTGGGGATGTCTTAGACTACAACAAAAAAAAAACATTGATTTACATTTAAAACTGACAACACTTGCTGTTCTTAGCTGCTTCACAGTTTCAGGGGCACTTCTTTCTAGCTCCCACAGGATATCAGTATCTGTATCTGACCAATTTTATTATCTACAGTGTCAGAGGGGAGGTGCTGAAGCGGTTGAGGGGAGTGTGCTAATAATTATACTAATCTTCTCTGTCACTGACCAGTTGACAGTGTCAGAAGCTGCTGTGTACATGCACATTGTGATCTCAGGATGCTCATCCATGACACTGTCGGCAGCTGCTGTGCGCTCCTGGCCTCTGTCCACACACAAATAGCAGGAGAAAAGCATGCGATAAACGCCCGCCGGACATGAGAGACTAAGGAGCTACAGATTGGGAACTATAAACATCCCTTTACAACAAGCAGATGATTACTGTTATAGAGCATATCAATTGAAGTCTGAACATAGATATTTGCAACAAAGGATCCCTAGTCCTGAGTGAGAATATATTGGAACTGCGAACTGTTCCAGTCGTACTGTCATACAGCATGCAGGTTGTCTAGTAGGCTCATTGCTCTGGCTTTGCTCTATATAGCATGCTCAGTGCCTAGATGGCTACTGATATGTAACACGCAGGCTTCCTAGGTGGCTATTGCTAAATAACCTGATCTTTGCCTTGGTGGCTATGCTTGATGGGATCTGAAAGATGAACTTTTTAACTGTATTATGACACAAATAGCTTGTTCCTAGTTACATAACCAAATATATGGGCTTCTGGATTGACATAACCCAAGCAACCACTAAACTCAGGAATTAGAATAGTAATATTTGCCTGACTTTGGGGGAGTTTTATAGGTAAAATTGTGAGATTTCACATAAAAGGAATTTAGAAAAGACATTTCATACTCTACCCGAGAGGACTAGTAGTTTAGTGGGGTAAAACTTGGAGACAGGTTCCTTTTAAAGAGGACCTGCCAACGATATAAAAGGCACTAGGAGCTGCTTACTAAAATAACGCGCGGTCCGGCGTTTTTATTGTATGGCACGGCAGTGTCTGCTAGCTTTATCGGTGGGATAAAAAGCTAAAAGTGTAACACTGATGCATCTGAGATAGCGCTAGGAGCTGCTTACTTTTGCCTTTTTATGGGTGACTGGTCCTCTTTAACAGTGCCCCCATGACATTAAACCTGACTTTTTCAAGAGGCCTGATGACCGGATGCGTGATAGGATTCACACCAGTATATCTTTTCCAAAAGGAAGGGACTCCTGAATGTACTGTACCGAATGACAGTGTTGTTGCATCTTTTGAGCACAGTGTGGGGAACTGGCTTGGCTGAAAGAGATGCAGGTCAGGGAAGAAAGTGTTCTTCTTATGGAGAGATTTCCATTAACCCCTCAGCCTCTTTTGGCCTTTTTTTTTCAAATCTGTCCTGTGTCACTATAGCTTTGGAACGCTATGAGATATCTAGGGGATTTTGAAATTGTTTTCTCGTGACACATTGTACTTCAAATTTGTTTAAAAATTTGGATGAAATCTTTTGTGTTTAGTGTTTAAAAAACTAAATTTGGCAAAAATTTTGAAAAATTCTTTATTTTCAAAGTTCTAAATTCTCTACTTTTGATGCAGATATAGCACCCAAATAAATTTGTAACTTACATTTCCCAAACGTCTGCTTTATGTTGGCATGGTTTTTTAAGATTCCACATATTTTACTAGAATGTTATGAGGATCAGAATTTGGGTGCCATTTTAAAAATGTTTTCAAATTTAGATGGACCTGCTCAACTTTTAATTGAATGTGAGAGGCCTAAATAAAAGCTAGAATTGTTAATGACCCCATTATGGAAACTACACACCTCAATGTATGAAAAAGCACTTTTAAGAAGTTTGTTAACCCTTTAGGTGTTTTATAGGGGTTAAAACAAAATGGAGGTGTTGTCTACAAATTGTAATATTTTTTGACAATACACTCATTTTGGGTGGAAAATTAAACATTTGTAATGGATTAAATGAAAAAAGGCTCCACAAAGTTTGATACCCAATTTCTCCCGAGTACAGTGATACCCCATATGTGGTGGTAACCTGCTGTATGGGCGCACGGCCGGGCATAGAAGGGAAGAAGGCGCCATGCAGATCAAATTTTCTATGTCACATTGTACAGGCTATAATTTTTTTTGTTTTTTTATTGTGGACCTGTAGGGGCTTATTTTTTGCCACATGAGATTCACCTCTCTGGTAAATTATTTTGGGGGCATCTAAAGCTAATTGATGAGATTTTATTAACTCTTTGTTGGTGGAGGAAATGAAAATCATCAATTTTTGTTTATTCTATGGGTCTCCAGGATTACAGAGAGACCTCATTTGTATAGTTTTTTCCCCCCATTTTTACTGAATAAAAAGTAATTTGGCGAAAATATTCATTTTAGTATCACCGTCTTTCATATGCATAACTTTTTTATTTTTCCGGCTTACAAATCTGGTTAAGGGCTTATTTTTTGCAAGAAGGATTGTTCTTTTTAGTGGTCTTATTTTAGAGTGCGTAACTTTTTCATATCACTTTTTAGAGCATTTTTTAAAGGGTGTTTTAAAGGGTGTTAATTAAAAATGATCTTTTTCGGAACTTTTTTGAGGTTGTTTTTACGGGGTTCATTTTGCAGTTCCAAAAAGATTGTTTTATTATGCAGATTGTCACGGACGTAGCGAATCCAAATATGTGGGGGTTTTGTGTATTTTATTTTATTCAATTTTACTAAACATAACTCATTTGGAGAAAACTTTCTTCATTTTAGCATCACCATATTTTCAGATGCAGAACTTTTTTATTTTTCGGCTGACAAATCTGGTTAGGGGCCTATTTTTTGCAAGAAGAGTTATTCTTTTTAGTAGTCTCATTTTACAGTGCGTAACATTGTTTTAATCACTTTTTAGAGCAGTGATGGCAAACCTTTTAGAGTCCGAGTGCCCAAACTACAACAAAGACCCGCTTATTTATCGCAAAGTGCCAACACAGAAATTTAATTTATGATTTATACTCCCTTCTCTGTCACAGTTTTCATTGATACCAGCACCTGAGGACACCAATAAAGCAGAAAATAGTCCCAGGTACAGCTGTCACTTTAAAATACCTCTGTGCACAGCAAGTTCTGGGCTGTCTGGGATTGCAGGAAGATAAATGGAGTCCTCTCTGGTGATGGCCTGAGTGCCCATAGAAAGGGCCCTGAGTGCCACCTCTGGCACCAGTGCCATAGGTTAGCCATCACTGTTTTAGAGCATTTTTTAAAGGTATTAATTAAAAATTATCTTTTTGGAACGTTTTTTGCATTTTTCCCCCCTGGTGTTTACCGTGCAGGTCCAGTAACGATTCTGTTTTATTATACAGATTGTTACGGATGCGCCAATACCAAATATGTGGCGTTTTTTGTGTCTTTGTGTTTTTTATACTTTACTAAGTGTTTTTATGAGAAAGTGGCATTTTAGGGGCTTATATTTTTATATATTTATTTTTTATTTATTCTAATGTGTTAACTTTAGTGTTTTTAACTTTTTTTTTACTAATACATACTCTGATCGCTGGTTCAAGTCCAATACAATGCTGTACAATACTTCTTCATTGTAGAGCAGTGTAAACTGTTTGAGCATGCAGACGCATGCTCAGACAGTTTACAGTCAGGATCATCGGGCAGCCCTGGAGCACTGAGCAGACTTCAGGGCTGCCCAGAAGTGGATTGGATCCCCCAGTAAGCAGCACGGGGATCCGATCCATAGCAGGAACACCCTTACACGCCCTGGTCATGCTTGATTAAGGGGACGCTCCGATCGCGGGTGTTGGCCGCTGCTCTTGGTGTCTCTGAATATACAATCTGAAAACAAGGTGTAGAAAGTAAGAAAAGTTATTTTAGTATTTTATTATGCCTTTATTATCGTTTATAACTAGACATGTAAATGGGTGTCTGAGGTATATGATATTTATTACATGAATTGTATCAATTGAGTATGTATTGATTAGGCTGGTGTGACAGTGCCATCTATGGTGGCAATTACTGCTGTGATGATTTCATGGTTTTGTATAGAGGTATTTTCCTATATATTCATTGCATTTAGGTCAAAGGATGATGTCTCCAGCATTCACTGAATAACGATATATATGTTTATTATAGGAAATCCTAAGCACTCGTATTGCTGCCATTATAGGTTCTATGTAAGTTGTTTTAGTGGTTTTGCCATCCACATGGACTGTGCGACCCAATTCACACCTATGTTGGGGCTCTCGGTAAAGGAAACTAAATTCCAAAGTTAAACTTCAAAATAGACTTCAATGTATCTTATGTTACAATTTTTTATTTGAAGCTGAAATGCATATGCAGGTTGCTTTTTCCCTCCGTATATATTAAAAAGGAATCTGCTGAACGCAGTTGTGAACTTAGCCTTATATCAAAGTAAATCAGATATACTACCTGGTCACTTATGGTGTATTAGATACTGTTGTATTCATCATATATGGATAATTTTTTTGTCATGTTTTGTGCCGTTACTGTTATTACCACTTTTTTTTTACTTTTTAGAATCCATTATTTTAATACCTGTTTTATTATTGCCAGGCTTGTGCATTTTGATATGCGATAAGACTGCAAATTGAACTTATTGGTCTTGCAACGGTATATTCCCAATCAGTTGCACGGTGTCAAATTATCTTTGTATGTGAAGTCTATCCAATTAATTTTTACATTCTGGATCTGTAATTGAAACCTGTCATCCTTGACCTAAATATAATTAACTGGATTTCAATCCAAAACGCTTCTTGCTTTACAATAACACGTATATGCTGCATGCATTGTGCCAATCATCCTCTTCTGTTAAAGAACACATTGAAGAGAAGAAAGAGGGGGAGAACCTTGTCTGTAAGGAAATGTTATTCCGGGTGAAGCCAGCAAGTTAAGGTAGACATCACTTGAGACTAGCACTTGTAGATAGTTGTCACATCTGATTAAAGGACCCACTGGCAACAATGAGAGTTGGCATTGTTATATCAGGGGTTAGCATAAGCATAATTAGCAAAGTGATTAACGACAAAAGAAATGCTGTGTAATGTTCTGGGATCAATTTTCCATTTAAAACACTTGCACCATTATTTAAACTTACATGTGGTTAGTTAATTATCTATTTTACAATATTGAAAAGCTGGATTTCTCAAGGCACACAAGCTGTTCTGTCCCATCTGCAGTCCAGCTATTAAAAATGTGATTTGCACTGACTCCAAACAGACTGTTTTTACCCTAGGAAGATCCACGGAGCAGGTGTTCTTATCATATTACTTTGCAGTACAGTTAATACGACCCTACTGCCGAAATTGCTTCTCTCAATTGGTTTTTCCTTGGAGTATATGCAACTGTTATGTGCATAAAGTAGTATGCTTACTAGCTAGAAGCACACTGCATGCTGTAAAATGAATTATTACTGTCTTTAAGCCTATTTATTTGCTTTTAAGTCTCATTTCTCTTCTTTACTAATATTGACAGAACTCATTGAGCCACTCAAGCCTATGCTTACATCTGCCATTACAAATGTGTTAAAAGCATTTTCATTTTTCCATGTAACTGCACATTTATTGCAAAAATACAGTACGCCACAACTAAGAGGTTCACTTTTCCAAGACATACTAATTGTGTAATTTCATAGAGTTTTATGTACTATGGTTATCTTTTCCTAACATGTATGTAAAACTATGTCATCATGCTTAGCTGCTTTTTTTTTTGTACGTGGGGATGTACACAGCGCATATGGCAGAAACAATGGCGGATCTCTACCTGAGCCCTATATAAAGATTTGTCATCAGTCTTTGAAAAACCTTTTTGCTCACCTTCGGCATCTTTTTCCCGACCCGTGGCTCTGTCTTCTATTCTTCCGACCCTGGTGCATCACTATGACGCTGCGGTGTCGGGGGACGTATGACGTCATAGAGTAAGGGCCCATGCGGCACTTTTATATTTTCAATAGAGTCCTTCTGTGTACGTTTCTGTAAAGGGGGCTCTGTTGTGAACATTTCTGTAAAGGGGTCAATGCCATGGATATTTCTGTAAAGGGGGCTCTGTCGGGATGTCGGGGCCACATGACATCATAGTGTAAGGGCCCGTGCAGCGCATACACTATGACGTCACACAGCCGCGATACCGCCACGCCATGGTGTATGCACCCGGGACGCAAGAGAAGAAGACGGAGCCACAGGACTGGGAAAAAGAGTCCGAAGGTGAGTAAAGAGGCTTTTATTTTTTTCAAGAGAGTCCTGCTGTGTACATTTCTGTAAAGGGGCTCTGCTGTGGACATTTCTGTAAAGCTAGCTCTGCCGTGGACATTCATGTAAAGGGGGGGCTGCCGTGGACATTCATGTAAAGGGGGTTCTGCCATGGATACTTCTGTAAAGGGGGCTCTGCCGTGGACGTTTCTGTAAAGGGGCTCTGCCGTGGACGTTTCTGTAAAGGGGCTCTGCCGTGGACGTTTCTGTAAAGGGGCTCTGCCGTGGACGTTTCTGTAAAGGGGCTCTGCCGTGGACGTTTCTGTAAAGGGGCTCTGCCGTGGACGTTTCTGTAAAGGGGCTCTGCCGTGGACGTTTCTGTACAGGGGCTCTGCCGTGGACGTTTCTGTACAGGGGCTCTGCCGTGGACGTTTCTGTACAGGGGCTCTGCCGTGGACGTTTCTGTACAGGGGCTCTGCCGTGGACGTTTCTGTACAGGGGCTCTGCCGTGGACGTTCTGTAAAGGTAGCTCTGCCGTGGACATTTCTGTAGAGAGTGCGCTACTGTGGACGTTTCTGTAAAAAGGCCTCTGCCGTGGACGTTTCTGTAAAAGGGCCTCTGCTGTGGACGTTTCTGTAAAGGGGCTTCTGCTGTGGACATTTCATTTATGAGGTGCGGCTGCTTCTGGACATTTCATTAAAGTAGAGGCTGCATTTCCTACCCTTAGGACTTATACTCAAAACAATTTTGTTGTTGTAAAATTAGGAACCTTGGCTTATACGCGACTACTTACAGCATGAGAGGGAGTTCAACTGCAGAGAGCACAGAGGCCGAGCCAGCCAGGGGTAACATCCACATCTCCTACAATATCTGGGAGATCTGGACTGGATGGCACTGTGGTGGATGGTTTCATGCAGCTAGGGCAGTGGTGGCGAACCTATGGCACGGGTGCCAGAGGTGGCACTCAGAGCCCTCTCTATGGACACCCGCACCATCACCCCAGTGCAGAGTTCGCCGGACAGGACTCAAGGCCTCTTGAAGTCCTAGACAGCCCAGGACCCTAGAAGAAAACTACAATGATAATCCAAATTTCTTCTCCTTTCTACTGTATTGGTGTCCTCAGGTGCCTATACAATTTAAACCTGTGACAGAGCAGGGAGTCATAAGTTACTGCTTAAATTGTCGCATTGGCACTTTGCGAAAAATATGTAGGTATTGGTTGTAGTTTTGGCACTTGATGTCTAAAAGGTTTGCCATCACTGAGCTAGGGAATGTGATGGGTTTCCTAAATAGTTGGGTTTACTTTTATGAATAGTACAAGATTAAGGATATAGAGTAGTACTTAAGTCCTAACATCCAGGCACATGTTGGTTTGGACGCTGTGGGGCACTACTTGTGTGAACAGCCCGGGGGCCCATGGGTCACTTAATCTGCCACTGGGCAGAAACCCTTTGTGACCGAGGGCCTTTGGTGTCTGAATGTCCAGGTCAAATTTTGCAATTCTGTTCCGCTCTTCATTAAATGAAAATATCTTTGGAACCATTTTTTCATGACATGTGGGAAATTGTTTTTTTTTTATTTTTTTTTTACAGAATTAAGCAGGCAAATGCAGACAATGACATGAAATGTTTTTACTTCTTTGCACTTTTTATTGCCACTGCCACTTTTTATTGCAATGGAAAGTGGCAGTGGCGTTTAGCTGCGGAGGGCAGGGTTTCCACAGGCAAGAAGATTTCCTTCTGTTTGTATCAGAAATGTGTGCCGTTTACTGCGCTAGTGTAAGACTGTCCATAACTGGTGAAAAATTCAATTTCTGGAGCATTGAAAGTTGTGCCATATTTATTAAGAGTCATGCCACGTAATTATTATTATTAGGACGCAGAGTACATCAGTAAATATTGGTTAAAACTAGTGTAGTTCTATGCAATGTTGTTTTTATTTTTTTATTTTTTGGTGTTTAGGTTATCTTCTATTTTTGCATGTTTGAAAAAAAATCAGTTTACACATTGTGTAAGGTGTACAACATATGTAATAATTACCATGTCTGGGCCCTGTTGTCAATGTGTTTGCAGAAATGTTCTTCTTTCCTGAAAGAAACAAACCAATACATTTTTAAGTTGAAGTCCCTATTTCAAGCTGGTGTAATGACTGGTCATTTTAGAAAGTAGAATTCTGTATTATAGTACTTGAAGGAGCGTGGAGAGCCAGAGGTTTGATTTTGAATGTAATGTTCCAGAACCAGTAAAGTGATTAAGCACATTTTCTTTATTCTACTGAATCGTTCATGAGTAGTCAGACATAGATTTTCTTTAAAAATAATGTTCAGTGTCTTTGCAGGGAAATCATTGAAAGGTGTATTGTTGAAGTGTTGCCGCAGACATTTACTACATCATTTCTCTCATTTTTGTTAAAATGTAATCAGCTTTGTATTTTAAAAGAACTGCCAGTACAGTGCCTTTAGTTCCAAAAATAAATGTGAATGATGGCCAATTAACCTCTCCAATCTTTCTATCAGCAACTGATAAATTGCAAAATACTGCAATCTGAATATTGTTAGTCTTTCTTCATCCCGGGAAAATGAAAAATGTTACACAGCTTGTGTGGTTGAGTAAAGGCAAGTGTCCATATCTGAGGTCTGTGTGTCAGAACAGGAAGCAAATCTGTGTGATGCTGTTTCTCACACTTATTATTATTAATATTACACATTATGTAAATGATAACTTTGCAAATACTTCAATAGCTACAAAAGTAATATTGTTAGTTCATTTCCTGAGAAATGAGATCTAATGTCCAAAACACATGGGTCAGTAAGACAACTGGTAACCCACAGTAATTTAACCCCTTCAGGACCTATTTTGGCCTCAGGAATGCAACCCAATTTTTTCAAATCTGCAATAAGTCACTATAAGTGGTTATAACTTTGGTACACATATTTTGTCGTGACACATTGGGGGAGTTTAATAAATCTGTCTATAAAAAAAATTGTCTTATATTGCACTAAAAATGCACCACATTTATGGGGGAATTTAGACAGTTTTCCGGGTATCCTACGACTAGTTCACCACAGGGAGTCGGCTAAGAAAAGGGTGCGTGGCTTTGTGACAAAAAAGTCTGTGCACCAAAAATAGTGTTGACCTGACAGAATTTTGTCCTAGTTTTTTTGGCGTAAAATAAACCAGCTAATAAGAGGAGAAAGGTATAACTAGACAATCTTAACCCGTTCCCGACACGTATTTCTGCTGTGTGTTATTCGATCCAGTATGTTAACCCCTAAAACACATATAGATTTCAATCGGACCGCCTCTCCTCTTACCCAATTGCACCACAGCTGCGCGATCTCCATTACTGTCAAGTCCTGCCTCTGGGTAGGACCCGATTTGTAACACACTGAAATACATTTATTGCAATGTGTTGGCTCAATATGAGCTTGGACAAGCAATCAGAGGTTGAGTTGTACAAGCCAACATGTTTAAAAGAAAAAAAAAAATTAAAAAAAAGTTTTTTTAAAATACAAATAAATAACGGACATCTACCATCAGTTTACTGATGGTAGATTTGTCCTAACAATGTTACTGAGGACTTCTTATATTACAACCCGATATGCTGTGATTAATTTAAGCTAATTACCATGGGGAGCTTGGGCTACGCCACACAAGTGTCTCAGGGAGGCTCATATTTTAATTTATGCACTTCCCCTGTTGCGCTATCTGTCCTGTCCGTCACCTGCTCTATGCGCTGTGGTGGTGGGGGAGGGGGGGGGCTCTAGCATAACGGGGTGAGTGCATAAATTAAAATAAGAGGGAGAAATTGGGTATTAACGGGGTGAGTGCATAAATTAAAATAAGAGGGAGAAATTGGGTATCAATTTTTGTGGAGCGTTTTGGTGTTTTATCCATTGTGAATATGTCTATTTCTTGAAAAATACATTCATTTAGCCAAAAAAAGAGAGTTTCAAAATTGCACCCCCTATAAAACACTTAAAGGCTTAACAAACGTCATTAAAGTTGTTTTACATACATCGAGGGGTGTAGTTTCTATAATGGGGTTTTACTATTATTTAGGACTCTCAGATCGACTTGAAACCTGAAAATTTGAACAATTGCACCTAAAAGTTTTAAGCCTTATAACCTCCTACAAAAATGAGAGGACGCTTAAAAACACCATTCCAACACAAAGTAAAAAAAATTGTCTTATATTGCACTAAAAATGCACCACATTTATGGGGGAATTTAGACAGTTTTCCGGGTATCCTACGACTAGTTCACCACAGGGAGTCGGCTAAGAAAAGGGTGCGTGGCTTTGTGACAAAAAAGTCTGTGCACCAAAAATAGTGTTGACCTGACAGAATTTTGTCCTAGTTTTTTTGGCGTAAAATAAACCAGCTAATAAGAGGAGAAAGGTATAACTAGACAATCTTAACCCGTTCCCGACACGTATTTCTGCTGTGTGTTATTCGATCCAGTATGTTAACCCCTAAAACACATATAGATTTCAATCGGACCGCCTCTCCGCTTACCCAATTGCACCACAGCTGCGCGAACTCCATTACTGTCAGGTCCTGCCTCTGGGCAGGACCCGATTTGTAACACACTGAAATACATTCTTATTGCAATGTGTTGGCTCAATATTAGCTTGGACAAGCAATCAGAGGTTGACTTGTACAAGCCAACATGTTTAAAAGAAAAAAAAAAGTTTCAAAAATGTTTTTTTTAAATACAAATAAATAACGGACATCTACCATCAGTTTACTGATGGTAGATTTGTCCTAATGATGTTACTGAGGACTGAGGACTTCTTATTATTTATCCATTGTGAATATGTCTATATCTTGAAAAATACATTCATTTAGCCAAAAAAAGAGAGTTTCAAAATTGCACCCCCTATAAAACACTTAAAGGCTTAACAAACGTCATTAAAGTTGTTTTACATACATCGAGGGGTGTAGTTTCTATAATGGGGTTTTACTATTATTTAGGACTCTCAGATCGACTTGAAACCTGAAAATTTGAAAAATTGCACCTAAAAGTTTTAAGCCTTATAACATCCTACAAAAATGAGAGGACGCTTAAAAACACCATTCCAACACAAAGCAGACATTAGGTAAATGTCATTTATTTGTTTCAGAAAAGTAGAACATTTAGAATTTCAAAAATCAATAATTTTTCCAGATTTTTGTCAAATATTTATTTTTTTTCATATCACCCACATGTTTTCATTAACATAAATTACAATGTGTCATGAGAAAACAATTTGAAAATCATCTGAATATGTCAAAGCCTTCCAAAGTTATAACCACTTATAGTGTCAGATTTGAATAAATGTGAATAAATGGGTAGTGTCAGAAAGGCACATAATGGCCACTTTGGGGTTATCATCCAGAAACAGACACTTATATGAATCTTGTGTAGTATAAGATTGTCTAGTCTAACTCTGCACTGTCTAACTGTGGGATACTTTCCATAAATCTGCCTACTAGTGCTTCAAAATAGTTAAAGATTTGGATAATATCTTTTGTGTAGTAAAGTAAAGATTCACCATTTTCTAAATTCTCTATTTTTCTGGAAGGTAGTGATACCACCCAAATAAATTCATAACTTACATTTCCCAAATGTCTGCTTTATGTGGGCATGATTTGTTATGAATCCACTCACTTTTTTCAGGATGCTATGTGGCTTAGAATTTGGGTGCAATTTTTCACATTTTTTGGAAAATCACTGAAACATATATTTAGAGGAAACTACACACCTCATCGTAGGAAAAACACTTTTAAGAAGCTTAACCCTACAGGTGTTTTTACAGGGGTTCAAACAAAATGAATTAAACATTCACAATGGATTCAATGACAAAAGCTCCACAAAGTTTGATGCCCAATTTGTCACGACTGTACAGATATACAATATGTAGTGGTGAGCTGCTGTATAAGCACACAACAGTGCATAGAATGGAAGGGATCCATTCAGAGCAGATTTGCATTGTCACATTGTATACATTTTCCCTTTTTTATGTGGATATATTGGTGGCTTATTTTTTGCTGGATTAGATGCATTTTTCAGGTGCATCTTTTTGAGGCATCTATAGATGATCAATGAAATGTTATTAATTCTTTCTTGGTGGAGGAAACGAAAATGATTAACCCCCCCCTCCCCATGGATTAAATATAAGACAGGATCTAATGGGTTTTTTTTATTAACCCCTTAACGCCGCAGCCCTTTTTCATTTTTGCGTTTTCATTTTTCACTCCCCACCTTCAAAAATCTGTAACTTTTTTATTTTTCCAAGTACAGAGCTGTGTGATTGCTTATTTTCTGCGTAACAAATTACACTTCAAAGTGTTGGTATTTAATATTCCATGCCGTGTACTGGGAAGCAGGAAAAAAATTCCAAATGCAGTGAAATTGGTAAAAAAAAACATTTGTGCCGTATTCTTGTGGGCTTGGATGTTATGGATTTCACTGTACGCCCCAAATTACATTACATTACATTACGATTACGGGGATAACAAATTTATATAGGTTTTATATGTTTTCATACATTTAAAAAAAAATTAAAACCTCCTGTACAAAAATTTTTGGGGGGATTTTGCCATCTTCTGGCGCTAATAACTTTTTTATACTTTGGTGCATGGAGCTGTGGGTGGTGTCGTTTTTTGCGGATTTTAATGACATTTACAATGTTATCATATTTAGGACTGTGCGACCTTTTGATCACTTTTTATAGATTTTTTTTTTTTTAACTGGCAAAAAATGTTTGGGCATGATTTCCCGCAGTGAAAAACCGTTATCATATTTTGATAGACCGGGGATTTTCGAGCGCGGCGATACGTACTGTGTTGATGATTTTTACTGTTTATTTATATTTATATCAGTTCTAGGGAAAGGGGGGTTATTTTGAGTTTTTAGGGTTTTTTATTATTTTTTTTAAAACTTTTTTTAATTTTTATTTTTACTATATTTCAGACTCCCTAGGGTACATTATTCCTAGGTTGTCTGTAAGATCCTATCATATACTGCCACAGTATGGCAGAATATGTGGATTTTACTCCTCATACATTACAATGTGTTGATAGCACATTGTAATGCATGGGTTAACCCGAAGTATCCTCGGGTCTTCATGAGACCGGAGGCTACCACGGCGATGGATCGCTGCTCCCTGATGACGTTACGGGGAGCGACTATCCTCAGAAAGATGGCGGCAGCCTTGCCGGCAGCGATGAGCCGAAAACACCCTCGATCGGTGCTGGCACCAATCGCGGGTGTTGTAGGTAAGCCTTTGCAGCAAAGACTTACCGGCTATGGAGAAGGCTTGGTCCGCAAGCCCTCTCCCATGCACCAGGACCCGGCATGTGACGTAATACTACGTCACATGTCGGCAAGGGGTTAAACAGGGTAAAGGTAACACATTATGCATGTATCATCTTGCTACAAAAGTTCAGCAGTCTTAAGGGGGATAAAGTGAAATAGATACAAGTAACAAGGTAAATTGTATACATAAATGTATGTTTCCCTTAAGTACGAACTTCTCTTTTTTCACCCACTCCAGGTTTTGCTGTTCCACACCACCTGAATAACTCTATAGCAATTAAACAAGCTTTCAGGGGTGAACATTTGTAACAGGAAACACAAGATACTTTGTTTAGCCGTGAGTAAGATTGTATTGAAATGTGTAGGCTTTGCCTGATAATCGACCGTGTGCCTTCCTAAGTATTCTATTGCCTGCACAAATTTTAATGAACCTGGAATAAAGTACTCGATACATTTTTAAGGAGCGTGTCTGCAGCGGGATCCTTTGATTGTCATGTCTGAGATGCATTTTTCAGGTACATTATTTGGGGGCATCTGTAGATCAACAATGAAATGTTATTTACTCTTTCTTGATGGACGAAAGTAAAATGATCAATTTTTTAGCCGTGATTCTGGTAATACCTCATTTATATAGCTTTTTTACTTTTCCCCAATTTGACTTAATAAAAAGTCAATTGGAGAAAATCTTGCTTATTTCAGCATCCTCATCTTTTCAGAGGCATCCATTTTTGTATTTTTAATAAGGGCTTATTTTTTGCCAGAAGAGTTTTTCTTTTTAGCAGTTTTAACATAAAATTTGTTTATCACTTTTTATAGCTTTTCTTAAGGCTATTGATGAAAAAATCACCTTTTTTGGAATTTTTTTTTAGGTATTTTTTCTCAGTGCAGGTCCAATTATGATTTTGGTTTATTGAGCAGACTGTTGTGGTTGTTAGAGTAGAGTTTCAGCTGTGATATACAGCTGACACTCACTTCTTTGTGTACCAGCTCCACTTGTAAGAGCAAGAAGCCTGTTGTATCTCTTTTCAGGAAATATTACGTTGAGGTGCATGAAAGGGTTAAAGATTGAGCATGGTAAGCAGTCTATGCAATCCTACAATAGAACAGTGTTTTTTTAGAGTATTTTCTGCAAAAGCCATCCTACTTTCAACATTTGTGCATCTGTCGTTCTAGAAAGACCTTCTACTGTAACTATTCCACTTTGGTCTAATTTATAAGGCCTAGTTCACATCCCATATACACTCACCGACCACTTTATTAGGTACACCTGTCCAACTGCTCGTTAACACTTAATTTCTAATCAGCCAATCACATGGAGGCAACTCAGTGCATTTAGGCATGTAGACATGGTCAAGACAATCTCCTGCAGTTCAAACCGAGCATCAGTATGGGGAAGAAAGGTGATTTGAGTGCCTTTGAACGTGGCATGGTTGTTGGTGCCAGAAGGGCTGGTCTGAGTATTTCAGAAACTGCTGATCTACTGGGATTTTCACGCACAACCATCTCTAGGGTTTACAGAGAATGGTCCGAAAAAGAAAAAACATCCAGTGAGCGGCAGTTCTGTGGGCGGAAATGCCTTGCTGATGCCAGAGGTCAGAGGAGAATGGGCAGACTGGTTCGAGCTGATAGAAAGGCAACAGTGACTCAAATCGCCACCCGTTACAACCAAGGTAGGCAGAAGAGCATCTCTGAATGCACAGTACGTCGAACTTTGAGGCAGATGGGCTACAGCAGCAGAAGACCACACCGGGTGCCACTCCTTTCAGCTAAGAACAGAAACTGAGGCTACAATTTGCACAAGCTCATCGAAATTGGACAGTAGAAGATTGAAAAACGTTGCCTGGTCTGATGAGTCCGATTTCATGCTGGCCATTCGGATGGTAGGTTAGAATTAGAGAGAGCGAGCACGTAAAAATGCTACGAGTGCTCGTAAATTACGCGACTAACTTTTCCGATGCTCGAGTGCCTCGCTCGAATAACGACCCCATTGAAGTGCATGTAGACCTCGAGCATTTCAAGGGACCTGGTTCGGGAATAAAATGTGTTAATTAATTAATTGAAAAAGAAGTCTTCTTCTGATAAGGTACAGATGTATGCAAACATCGGCAATCTTCTTCACTGTTCCTCCGCGCGTATATTATCGCCCGACAAGTTTAGCATATGTGAAGACATGAAATGATCATTTAAGTGAAAAACACAGTGAAGACTATATTCAGGATGTTCTGGGGCACATCTGCTTACTTGTCGGGAGATACGCTGTCTCCGTGCCCAGCTGTCTCCGTCCCCGCTGTCTTCTCCGTGCCCCTGTCTCCGTGCCATCTGTCTCCGTGCCCCGCTGTCTCCGTGCCCCGCTGTCTTCCTCCGTCCCCGCTGTCTCCGTGCCCCGCTTCTCCGTGCCCCGCTGTCTCCTTTCCCCTCTGGTCTCCGTGCCCCGCTGTCTCCGTGCCCCCGCTGTCTCGTGCCCCGTGTCTCCCATCCGTGCCCCGCTGTCTCCGTGCCCACCTCGGTCTCCGTGCCCCGCTCTCTCGCTTGCCCCGCGCTCTCCGTGCCCCGCTGTCCTCCGTGCCCCGCTGTCTCCGTGCCCGCTGTCTCCCGTGCCCCGCTGTCTCCGTGCCCCCCCGATTCTCCTTGTCCCCGTGTCTCCGTGCCCCGAGTCCCCTCCGTGCCCCGCTGTCTCCGTGCCCGCTTGTCCTCGTGCCCCGTGTCTCCGGCCCCGCTCTCTCCGTGCCCCGATCTCTTCCGTTGCCCCGCTCTCTCCTGCCCCCCGCTGCTCCGTGCCCCGCTGTCTCCGGCCCGCTCCTCCGTGCCCACTGTCTCCGTGCCCAGATTCTCCTCTCTCCGTGCCCCAGCTGTCTCCCGTGCCCAGCTGTCTCGTGCCCCGATGTCCTCCGTGCCCTCCGTGCCGCTTCGCCTGATTTCTCCGTGCGCGCTGGACCATGTCTTGTCGTGCTGCCGCTGCCCCATGTCTCGTGCTGCCGCTGCCTGCCATTTCTCCGTGCTGCTCCCTCCTCCCCGGTGTTCCTCTGTGCTTTCTCCCGGTGTCTCTGTGCGGCTCACCCGGTGTCTCTGTGCGCGCCTCGTTTGTCTCTGTCCTGCTCACCGTGTTCTGCATGTGTTCCGTTCTTTCACACATATTAGTGTTTCTCACATAGTATTTGTTTCGCACCGTTCCGCGCGTAGCTCCCGACAAGTAAGCGATGTGCCGAAAATCTTATCTATTCCTTCACCTGTTTTTTCACTGTGTTTTTTTTCCATTAAATGATCTTGTTCACTGTGTTTTCACTGTTTTATTCTATTCTTCATTGTTCCTTCACTGTGTTTTTTTTAATTAAATGATCTCGATCTCGAGCAGGGGACATATCGTCCCGATGGCAACGGCCATTTCGAGTACCTTAATACTCAACGAGCTCAACTCGGAACGAGTATACTCGCTCATCGTCTAGTTAGAAGAATTTGTCGTCAACACATGAAATCATGGATCCACCCCTCTGCCTGGTTATCATGGTTCAGCTAGTGGTGGTGGTGTCATGGTGTGGGAATATTTGGTCTTCTTGGCACTCTTTGGGCCCCTTGGTAGCAATTGAGCATCGTTGCAACGCCACAGCCTACCTGAGTATTGTTGCTGACCATGTGAATCCCTTTATGACCACAATGTACCCAACATCTGATGGCTACTTTCAGCAGGATAATGCGCCATGTCATAAAGCTGGAATCATCTCAGACTGGTTTCTTGAACATGACAATGAGTTCACTGTACTCAAATGGCCTCCACAGTCACCAGATCTCAATCCAATAGAGCATCTTTGGGATGTGGTGGAACGGGAGATTTGCATCATGGATGTGCAGCCGACAAATCTGCGGCAACTGTGTGATGCCATCATGTCAATATGGACCAAAATCTCTGAGGGATGCTTCCAGCACCTTGTTGAATCTATGCCACGAAGAATTGAGGCAGTTCTGAAAGCAAAAGGGGATCCATCCTGTTACTAGCATGGTGTACCTAATAAAGTGGCTGGTGAGTGTATAGTGAGCCAAAACCTGAAGTGTTCTGTGTGTGAACACACAGAACAGAAGAGGGTGCGGTCACACACTGCATTTATAACTGCATCACAATCAGTTTTCAGGTGGATTTAGGTGCAGTTTTAATTTAACAGTGAAAGACATGAACTGAGCGGGTGAATTAGATATTGAAGGGAAAACCTGTTCAACAAATGTATTTTACCTGTTAAATTAACAAAACTGCACCTAAAATTTTCTCAAGGCTGATCGCAATGCAGTTTTATTTGCACCATGTGACTGCACCCAAAAAATCCCATACTACCTTTCCTCTGTATAGTGACTGGAAGGACTTGCACCTGTTCTGTGTGTTCAGCCACTCCTGGTTCTGGCCTATAATAACTGGAGATGTGAAACGGAGATGTGAACTCGACCTTCTATAATATGACATTTTAGGGGCTTATATTTTTATGTATTTATTTTTTATTTATTCTAATGTGTAAACTTTCAGTGTTTTTACATTGTTTTACTTTTCCATACTTGAACTTGAACCAGCAATGCTCTGATCACTGGTTCAAGTTTAATACACTGCTCTACAATACTAATTTATTGTAGAGCAGTGTAAACTGTCTGAGCTTCCAGGAACATCGGGCAGCCCCGGGGCACTCGGCAGTCCTCGGGGCTGCCCAGAAGTGTTTAGTAAGCCCTTTGTATATTAGTAATCTGGCTAGGTTTAAATGAGCCCCTCCCCCAATTAAGTTCGACTAAAGTGATAATAGATATTAGATTGTCTACCCTTTGAAGGTATATACCAGATTTTAATGTGAGGAAATGGATTAGTGCTTGTATTGTGCACTTGTCAATTTTGAGGGATATAATATAACCATTTGAATATATTGCAACCAAATTTAATTCACCCCAATCGGAGAGGTTTATGTATTTAAGGATTAAATCCTTCCTATTTATGTCCAGGCTGAGCAGTAGGTTTTTAGTATACCTGGAAGTTTTATTAGTTTCCAAAAAGCTGATGACAAATTTAGAGTTAGTATTTCTACCTCATATGGGGATTGATTGGGATGTAAGCGGAAAGGGTGACCGCCGTAAAAAGCCGATAGGGCGGTCATTAAGGGGTTAAAAGGGCTATCCTCACGTCCTATTGATCCACCTACCCACCCGATCTACCTTTATAGGTAGATTTGTGGTGGTAGGTTCCCTTTAACCACTTCCCGCTGCAGCCCTTTTTCATTTTTGCGTTTTCTTTTTTCACTCCTCACCTTCAAAAATCTATAACTTTTTTATTTTAACATTTACACAGCTGTGTGATGGCTTGTTTTCTGTGTAACAAATTGCACTTCAAAATTGTGTTATTTAATATTCCATGCCGTGTATTGGGAAACATTTCAAATGCAGTGAAATTGGTGAAAATAACGCATTTGCTCCGTTTTCTTGTGGGCTTGGATTTTCCGGATTTCACTGTGCGCCCCAAATGACATGTCTGCTATGTTCTTTGGGTTGGTACGGTTACGGGGATACCAAATTTGTATATGTTTTATAATGTTTTCATACATTGACAAAAATTAAAAAATTATTTTGCCAATTTCTGGCGCTAATAACTTTTTCATACTTTGGTGCATGGAGCTGTGGATGGTGTCATTTTTGTGACTTTTGATCACTTTTTCAATGCTACCATTTTTAGGACTGTACAACCTTTTGATAACTTTTTAATTAATTTTTTTATGTTATTCAAAATGGCCCCAAAATTGTGTTGATGTGCAGTAGAAGTTTAATCAGGATGTGCCTATGTGGCTTTCTGCTTGCCAATATTATCTAATTCAAGTTTTCACATTGTTTTCTAGACATATTTGTGCATATATTATTTTATTTTATTTACTCGTGTTTTATATGCGTTTGGAAAAGGGGTAGTCTTATACGGCGAATATATCTTAAACTCTATATTTTAACAGGAAAGTAGGGGGGTCGTCTTATTCACCAGGTCGTCTTATACGCCGGAATATACGGTAAATGCTTTTCATCTACACTTTTCCCTATGGGAAAAATAAACCAGTAGCAAAATCTAATATTACTTCTAACAGAGTTTAGACATGGAAAAAAGGTTACATGGGCTGCAAGAAATTTACTCTGACAGAATAGGTATAGTTGACCTGTTTTTTATTCTGCTGTGCCCTTGTACAAATCTAAGATTAAAATGTCACTCATGAGTTTATTTTACTGAGTTTATTTTACTGTCCCCACTACTTTATATATAATACATTTTAATCTGTTTTAATTACTCACAGTGTGATGAAGCATTTGTAAAAATGATTTCACACTTTTTTCACATAAATTTAAGCAGATGGTAATGGTATTGTGGTAGATAAACATTAGCAGAAATTTAGGTTACACAGAAAACATTTTAAAGGAATGTGGCTCTCTTGGGCACATGTATCGTATTTTTAGCTTGGCTTTAACTTCTTGCTTCTTTGTCTATCATATGCACTTTTTCTACTTTTTTTTTTGGACCTTAAACAATCTCCCTTTAAACTTCACCAGGTTATCACCAGGTGTGAAAATTCTAGATTTTGGCGCAAATCCACACCTTCCCTCTACTAGGTGTCAGAAATGGCTTGGAGATTTTTGGAGACATTTTTTGTTACTTACTAAAAAAATGAAAAAAGCAAACTTTCTGACAAAGCTACATGGAAGAAGAGGGATCTGGCTCTTTAAAGACTCCTAAAACATAACTGAGATATGGACCAGAAAATACTAGTCAGGAGGTTGCATGGTTTGGTCTTCCCTAGTCACATTTAACAGCTCCACCTCCAGTATTTGGCCCTAGCCAACTACTTCTCTTTTCTTACACGAGAGGTATAGACATATTTTTTTCCCATGGCGCATCCATGTCTCCATATTGAATAATCTCTTTAAGGCTAGCTACCTTCCTAAGCTGTATCAAGGAATATTTTATTTGCCAGCCAAATTCTTCTCTACATTGATGGTGGGAAAGTGCCATGAACTACCTGTCTGCTGATGGCTGTTTGGTTTGACTGTGCCTATTCATGTTTTAAAAATTAAGAGTTTGATTTGGACATTAGGATTGTCCCAATTGTCCCATTCTATGGGAGGTACATCTTACAGGGGAGCTGCTTAGGAAATATATGCCACAGTATGCCTATACAGTGCCATTCATCAGAGTTTTTTCATTGCAAACTGCAAACAAAAGGCTTAGCGGCAAACCTTCAAGATACTTGTATCATTTTTTGTCCCATCAAATGCTGATTGGTAAAGTGTAAATGAAATGTCATTGTTTCTGTTTACCAATCAAGATCCATAGCTAAACTACTCTGAACAAAGGCAAAAAGAATTGTACTTTTGTATTTTTGTTCCCTCTGTCGGGATGAACACATACAAGATGAACTCCGTACTGAACATAACACATGTGGAATCCTATTGTAATAATCCAAATTAGTAAACCCAATTACCATAAATGATTAAATGTTCTTTTCTGTATACTTTGCTTTGAATGACATGATTAATAGTGTAAATAACTTGCTTTATATAAAACGTATTAGATGTGAAGGTGATGTAATAAATGACATCTTCTGTTGTATTCAGTTATCTATTTAGATTTCCATGCTTATTTCATGTTGTTAATTATTGCAGAGGTATGGTCACATTGTATCTGGTCACTTATTTGCAGTTAATAGAATATGAAAACAAGTCCAATCTTCCAGTATTTTATGTGCATGTCATGAATATTATTCAGTAAATGCAGCATAGCTCCAACAAATTACTTAAATAGCTGGGATTGCTTGTTTTTCACACCTTGAAAATTGTAATATGCATTGCTAAATGTATTCCATTACAGTTTGCTAATTAGTCTTGTGTGGAAGTACAGCTGCTAATCTCAATGGCTGACATGGTTAATTTCCAAATCATAACTGTTCCATCTGCACCATCTAGGCCCAGTTTTGTGTAAAGCCATGCTGTTAATGTATTTGTTATAGTTATCTAGTAGTAATCTGACCAAATTGCTCTTATGACTTCTATTTAAAGGACCATTAAGCAAATACGCCAAACAGTAAACAACATGCTTGTATGCTTCCTGACTGTTGATAATGAAAAAATATATATCTGTTATTTCTATAGCAATCACAGCAATTAGGCAGCTTTTCCTTTTTCTCTAATTTCCATACACTTTGGTACATTTAATCCAATGTGAAAACAGTGACCCAGTTTTAGTATTTACTTACTTTTGTTTTTTTATTTTTGTACTAACACAAATCTGTCTACATGAAAGTTTAGACGGATTTGCAGATGCCAAATTTTAGAGCAGAGGAGCTGAATTGATATAAAGTTTTTTTTTCTTTTTAGGAACAGATTCAATGTAACTAGAACTATACCTATGACTTCTAAGCAAAGAAGGAGCAGTATTAAATATATAATTAATAATCAGCCTTCCTTAGTCATACATTTTTAGACTCCTATATGTATGTCCATCAAAGGAGCTACTGTCCAGATAAGTAAGCTCCCAAAAAAACAACTATAGTTCAGAAAAGTACATATTATCTGATCGGAGCTGACCTCCTAATTCTTCAGACCCAAATAATCAAAACGACTCAAAGGAATTTTATCACATCTTCACTGTATTAGAAAAGCCAGTAGTTCAGGACAAATCCACTCCGATTCCACCCCAACGCAGCCCACAATGTGCCGTCATTCAGGGTTGTTAGTGGAATTGGGGTAAGTACATAGTTCTGGTTACCAAAAACAGTCACAAAAACAGTGTGCACTTATCATAAAATCACATGACCTCAGGATGCCAAAATATGTTAGTAAATACTAAACAAAGATCACTATTTTGTAAGGAAGGAGCATTTTTATAACTACCAATAGGGGAAAAACTAGACCTGTTTGGGCACAACTTTTTGCAAATTCTGTAGTTATGACCTTACATTTTTTGCAACTCCACCTCTTTATTCTCTTTCTTTTGGTAGCTGCACCATCAGAGTTTCACTTCCCTTCCTACCTATCTGCAGCTAAAATGGAAAGCAGGAGTGATATTGGCACACAGTGCCTGTGGGCCTCTGTTACACACAACAGCAACTCACAAAGGAGTGCAGACTTTATCCCCCATCTCAGTGAACCCATCGTCATGTGACAGAACAGCGTGTATGTTAAATGTACATTACCCAAATAGGATGATGTTGTGTAAACATATGGCCATGTATCATGAAGGGGTTTTTTTGTAAATTGCCAAGTATTGTTTAAAGATTCTTATTAAATTACAGAGTAAACAAATGATTATTCTTATTCCAACAGATGCTTGTGACTACACCAGAGAAATGGGATGTCGTCACCAGAAAGAGTGTTGGAGATGTGGCATTATCACAGCTTGTAAGATTGTTGATATTAGATGAAGTGCATTTGCTACATGAAGACAGAGGCCCAGTGCTGGAAAGTTTAGTAGCAAGGACACTACGACAGGTAAAGACATTAAAGCTCTATCTTAACAGGTACCACCATGATGAATTTTCTGAATAATATAGGCAAGAAGTTATAGAACTTCCAAATATTAAGTAATGCTGAACATTCCCGCTAGCGTTTTTCTCACAAATTGCTCACAGAGTCATTGGAATAGATTTATCAGAGGTGCTTGTTCAAGCCATTATTGGACCTGCTTAATGAACACCGTAAAAAAACAAAACAAAACTGCCAAAAATGTTTAATTTTTCTTCTAGTTCCTCCAATAAAAGGTGATCAAGAAAATTATGTGCGCCAAAATGGTACCACTGAAAAGAACAACTTTTCACCTCAAAAATAAGCTCTTAACCAGCTCTGTCAGCTGAAAACATACAAAAGTTATTTGTTCACAAAGATGGTGATACGAAGAGATTTTCTCTACAACCGTTTTTCTTCAGTAAAATTGTAAAAATATATTTTAAAAACTTTATAGATAGAGGCATCACCGTAATCACCAGATTTAGATTAAAGTAATTTTAGTTTGACAAGCACTTACACGAAAGAGCCCTTTTGTTCCTTTGTGGTTCAATTCTTGTCTAATTCTGTTGTGTACTTATAGATGCACTTAAATAGATATACTGCCGACCAAGGTCGTCATCAGAAATTGGCCTAAAAAACCACTAGCAGTATGTTGTCAAGCAGCTGAGCAGCTTCCACATGATGTTTCTTTTATGGCCTGGTGTAGTGGCATCATCCATAAAATCAACTTGGTTAGATGTAAAATGGTTTTATGAAGTCAAAGAGGCGAAGAGTTTAACACCGAAGTCATGCTTATCCTGACTTAGAACACCCCCTTCACTGTCATTGATAGTCGTGCATCCAAGGACGTCATTGATCAGATCTCCTGAAGTCCAGCGCATGATGTTGGGAGTTGTTCAGTGGTGTTCGCTTGACTTCAACGTTAAAATCTCTGCCTTCCTGACTTTATACATCTAACTTCAAATTAGATTTTCTGGATAATGCCACTACACTGGGTCATGAAAGAAACATGATCTAAAACCTCTTCAACTGCTTGACAACATACAGGTAGTGGTTTATTAGGCCAATTTCAATGACAGGTTCCCTTTAAGTCTGCAATTTATACACCTCAGACAAATTAGTTATAACTACCAGTCATTAACAAGAGGGTGGAGAGAAGACAGAGGAGGAGACAGGGAGTCTCCAGAAAATAGCAGGGAATTAGTTATGCATTCACTCATACCAATACACAAAAAAGACTATTGCTTTAGATACCAGGGACTTCTGGTACTGAGTTAAAGAAAATCTACCATTTGATTTGATGCATTTTGAACCAAACATACCTTGAGAATGCTGTAGCTACACATATAGCATATCATAGCATACAATATCAGCAGCATATCTTGTTTAATCCGTGAGTGGTTTTGCTGAAAAAACGATTATAAAATGCAGGATAATGAGCCTCTGTTGCTCCTTTGCTTGGCTCAGCGCTTCTTTTCTTACACTGCTCAGGAGAATGATGTAATCACTGACAGTCAGAAGTAATAAAACGCTGCACCATCCCCCCAGCTGCTGTGTCTGAGTGATCCAGCGCAGGTTAATTATTCCTGTCTGGAAAGTTCAGGAAGCTTGTGTAATGCGTTTATGTACTGCAAGAAGCATGCAATCCAGCCATCTAGGTCCTGAATGTCATGAGCGGTTTTTCTGAAAAAACAATTAACTCAGGGATTAAACAAGAAATGCTGCTGCATCAGTGTAACTGCAGCATTCTCAAGGTATGTTTGGTTCATAATGCATGAAATCAAATGGTAGAAGTATACATACCAATAAACAACAAAAGTTGCAGATACAAAACTATTGGTTGAGTTGGCTGGGACTTCTGGTACTGACCTAAGCACACATACCTGAGAATGAGAGAAATGAGTGATGGTGAGATTAGGTGAAAGTGATGACAGAAGATGACAATGAAGTTAAAGGATTGCAAGGTCATATTACCTTATGCTACGCTCTGGTCTTATTCTGTTTAAAAGAATGCACTGCCGGTTTAGCCAATAACATTCATGTTAGCCCAATATCTTAGCCTGGTCCCACAGACTGAACACAGTATACATAGAAATATATATCCCATATGTCCCATCTGCCAAACAGTCGTACTAAAACTGCAATAGTTAATACAGTTTTGTTATATATTTCTATATAATTCAGGGACTCCCATCCACTGCACTGTGTGCAGTCCGATTGGGCCAAGGGTAAAGTCGGGTCAATGAACTCTGCTTGCTCACACACACTGATGACATCATAGTGTGGGCATGGTGTGCTGCGTAGGTATTGTATTACTGGGGGAGGCTACTGCATTGGGTGGGCATTGCATTTCAGGAGGAGGCTTCATGGAGCTTTTAATTAGTGAGATTAGTCTACATGGGGCTTTTGATTAGCGAGAGAAGGCTGTATGCAGCCTTTGATTAGTGAAAGTAGGCTACATGGAGCATTTTCTTAGTGAATGGAGTTTGCATGGGGGCATATGATTAGTGATTAGAGGCTGTATGTGGCTTTTGATTGAGCAGAGGCAGCCTAGGGCGTTTTATTAGTGTAGGCAGGCTGCATGAGGCATTTTATTAGTGTAGGCAGGCTGTGTGGGGCATTTCATTAGTATAGGGAGGCTGTATGGGGCATTTCATTAGTTGGGGTGGCTACATGGGGCATTTCATTACTGGACGAAGCTGTGACCAATGCATTTTCCACCCTAGACTTATTAAAGTCAATAAGTTTTCCAAGTTTTTAAGAGTAAAATGACGTGCTTTGTCTGATGCTTGGGTCAGTTTATACTTTTAATTTATGGGGTTTTAATATTATTTATAACTCTCAAAGTGACTTTAAAGCTGAGCAATGCCCTCAAATGTATGATTTTGTGTTTTTATGAAAGCGTCAACAATCACACCAAAAGCTTCATAACATTCTACATAAATGAGAGGACGCATCAAAAACCATGTCAACATAAAGGAGTTGTTAGTTATCAAATTAATTTGGTGTTTAGTTGGAAAAGTAGAAAATATTTAAATTTCAAGAATCGATACTTTTTCAAAAGTTTTGCCAAATATCTTCATAAATAAATGGAGTACATATCACCCAAATGTTTCAACTAACATGAAGTGCAATGTGTGTCTCAAAATCACCTTTATATGTTAAAACTAAGTTAGAATCACTTATAGTGACACATGTCAGTTTAGATAAAATAGGCCATGTCAGGAAGGTGCAGAATGGCCTAATCGTTAAGGGGTTATATCATAACTTAATGTTTTACCGAAATTCATAAATTAATCATGCTGATAATAGTAAACTTAGTAATCTACTTTATTGAATACATATGTCCCAAAGTCCTTATTATCTAGATATCAAATGAGTTAATTGTTAACCTCCAAAATTTGGCCCCAGTGACAATTGGAGTTTAAACATTTTTTGCTGTAATGGGTCCAAGGATTATCAATAAAGCTTCATTACAGACACCTTACAGCTGAGGGGTGGGGTCAGGAGCCAGCTATTACACGGGGGGGGCCAGGCGCCAGTATACCCGGGGGGGGCAGGCGCCAGCTATACACTGGGGGGGGGGAAGGTACTCGCTCTTCACTGGGGGGCAGGCGCTGGCTAACATGGGGGGGGCAGGCGCTGGCTATCCACTGGGGGGGAAGGCGATGGCTGGGCTATACAATGGGGGGGGGCAGGCGATGATATACACTGGGGGGGGCAGGCGCTGGCATACAACTGGGGGGGCAGGCACTGGCTATACACTGGGGGGCAGGCACTGGCTATACGCTGGGGGGGCAGGCACTGGCTATACGCTGGGGGGCGCACACTGGCTAACGCTGGGGGGGCAGGCACTGGCATACGCTGGGGGGCAGGCATGGTATACGATGGGGGGGCAGGCATGGCTATACGCTGGGGGGGGGGGGCAGGAACTGGCTATACGCTGGGGGGCAGGCACGGCTATACGCTGGGGGGCAGGAACTGGCCTATTACGCTGGGGGGGCTGGCACTGGCTATACGCTGGGGGGCTGGCACTGGCTATACACTGGGGGGGCTGGCACTGGCTATACGCTGGGGGGCAGGCATGGCTATAACGGGGTCGCTATGGGGGGGCTGGCAATGGCTATACGCTGGGGGCCGGACTGCGAACTGGGGGAACTGGCTATACACGGGGGCATGGGCTCAGGGGGAGCTGGGAACTGGCTATACACGGGGGGGCTGGACTGGCTTACACTGTGGAGAGGCGGGACTGGCTATAACATTGGGGGGCATGGCACTGGTTATAACAAGGGGGGCAAGCACTGGCTATATAATGGTGGAGCAGAAGCTGGCATTGTAGCTGGGACTATAGTAAAGCTTCAGAATGCTTCACCAGAGGTCAGAGGGGTCTGTCTGTAACTATAGGTTGTCTGTAAGTTGGGAGTCCTTAAGTAGGGGACTGCCTGTATTATAATTTGCTTATTACAATGTTTACTATTATCACCTACAACATTAATTTCTGACATAAAAAAAAAAATCTTCAGTGGTTTAGTTCAGTGATTTCAACCTTTTTTTGAGCTGCGGCACACTTTTTATACTAGAAAGTCCGGGGCAACCACCAACTAAATAGCACAAAAATGACACTAAAACGTAAAAAGGCCGCCTTTACTAATAAAAAAACCCCTAGACGCCCTCCCTTACTAATAAAATCCTCTAGCGGCCTACCCTTTACTAATTAAAAACCCTAGAGGCCTCCCTTTACAATCAAGAGCCCCTAGCGGCCTCCCTGTAATCAGAGCCCCTAGCGGCCTCCCTTTACTATTAAGAGCCCCTAGCGGCCTCCCTTTACTAATTAAACAGGGCCTAGCGGCCTCCCTTTACTAATAAAAGACCCTAGCGGCCTCCCTTTACTCATTAAGAGCCCCTACGCGGCCTCCCTTACTAATTAAAGACCCTAGCGGCCTCCCTTTAATATTAAAGAACCCAGGCGTCCTCCCTTACTATAATCAAGAGCCCCCTAGCGGCCTCCCATTACTAATTAAGAGCCCCTAGCGCCTCCCTTTACTCATTAAAAGGCCTAGAGGCCCCCCTTTACTAATTAAAAGGCCCTACAGGCCCCCTTTACTAAATAAAAGGCGTTAGAGGCCCCCCTTTACTAATTAAAAGGCCCTAGAGGCCCCCTTTACTAATAAAAAAAAAAGACCCTAGCGGCCCCCCTTTACTAATTAAAAGGCCCTAGAGGCCCCGCTTTACTAATTAAAAGGCCCTAGAGGCCCCCCTTTACTAAATAAAGGACCCTAGAGGCCCCCCTTTACTAATTAAAAGGCCCTAGAGCTACACAGGGGCTCCCCACGGCACACTCAACCATGTGTCGCGGCACACTAGTGTGCCGCTGCACACAGGTTGAAAATCACTGGTTTAGTTACTCATTAAATCTACCTTGTTATGACTGCTATGGTATTTCAAGTGTGCAGTTTGAGTTGAAGCTCTGTAATTTGGTGCAGGGGCGTAACAACATCCGTGCACAGACCCTCCCTGCTAACAGCACAACAGTAACAGCGGCCCCACTACGCGCAATGTAATGGGGCCCCTCCTGCTGTGCTGAACGTAAAACTGCTCACCTGTGCCGGCCGCCCACTCTCCCACCCACTGCATAGCCGCTTAATCTCCTGCCCGCCTGCTGGCACATCCGCCCTCCGCACTACACAATGGCACAGCTGCTAGCCCAGCCTCCCCTCACCCACCCGACGACACTTGAAGAGCTATGAGTGTATATGATGTGCATTTGTATGTATACATGTGTATTTTTGCTGTATATACTGTTTATATAGGCTCTATGTATACATAGTGTGTAGATGCTGTATATACTGTGTGTGTGCATAGGCTGTATGTATACACAGTATATGTGCATATGTTGTGTTAACATATATATATAATATATATATGGTAGTGTATACTATAATGTCGTGGGTGGCGAACCATGGCATGGCTATAAAGTGGGGGGCAGGCACTGGTTATATACAAGGGGGAAGCTGGCTATATACTGGGGGGGGGGGCTTCTGTCTATATACTAGGGGGCAGGGGCTGGCTATATACTGGGGGAATGTGCTTGCTAGCTATATACTGGGGGGCGTTTGACCAATGCATTTCACACCCTAGGCTTATACTCGAATCACTAGGTTTTCACAGTTTTTTGTATTACAATTGGGTTGGTCGGCTTATACGCGAGTATATACAATATGTTTTTTAACCCCTTCCCGACTGCTTGAGTCGGGTGCATAGAGAGGGCTCACGGGCTGAGCCCTCTCCATAGCCGGTAAGTCTTGCTGCATATTGCAGTAACACCAGCGATCGGTGCTATTGGGTCTTTTCCCATCGATCGAGCTTCAAAAAGGCGCCACCATCTTGGTGAAGATCGTCTCTCCCCTTAACATCATCGGGGAGCGGCGAATGGTCGCCATGACAGCCTCGGGTCTTCCAAAGAACCGAGGCTGTCTAATTTAAACCAATTCATTACAATGTGCAGTATGGCAGTATATGGTAGGATCGATCAGACAATCTGGGTACAACAAATGCGTTTTTTCACCATTTTCACTGCATTTGGAATTTTTTTCCCACTACCCAGTACACTGCATGGAATATTGAATACCATCTACTATGAAGTGCAATTTGTTACGCTGAAAACAAGCCCTCAGGCAGCTCACTACATGAAAAAATACAAAAGGTATAGATTTTTGAAGGAAGGGAGTGGAAAATTGGGGCCTGCTATTGGGGCCAGGCTCTCCTAGTTATGCCCCTGATTTGGTGTTAAATGCTTTCTATTTAACAGGTCACTATCTTATTATTGTGTCTTACAAATTTCCCCTGCTGTAATCCACATCTAAGAATTGTCTTTATTGTGGTATTTTTATATTACTCCCTATGTTGCATGTCCTCTGTCTCGATACTTCCTCAAAGTTAATATTAAGAATGCCCATGGCTTAAGAAAAGAGCAATTGTTGTTTACTGCTGTTTATGTTCTCTGGCGACATAATGACATTGGCCGATGTTTCAAAACACCTTTACCCAAGCAATTTCAGTAAAGTTTGTTTAAAACAACCTGCAGCATCTAAGTATTATGTTAGTAATTTAACTAGATCATCTCAAAATTGAATACATTGTTTGATTCCTATAACTACCAGTCTAGTTTTTGTGCCTGTGGATGTATATGATGATTAATGTCATTTGAAAGCCCCATGTAAATGTTACACCCTTGTATTTTGAGAACATGGGATTTCCAGTCCCATGGTATTATATGCAGTGCTTTTTATAGAATATTTCAATGGCATCCTCATAAGTTAAAGTAACTGTAAATCTTTCTGATGTCGATATGAAAAATATAAGATGATGGATTTGTCATTTACAACCAATGATTGATGTCAGCAGAATGACAATGCAGGTTATAAAGAAAATAATGCCTTTGGCTCTTCATTTTCAGGATCACCTTTTGTAAATTTTCCATTTGTAATGCTCAGTGATGAACATTTTATTTTAGAATTGCCAGTGGTTGTTTCATTCTCTTCTAAGTCTCTAAATTAAGCTATCTCAGGAAATGTACTGGAAGCTTTGGTACGGGAATGACACCTATGATCCATGGATTTCCAATTACCTTGAAGTTTTTTTCAATCCCCTAGGCAAACATGAATGTAATATTTCATTTTCAGTGTATTTATACAGCATAGTAGAGTGTAAAACATGTTGCCGGACAACAGATGCATGGAAATACTACCATAAACTATGTTTTATGCACATATAAATAGACTGTTCCATGTTGTTTTTATATTATGATAGAGTGCCCTAGTTCACTTTTGAGCAGTACCTGTATACTTAGCCTCTAAATTGTATACTTTTGCCTCAAACAGTTTGGGATATTTCATATTAAGTATGGTATACATTTGAAAATCCACTTGACTAAGTTTCTGCACTTTTTCAACATTTTTATTGCATAACTTATTATATATTACACATATTTTTAACAGACAAATTCTTTCTTTGTTTTAGCAATTGTTTCAAAATTACATAAACATTTGGCCAATATTTAAATGTGTCTCATACACCATACTGTTGAGGTATTCTAAATGTCAACAAAGCTGTAGGATTGCCAGTATACTAATACTTTAGAAGTACATGCAGTTTCATTAAAATAAATAGACAAAACGATGCCCACTGACTTCTTTTTTTAAATCATCCCTACACAAAAAAAAATTCTTAAAACGCAGAAATAAAATCTTAATGAACCCCAAATATGAACGAATTAAAACTGCAGGTCATTACACAAAATTTAGCCCTTACACAGTTACATTGACAAAAAATTTCAAAAGTTTTGGCACTTGGAAGACAATAATGCTAAGTTTTGTACCCCAAAAGGATTCATGATAAAAATGTCATTAATTTAAAAAAAAATAAAATATAAAATTGTGGATTGACTAAGAGAAAAAGTGTTTATATGGTATTTAGGTTATGCAATACAAGCAGAAATTTTTAATTAGAAAAAAGTCAGATGTGCATTCTTATGTATACAGCACAGAAAGCATTAAATGTTTATCAATAAGTTATGTTCAACCCATAATTGCTTAAGTTTTATACAAACTAGATTTTTGACCAAATCAAATGTTTCAGTAGAAGAAAAATAAATAAGTAATGGCTTGTAGAAGGCTGTGAACTTGTGTGAACTTATTATAAAGTTATTGTACTGAAATTTTTTAGAAATACTCATTTGTAATATACATAACTTTTTTATTTTTACAGTTACATGGACAATATAGAGAGATTATAACTTATATATAGTGAAAAAAGTGAATTGTAAAATATTATGTCCTTATAATATCTTTATCCTTTATTAATGCCTTTCTTAATAGTTAACAGAATTTGTACTTTTATTAACCATTTGATTATTTATTTTTGTTTTAGGTCGAATCAACACAGAGTATGATTAGGATCTTGGGCCTTTCAGCTACTTTACCCAACTACTTAGATGTTGCCACATTTCTTCATGTTAATCCCTTTATTGGTCTCTTTTTCTTTGATGGACGGTTCCGACCTGTTCCTCTTGGACAGACGTTTATTGGAATAAAGTCAAATAACAAGGCAAGTAAAAATGTTAAGTTAAAGTATACTCCATTACTTAGCTTGAAATCATATACATAAATTATCCTCCCTAACCCTTTCCCTGCCGGGCATTTCTGGAAATTTGCCAGGTATTCAAAGCTGGTATTTGAAAGAATGCAGGAAATATCTCTTATACCCTTTGCCATGCTGGTGCCACTTTGTGAGAACATATGAAATACTTATCGACAGGGAATAGATTAAATGCTCTAACACGGCAATAAATATGTTGGATAAAAAAACATATGTAAAATGTCCAAATAATAACAAATAGTTTATTTGGCAATATAACTAAAATGCACATATTTTGTATTTTGTAAAAATACAACCTATTCATGGTTTTAACCCCTTCCCGACATTTGACTTACTATTACTGCATGGCGGGAGGTGCTTTCCCGCAAAATGCAGTAATAGTACGTCAAAGTTCTAGCGCCAGAAGCTGCGGGTGTCGGCTATATACTGTAGCAGACACCCGCCTCTTACACCCGCGATCGGAGATTTCCCCGATCGCGGGTGTTAATCCCTAACCCCCTGACAGGGGCATTTATCTAGAATCGGAACACCAACCCCCCCCCCCCCCCGCGCGGCGCTTACCGGGGGTGGAGGGGTGCTCTGCTGCTCCGATCGCAGCCCCGGGACTGCGTGATCTTGGCTGTGACACACTGAGCATGCGCAGCACTGTATTAGGTGAAGAATAACTTAAACAGTGGATCGCTTGTTCAAGCTAACCTGTAAAAGTAAAGAAAAAAAGTTAAAAACACTAAATAAACATACTTTTTAATAAAAAGAATTAATTGAATAAAGTTAGAGTCCCCTAAACACAAACATTCCCTATACACACATCTAATAAAGTAAAAAAAACTGAAAATCACCAAAACCCCCCACATATTTGGTATCGTTGCGGCCATAAAAACAAAACCCGAAAAACTCGCCAAAAATGTAAAATTTCATTTAATCCCTTCACAAAATGTATCAAAAAGGGATCAGAAAAAAGTTATGTGCACCAAAATGGTACCACTGAAAAGGACAACTCAACACTTAAAAAATAAGCCCTAAACTAGCTCTGTCAACCAAAAAATATTAAAGTTATATCTCTGTAAAGATGGCGATGCAAAAACAAATGAGATTTTCTTTATATTTGTTTTTTTTCCTGTAAAATTGTAAAATATATAAAAAACTATATAAATGAGGTATCACCGTAATCATAGTGATCTATAGAATAAAAATATTATAGTATTTTTAGTGTACGGTGTACGACCCCCAAAATATACAAAAAAAGAAACCCAAAATGTATAATTTTCTTTTCCTCCATACATGAAAGAGTTAATAAAATATCATCAAAAAGCTACAGACCCACTAAAATGAAGTATTTTAAAGCGCATCTCATGTTGCAAAAAATAAGCCCTGATATGTCCAAATTGCCAAAAAAATAAAGATTGTATAGCCATTAGTAAAGATATAATGAATAATCTCTCTGAATGCGCAGCTTTCCCTTCGATGCCCTGGCATGTGCCCATACAGTCAGGTTTACCACCACCATATGGGTGATTGTTATACACGGGAGGATGGGTATCTCATTTTTGTGGAACTTTTGGTATTTTATCCATCCACTGAGAATTTGTACATTTTTTAAAAACACATTCATTTAGCCAAAAAAATACTTTCAAAATTGTATCCGATTTTGTTTTAACCTAACCCCTGTAAAACAATGAAAGGGTTAAAAACTTCTTAAAAGTTGTTTTACATACGTTGAGGGTTGTGAGTTCTATAAGGGGGGTAATTTATGGGGTTTTACTTTTATTTAGGCCTCTCAAAGTGACTTCACAAACCTGGAGGGCCCCCCGCGATAGCAGGATTTTGCTCTTTTTATTATGAATGTACAAAATTGGCACCCTATGTTCAGACCCCAGAACACTTACAACACAAATGATAATATGTATAAAAAACCACGTAGGCATAAAGTAGACATTCGGTGAATGTTAGTTATTACATTTTTTGGTGGTATGACTCATGTGTGGAAAAAGTAAAACATTTTGAATTTCGAAAATTGCTAATTTTTCCAAATTTTCACCAAATATCTGATTTTATCATAAATAAATGCAAAACATACCACCAAAATTAAACTAACATGTAGTACAAAGTGTCACGAGAGAACCATTTCAAAATCACTTGGATATGTTAAAGTGTTCCAAGTTATAACCACTTATAGTGACACAGGGCAGATTTGAAAAATGGGCCATGTCAGGAAGGTGAAAAGTGGCTTCGGCATTAAGGGGTTAAGCAATAAAAATATGCAATAACACTGCACGATTTCTTAAAACTATTTTATTGCAAACTGTATGAAAATTTATTGATGTCCAGGTAACTGCCCTGGATTTCTAGAACTTTGAAAATCCATTTATATTCCAGGATTCCAGCTGGACTTGGTGCACTGAAGTGCCCTCAAGAAGTTAAAATGTTGAGATAAAAATTCTAAGTAGTTTGATGAGACTCTTCTAATGCTACAATATTGCTGCTGCTAATAACACATAAATGTATGGTTACACAGATCTTCAGGACTCAACACCGTCTACATCTGTGTATGGTGAAATTGTTGCGGGGATTCTTTTAAAGAGGCAGATTTGAAAAAATGGGCCGTGTCAGGAAGGTGAAAAGTGGCTTTGGCATTAAGGGGTTAAGCAATGAAAATATGCAATAACACTGCACAATTTCTTAAAAGTATTTTATTGCAAACTGTATGAAAATTTATTGATGTCCAGGTGACAGCCCTGGATTTCTAGAACTTTGAAAATCCATTTATATTCCAGGATTCCAGCTGGACTTGGTGCACTGAAGTGCCCTCAAGAAGTTAAAATGTTGAGATAAAAATTCTAAGTAGTTTGATGAGACTCTTCTAATGCTACAATATTGCTGCTGCTAATAACACATAAATGTATGGTTACACAGATCTTCAGGACTCAACACTGTCTACATCTGTGTATGGTGAAATTGTTGCGGGGATTCTTTTAAAGAGGACATTCAGTCTCAACAAAATTTATTTTTATCTTTCTTCTTTTTATAAATAGATCACTTCATTTTTGCAGTGTTGTTGGAAGTTCAGAACATTTATCCTCCTCATCTATATTTTCTTTAATATTTGACATACGGTAAAGGGGCTTCTGGGATTAAAAAAAAAACTTGATTTACGGCTGGGGGATGTATTAAATAAATAAAGCTCTTATACTCACCTAATCTGGCCCTCCTGTTCTACTGTGGTGACACTCATCACTGCCTGGTCTCTGTTTGTTTCGGATTTGCAGTGCCTCCCAAACCACTGCCGTGCACCTGCCACTGTCTGAAACTAATGCTGTAGTAGGCGCATTGCTGTGATAGGGACAGCACTTCTGCATTTGTATACAAACAGAGGCTGGTAGTAAAGGGCTATAACGCTAGTATAGTATACTGCTAAGTATACTGCCAGAGAGCTGTGAGCTCCTTAGCTATAACTGTATGGCAGGAATCTGTATGGATGTTTTAAGTAATTTTGGTAGGAATTTCTGACCCCTGTGGAAAATTTGGTACAGTCCATGCACTTTTCATAATACATGAAATTCTAATTGCTGTAATAAGTATAAGAATCATCTCATCAGAAGTAGGTCCACATCATAAACAGGATGAAAAAGAGCACGTCAGAGACTGATGCATGAAATACCATTCTCTCAAACATTGATATTTTGAGAGCAGTTGCTTTTTTTTATAGCAAACAGAGTCCCCCTTTTTATATAGGAAACACCATCATTGCAAAATTATTTACTCGCTGTTTGTGGCTTTGCTTATCTCTGTTTTTTTTAAAAAATAACAAATAAAACTCATTACCTTGATCCATTTGCTCAGGTTACTGTCCACTGCCTTACGTATTTTAGATGCTGTTACTTATCTGTTCCATTTTGATATTTTTATTATTTATTTTATAATATTTTGAAGAATAAAATATTTGCTTGGCTAATACAAAAGTCATTTACCCGAACTGTTCTGAATAATTGGTAAATCAGTCTGTGCAATATCACACCAAGAAACAGGTACTCTGTGAAATGAGTCAACTTCAAAGTGCAATTGCATCTGATTACATTCTTGTCTCATTTTCTTTTATGAAGTTTCTTCTCGCCTGTCACATATGTATTGCAAGTCTCATTAGTCTTGATATTATTGCGCTCACCGCTTTGAACAGTACTCGCTTCCTATAAAACCCTCTTAAATGCTGCTCTCCATTTGTGCCTTTGTGTCATCCGATTGTTGTGTAAACCCAACCACTGTTTTATACTCAATTCCTGGAATATGCTGCCAGTGTTAAGGGTTAAGTAGCCCTTTTTCATTTGCTTTTCTGTAAAGTGAGATATCTGCTAACCATAGGGAGCGTTTTAAAGTTTATACACAAAAGGATAGTTTGCCATATGGCACTTATTGCAATGTGCATATTTTAACCTTCATTAATTGTATCAAGTATCTGTCTATAAAAACCGCCATTGCCTTTCCTTAATTATCCTTACAAATTGCGATTTGGCTGTACATTTGGAATTAAAATGAATAGCTTGATAAAGACATGTAGTTTCTTGCTTAATTGTATCTCCCGAAAGTTGACCTTGTTTTTATGAGGCGTCCAATGACAACCAAGCTTTCTGCTATGGCTTACACCAAAAATTCTGTCTACTTTTCATTTCATGTTTAGTCATTTAAAATATACAGACAGATTATATTGCTCTGTTAATATGATTTGCAAAGTGTCATTATTTTCTTAGATTAGTGTCGTTTGGTTGCTGAAAAAGGCTCCTGTTTTACAGTGTATATACTGTTTTATAGTTCAAAGAACTCCAAAAAATGTATTTGGTTGTAGATAGACCCCACTCATTCCAGTGCAGTTGGATTTTCTTTATTCTAGGCTGTGCCGTTCCAAAGTAATCGATGTTGTTATTTACACTATTAATTGTGCTCATTCAGCTTGCTATTATGAAATAGGCCATTGCATACTTTCTTCATCATACTAGCATCACCTAGCTGGCAGTATAGCACCGGATTAACATTTTGGGTGTCAGAACTAGCGACAATTATTGCTTGAGAATCACTGGGGTTAGAGTAAGAAAAAAAAATCTAACAATGTTGACATCAGTGGAGCAATGCCTATTAAATAGTGCTACTAAAGAGTGCTAAGAGTCGGAGGGGCTGAGACGCCCTTTTTTTTATACTGTATGTACATTAATCATTTAACTATAATTTTTAAACCACTGACTGGTGAAGTAAGCAGCAATGATCATCTTGTAACTTTGACAGTGCCATTCCAGACGACTGGGTAAAGTATACCTAAAATGGAAGGTTTACGGGGTCACTTCATTTGCAGGAGTTGGTATTTTATCAGAATTGGTCAAATAAAAAAACAGCTGGTGGATTGGCAACTAGGTGAAACATCATTAAACTTTAAGGGCCAAGCCAGATTTTCTAAATCTGCCCTGTGTCACTACAAGTGGTTATAACCTTCAAATGCTTTAACATTTTGAGGTAATTTTGAGATTGTTTTATCGTCACACATTGTACTTCAAATTAGTGGAAATATTTGGATGATATCTTTTGCATTTAATTATGAAAAAAATAAATTTGTCAAAATTTTTTAAAAATTCTCAATTTTCAAAGTTCTAAAATCTTTGCTTTTCAAGTTGATAGTCATAGCACCAATTAACTTAATACATAAATCCGCCCTCTCATTAATATGCCGGACCACTTTGAGAGCGGTTAGTGGTTTGTAGTGTACAGCGCAGCAGTTTCTGATAACGCAGAGGTTTCCGATAACGCTAGCAGTATAATTCTGCTGCATCTGTTTTAGCAATAGGAGCTGCTTACTTTAGTAAGTCGTTTTTGAGGGTTACAGGTCCTCTTAAAATTGTGTCACATGTGGGGGTTTATAGTACATAAGCCTTTATTGGTCACTTCCAAACTAAATTGGTCGCCAACAATTTTGTGTTTTTCAAATCTCTTTAAAATTTGAGAGCTTTCTACTAAAGTTATAAACCTTCTAACATCCATTAAAAAAAATTCTAACAAATTATGATAATTAAAGGAAGACAAATGGCAAAAGGTGTCTACAAAAAAAAAGGACAACTGAAAACATTGATGCTGCTAGTCATCACATACTATTCCAAAACTGATTTGGACATTAAAATAAATAACACTGTAGCTCATAATGGGGCAGCTATGTGGCATAAAAATACATTCCCATAACCCTCTGTTAGTGCATCATTAGGTTTGTGTAGTATGGCATTTTAAATATATGAGGACAGGGAATGTTGCCATTCATTGGTGATGTTTACTTTGTTTTTAATCTGTTAGAATGCCATTTTACTTGTTTAGTTATGGAAATTCAGTTTTGCACGTTATGCATTACATTATATCCTGTTTTCTGAGAAAACATAAACGCAATTCACAGGAGGGGTCAGAGCAGGCTACACCTGCTGAGGAGGCTGAGGGCATTCGGAGTGCGGGGGGCTCTTCTTAAGACCTTCTTCAACTCTGTAGTGGCATCAGCCATCTTCTTTGGTGTAGTCTGTTGGGGTAGCAGCATCTCAGCGAGGGAGAGGAGCAGACTGGACAAACTGATTAGCAAAGCCAGTTCTGTCCTGGGGGGTCCTCTTGACACAGTGCAGGTGGTAGCTGAGAGGAGGACACTGTGTAAGTTGTAAAATAAATAACACTGTAGCTCATAATGGGGCAGCTATGTGGCATAAAAATACATTCCCATAACCCTCTGTTAGTGCATCATTAGGTTTGTGTAGTATGGCATTTTAAATATATGAGGACAGGGAATGTTGCCATTCATTGGTGATGTTTACTTTGTTTTTAATCTGCTAGAATGCCATTTTACTTGTTTAGTTATGGAAATTCAGTTTTGCATGTTATGCATTACATTATATCCTGTTTTCTGAGAAAACATAAACGCAATTCACAGGAGGGGTCAGAGCAGGCTACACCTGCTGAGGAGGCTGAGGGCATTCGGAGTGCGGGGGACTCTTCTTAAGACCATCTTCAACTCTGTAGTGGCATCAGCCATCTTCTTTGGTGTAGTCTGTTGGGGTAGCAGCATCTCAGCGAGGGAGAGGAGCAGACTGGACAAACTGATTAGCAAAGCCAGTTCTGTCCTGGGGGGTCCTCTTGACACAGTGCAGGTGGTAGCTGAGAGGAGGACACTGTGTAAGTTGAAGCTCCCATCCCTTGCATGAGACTGTGGTGGCATTAGGGAGCACATTCAGTGACCGACTGCTTCACCCCAAATGTGAAAGGGAGCGTTATTGTAAGTCATTCCTCCCCTCTGCCATCAGGCTGTTCAACAAACAAGGCCCAAACAGAAGTAACCTGCGCCCCCCATCTAACCAGTCTCTGCAAGTCCCATCCACAGACTAAACATCAAACTGCCGATCATTGCTTGTCTCTTTTTTGTCTTTTTATCCCCCTTTTCTTTTTTGTTCATTTATCCCTAATATTATTGTTGTCATAGTTTGTACTTCACACTCTGTACCCTCTCTGCTGCTGTAACGCTGTGAATTTCCCCACTGTGGGACTAATAAAGGACTATCCTATCTTATCTTATCTTAAATAGATTAGAAAGCCCTTAAAACTAAACATGCATATTTCCCTAGATATGCTTTCTATATTCTTTAACCCTCAGATTTGATGTATTTGTCATATTAAATGCTATTGTTCCATTAAGTTAACAAGAGAAATATAAGGAATGAAGCTGATCATAGTCATTCAACTTTAAAGCCCATGATAATGGTATCCTCTCAGTGATTTACATTGAATAAACCTGGATGCACTGTTGGACTTGCCAACACAGATTTTTACTGACATAACCTATGTCTGTCTGTCTGTCCGTCCACGTTCTTCCTGTAATATTGCGAGCGCAGCCGCTCTCCCTCAGAAGTGTTCGGTAATGGGTCACCCATTGTAGTTATATATGCAAATTTTACTTGCCTGTGTTTTTCTCTTGAGTGCATCAAGGAAGATCTGTCTGCACAGATCCTGTCTCCTAATTATAAAACATGTGAACTTGATGGACTAAGGGCATTTAATCCACTAACCATTCAGTTTTGCTTAATATTCAGATGACACATTGAATGAATATATGTTTTTAACTCAATTTTTTTTTTTGTCCCTTCTGATCTTTAGACACAGCAACTTCATGATATGGAAGAAGTCTGCTATGAGAATGTTCTTAGAGAAATCAGAGCCGGCCGACAGGTAAGATTTGCATTTAATGAGAATCTAAATTCACAGTATAGGGGATAACAATCTAATAGATGGGGTTCTAAATGAGGGAGTGGCTGGTCGAGCATGCTTCCTGCCACACCATTCAATACTGTGGAAGCTTTAGAAATTGCAGTCCACAATGCTTAAAGATCTCCAGCACTCCCAATTACTGTCTTTAAGGGCTCTTTTACATTTGGTGATTGGCTTTACTGTGGTTTAAAAACAACTTTTATTACCCCCTCACCATGGCAGCACCACCAGAGAGAGGGGTCAGCCCCCAGGGACAGGAGACCCAAACTTAAAATTTTCGCTCCTCCTCCAACTCAATATAGTTTTTTTGTCCCTCTGGGAAACCTAACAGGAACCTCATTGAGGTTCTTGGATGCCTCCGTGGTGCTTGTCGGAGTGTGCCAGCAGTTGCCTGTGTCCCCCAGATTGGCCGTGGGCCATGGGGAGCTTGTGCTGCCACTGACGTGCAATTAGAGCCTGAGAGCTGTGGTGGAGATCTCCTGGGATGTGCTATGCCCGCCGGAGTGTTTGCTGTGTGGGCAATGCAGCTGCTCGTTGAGTGTCGGCGTCCTTTCCTCACTTCCTGTCAGAAATTCAAATATATGGAGATCCTAGCTCACTAGTCTATGTGCTGTCCCTTGTGAGGGAGAGTATCTCTTTGAGTCACCATTGTATAAAATAATGGAGAAGACCTCGAAGAGAAAGAAGCACTTCCCTGGCAATCAGGGATTCAGAAGTAATACTTTTTGTCCACAAAGAAGGTTTTTACCTACTCAGAAGCTTAGGTACCACAAGGATGGTGGCTGGAAGTCATCTAGGAAGCCAAGGAGTTTCATGTTCAATCAGCACCCAGTCCCCATTAAAAGAACGAGCCAACATTGACGCCAAGTTCTGGTGGGGGGGTACACTCTCCTGCTTCTACTTGGAATGGGAGAAAATATCTAATAATAAGTGGGTGTTAGATCTCATCCTCGATGGCCATTTCTGCCCCCCTCCCCACGAAGGGTTAAGATCACTTGTATGTCAAATTCCAAAGCTTAGCTGGCACTAGAATTGGAGGTCAATACGCTTCTTCAGAAGTTGGTGCTAATTAAAGTCCCACCTAAGGAGAAAGAACTAGGGTTCTATACGACCCTTTTCCAAGGTAAACGGCCTGATGGTTCATTCAGGGCTAATATTAAAAAAAAAAAAAAAAAAAAAAAAAAAAAAAAAAAAAAAAAAAAAAAAGGAGAAGTTAAAATCCACAATAAAAATTAGCTTTTTCCAGTTACATGACGTTAATTGATTTGGCGGATGAGTACTATAATGTGTATCGTATATTTGTACATCCTTCTTACCAAAAATTTCTAAGAGTTGCTGTGTTCTTTGACATATCTACATTTTAAAGCTATGCTCTTTGGAGTGGCCATTGCTCCTAGAGTTTTTACCAAAATTAATAGCGGAAAAGGCTTCCTTTATACGATTACACTGTGTGGTATTTTTGTTCCCTATTTGCATAATTTTTCTTAGTAGGGAAATCTGCGAAAACTGTACCATCCCAAATAGTTTAGATTCAGGAGATTTTGGGGATATTAGTTCGGTTAATAAATCTTAAAAAACCTTCATAACCCTTCACACTCTAAAGTATTTTTTGGTATTTGTCTGGATTCTGCTTGCCAAAAATCCTTTCTCTCCCCTGATATAGTCCAGAAGATTCAGAGGGCCGTATATGATTTATTAATAAACAATCTTCCCTTCGAAAATCATGTGAGTCTTAGGTCTTTTTACCTCAGCTATGCCAATGGTTCCATGGGCTCAAGTACATCTTCATATGTTAGGAGATGTTGGGATGTTGGGATGGTAGTGATTCTAGTTTAGAGGTTAACATTTATTTACCTGAAAATATCCTTTAGTCTCTAGAATAGTGGTTGGTACCTACAAATCTTAACCAGGGTCTAGCTTGGAGGCAGGAGGACCCCATGGTATTAACCATCAATACTAGGTCCTGGGTGCTAGGGCACTCATCTAAAAGACCAAATTTTTCAGGGATTCTTGGCTAACTCTGAGGTAGGAAGGTCCTTAACCCCTTAACGCCGAAGCCGCTTTTCACCTTCCTGACACGGCCCATTTTTTCAAATCTGCCCTATATAAATGGTTATAACTTTGAAACGCTTTAACATATCCAAGTGATTTCATTGGCCTTTCACAGTCATTTGCATACAGCTTTAGGACCTCATTGCTTAGTTTTAACAGCTTTAGAGGGACAATGAAGGTATGAGGCAATGCTCCTCCTAATGGCAGTTTATGAAAATATTTAGTTTAGGGGGGTTATTTTGCATGACGGGTTCTCTTTAAGGGTTAAGGACCTTCCTACCCTCAGAGTTAGCCCAGAATCCCTAAAAAATCTGGTCTTTTAGATGAGGCCCTAGCACCCGACCTAGTAATCGATGGTTAATACCAGTGGGTCCTCCTCCTCCAACTAGACCCTGGTTAAGTTTGTAGGTACCAACCACTATTCTAAGACTAAAGTATATTTTCAGGTAAATAAATGTTACCTCTAAACTAAATCACTACCATCCCAACATCCCAACATCTCCTAACATATAAGATGTACTTGAGCCCATTGAACCCTTGGCATAGCTGAGGTAAAAAGACCTAAGACTCACATTATTTTCGAAGGGAAGATTGTTTATTATAAATCATATACGCCCTCTGAATCTTCTGGACTATATCAGGGGAGAGAAGGATTTTTTGGCAAGCGAATCCAGACAAATACCAAAAAATCTTTAGAGTGTGAAGGGTTATGAAGGTTTTTTTAAATTTATTAACCGAACTAAAATTCCCCAAAAATCTCCTGAATCTAAACTATTGGGATGGTACAGTTTTCGCAGATTTCCTACTAGAAAAATTATGCAAATAGGGAACAAAATACCACACAGTGTAATCGTATAAAGGAGCCTTTTCCGCTATTAATTTTGGTAAAAAACTCGAGGAGCAATGGCCACTCCAAAGACATAGCTTTAAAATGTAGATATGTCAAAGAACACAGCAACTCTTAGAAATTTTTGGTAAGAAGGATGTACAAATATACGATACACATTATAGTACTCATCGCCAAATCAATTAACGTCATGTAACTGGAAAAAGCTAATTTTTATTGTGGATTTTAACTTCTCCCATTTGCTTTTTAAAATGTAACAAAAATTAATTCAGCAGTTTCAACTTAATATTAGCCCTGAATGAACCATCAGGCCGTTTACCTTGGAAAAGGGTCGTATAGAACCCTAGTTCTTTCTCCTTAGGTGGGACTTTAATTAGCACAATTCTGAAGAAGCGTATGACCTCCAATTCTATGGCCAGCTAAGCTTTGGAATTTGACATACAAGTGATCTTAACCCTTCGTGGGGAGGGGGGAATGGCCATCGGGGATGAGATCTACAACACCCACTTATTATTAGATATTTTCTCCATTCCAAGTAAAGCAGGAGAGTGTACCCCCCCACCAGAACTTGGCGTCAATGTTGGCCCAATGAAGCATTAGCATATTCAAGCTGTCCACTCTATTCATGAGTGGGAGGCACAGCCACACCCCCAGTGCTTGACTGACAGCCTGTATAATGATGTGAGCCTGTATAATGGTGTGCTTCCTGGTGCTGGCGCCCCCTGCAGCCTGTGTGTGTATGTGTGTGTGTATAGGAGAGATACAACAGCTCCAGGCAGCCATGTTATAGCAGAACATGTCAGATTCATGTGTAGCTGATGTCTGTGTCTCTCACCTGTATATTAGGAGGATGCAGCATGTCAGCAGATGCAGCAGACACTAGCCATGCTTTACTATACATTACACACAGACATGAGCAGGGGAAGGAGAGGGGAGGGGGAACAGGAGTGACATCACTGCCTCTGACCATGTGACCAGCCTCATTTACATGATAAAGAAAAGATGATTTTACAATGAATAATGTATGAAATAACTAAATAAAGGCTGGGATGGGATCCTTGTGAGCTGCTCCAACAGGTAGTAGTGACAGGACAAGTGACACAGACCTGATGACAGGTGTCCTTTAACGCCGAAGCGGCTTTTCACCTTCCTGACACGGCCCATTTTTTCAAATCTGCCCTGTATAAATGGTTATAACTTTGAAACGCTTTAACATATCCAAGTGATTTTAAAATTGCTTTCTCGTGACACATTGTACTTCATTTTAATTCTAAAAATTTTGGTGGTATGTTTTGCATTTATTTATGAGAAAATCCGATATTTGGTGAAAATTTGGAAAAATTCTCGATTTTCGAGCTTCAAAATGTCCTACTTTTTCCACACATAGTCATAACAGCAAAAAAACTTATATGGACTTTATGTGGACATGGTTTTTTTTAATGCATACTCTTATTTTTGTAGGATGTTGTGGGCAGGGCCGATTCTAGCTTCTTTGCTGCCTGAGGCTAAAACTGAAATGCTGCCCCCCCCCCCCAAAAAAAAAAAAATAAATCTTACCCCTGATCTCCTTCTATATTCAGCCCACTCCAGGTTCTGATTGCTTACCGTTGCAAAAATTGTGATTATTTCATTGCTTCTCCCCCAGAAACTGGCATAGAAGCAATGATAAGTGTCCCCCATGAATTAAATAGTATTTACACTAAAAAGCATATAAAATCCAAAACACATTTATCGTGTACATATTATATATATAAACTCACCGGCCAATTTATTAGGTACACCTGTCCAAGCTGCTCGTTCAACACTTATTTCAATCAGGCAAATCCATGGCCGGCATTTAGGCATGTAACATGGTCAAAGACAATCTCTGGCAGTTCAAAACCGAGCATCAGTATGGGGGGAAGAAGGTGATTTGAGTTGCCTTTAAAGTTATGCAGGTTGTTGTGCCCAGCAGGGCTGGTCTGAGTATTTCAGAAACTGCCTGATCTACGGTATTTTCACGCACAACCATCTCTAGGGTTTACAGAGAATGGCTCGAAATTCCGAAAAAAAAAAAAACATCTAGGGAGCGGACAGTTTCCGGTTGGGCGGAATGCCATCGTAGATGCCAGAGCGTCAGTGGGATGGGAGAATGGCGACTGGTTCGAGCTTGATAGAAAGGCAACAAAGCAAAAAATAGAAGGACTCAAATCGCCACCCTAAGAAACCCGAAGGTATTAGGTGGCAGAAGAGCATCTCTTGCTAGTAAAGAAAAATCTGTATGTTTTCCTCTGCGCCTCACATTCATTCGGACATATAACTTATCATAGTGTAAAAAGTGTCAAGGTATAGGACCAGTAGTTGAAATACAGTACACTTTGGTAGGTGGGAATGAGGTTTAATAAAAGCCCTCACGTTCTCAAGCAGATCATGCCTTGTGATGCGATTGTTAGTCCGCTTCGGCGGGACGCCAGCGAGCACGCTGTGTTGCGTCCTTTCCTTCCGGCTCAGAAATGAGACGAACGGTCCTCCGACCGCATCTCTTTTTCGTTCCACATCGATCCAGAAACGTGTATTATAGAACGAAATACAAAGCAATAGTGTAGCCACAGCTTTGATTGAAGACAGTTAATCTTTAATTTTTATACTCACAATGATAGGAATTAAAAAGGCTAAGTAAAAAATCTGTAAATAAAAGAATTCTCATGCACATTCGGCGGTAGTTGCCTGACTCGAGTTTCGCCAATTGCGGTTCTTTCCAGGGCTAAGCCGCCACGTGCATGCATAATGGATTTTTAAGCTCAATGCGCAATATGCTCATTTGTAAAAAGGAAACAAGCTGTGTGTTCACACAAACGAGTCCAACTGGATACAAAGAACCCTTAAAGTGTCAGTGCGAGGTGCACATGGCTTTATAAAATAAAACAATTACAAAATTACAAAAATTACAATTAGAAAAATTACAAAAGTACAAAATTACAAGGAACATCAAGATTAATAGATAGTGAACAATAGGCATATGACCATTCTTTGCTCAATTACTTAAGCAGTAGGAGTTTTATACGACTTGTGTGTGTGAATAAGTAAAGAGAAAGTTAGAGAAAACATTTAATTTCGAAATGGCATTTAAGCCGTAGGGGAGATAGTGTGTTTTAACATGAAAAATCCAAAATGATTCTCGTTGATTAATCTTTTTCTCTGGGTCTTCACCTCTACAATGGGGGGATAGTGTTCTATGGCTAAGAAGGAAATACCTTAGGATTTGTGTCATGATACTTCAAAAAGGTGGCATGATAGAGGATATGGTCAGTTTACCTTTTAATATTTCTAAGGTGCTCCCCCTATTCGTGTTTTAGTTTTCTTACCGTTCTTCACGCCTAATTTTTAAACCGCACGGACAAATATCATGTAAATGACTCTAGTTGCGTACAAGTAGTGAATTGTTTTATATCAAATACTTTTCGGTTATCAGAAGATGAAAAGTTATGTGTGCCCCCCGTGTCTATTTGTACCTATACTTGTACATGCTTTGCATCTGAACAGTTATAGAAACCTGTATGCGATTTCTCTAGTAAACGTGATTATATGAGACTACTGTGACAATCTGTGATCTCGTAAATGTTGTGATCTATAGTGAAGACTCTTGGTTCATCTAACATGTGTCCTATAATCGGATCGTGCTGTGTAGATATACCAGTGTTTTTTGATGATAATCTTATCTTTGTGTGAATCCCGGGTATGATTGGTGATGAAGGGAATGGTCAATTTATCTGATGTCTTCTCTTTTGCTTTACTATAGCTGTATTCTTTTCCACTTTTTGAAAAAAAAAAAAAAAAAAAAGAATAACAGCTTAGTAGATGTCATATGCCTATTGTTCACTATTTATATCTTGATGTTCCTTGTAATTTGTACTTTTGAATTTTATAATTGTAATTTTTAATTGTTTATTTTATAAGCCATTGCACTCTGCACTGACACTTAATGGGTTACTTTGTATTCCAGGTGGACATCGTTTGTGGACACACAGCTGGTTCCTTTTTACAAAGAGCATATTGCACATGAGCTTATAAAAATCCATTATGCATGCACGGCGGCTAGCCCTGGAAGAAGCCGCAATTGGCGAAACTCGAGTCGGGCAACTACCGCCGAATGTGCATGAGATTCTTTTTTTAAAGATTTTTTACTTAAGGGGCTTTTAATTCACTATCATTGTGAGTATATAAAATTAAAGATTACTGTCTTCAATCAAAGCTGTGCTACACTATTGCTTGTATTCGTTCTATATACACGTTTCTGGATCAAGGTGGAACGAAAAAGAGCGGTTCGCTCGGTTTCTGAGCCGGAAGGAAAAGAGCCCAACAAAGTGCTCGCTGCGTCCGCGAGCGGACTAACAATCGCATCACAAGGAAGGATCTGCTTGAGAACGTGAGGGGTTATAACCTCATTCCCACCTTACCAAAGGTACTGTTTTCACTGGCTATACCTTGACATTTACCTAGATAGTTATATGTCCAAATGATGTAGAGGCAGAGGAAAAACCTACAGATTTTTCTTTACTAGCAAGGAATATTGGACTGCCTTTCCTTTCTTTTCCTCTTTGCGCCATCATTCGCTGGACAATCATACTGAACCCCGGTTCCAATCACTGTTTAGAAGAGCATCTCTGAACGCACAGTACGTCGAACTTTGAGGCAGATGGGCTACAGCAGCAGAAGACCACACCGGGTGCCACTCCTTTCAGCTAATAACAGGAAACTGAGGCTACAATTTGCACAAGCTCATCGAAATTGGACAGTAGAAGATTGGAAAAACGTTGCCTGGTCTGATGAGTCTCGATTTCTGCTGCAACATTCGGATGGTAGGGTCAGAATTTGGCGTCAACAACATGAAAGCATGGATCCATCCTGCCTTGTATCAACGGCTCAGACTGGTGGTGGTGGTGTCATGGTGTGGGGAATATTTTCTTGGCACTCTTTGGGTCCCTTGGTACCAATTGAGCATCGTTGCAACGCCACAGCCTACCGGAGTATTGTTGCTGACCATGTCCATCCCTTTATGACCACAATGTACCCAACATCTGATGGCTACTTTCAGCAGGATAATACGCCATGTCATAAAGCTGGAATCATCTCAGACTGGTTTCTTGAACATGACAATGAGTTCATTGTACTCAAATGGCCTCCACAGTCACCAGATCTCAATCCAATAGAGCATCTTTGGGATGTGGTGGAACGGGAGATTCGCATCATGGATGTGCAGCCGACAAATCTGCAGCAACTGTGTGATGCCATCATGTCAATATGGACCAAAATCTCTGAGTAATGCTTCCAGCACCTTGTTGAATCTATGCCACGAAGAATTGAGGCAGTCCTGAAGGCAAAAGGGGGTCCAACCCATTACTAGCATGGTGTACCTAATAAAGTGGCCGTGAGTGTATATATATATGTATATATATATACAACTTACAACATTAACATTTCCTATTAATACACATTTCTAATCTACACATTCTCTTGTAATGAATCACGACTTACCATTCTTCTTTAGTGGATCTTGCTGGTACATCAGCAGGTAGTAGATGGAGGGGGCAAAAGGGTAACTAAGGGGGTCAACTGCAGCAGCACACAACATACATACAGAATCATACACACACAGCAGGCAGCAGCATACACTCACACAGAATCATGTACACAGCAGGCAGCAGCATACATACACAGTATACACACACATCATACACAGCAGGCAGCAGTATACATACATAGCATACACACAACATTATACAGTACACAGCATTCACACAGCAGCATTATACACAGTATCATACACACAGCATTATACAGTACACAGCATCATACACTACCTAAAAACTCGCCAACAATGTAAAATTTCATTTAAATCCCTTCACAAAATGTTCAAAAAGGGATCATAAAAAATTATGTGGCACCAAATGTACCTTTGAAAAGGACAACTCAACACTTAAAAAATAAGCCCTAAACTATCCGTGTCAAAAAAAATATTAAGTATCTGTAGATCGATGCAAACAAATGCAATGTTCTTATATTTGTTTTTTTATCCTGTAAAATGAAAAATAAGAAGTACTATCTAAAATAGGTATCAACACCGTAATCTATGTGATCTTCAGAATAAAACATATTATAGTATTTTTTAGTGTACGGTGTAGCGACCCAAATATACCAAACCCAAAGTATTTTTTCAACTAAAGATAAAATGCATCAAAATGCTACAGACCCCTAAAATGAATATTATTTTAAAGTGCATCTCATGTCGCAAAAAATATAGCCCTGTATATGTCCTAATTGCCAAAAAATAAAGATTGTATGCCATCATAAGTTAATAGCTAATCTGCTCTGAATGGCGCAGTCTTTCCCTTCGATGCCCTGCAGTGCCCATACAGCAGGTTTACCACCAGCCACCTTGGTTATTGTTATCCGGCGGATTGGGTCTAAATTTTGTGGAGCTTTGGAGTTTTATCCACTGAAATTTTACATTTTTTAAAACACATTCAATTTAGCCAAAAAAATATTACTTTCAAAAATTGTATCGATTTTGTTTTTAACCCCTGTAAAACAATGAAGGGTTAACAAACTTCATAAAGTTGTTTTTACAGTACGTTGAGGGGTGAAGTTTCTATATGGTGTTTTTGGGTACTTACTTTTTAGCCTCTCAAAGTGACTTCAAAAACCTGAGAGGTCCCTCGATAGCAGGTTTTGCTCTTTTTATTTATGAGATGTAAAAATTGGCCCCTCTGTTCAGAGCCCCATAAAAGCTTACAAAATGAGAATATTGTATAAAACGAACCCCGGAGGCATAACGTAGACATTCGGTTCATTTATTATTACATTTTTTTTTTGGTGGTTTGACTCAGGTTTGGAAAAAGTAGAACATTTGATTTCGAAATTGCTAATTTTTCCAAAATTTTTTTTCACTCAAATATCTGATTTTATCATAATAATTCAAAACATACCACCACACTTTAAACTAACATGTTACAAAGTGTCACGAGAGAACCATTTTCAATCCTTGATATGTTAAAGGTGTCCAGTTATAAACACTATGACAAGGGGCCATTTGGAAAAAATGGGCACGTGATCAGGAAGGTGAAAAGGGCTTTGGCATTAGAGGGTTAAGCAATGAAAAATATCATAACACTGCACAATTTCTTAAAGTATTTTATTGCAAACTGTATAAAATTTATGATGTCCAGGTGGACAGCCCCTGGATTTCTAGAACTTTGAAATCCATTTATATTCCAGGATTCCAAGCTGGACTTGGTGCCATGAAGTGCCCTCAGAAGTTCAAAATGTTGAGATAAAAATTTCTAAGTAGTTTGATGCGAGACTTCTCAATGCTACCAATATGCTGCTATACACATAATTATGTTTACAAGACTTCAGGACCAACATGTCTACATTGTGTATGGTGAAATTGTTGTCGGGATCTTTAAAGAGTGACATCGTTCAACATTTATTTTGATTCTTTCTCTTTTATAAATAGATCACTTCTTTTTGCAGTGTTGTTGGAAAGTTCAGAACTTTATCCTCATCTATATTTTCTTACATATTTGACAACGTAAGGGGCTTCTGGGATTAAAAAAAAATTATGGCTGGGGGATGTCGAAAATAAATAAGTCTTATACTCACCTAATCTGCCTCCGTGTTCTACAGTGGGGTGACACTCATCACCTCCCTGGTCTCTGTTGCGGATTTGAGGGCCTCCCAAACCACTGCCGTGACCTGCCATCGTCTGAACTACTGCGTAGTAAGGCGCATGCTGTGATAGGGACAAGCACTTACTGCATTTGTTATACAAACCAGAGGCCTGGTAGTAAACCGGCTATACCGCTAGTATAGTATACTGCTACATACGGCAGAGAGATGTGAGACTCCTTACTATAATGTATGGGGCAGGAATCTGTATGGAGTGTTGTTAAGTATTTGTAGGAATTTCTGACCCCTGTGGAAAATTTGTACAGTCCATGCACGTTTATATATACATGAATTCAATTGCGTAATATATAAGATTCATCTATCAGAAGTAGGTCCCAATCATAAACAGGTATTGAAAAAGAGCACGTCAGAGACTGATGGCATGAAATACCATTCTCAACATTGATATTTTGAGAGCAGTTGCTTTTTTTATAGCAACCAGAGTCCCCCGTTTTATAAGGCAACACCATCATTGCAAAATTATGTACTTCGTGTTGTGTGCTTTGCTTATCTCTGTTTTTTTAAAAAATAACAAATTACAACTCATTACTTGATCCTTTGCTTAAGGTTACTGCCACTGCCTTACGTATTTTAGATGCTGGTTACTTATCCTGTTCCATTTTGATATTTTCTATTCTTTAATTTTATAATATTTGGAAGAATAAATATTTGCTTGGCTAATCCAAAAGTCTTTACCCGAACTGTTCTGAATAATTGGTAAATCAGTCTGTTGGGGCAATATCACACCAAGAAACAGGTACTCTGTGAAATGGAGTCAACTTCAAAGTGCAATTGCATTGTTACAGTTCTTGGTCCTCGTCTTCTTTATGCGTTTCTTCTTCTCGCCGTCCACATATGTATTTGCAAGTCTCATTTAGCTTGATATTATGCGCTCCCGCTTTGAACAGTACTCGCTTCTCATAAAACCCTCATAATGCTTGTCATCCCATTTGTGCCTTGTGTATCCGATTGTGTGTGTAAACCCAACCATGTTTTATACTCAATTCCTGGAATAGCTGCCAGGTTAAGGGGTAAGTAGACCCTTTTCATTTGCTTTTCTGTTAAAGTGGATATCTGCTAAACCATCGGGGCGTTTTAAGTTTATATATCACAAAAAAGGGGGATAGTTTGCCATATGGCACTTATTGCAATGTGCATATTTAACCTCATTAATTGTATTCAAGTATCGTGTCTATAACCAACGCCTTGCTTTCCTTAAATTTCCGCTAAAATTGCGATTTGGCGTACATTTGGAATTTAAAATGAATAGCTTGATACAGACAGTAGTTTTTGCTTAATGATCTCCGAAAGTTGCGCGTTTTTATGAGGCGCCCATGACCCACTTCTGCTTGGCTTACACCAAAAATTCTTTCTACTTTTCATTTCATGTTTAGTCATGTAAAATATACAGACAGTTATATTGCCTCTTGTTAATATGATTTGCAAAGTCATTATTTCCTAGATTAGTGGTGTTGTGGTTGCTGAAAAAGGCTCCTATTTTACATGTATATACTGTTTATAGTTCAATGAACTCCAAAAATGTATTTTGGTTGTAGATAGACGCCCCCTCATTCCGTGCAGTGGATTTTCTTTATCAGGCTGTGCCGTTCCCAAAAAAAAGTAACCGTGTTTGTTATTTACACTTTATTGTGCTCATTGCGGTTGCTATATCAAATAGGCCATTGCATATTTCTCATCATACTAGCACACCTAGTTGGAGTATAGCACCGGATACCATTTGGGTGTCATAGGAACTAGTGACAATTATTGCTTAGAATCACTGGGGTATAGAGTAAGAACAAAAAAATCTAACAATGTTGACATCAGTGGGCAATGCCTATTAATAGTGCTATGAAGAGTGCTAAGAGTCGGAGGGGCTGAGACGCCCTTTTTTTTTCTCACTGTATGTACATTAATCATTTAAACTATAATTTTTAACCACTGACTGGTGAAGTAAGCAGCAATGATCATCTTGTAAACTTTGACAGTGCCATTCCGACGATGGGGTAAGTAGCTAAAATGGAGGTTAGGGCACTTCATTGCAGGAGTTGGTATTTTATCAAATTGGTCAAATAGAAAAAACAGTGTTGATTGGCACTATGATGAAACATCATTAACCCTTTAAGAGGGGCCAAGCAGATTTTCTAATGCCCTGTGTCACTACAAGTGGTTATAACCTTCAAATGCGTTAACATTTTGAGGTCCTTTTGGAGATTGTTTTATCGTCACAATGACTTCAATTAGTGGAAATATTTGGATTATATCTTTTGCATTTAATTATGAAAAAAATAATTTGTCAAAATTTTTTAAAATTCTCATTTCAAATTCTAAATCTTTGCGGGCCCCCTTTCATAGTGAGATAGTCAGCACCAATTACTTAATACATCAATCGCCCTCTCATTATATGCCGGACCACTTTGAGACGCGTGTTAGTGGTTTGTAGTGTTACACGCTCAGCAGTTTTATGATAACGCAGAGTTTCCGTTAACCAGCCAGTTAATTATGCGCTCTGTTTTAAGCAAATAGCTGCTTACTTGTAAGTCGTTTTGAGTGTTTACGGTCCTTTAAAATTGTGTCACATGTGGGGTTTTTATAGTACAATACGCACCTTTATTGGTCACTTCCAACTAAATTGGTCGCCAACATTTTGTGTTTTTCAAAATCTCTTTACAAATTGAGGCTTTCTACCTAAAGTTATAAACCTTCCAACACTCCATTAAAAAAAAATTCGAATAACAATTAATGATAACCTTAAAGGAAGACAAATGGAAAGGTTCTACAAAAAAAAAAAGGACAACTGAAACATTGATGCTGCTAGTCATCACATACTATTCCAAACGATTTGGACATAAAATAAATAACACGTAGTCATCATAGGTCAGCTATGTGGCATAAAAAATACATTCCATACCCTCTGTTGTGCATCATTAGGTTTGTGTAGTATGGGCATTTCATATATGAGGACAGGAATGTTTGCATTCATGTGATGGTTTACTTGTTTTTAACTGTTAGAATGCCATTTTACTGTTTAGGTTATGAACATTCAGTGTGTTGCACGTTATGCATTACATTATATCCTTTTTCTGAGAAAACATAAACGCCAATTCACAGAGGGGTCAGCAGAGCTACACTGCTGAGGAGGCTGAAGGGCATTCGGAGTGCGGGGGGCTCTTCCTTAAGACCTTCTTCAACTCTGTATGGCATCAGCCATCTTCTTTGTGTAGTCTGTTTGGGGAGCAGCATCTCAGCGAGGGAGAAGGAGCAGCACTGGGACAAATGATTCAGCAAAGCGGTTCTGTCCTGGGGGGTCTCTTGACACAGTGCAGGTGGTATCTGAAGAGGAGGACACTGTTGTAAGTTTGGAGTCTGTATGGAGAATAGCTCCATCCTTGCATTGAGACTGTGGTGGCATTGGGCAACCTTCAGTGACCGACTGCTTCACCCCAAGTGTGAAAGGGAGCGGTATTGTAAGTCAATTCCTCCCTGCTGCCATCCGGCTGTTCAACAAACAAGGCCCAAAACAGAAGTAACCTGCGCCCCCCCCCCACCCCCCCCTAACCATCCCTGCAAGTCCCATCCACAGACTAACACTCAAACGAATGCCATCATTGCTTTGTCTCTTTTTTTGTCTTTTTATCCCTCCCTGTTCTTTTTTGTCATTTATCCCTAATATATATTTGTTTCATAGTTTTGTACTACTCTCTGTAACCCTCTGCTGCCTGTAACGCTGTGAATTTCCCCCTGTGGGACTAATAAAGGACTATCGTATTATCTCATCTTAAACTAGATTAGAAAGCCCTTAAAACTAAACATGCCTATTTCCTAGATATGCTTTCTATATCTTTAACGCCTCAGATTTGATGTATTGTACATAGAAATGCTATTGTTTCCATTAGTTACAAGAACATATAAAGGGATGAAGCTGTTCATAGTCATTCAACTTATAACCCATTGAAATGGTAATCCTCTCAGGTGATGTTACATTGATAACCTGGATGCACGTGTTGACTTTGCCAACACGATTTTTTACTGACATAACCTATGTCGTCTGTTGTCCGTCCACGTTCTTCCTGTAAATAGATGCCGAGCGCAGCTCTCCCTCAGAAGTGTTCGGTAATGGGTCACCCATTGTAAGTTAATGCCATTTACTGACTGTGTTTGTTTCTCTTAGAGTGCATCAAGAAGATCTGTCGCACAGATCACTGTCCTCCTAATTTAAAAACATTGAACTTTATGAATGCCGGGCATTTAATATCACTAAACCATTCAGTTTGCTTAATCAGTATGACACATTTGAATGAATATATGTTTTTAACTCAGTTTTTTTTTGTCCTTCTGATCTTTGACACAGCAACTTCATGAATGAGAGAAGTTGCTATGAGAATGTTTTTTAGAGAAATCAAGCCGGCCGCAGGTCTAGATTTGCATTAATAGATTAATTCACAGTAAAGGTGGAAACAATCTAATAAGGGGGTTCTAAATGAGGGGGGCTGGTCGGATGCTTCTGCCACACCATTCAATACGTGGAATGCTTTAGAAATTGCAGTCCACAATGCTTTAAAGATCTCCAGCCTCCCAATACTGGTCTTTTAAGGGCTCTTTTACATTTGGTGATTGTGCTTTACTTCGTGTTTAAACAACAACTTTATTACACCCCTCACCATGGCAGCACCACCAGAGAGAGGGTCAGCCCCACGGACAGGAGGACCCAAACTTAAAATTTTCGTCCCTCTCCAACAAATAGTTTTTTTGTCCCTCTGGGAAACCTTAACAGAACCTCATTGAGGTTCTGGATGCCTCGTCGGTGCTTTCGGAGTGTTGCCAGCAGTTGCCTGTGTCCCCCAGATGGCCGTGAGGCCATGGGGAGTTGTGCTGCACCCTACGTGAAATTAGAGCCTGAGAGGCTGTGGTGGAGATCTCCTGGGATGTGCTATGCCGCCGAGGGTTTGGCTGTGTGGGGCAATGCAGCTGCTCGTTGAGTGTCGGCTTCCTTTCCTAAACTCTCTGTCAGAAAATTCAAATATATGGAGATCCAGCTCACTGTCTATGTGCTGTCCTGTGATGGAGAGTATCTCTTGAGCACCATTGTTAAAATAATGGAGAACACCCGAAGAGAAAGAAGCACTCCCTGGCACATCGGGATTCAGAGTAATACTTTTTGTCACAACAGGTTTTTTACTATCAGAAGCTTAGGTACCACAAGCATGGTGGCTGGAAGTCATCTAGGAAGCCAAGGAGTTTATCATGTTCAAGTCAGCACCCAGTCCCCATTAAACGAAGGCCAAACATTGACCCAAGTTTGTGGGGGGTACCATCGCTCCTGGCTTCATGACTTTGGATGGAAAAATCTTAATAATAGTGGGTGTTAGATCTCATCCCGATGGCCATTTTGCCCCCCTCCCCACGACAGGGTTAAGACTATTGTCTGTTCAAATTCCAAAGCTTTAGCCGGCACTAGAATTGGAGGTCACTACGTCTTTTTCATAATTGTGCTAATTAAAAGTCCCACCTAAGGAGAAAAACTAGGGTTCTATCGACCCTTTTCCAAGGTAAACAGCTGATGGTTCATCAGGGCTAATATTAAGTTGAAATGCTGAATTAATTTTCGTTACATTTAAAAAGCAATGGGAGAATTAAAACTCACAATAAAGAATAAGTCTTTTCCAGTTACATGCGTTTAAGTGATTTGGCGGATAGTACTATAATGTGATCGTAATTTGTACTCCTTCTTACCAAAAATTTCTAAGAGTTGCTGTGTTCTTTGACATATCTACATTTAAAGCTATGCTCTTTGGAGTGCATTGCCCAGAGTTTACCAAAAGTTAGTAGCGAAAAGGCTTCCTTTATTACGATTACAACTGTGTGGTCTTTTGTTCCCTATTTGCATAATTGTTTTAGTAGGGAAATCTGCGAAAACTGTACGCAGCCCAAATAGTTTAGATCAGGAGATTTTGGGGTATATTCGGTTAATAAATTTAAAAAAACCTTCAATAACCCTTCACACTCTAAAGTCTTTTTGGTATTTTGTCTGGATTTGCTTGCAAAAATCCCTTTCTCTTCCCCTGCTATAGTCCCAGAAGTTCAGAGGGCCTTATTGATTATTAATAACAATCTTCCCTTCGATAAATCTGTGAGTCTTAGGTCTTTTTACTCAGCTAGATGCCAGGGTTTCCATGGGACTCAAGTTACATCTTAATATGTAGAGATGTGTGGATGTGGGATGTAGTTGATTCTAGTTTAGAGGTAACTTTATTTACCTGAAAATATACTTTAGTCTCTAGAATAGTGGTTGGTACCTACAACTCTTAACCAGGGTCAGCTTGGAGGCAGGAGCACCCCTGGTATTAACCATCGATACTAGGTCCTGGGTGCTAGGGCACTCATCAAAAGACCAGATTTTTAGGATTCTGGGCTAACTCTGAGGTAGGAAGGTCCTTAACCCCTTAAAGAGAACCCTCATGCAAAATACCCCCCTAAATAAATATTTTCATAAACTGCCAGAGAGCATTGCCTCTATCCCTTCATTGTTCCCTACTACCTGCCTTAAACCTAAGCAATGAGGTCCTAAATCTGTATGCAATGACCTGTGCAATGTCCAATGAGCATTAGCATATTGCCGCTGTCCACTCGTATTCTGAGTGGGAGCACAGCCACACCCCCAGTGCTGACTGACAGCCTGTATAATGATGTGTAGCCTATAATGGTGTGCTTCCTGGTGCTGGCGCCCCCTGCCGCCTGGTGGTGTGTATGGTGTGTGTATAGGAGAGATACAACAGCTCAGCAGCCATGATGATAATTGCAGAACATGTCAGATTCATGTGTAGCTGATGTTCTTGTCTCTCACCTGTATATTGGGAGGATGACAGCATGTCAGCAGATGCCATCAGACACAGCCATGCTTTTACTATACATTACACACAGACATGCAGCGGAAGGAGTAGGGGAGGGGGGAACAGGGTGACATCACTGCCTCTGACCATGTGACCAGCCTCATTTACATGATAAGAAAAGATGATTTTACAATGAATATGTATGAAAATAACTAAATAAAGGCTGGGATGGGATCCGTGTGAGCTGCTCCACAGGTAGTAGTGACAGGACAACGTGAACAACAGACGGATACAGTGGTCCTTTAACGCCGAGCGGCTTTTCACCTTCCTGACCGGCCCATTTTTTCAAATCGCCCTGTATAAATGGTTTATAACTTTGAAAACGCTTACATATCCAAGTGATTTTAAAATTGCTTTTCGTGACACATTGTACTTCATTTAATTCTAAAAATTTTGGTGGTATGTTTTGCATTGTTTATGAGAAAATCCGATATTTGGTGAAAATTTGAAAAATTCTCGATTTTCGAGCTTCAAAAGTCCTACTTTTTCCACAACATAGTATAACAGCACACAAAAAACTAATAATAACATTCACCGAATGTACTACTTTATGTGGACATGGTTTTTTTATGCTACTCTTATTTTGTAGGATGTTTGGGCAGGGCCGATTCTAGCTTCTTTGCTGCCTGAGCTAAACTGAAATGCTGCCCCCCCCCCCCCCCCCCAAAAAAAAAAAAAAAATCTTAGCCCTGATCTCCTTCTATATTCAGCCCACTCCAGGTTCTGGTTGCCTTACCGTTCAAAAATTGTATTATTTCATTGTTCTCCCCCAGAAACTGGCATAGAAGCAATGATAAGTGTCCCCCATGAATAAATAGTATTTACACTAAAGCACATAAATACACAACACATTCTATCTGTAATATATATACATACAACTTACAACATTAACATTTCCATATTAATACACATTTCTAATCTACACATCTCTTGTAATGAATCATGACTTACCATTCTTCTTTAGTGGATCTTGCTGTACATCAGCAGTTGTAGAGAGGGGGCAAAAGGGTAACTAAGGGGGGTCAATGCAGCAGCATACAACATACATACAGAATCATACACACACAGCAGGCGACAGCATAAACTCACGACAGAATCATATACACAGCAGGCGCAGCATACAAGTACACAGTATACACACACAACATCATACACACAGGAAGCAGTACATACTATAACACCACATACATCATAAACATCCATCATACACAGCAGGAAGCAGTATACAGTAACATACATACACAGTATCATCACACATCATATACACAAGCAGGAACGCAGTTAACTACACTCACACAAATCATAACACAGTCAACAGGAAGCATTATACATACACACATCATACACATCATACACCAGCGGCAGCAGCAGTATACATACCTGTAATACACACAAAATCATACACGCATCAAACACAGCAGGCAGCAGCACAACATACACAGTATACACACACAACATCATACACAGCATCATACACAGCAGGCAGCAGCAAACATACACAGTATACACACACAACATCATACACAGCATCATACACAGCAGGCAGCAGCAAACATACACTGTATACACACACAACATCATACACAGCAGGCAGCAGCATACATACACAGTATACACACACAACATCATACACACAGCAGCATACATAGCATACACACAGCATTATACAGTACACAGCATTCACACAGCAGCATATACACAGTATCATAGACACAGCATTATACAGTACACAGCACCATACACACAGCATTCACACAGCAGCATTATACACATAGTATCATACACAGCAGCATTATACACACAGTATCATACACAGCAGCATACATAGCTGCTGCTGAACTTGAGAAGCTCTGAGCTTCTGCAGCAAGTCACCGGAGGATCCTTTGCTGGGACAGAGGCTGTTTTCTTTCACAAAACCGGTGCAGAGGCTGGGATGGAGCCTGCGTCCAGAGGCTTCACTGACTGGTGGAGCAGCAATCAGCTGGAGTGTGATCGCTTTGCTGCTCCACCAGTCAGTGAAGCCTCTGTACAGGGCCCTTCTCTTCCATCAGCCGACAAGGAGCAGTCCACCGGAACCTTCCCCCATACAAAACATTGGCACTCTGCCCGTCCCTATTCCTGCCAGGCAGCGCTGCTGTGCATGGACGCAGGCGGTGTGACATCATCAAACGCCACCTGCGTTCTTCAGAGCTATAGAGCACTGCCGGCGGAAGGTCTGTAGTGCTAGTGGGAGATTCGGGTGAATGCCCAAATCACCCATATCTTGTGTTCCGCCTCCATCAGGGCGAAATTTTCATCCCGCCTCACGGCAGATGCGGCCCTGGTTGTGGGCCTTTGAACGTTAGGTGCGATTTTTCACATTTCATAAAAAACGCAAAATACTGCTATTGAGGGACCTGCTCAGGTTTCAAGGCACTTTGAGAGGCCTAAATAATTGTAAAACCCCATTATAGAAACTACACCCCTCAACGTACGTAAAACAACTTTTATGAAGTTTGTTAACCCTTTCATTGTTTTACAGGGGTTAAAACAAAATCGGATACAATTTTGAAAGTAATTTTTTTTTGGCTAAATTAATGTATTTTTCAAAAAATTTACAAATTCTCAGTGGATAAAATACCAAAACGCTCCACAAAATTTAATACCCAATCCCTCCTGCGTATAACAATACCCCATATGTGGTGGTGACCTGCTGTATGGGCACACGCCAGGGCATCGAAGGGAAACTGCGCCATTCAGAGCAGATTATGCCTTGTCACTTTTTATTGGCTATACAATCTTTATTTTTTTGGCAATTCGGACATATAAGGGCTTATTTTTTGCGACATGAGATGCACTTTACAAATATTTCATTTTACTGGGTCTGTAGCTTTTTGATGACATTTTATTAATTTTGGGGGTCGTACACCGTACACTAAAAATACTATATTGTCTTTATTCTACAGATCACCAAGATTACGGTGATACCTCATTTATATAGTATTTCATTTATTTTTACAGTTTTACTGGAAAAAAACTAATATAGAGGAAATCTCATTTGTTTTTGCATCGCCATCTTTAATATTTTTTGGTTGACAGAGCTAGTTTAGGGCTTATTTTTTATGTGTTGAGTTGTCCTTTCAAATGGTGCCATTTTGGCGCACATAACTTTTTTCATCACTTTTTAGAACATTTTTGTGTAGAGATTTTATGAAAAATGTACAGTTTTGGCGAGTTTTTCGTGTTTTGTTTTTACGGCGTTCACCAAGTAGGCCCAATAATGTTTCTGAGTTATTGTACGGATTGTTACTGACACGGCGATACCAAATATGTGGGGGGTTTTTGGCGATTTTGTGGGGTTTTTTTACTTTATTACCTGTGTATAGGGAATAGGAGACTTTAACTTTATTTAATTAATTCTTTTTATTAAAAAATGTTTTTGTTTAATGTTTTTAACTGTTTTTATTTACTTTTACTGGTTAGCTTGAACAAGCGATCCACTGATCGCTTGTTCAAGCTATTCTTCACATTACACAGTGTAATACAGATGTATGCTCAGTGAATGCTCAGTGTGTTACAGCCGGGTCCGGGTGCACGGAAGACTATTACGTCAAATGTCGGGAAGGGGTTAAATTCCAGAGAGTTGGCAGCAGTATGGGAGGCTTTGGGGCAGCTCTTTCTAACATTTCAGGGTCCAATGTAAAGATAACTCCAGTACGTTAGCTTATCTCAACTATTGGGGAGGTACCAAGAGCCAAGATCTAATGGTCCTAACATTCATCCTTCTCCTAAGCAGAGCAACATCTGCCATCCATCTAGGCATTTTACATAAAGGGCCCAGAAAACAGAGCAGCAAATTTCCTGAGCTGGACCTGCTTGAAGCAGGGAGAATGGTACCTCAACAGACATATTTTCCTAAAGATCACCTGTCTTTAGGGGAATCCAGGTGTGGATCTATTTTGCTTTTGGAACAACAGACAAGTGTCAAAGTTTTGTTTCCATAAACCTATAAGAGGGACCTTCGGGTCCTTTTTGCCCTGTCAGTGAAGTTGGAGTTCAGACTCGTTTGTGCCTTCCCTCCACTAGTATTACTACAAAGAGTCCTGAAAAAGATTAGACAGGATCGGGCAACAGTAATTGTGACGTGCTCCTTGCACACTGTAACAACTTGTAAATCTGCAGCATGAATGGGCTCTGGGAACAGCCCTAGTAGCCTTTTATGGCTCATTAGCATAATTGTAAAAGTAGATTTTTCGAAGGAAGGAGGCTATGAATAATAATATAAGAATATTACCACAACCACAGTTCCTGGATCTATGGGAATGTGCCCCTGCTTTATCAATGCTTGATTTTCATGGTTTTTTACTAATTTTCTGTAATACAGCATTACACCATAACTGTTTTTCCATGTGCCACAGTTAAGAATATATAACCGTTTGAAATGTTCCCCACTACAGCCTGTTGGCTGAAGGTAGAATAGAGTAGGAATTGTAGTTTGAAAACTGAAAGCTATGTCTGAGGTACATATAGACTCTGCATCTGTAGCTAAATCTGGGGAAAGGTGACGTATTGAAAAATTCTTAATATATAAGAAATATATATATAAGGGGTAATTAACCCCTTACTGACATGTGACTTATTAGTACGTTACATATCAAATGGGTGTATGTGGGTGTTTGGAGAGGGCTCACAGGCTGAGCTCTCTTCCTACAAGGCTTGTGTTTGCTGCATATTGCAGAAAGCACCCTCCAGTAACACCTAGGTGCTGGGTGCAATCTGACGCAATGACAGCTTCACATCTTTGTAAGACCTGAGGCTGTATAGTTTCAGAACATTTACAGTATCGGTAAAATTCCCATATGCTGCCATACTGTAGTATGGCAGTGTACGGAAGGATCAATCAGACAACCTAGGGTTAGAGTACCCTAGGGAATCTAAAAAAAAAATAATTAAAATAAATCGAAGTAAAAAAAAAACTAAATTCAAAACCCCCTTTCCATAGAACTCGCCAGCTAGCGAGTGGTGACAAGCTTCATACCCCCCCACGCTGCAGTCTCACCCACTTGAGAAAGGAGTCCTAGTTACTCCGAAACGCTGTGTGAACAAGATTTTTCAAATAAATGCTTCTTTAACCATGATGTAATTAATTAGCAGCAGAATGCTAACAACAATTTTCATAAAACTTAACTTTTAATTACAACCAATAAAAGGTATTTTTAAGTATATATAAATCTAAAAATGCCTAGTGTATTGAGCAGAAAAATAAACAGGTCAAACAGTGCACATTATATAACCACCTGCACAGATTGAAGACAGCATTGTATTGGGTAGAGGAGATATAAAGTTTGGTCTCACCGTCGTCTTCACACGATGGGGCTTGGATGCAAACCGGCACTTCTGTAGGAAGAATCTGTCTTACCCTGTTTTTGCCTTTCTGCACTCCTACACCCGTTGGTTGTGACTCCCGCCCTTACAAGGGCGTCCCCAAGACTGTCCCTTCATGCAGGCTAGTGCACCCTACACTGTAAAATTAATCGTTACTCCTTCCCTACGCGTTTCGTGCACAGTCATATGCACTCCTCAGGGGAAATATACTTATACATACAGGCTTCGGCCCTATAGCATCATTAAACATCGGGTGTGAGCAGTGGCTCATCACTTGCGACTCTCACTAGGTTGTTAGTCTGGCGTTGGCGCCAATTTTGGCGCATGCGCCTTAAATAGCCGTATCGGCCCCCCCCTTTACTGCTGCCGGTCGAACATGTGACTCTGCAGTGATCACGTGCAGTCGTTGGCGGAGTCAGTAACTATGGACGCGGTTAGTTTACGCTTCATACAACTCTCCACATTACTGCTGAGGACCTTCCGTCACTGCCGCATTCGCCCCCTTCAAGTTTGTGGCTGCTGCTGGGTAAGTGGGGGTAGGACCTCTTACTCCCGCAACCTTGTCGCACGATTAACCCGCGATTTAAATCTCCAGGGCAGCAGATTATTTGTTATGCTCCCTTGGCAGCGTTGCTGAGAGATAAAAAAAGAGAAGAGACCTTTAATTAGAATCATGGCTATATTTTTTCTCCTTTCACTTCTCATTTTGGCAAAGTAAATTCAATGCTTATTAGACAACTCAACAACAAGGTTATTTACAGGCATGGATGTTACATCAATAAAGGACAAGAGTTACAGGAAAGAAGTGAAATTCAGCATCTCATTGAGACCTTTGGGGGCAACTGTGTCGAGAAGAAAGATCCACTCGGTCTCTCGTTGCAGGATTAATCTATCCCAGTCACCCCCCCTTATTGGTCTCTGTACTGCTTCAATGCCATGGAATTTAATTTTGCTCACATCCCCATTGTGAATCTGATTTATGTGGCGGGCCAGGGGTGTATCCCTTTTGTGTACTATGTCCCCCAGGTGTGCTCCCACTCTTCTTTTCCGACTCACAGATGGTCTTTCCTATATATTCAATCTGCATTCACAAACTGCTCTATATATAACACTGTTTGTTTTGCAGTTTATGATGCTTAATTTGGGTAAGGTAATGCCGTTACTGTAGATGTAAAGAATCGCATCTAACCATCTGGGGGCATGCGACGCATCCACTACATTTAAACTACCTGTGATCCTGGTTGGTTCTCTCAAGCCAAGTACTGTTCTGATTATGGATAACGTGGCTGTTGGACCAATCTGTCCTTTAGTGATTTTCCCCTTTCTTGTAGGGTGACCGTTTGCCCGAGGGCTCACTACTTTCTGATATCCGGTGGTCCATTAATAAAATGTCCCAGTGCCTATCCATACCCTTTTTGCAGCCTTGGCTCCATTATCAAATGTCGTGACTCGTGATCACCTTCTCCTCCTTAATCTCCATTTGTTTTTAAGGAGATCATGTCGGTCCTTATGGAGCGCATTCTGATAGGCTTCCCTTAGGATCTTGTCCGGGTACCCCTTTGCTTGGAACCTACGACGCAGTCATCTGCTTGTTTGAAAAGGTGGCCGCGTCTGAACATTCCTTCTAAGGCGCAGGTACTGCCCCTTGGGGATGCCTCGTTTAAGGGGCATCGGATGGCTGGCTCTCCCCATCTCAGTAAGAGAATTGTTGAAGTAGTCTTTACAGTAGATCTCAGCGTCAGTGCTCGGCTCGTTGTCGATAGTGATGCGTATATCTTAAGAATGGTAAGCTATTAACAAGCTCTCAGGTAAAGCGTAAGCCTATTGGGTTTATTTCATCTTTCACAAAATGCTCGAAGGACTGGGGGGGCCCTGCCAGATCACAAAGAACGTCGTCTATAAATCTGTACCACGCCTCGATTTTCGAGGTGTCTGGTGTCTCTCCCTCCCTCCCCAAAGACCATAGTTTACTCCCCACCAGCCCAGAGCAGTTTGGGGCATAGGTGGCGCTACGACGGCCAACCCATGGCCGTGCCCCTTAGCTGGTGGTAGAATCTCCCATTAAACAGAAAAAAATTCCTGGTAAGGCAAAATTGACCAGATCCTTTAGTAAAGCTATGGTGACCCTCTTTCTGTATTCCTCTTGTATCTTAAGAACGTGCAACAAAGCTTTCAGACCCATGCGTGGGGTATAGGGAATAGAGCGCCTCGCCACGTCAACGCTTCCCAATATGTGCTCGTGACCCAGGAAATAATACCGTGCCAGCTTGGTCAAAAGATCTAAAGTTATCCCTGGTATGAGGTGAGTGTTTAGAACAAACTCTCTCAGGACTTTATCCAGGTAAATCCCCAAATTTGGGTTATATTACCTAACCCCTGATAATAGTTCGGCTGAGGCTCATGCAATTATTGCTAGAAGAAGAAAGGAAGATTTTAGCAAACTTAGAGGTAAGACTACAGGAACAAATAGAACTAACCAAAAAGTTTGAGGGAGAACCAGAGTTCAAAAACAGGGAGACGCCCTCCAAGCAGCTATAGAGATTTCCACTATCATGTAAGGAGCGTAAACAAACCGCCAATATTGCGTGATTTTCCAGGACTTCAAAGAAAATAAAATTACTCTGCCAGTTGCAGTAAGAAACAGTGATCCGTGACACTGATATTATCATCCACGAAACAAAAACTCTGATACGGATTCCTAGGCGACCAGGACGTTGATAGTACGTCCCCGGGGCTAGAATGCTTAGCGCACGGGGACGTTCTATAACGTCCTGCTTCTGGCACCGGCTCACGAAACGGAGCCGTACCAGAAGCAGCGGCGTCAGCTGTCTAGTACAGCTACAGCCTGCGCTAACACCCACCGATCGGAGCCGGCTCCGATCGCGGGTTTAACACCCTTACATACGCCGCGGTCAAACTGACCGCGGCGTGTAAGGGTGTAAGCGCTGTGGATCGGATCCCCCGTGCCGCTTACCGGGGTCCGATGCCTCTGCCGGCAGCTCCGAGGACTGGCATGTGGCCCCGGAGCTGCCCGGTCTCCATGGCAGCCAGACCCCCGTCCGGGTCTGGCTGTGACTGGTCTGAGCATGCGCAAGCTTGCTCAGACAGTTTACACTTCTCGACATAAAATAGTATTGTAGAGCAGTGTATTGAACTTAAACAGTGATTCAGAGCATCACTGGTTTAAGTTCAAGTATTTAATTAAAAATATGCAAAAACAGTTAACACTACACATTATAAAAATAAAAAATTAATACATAAAAATATAAGCCCCTAAAATGTCACTTTCCATAAAAAAAACTTAATAAGTATAAAACATAAACCAAAAAAACCCCCGCATATTTGGTATTGGCCGGCGTCCGTAACATCTGCATATAAAACAAATTGTTACTGGACCCACGTTAAACACCGGAGGAAAAAAACGCAAAAAACATTCCGCAAAAAAGATATTTTTAATTAATAATCCCCTATAAAAATGCTCAAAAGTGATTTTAAAAATTTTATGCACTCCAAATAAGCCCACTAAAAAGCAACAACTGTTCTCAGCAAAAATAAGCCCCTAACAAGATTATCTGCAAAAAATAAAAAAGTTATGCATATAAAAGATGGTGATGCTAAAAATGAATAAGATTTTCCCAAATTATTTTTTATTCAGTACAATTGAATAAAACACAAACCCCACATATTTGGATCCCTGCGTCCGTAACAATCTGTATATAAAACGAATCGTTATGTAGATCCGCAAGAGTGAACCCCGTAAAAACAACCTAAAAAAACTCTCTCTGATAAAGATGATTTTTTTATTAATGCCTGTTAAAATGCTCTAAAAAAAGGGATTTAAAAAAGTTACGCAATCTAAAATAAGACCACTAAAAAGAGCTATCATTCTTGCAAAAATAACCCTTAAACAGATTTTTGAGGTGAAAAATAAAAAGTTCTGCATATGAAAGCCGGTGGATGCATAAATTAACAACATTTTGCCAAATTATTTTTATCAGTAAAAATGGGAAAAAATAAAAAATATATGAATGAGCATTTTCTAAACTGGCACCCAAAGATAAAAATCCAATATACTATTTTCATGGTATGGGTTTAAACGGCCAAAAAAAAAACAAGAACAAAAATTTTTCCTAAAACATTGGATGAGTTTCAGTTCCTCCACCCAACAAGAGTTTAATTAAATCTCACCATTAGCTATAGATGCCCCAAAATTATTTATAGAAAAGTGCATCTCATGTGGCAAAAGAATAAGCCCCTATAGGTGCACAATACAAAAAAGAAAAAATTATATCCTGCCATGTGACATAGCAAATCTGATTGAATGGCGCCTCTTCCCTTCTATGCCCGGCCGTGCTCCCATCCAGCAGGTTACCACCACATGTAGGGTATCGGTGTACTCGGGAGAAATTGTCGTAGAAACTTGTGGAGCCTTTTGTCATTTTATCCATTACAAAATGTTTAATTTTCACCCAAAATGTGTGTGTATTGTGAAAAATTTACAATTTGCAGACTCACCTCCATTTTGGTTAAACCCTATAAACACGTAAAGGGTTAACAAACTTCTTAAAAGTGGTTTTTCATACGTTGAAGGGGTGTAGTTTCCACAATGGGGTAATTTAAGAGTCTCGCTATTTTTTTAGCCCTCTCATGTGTCAATTAGCAAGTTGAGTTCAGGTCCATCTAAATACAGGTTTTGGCGATTTTACAAAAATGTGGAAAATGGCAACCCAAATTCTGACCTTCATACATTCTAGTAAAATATGTGGAATCTCTTAAAAAACCATGCCAACATAAAGCAACAGTTGGGAATGTACGTTTGAATTTATTTGGGTGCTATGCTTCTGAATCAAAGAGAGAATTTAGAACGTTGAAAATAAAGAATTTTTTCTAATTTTTGCCAAATTTTGTTTTTTTTTCATAACTACACGCAAAAGCTTTCATCCACATTTTTAACTAATTTGAAGTACATGTGTCACGAGAAAACAAGCTCAAATCCGGCCTTGGATAGCTCACAGCGTTCCAAGTATAACCACTTATGTGACACAGGCCATTTGAAAAGGGGGCCGCGTCCTTTAAGGCACAAGATGCTGTGTCCCTAGGGGTTCAGCTACTTACTGTAACCGCCATGCACATGTCTCATCTCACACCAAGCATCAACAATCAGAGCACAGCCTCATGGACCTTTCTACTCATCTTCTTCCATGCAGCTGCTGTTATTTAATGTTATATGTTTCATGAGCTATATGCTTGATGTACGAGTTTTTCATCATTGTGTCCGTTGATACCTAGGAGGTTATAAACTACTTCTCTAGAGAAGCCGTTTCACTTACTGGTTGTGGACCCCCTACAACAACATTGGGGCTTCCTTATGGTTGTTATGTCAACTTGGAGCCCTTTGAAGTCTGCCAGACCTATCAATACAACAATTAACCAATGGCATAACTTGAAGCTGATGGGCCCCGTTGCAAAGTCTGTGCCAGGCCCCAACTATAATGTATGATTTATAGTACTAGTCTTCTCATATGGGAAAGTGACACCTTGTGGGCCCCCTAGCACGGAAGGGAACAGCATTCTCTGGCACCTCATCAAGTTCACATTCTGTTATTAACCTTTTTCTTTTTTTTCATAAACAGATATCTGATGTTTAAAGAGAACCTGTCACTAAAATTTCGGCACTAGGCTTCGGCTTACTAACGATTTGGTTCTTAGCACGGCGGGCACACGCAGCGGTTGGAGAGGCGGGGGAGGTGAGCGGCAGCTCACCCCGCCCCTCGTCATAGCGAATATGGCCCGTGCCGAATACGGAAAGATAGGACATGTCCTATCTTTTCTTTCCCCCGGGCTCCGGACGGTACATTGCCGCACATGTGGCTGCAAACCGTACCGCTCCGCGTAGGGGCGCCGGGCCCATAGAAGTGTCATGGGGGACATATCGTATCGGATCGGCGGCCCGCATATACGTCGCCATATATACGTCCCCCACTCTAGGTGTGAATTAGCCTTCACTGCGGCATTCGATCAAAAGCGCTAGAGCTTGCTTACTTTAGTAAGCAGCTCCTAGTGCCGATAATTGGGTTAGCAGGGTCTTCTTTAAGCACACGATAGAAATAGGGCTTATTTCAGCAGGCAAACCATCCTGTATTACCGACAATTGGTTCTAGTTATTCTGACACCCATAAAAATTTTAATACAATGTGATGAATAAATTGTACAGATCACAAAAAGCTATCAATGAAACCATCACATGGTCCTGCAAAAAATGTCACCTTACCAAGCTCCGTACTCTGAAGAATGAAATACTGATATTCTACAGTAAGACAACAAAAACTACAGGCGTCCCCCCGTGTTACATCCAAGATGGGGTCCGGAGATTTGTTCTCAAGTTGAATTTTGTATGTAGTCAACTGTATATTTAAATAATTGTATATTCCCGACAAAGAAAAATCTATTCCTCAGTGACAATGGAGTTTAAACATTTTTTTGGCTGTAATAGGGTCCAAGGATTATCAATAAACTTCATTACAGACCCTACAGCTGATTATTGCATCGTGGCTAAAGTAAAGCATTCAGAGATCATCACCAGAGTCAGAGGTGTCTGTCGTACTATGGGTTGTCTGTCGTCGGTTGACCTTAAGTAGGACTGCCTGTGGACATTTTGTCATATACATTAGTCATAGTGATCTGGTCGGCACAATGATTCAGTCAAAGCAAAGCCCATAAGAAAAGGGTCCAATGCTCCAGCCTTTTAGTACATTGCATGACTGGTTCTCTACAGTAGGAAGACAATTTAATCTCTACCGTAACCAGTCCTGATGCGCTTGGAGTACTAGGCAATACCAAATTGCACAGCAATACGCAAGAAATGTAAAAGACCGTTATGGGTCCCAATGGTTGCCTTAGGCAGTCTTTACTAAAGTACAGGTGGTCCCCTACGTAAGGACACCCCGACTTCGATAAACCCCTAGTTAAAGACGGACCCCCACTGTTACCTCTGGTGAAGCTCTCTGATTCTTTAGTATGGTCCCCAGACTGCAATGAGCAGCTGTAAGGTGTCTGTAATGCGCGGTTTGATAATCCTTGGTCCCATTACAGCAAAACATTTGGAAACTGCAATTGTCACTGGGGCAAAATAAACATTTTTCTGGATCTACAATTATAAAATACAGTTTCGACTCGCATACTAATTCAACTTATGAACAAACCTATCTTGTACGTAACCCAGGTACTGCCTGTGCATGCATTCTCCAGAATGCATTCAAAATAGGTAATGTAGTTTTGTTCTTCAGTTGAATTTGTACTGTATGTTAGTTGGACCAGGAATATTCTGTAATTGTAACTCCAAATACGTTATTTTTAGGTCCTTGTGACAATTGGGATTTAAAAATTTGAGAGACCCGGGATAAAATAAAGGGGTATTGATGGTACGGAAGGATCAATCAGACAACCTAGGGTTAGAGTACCCTAGGGAATCTAAAAAAAAAATAATTAAAATAAATCGAAGTAAAAAAAAAACTAAATTCAAAACCTTCCATAGAACTCGCCAGCTAGCGAGTGGACAACTTTCATACCTCCCCACGCACGTGCAGTCTCACACCACTGTGAGAAGAGTCCGCTAGTTACTCCGAACGCGTGTAACACAAGAGTTTTCAATAATGCTCTTTAACCATATGTAATATAGCAGCAGAAAATCTAACAACAATTTTTCATAAACTTATAACTTTAATTACCACATAAGGTATTTTTGAATATATATAAATCTAAAAATGCCTAGTGTATTGAGCAGAAAAATAAACAGGTCAAACAGTGCACATTATTTAACCACCTGCACAGATTGAAGACAGCATTATATTGGGTAGAGGAGATATAAAGGTTTGGTCTCACCCGTCTTCACACGATGGGGCTTGGATGCACCGGCACTTCTGTAGGGAAGAATTCTGTCTTACCCTGTTTTTGCCCTTTCTGCACTCCTACACCCGTTGGTTGTGACTCCCAGCCCTTACAAGGGCGGTCCCCAAGACTGTCCCTTCATGCAGGCTAGTGCACCCTAAACTGTAAAGTTAATCGTTACTCCTTCCCTACGCGTTTCGTGCACAGTCATATGCACTCCTCAGGGGAAATATACTTATACATGCAGGCTTCGGCCCTATAGCATCATTAAACATCGGGTGTGAGCAGTGCATGAAGAAAAAAATGATATCACCAAGTAGTCAAGTGGAGGAGATAACGCGCCCCACAAGTTCCGCTTACGATGTGGCTTCCTCAGGGGTCTAGAGTGTAGTGCCTTGAGGTCATTTATATATACAGTGATAATTGTGGGAGAGTCAGCTCACCTGTGTAGGAAGATGCTGACGGGCTGGCCATGTGTGTATGTGATGGCGGCCGTGCCGTGGCGGCCCCGCGCATGGGCGATCCCTGATCTCACGCGACCGACACAATCCTCCACCTCCAGCTTGTGTCAGCCGCACTTCACCAGGAGGGCACACCCCCGGAACCCCGCCGGCTACGCCTGCAAGATTATTCGTAAGTTTCTTGGGTTAGATTGTTATAGTCTGCAGTATTTGGGGACTAGGACCCAAAACCTTGTCGTACATTGCGGGATCGCGACAGGACCGGGTAAGTAAATGTGCCCCATTGTGCTGAAAAATGCTCGAGTCTCCCATTGATTTCAATGGGGTTTGTTACTCGAAACGAGCACTCGAGCATCGGAAAAAGTTTGGCTCGAGTAACGAGTACCCGAGCATTTTAGTGCTTGCTCATCTCTATTTACAAGTAATTGTATCACTAAATGGGCTAAGCTGTAGCATCTACCAACACATCCCTAAGTGATCATTGTGGCTATGCTACAATCTATATATTATGTGATATACTAATTGCTAGTGCCACAAACAACAAGAAAATATTTGCACAAATGGCAGGCAGTAGTCCTTTTGGTTAGGACAGTGTGGACTGTAAACTTGCACATGTACAGATGCAAGCTTTGTCCCCAGCTACCAAGACCATCGTCCAACAGTGGGACCTGTTAAATATCTATTGGTAGCCTCAGAGTTCGCTACCCAGTGGTATTTTACCAGGTGGTCACCAGGACCACAAAGTGAATGAACTCATTCAGCTCCTGTCCTGGAGGTAATGCGGATGAACCTGATTGGCTGGAGGACACAGGACATTTGTAGACTGAAGTGGCACAGAAGAAGGATGAGGACAATGATAAGGTCTTGAACCAGGAATTTTACACATAGAAAATGGTGTTTTATCAATGCAAATGATAGAGGAGGACCAGGAGGAGATGAAGGGCAAAGATGAAGACCAGCAAGGGTGACCCTGACACACCCTTGGAGTAGGCTGTAGTTATGGACAAAGGGAGTCCCTAACACTCCATGGTGGAAATGGCCAGACACATGCTTCTTATTGTATTGTCAGGCATATGATAACTACTGAAGATATTGGGGGCCTTTTTAAGACCTCTCGAGAGGGAGGAAAAGTCAATTAGTATTGAGATATCCTTTTTATTCTGGTTGGTGACACATGACCCATCCTCTAGCAGGTTTAACAGAGGAGGACCCTGTGAGCTCACGCTCCACTTCCACTACTGCTGAAAAGGGGCTGTGGTGGATACTGTCGCCAGGAGCAGTGTTAGAAGTTTCTTCATCTACTAACAGAGGAAACCATGACATGGAGAAGAATCTGAACCAGTAAGTTTCAGCCTTTTTGGAATGCTCTATCTCAACCCAAAGCCAAGAGAATGGTAGTGTGGCATCAGAACGAGTATGTAGTGCTGCAGGAGGCCGCATCTGCAGGCAACAGATTGCGGACCCTTTTAGGGGCGGCAGATGGTCGCCAGTATTACACACTCGCCAAACGCTGGCAAATTCATACTACATGAAAAATCAAATATATAATTGATAGGCAGATTGGTGCAGCACAGCGTGATGACGCACCAGCGAGAGTGGAGCTGCTTGGGGAGCACTGACGCTGGAGGTAAGTACAAGGTTTATTATTTTGATGGGTGTCATAGCTGTGGAGGCTGTGTATACTGGGGGAAGCTGTGTTTACTGGGGGAAGGCTGTGTAATACTGTACTGCTTCAATGCCATGGAATTTAATTTTGCTCACATCCCCATTGTGAATCTGATTTATGTGGCGGGCCAGGGGTGTATCCCTTTTGTGTACTATGTCTCCCAAGTGTGCTCCCACTCTTCTTTTCAGCTCACAGATGGTCTTTCCTATATATTCAATCTTGCATTCACAAACTGCTCTATATATAACACCTTGTGTTTTGCAGTTTATGAATTGCTTAATTTGATAGGTAATGCCCGTTACTGTAGATGTAAAAGAATCGCATCTAACCATCTGGGGGCATGCGACGCATCCACTACATTTGAAACTACCTGTGATCCTGGTTGGTCTCTCAAGCCAAGTACTGTTCTGATTATGGATAAAGTGGCTGTGGACCAATCTGTCCTTCAGTGATTTCCCCTTCCTGTAGGTGACCGTTGCCCGAGGGCTCACTACTTTCTTAATATCCGGGTCCATTAATAAAATGTCCCAGTGCCTATCCAGTACCCTTTTTGCAGCCGTGGCTCCATTATCAAATGTCGTGATCAGTCTGATCACCTTCTCCTCTTTAATCTCCATTCGTTTTTTAAGGAGATCATGTCGGTCTTTATGGAGCGCATTCTGATAGGCTTCCCTTAGGATCTTGTCCGGGTACCCCTTTGCTTGGAACCTACGACGCAGGTCATCTGCTTGTTTGGAAAAGGTGGCCGCGTCTGAACAGTTCCTTCTAAGGCGCAGGTACTGCCCCTTGGGGATGCCTCGTTTAAGGGGCATCGGATGGCTGCTCTCCCATCTCAGTAGAGAATTTGTTGAAGTAGTCTTACGGTAGATCTCAGTCGTCAATGCTCGGTCGTTGTCGATAGTGATACGTATATCTAAGAATGGTAAGCTAATAACAGAGCTCTCATGGGTAAAGCGTAAGCCTATTGGGTTAATATTCAGATCTTTCACAAAATGCTCGAAGGACAGGGGGGGGGCCCTGCCAGATCACAAAGACGTCGTCTATAAATCTGTACCACGCCTCGATTTTCGAGGTGTCTGGTGTCTCTCCCTCCCCAAAGACCATAGTTTCCTCCCACCAGCCCAGGAGCAAGTTGGCATAGGTTGGCGCACACGGCCAACCCATGGCCGTGCCCCTGAGCTGGTGGTAGAATCTCCCATTAAACAGAAAAAAATTTCTGGTAAGGCAAAATTCCAGAGCCTTTAGGATAAAGCTATTGTGACCCTCTTGCTGTATTCCTCTTGATCTTAAGAAATGTGCAACAGCTTTCAGACCCATGCTGTGGGGTATAGAGGAATAGAGCGCCTCCACGTCAACGCTTCCCAATATGTGCTCGTGACCCAGGGAAATACCGTCCAGCTTGGTCAAAAGATCTAAAGTATCCCTTGTGTATGAGGGGAGTGTTAGAACAAACTCTCTCAGGACTTTATCCAGGTAAATCCCCAAATTTTGGGTTATATTACCTACCCCTGATACTATGGGGCGTCCCTTTAATGGGGACACCCCCTTGTGTACTTTTGGCAGGCTATAAAAAGTAGCCACAACAGGATTTTTTGGCAACAAGTAATTAAACTCTGATTCATCGATAAGGCCGTCATTTTTGGCTTGTCTCAGAAGAATGTTTAATTCCCTCATGTAAATGTTGGTCGGATTTGCAGAGAGGATTTCATAAGTGTCTTTATCTTTAAGCAGATCCATACACATTTCCTTATAGTGGGGGGTCATCATGAGTACTATGTTACCCCCTTTATCCGAACTCTTAATTGTAATTGATGTGTCATTTTGTAGTGACCGTAAGGCCTTCATTTCTGCCCTTGTGCAATTATATTGGCTAAAAGAGTTCTCTAGCTGTCTTAAGTCAGTGGTGACTCTGCTAAGAAATACGTCTACAGGTGAGGCATCCATGCTTGGGGGGAGGCGGGTACTTTTAATGGGGATGTGAGCAAAATTAAATTCCATGGCATTGAAGCAGTACACATTGTAACAAATATATCACAAAGTCAGAATCACAGGTAAGATAATGGCTAGAGATGGAATAAACCTCACACTTTTTTCCACGATTCCTTGGAGTGCTGCCACTTTTTTGCTTCTATATCTATCTATCTATCTATCTATTTATCTATCTCCTATCTATCTATCTATCTATCTCATATCTATCTATCTATCTATCTATCTATCTATCTATCTATCTATCTATTTATCCACAGCTGATTGTAGCCTTTTCGCTGTATGAGGTGAAAGTCTAAATGCTGATGGTTCTGTGCAACGTTGGCGGACACAGATAGAGTTGAAGTCCTGACACTTGGGGGTTAAGTAAGTGACATTGGCTGGTGGAGCCAAAAGTTCTCATGGCCTACCAGTGCACTGATATGCTAGTCTCACCCTCATATCTATCTATCTATCCATATATCTATCATCTATCTACCTATCTTTCTAACCCCTCAACCCTCCACTAGCATAGATGTTCCTACAGGACCCATTCAATATCTTTACCTTTTTATGAAGTCCTGTAATGTCAACAATTCTTTATTGGTTGGGGATTCTGGTACATTTTTTTCCAATGGGGCTCCACAGCTTTATGTAATACCTCAGCTTGCTACATTAGGAGACTTACATGTGGACAAATGGTTTTCAAAGCTGTTAAATCGGGGCACGGACACTGTAATGTGACTGTAATGCAGTCAATTCCCTCCCAGCTGTCCCTTCCTATTGCCTGGCCCACCCTAGGTGGTGGGTAGTCAACTATAAGACATTCCCTCTCAGTGTCAAAATTCAAAAGACAGAGACAAGGACAAGACAAACACACAAGAATAGTATCCAGAGCCGAGTCACAACAAAGAGAGCAAATAGAGTAAAAAATTGGGAACCCGAAGGGACGTCTAAATAGAGACAGAAGGTTTAGGATACCAGAATAAAACACCATATCAAGATACCAGGAGCTTGCTACTAACAGAGAATATAGCAGGCACAGAGCACTGACCAGGAGGAGTAATCATGTTACTGGTCTGGAAGGTGATTGGAGAGGAACACTGTCAATCAAAGAAGAACTAGAGCATAGCTGCAAGAGGGGTGTGGTACATAAACAATCAAACATAACTCAGAAAAGCAAATATAAAGCAGTATTCACATTAGCAATTTCAAAGTAAAACACAATGGGGCTCATTTACTATAGACTCCACTTTCGCCGGGTTTCCCGAATTATTCCGACGGGATTTTGGCGCACGTGGTCGGATTTCGGCGCAAGCTTTCACGCGACAGAAAACGGGGGCATGGCCTTCGGACAACCCAACGGATTCGGAAAAACCACGGAATTTAAAAAACGTAACGTGTCGCAAGATCAAGAACTCACATGCACCGTGAAGAAGCAGGTGAACTCCGGCGGACCTCAGCGCAGCAGCAACACCTACTGGATATCGGGCGCACGACCTTAGTGAATCCCGGCAGAACCCGAATTCACGTCGGACAACACGCCGTGGGATCGCGACAGGACCCGGGTAAGTAAATGAGCCCCAATGACGTAATCAGCGCATCCTCAGCCGCACTCCACAGAGACAGGTTGACGCTGGCACAGATGTTATAGTAACATTATATTTACTGTATGCCCAAAAAGCACTCACTTACACACACATTGCTAGACCACTAATCCCACCATCTAATCCACGAATGTTCTACTTGTCAACACAATACTGTCCTATCAGCTCCTTACTGCTCCTGGCTCCATGTAGTACATAGCAGTGCCGTCATAATTGATAGGGGCGCTTAGTATTGCACCCCAACTTGTCTCATATTAATGACCTATGGCTATCAATCAGTTTTATGAGTGTATCATATAAGCCATAAATCACTTAAAGGCCTGTCACTTATTAGGTATCAAAGTTGTCTCATTTCTGTCTTGTCTTTTAGGGATTGGGATTCGTTTTACTGCCTTGTGGCAAAAGCAGCAATCACAACACTTAAGTCAACTTAAAAAGACTAAGACTCCTTCCCTCTGTCACATGCTGTAATCTTAGAAGTGTCAAGACAAGAATCTATGGAGCGGTGGACAAGTACTGGTTAATTAGTTACTTGTCAGACTAATGACGGGGGCCCCGAGTGTCGCCATAGGCTTCATTACATGGTGACTTTTTGTTACTGGGAACCTTGTGTTATATGATACCCAAACAACAGATAAACTTATTTCTGGGAAGATACATGGTTAATCTCTTGACATTTTGAGCACCTCGCCCGTCACAGTAAAGGCCAAATATTTCTGAAAGTTCTGACATGTTGTCATAATTCAGAAAAGTATCTATAACATCACTTAATTCCATTAAAATGTCAATGGGGTCATGCGATTGTAACAACGTTTAGTGCTACCTGAAAATACCATCAGGGTATAGTATGTAGGGTACATAGCGCTGTAATATAAGCAAAACCCAGCTTTACCTGCAGCCAACTGGCATTGAGTTTCAGACCTTCAAGTGTTTTCCAATGCAGGTGATCACATTCAACTTCAGTCTTATCTTAAAGGGGTATTCCAGGACATTATTTTGACCACGTATCCTTAGAACTGGCCAACAATGTTATAATGTCATGGGTATTACACTTGGCAATGCTAGTGATTGTCTGTTGCTACACTGCAATGTGGACTACTTTGTCTTCAAGTCTGTGAAGTCACATCCTTAATTCACATGTTCTGTTTGTAGAAATATCCCATTCAAGAGAATGGAGCTGAGCTATGATACCAGACACAGCCACTGTATAATGTAAGGCACTGGGGGAGATTTATTGATCCGTCCACAACAGAATTCTGTCATAATTTGCACTAGAGAACTGGGGATCCTTCAATGGGCCCGACACCGGTATCATGTGACGGCAGGGTCACTGTCAACTCAGGGCTCCTGCCTTAGTGGACCCTATTCAAATGTGCAATATAGTCATCTTTTCAGTGATGATGTCATGTGCTCACACTGCTCCGAACATAGTTCAATCAGAGCAAATTCCTCTACTGTATGTCCTGTAAGATGCTGCAGGTGGATGTGATGATGTCATCTCATGCACCCGTGCTGTGTGGACCGGCTGCTGCAAGAAAACACGTGTATTTCTAATATTTTGGCCACTGTAGGTACAGCTTTATGACTGGTTGGGGGGCTGTTACTATATTTGCTATGATAGGAGCACTATGACTATTTTGGCTATAGTGGGGGCCCCAGGACTGTAACTATATGGCTGCTACCAGGGCCCCTTTTATTATCTGGCCCCTGTGACTATATTGGCTACTAAGGGGGCTTCTGATACTATATGGCTACTGTGTTGGCACCTGGACTTTATGGTTGTTTTTGGGACCCTATACTGGCTACTGTGCAGGCATCATTACTATATTGGCTACTGTAGGACCACCATTACTATATTGTCTATTGTGTGGTTGTACCATTACTAAATTGCATACTGTGGGGGCCCTGTTGCTATATTGGCTGCAATGGGGAACCTTTGCTTTGTTGGATACTGTGAGGACATTGTTACTATTTTGTCTACTGTTAGGCTCAGCTATTATATTGGGAACTGTGTTAGCACCTTTACTTTGTTGACTACTGTTGGGGCATCTTTACTATTTTGGCTATTGTGGTAGCATAAATGTGACCTCAAGAGGAGCAGAAGAACGATCTTTAATTTATGATAAGGAGTGGGAGGAGATGATGATGATATAAGGAACCAAACATTTTTTGCGAAAACTCCAATGACGAGTCTTGGCTGGAAGAAGCTGACATGGCGGTCCGCGTCATAGAAGAAGATGAATGAAAACTCATCCAAACATTATCTGCGAGTCGCCTGAATACAGTAAGTGCTTGAATTACCCATAAGCTCACAATTCTGTGGCATCTCTCTACAATTAATTTTACCTATAGAGCTACAGTGACAGTACACAGCATTGCATGGAGTTCTGTTGAGTTTTTGTGGTTCATTGCTGTTACTCAATCATGTGTCAGCCAAGTGTTACCATTCTCCCTGGCCATAGAATGTGTGATCCAGTTGTAATTTGACAATATGTGCAGAAAAAGATGATTGCTTCACATGTAGAATGCAAGTATTTGCTGAGACAGACACATATCAGGGGAGATGTCAGATCTGTATTCTTGTTCTGTGACTATGTCTGATCAGAGCTGCGTCCTGTATAGTCAGCAGGGTGATAATACTCTGCAGAGCTACTCTGTAGCCCTATTATCTGACCACTACATACTCACTGTTTTCCACATTGGACATTTTTGAAAGGATTTTTTAATAGTTTTCATTCTGACGTCCCCCTCTCATTTTAACTGTTTAGTGGATACACAAACCTCATGTTCCCTCCCTAGGGTTTGCTGTGATGTCTCTTGTGTTGTTCAACTAATACTGTCTCTGGCAATGTATTTATATTTTCTACTATGTGTATGGGGCTTGGTTCTGGTGATCTTTTTATAGTAAGCTTGGTTCTGGTACTGTATTTAGATGCAGAGCTTTGCGCAAGTGTTACAGTTATGTACTGAGCTTGTCAGCTCTGTTTTATGTGCTTTGGGGACTGGTAGGACTATAGGGGCGTTGCCTAAATTATCAAAATTGTCCCAAACATCTTATCTAACTGTGTAGTATATGCTTCTGATAATTCTGCCTAAATTCTAAATATGCTTCTGATAATTTGCCTTTGTATTTCTCCTGCTCCCAGATGTTTGCGTCTGATTTTACATAGTTTTGAGCCTAAAATAGGGCACACAAAAAGTGAAGAAAAGGGAGCAAATCCCTGAGAATCCCATTCCCATTTGTATAAACATAAATAGAATTCAATTGTAAAGAGCGACGTTTCGGTTGCTCAGTTTTTTCTTAATTATGTACTTGCTGCTTCACCTTCATATACTTTCTGGTATTTGTTTTCTGACATGTTTGAGGTAGGTTATCTGCAAAGGTTATCTGCAACTGCATGTCACGCTTTACCATGGAATAAAGCCCACCTATTTTATTTTTTGATTTTCGGAGTGTTTTTGTGTTTTTACTACGGGTTTGTTGTAGATAGATAGAAGATAGATAGAAGGTACCGTATTTTTCGGATCATAAGACGCACCGGATTACAAGGCGCACCTGATTATAAGGCTGAATGACCAGCCGGTGGCAGACCTGTGCACAGTTCAAGGCAGCTGTTGTCTATAAGTACAGTTCATATATAAGGCGCACTGGACTATAAGGCGCACCTTTAATTTCTGAGAAAATCAAAGGATTTTTTGTGCGCCTTATAGTCCGAAAAATACGGTAGATATTGTGTAGCTAGATATGAGATAGATAGATGATAGATGGTAGATAATAGATAGATAGAAGGTAGATATTGTGTGGATAGATAGGAGATAGATAGATAGATATGAGATAGATAGATAGATAGATATGAGATAGATAGATAGATAGATAGATAGATAGATAGATGGATAGATAGATAGATAGATAGATAGATAGATAGATAGATAGATAGATAGATAAATAGGAGATAGTTAGGAGATAGTGATAGATCATAGATAGATAGATAGATAGATAGATAGATAGAAGGTAGATAGTAATAGATGGTAGATAGAAGATAACTCGATAGATAATAGAATGATCTTTTTCTCACTTCTATCCATCTTCATTAAAAACAAACACAAATATTTTGCCCCTGACCCGATGAGTAAATGTATCTTCTACAACAAAGCCGTGTGATGTGACACTAAGCCGGCTAATGCCTGTAATCACTCTCCCTTCTCAGGATAGCTTAGTGTTTGCCGCTGGAGGATCGTCTTTGTATCTTCTGTGGCTTTTGTCTGATAAATAAGATGAGGGCATAAATCTGTTTCTTCTTACTTCTCCTGAGGGTAAAGGCTCATTTGTACAAATTTAAGACAATCCCATTCTGCACAGGGAAGAAGAAGCTCTTGGGAAAACGTTGTGTCCCAGAGCAGAAGGTCAGGACTTTCTGCAGACTTTTAGTGATGGAGGATGGATCTTCTCTGGTCATTGTGCACAGTCAGGGACAGGTGACTCTCTGACTGTCATCCTTCTATTAATACATCTTATTATAGGAGCTCAGAATTGTAACCTGACATTATTCACAAATCTAGAACAGATGGCGTTCACAATCGACGCTGCACTTAAAGGCGACATGTTGCTCCGAGCTCGGGGTGTTAAGTGCATCAATATTTTATTGCATGATACAATCCCATGCTTACTGAAGTGCAATGGATGAGATGTGGCAGCATGGATCAGTGACACCCAGATGGGGCACAGGCCTGTACTGGCACAGTGTAACTGGGAGAAGATGTTATTTTACATCAATGGCTTCTAATTATCCCCAAAACTTGACCCTAAACTTCTTATGGTGCCTATTGGGGCCAAAGGTGAACATGTCAGAGAGGTTTGGCTATATATAAAATACAGTAGAAATTAGAGATGTGCAAATCATCCAAGACTGATTCATAGAATAATTGTCAATTCTTTTCAAAAGCTCAGTTTCGAATTGAATCAGTCCAAAATGATGTTGTTCCAATTGTCTGGGAATCGTTATATATAACCCTCTGTAGTCCTCTAAAACCCAGATGTTTCCTAAAAAGATCCTACCGGGTTCCATTAATTGATTACAAATTGTTTTAATTTTGCCTCTAACATCCCAATCCCAATTATAAAAAAATTCAGATTTAATTTGGTGCCTGAAAACTTTTACCATATCCTAACCTATGTGGGTCTGCTCATCGCTAGTAACAAGTCCTCTTTAAAGGGGTCATCTGAAGGACAATGGGGGTCATTTACTAAGGGCCCGATTCGCGTTTTCCCGATGTGTTACCCGAATATTTCCGATTTGCGACGATTTCCCCTGAATTGATCGGATTGTGGCGCATCGGCGCTGGCATGCACGCAACGGAAATCGGGGAGCGTGGCCGAACGAAAACCCAACGGATTCGGAAAAACCGCTGCAGCAGCGCCACCTGGTGGACGTCGGAGGAACTACCTTAATGAATCCCGGCCGGACCCGAATCCACCGCAGAGAACGCGCCACTGGATCGCGAATGGACCGGGTAAGTAAATCTGCCCCAATGTGTCCATGTTTGGTTGGGGTTGGGGAGCAGACAATTTGACCACCTGTTCAACCTAACATAAAAACCATAACCTACTCGGTTGATAGACCACCATCATTAGTTCCTTGTGAAGACCTAACCATTATTAACCACATTATTAAAGATTAAGAACAAAGGGTTAAAATTGACAATGCAAATTTAGACTCGATCACCGTAATCTGGAACATCTTCAAACCATGTAGTCTAAGTTAACATTACCAGTTGGCTTAGATTCCAACAAATATGCCAAAATCTTTGCTCCTCCTTCTCTATAACTTTGAGACTACATAAATCTTAAAACAATAGGCAGAAAACATGCGCAACATCCCCATCTGGGCCTGACTTTTTGGGCTTGGGGGTGGCTGGATTACCCTGGTATTTGACTGGTTGGCGTTAGCACTGCCTAGCACTCGACTGGGTCATGGTCACTTGGTACAGGTGGAACAGGCCTCATCCAAGCCGGAAATGTGTCCAATTGTAAGAAAGGGTGGATGGAAACAGTTCTCCCTGGGGCACTCCCAATGTGTGAGGATCCCCGGGTAGATGGTAGAGGGGAGGCTCTTGATATTGTGCGGTTTCCAGGGATCACACGGAGACAAGGGATGTGAAACATCAACTTTGTTCCAGAAAACCAACTTGACAATGGCAAAGATAACAGTGTAACTGCTCCACGGCCCAGGTCACTGGCTGGATTGTGTCTGGCAAGGTTGCTGGTTGCTGGTTTCAGTAGATTCAGGCTGGTTCAAGCTGCTACAGTATTGCTTCAAAGCAGGCTCTGGTGGGTAGAGTCCTGCAGAGGACCTGGTGTACAGGCCGTGTGTAGAGATGTATGCTGGTCCTCAGCACTCACAGAAAATAGCTCTCTCTATGGAACTTTCCAGCCACTAGGGGTTTTATGAGCATGGCCGGTGTCTGACATGGTGGAGAATTGTGCCATAGCCTGGATCTATAGGCTATAAGCGGTGCATAGGAGCGGGCACCAATGCCACACAATCACCCACTGCAAGGCCCTGCACCCTTCCCCCCCATGTCCATCTGGCGTAGAGGGTGAAGAAGTTGCATTTTGTGGCCTCACTGTTTGCAGACGAACAAGGCTTCCTAAATGTGGCCCATTGTATTTGAATGGCAGGGGTCAACAAAGACAAGTTTATTGTTTTTGGAATGACGCAGCCATGGTTTTTAAATCCAAGTCAATCCCTTTCAAGAGGAAGTATTATAAAGACAACCCCTTTCAATGTCCCTATAAGGGCAACTAAATGTCATAGGAGAAATACATTATTATGTACCAACCTGTATCATACAGACCTAATAAATGCCCGTAGTAAATTTCTTCCGCTATTAGTAGAGTAGTAGGATTAGTGTTGGTATTAGTTTAGATAGTGGTCCTGTCATTATTATTATGATTATTACTCTAAGTATTATTTTAGGTAAGAGAAGTAGGGAAATCAAGGCTTCATTTATGAAAACAGTCTAATAGTAAAACTGTCTTTCTGGTCTATGGCAACAAATCAGAGCTGAGCTTTAACCCCTAGGCGCACCAGGACGTTATAGTACGTCCCCGGGGCTAGATGCTTAGCGCACGGGGACGTTCTATAACGTCCTGCTCACGAACGGAGCCGGTACCAGAAGCAGCGGCTGTCAGCTGTCTAGTACAGCTGACAGCCTGCGCTAACACCCGCGATCGGAGCCGGCTCCGATCGCGGGTGTTAACCCCTTACACGCCGCGGTCAAACATGACCGCGGCGTGTAAGGGTGTTTGCGCTGTGGATCGGATCCCCCGGTAAGCGGCACGGGGGATCCGATCCACCTGTAACTATGGGTTGTCTGTAAGTCGGTTGACCTTAAGTAGGGGACTGCCTGTATATACATTTGTCATATACATGAGCATAGTGATTCTGGTCTGCACAATGAATTCAGTCAAAGCAAAGCCCATAAGAAAAGGGTCCAATGCATCCAGCCTTTTAGTACATTGCATGACTGGTGTCTCTACAGTAGGAAGTACAATTTATCTCTACCGTAACCAGTCCTGATGCAGCTTGGAGTAATACAGCAATACAAAATTGCACAGAAATACAAGAAATGTAAAATGATCCTTATGGGTCCAATGGTTGCCTTAGGCAGTCTTTAATAAAGTACAGGTGGTCCCCTACTTAAGGACACCCGACTTACAGATAACCCAGGGTGTTATTCCTGTGGGGTTCCCTGTGGCTCCTTCTCTTTCCCCTGTTACAGGGCTGGCAGGTATGGGGGATTTCTTACTGATGATGATGATTGCCTCGTGGTCGGCACTATGGCAGCTCTGGTCTATGAGCTATATGCTTGATGTACAGAGTTGTCAGCCATTGTGTCCGTGATACCTAGGAGGTTATAAACTACTTATCTAGTACATGAACATGTACAAATTATCAGCCGTTATTACATCTTATGGCAGAGATTTCCACAGTCTCACTGCAAAGAATCCCTGTATATGACCATAGTAGAACTCTAGGCGTAGAGGATGCCTCGTTTTGTTGACTTCAGGCTTCGGTATAAAAAGATCCTTAGGAAATCCCTGCAGTGCCCATTCAGGTATTTGTACATTGTAATGTGGTCTCCTCAGCAAGACTGGGCTAGGTTGAAAAAGTCAATTTTTGTAATGTATTATTATATTCTAGACCCCCCCCATTCCCCTAATAATCTTGGTTGTTCTCCAACCTTTTCAGTTCAACAAAGTCCTTATCTACTGGTACCCAAAATTGTATGCAATGTTCCTTGTTTCTTGAGAGACAGTATGATTTACCAAAGAATCAGGATAAATGTATTGTCCTTAGTGGTTTGCAGGGAGTTTCTGGTGGAATTTGGAGTTGCACAGAGATGATGCTGCAGGCACTTGTTCTGAGTGTTCTTCCTTAGTGTTAGTTTGGCAGTGGCACCTGTGATGTTTGTATAATTTAATACATAATACTTTTGTAAAGTATAATACTGGCTTATGTTGGCTAGTACATGAAGGTAATGTGGTGCAGGCTCACATGTTGAGCACTTGTCATGGTTAGCAGGTACAGACTGTATTGTAAAGTTGACACCCTCTGGTAGCATTTGCAAATGACTGGAGAGATCCCCATAAAATCAGAATTATAATCTTACCTGGTAGCTATGCATCTTTGAAGCAAGTCGAGGGGCGTGGTCTAGTGTCATGTGACCAGGGTGACATAATCAAAGTTCCTTAAGCTACTTAACATTAGCAAACTGTACCCCATGCACATGTCTCACCGCATAAAACAATTAGAGCAGCCTGCATGGACTTCTACTCCTCTCCATGCAGGCTGCTGTGATTTAATGTGATATGATTTCATGAGCTATATGCTTGATGTACAGAGTTGTCAGCCATTGGGTCCGTGATACCTAGGAGGTTATAAACTACTTATCTAGCCGTTTCACTTACTGGTTTGTTAATATAATGAGCTGTGCACCTGTGTGACCATGGTCAGATTTCTCTCCACTGCAAGTAAACATAGAAGCTTTCTATATAGGACAGCAAGCAGAGATCTAGAAAACTGAAAGGAATTGATACAGAAAGTATATTGAAAAATTCAATCATTTTTTTTATACAAATCATAATATTTATTTGCTGAAATGGGAATACCCCTTTAACAATAATGCTTCATTGCCAATACCTTACAGTTGATTGTTGCAGCCTGCGGCTAAAGTTTCCGCAATCAATGCAGTCAAAGCAAAGGCTATAAGAAAAGGGCGCAATGCATCCAGCAATTTGTCCTTACTGATACAGTTTGGAAAAATACTGTATTAGGGCTTGTGTAGACAAAAATATGAAACTTTTTTGGCTGATGCAAAGAAAAAAAATATTTAAAAAAATGGTATTGAAAATTAAATTTAGAACCCTAGTAAAACCACAATAGTATAAGAGCTTGTTAACCGTATCCCTTCTACCATAAAAATCAGGCATGATAAACCATTGGCATAGATCCAGGTCCAGACTGTGGTAATCATCTTATATTTGTTTTCCATGTACTCCTCCCTTCTAAAATGAACAATTATAATTATGCTAATGAGCCTGAAGGGATCTGTGGCATGTATACAGAGCCCCTCAGTGCTGTAGCTTTATGGGCTGTTACAATGAGCAGAGCAGGTCTCCCCTCCCTCTGCACTTCCTGCTTAAAGAAAGAGAGAGCAGAGGGTTGGATTAGACATGTTCTGCTCCTTGTAGCAGCCTGTAAGTCTGCATCCGATAAGAAAATTACCATGGTTACTGTGTCTGGATCTATGAGTAAGTGACCCTGGTTTATCTTGCTTGATTTTGATGGTAGATTTCCTTTAATTTGCTTTTTTAGCAAACTCCACTGAAATGTGGAGTGTTTTTTTTAGTTAATGTGTTTTGTTAATAGAGGAATTATCATTATTATTATTAAGTGTATGTCTCACCATTCGCCCAGTCCAAAGTGACCATGGGTTCATGTTTAACTGTTCCCTTGAACTTCTTGTTGAGAACAGAGAATGAAGGTAATGATGAAACAGTTTAGGATATATTGTAGTGGTGGTGAGCATGTAAGAAATGTTTGAGGTGCAGACATGGGTACGGTTTGGTCATATGCTTTGTTCTTACTGATTTCCCTATTGAGGCTTTTTTTTTACACAACATTTTTTATAGTATTCTCTAGCCAATATCCCAGTATAGGTAGCAGAGTAATATATGGGGTATTGTAGTTGTTGTTTTACTTATTATGCATTCCCACATTGATGTTGGCTTTGTCTTCATCTTGGGGTAACATTTTTCACTCTGGATGACTTGTCTGTTCACAGGTAGACACAGATGATCATAAATTGCTCGTACCCACTTCCTTCATCCTATGCTTTCAAGACCGAAAAATGGCTGCTTCACAGTCAAATTTGTTTAAAAAAAATAAAAACTAACTACCACACAGCTCAAAAAGGTCAACTGTGACACACTGCTATATTTGAATTGAAAACCTACATTTACAGCAACTGTGTTGAGTCCTTGCATCATGGCAATGCATAATACAACGACACCATGTCCTCTGGCCAAGCAGCAGTGCCAACACTGTAACACTTGTTACTGTTCAGTGCTGCTGTTTGGCCAGGAGGCAGAAACTCCTGTCTAGAAATGAGCAGACCTGAACCTCCCTTTGGGGTGTGCCCAGCACAACCCATACATATTACTGCATTGACTCCCGGACAGCCTATCCAGCATATTACCACCCCTAACAACTAGCCATGGCTTTGATTGGCCAGGGTTGTCCCCTTGGCCAATCACAGCCATGACTGGTAGCTAGGGCTGTTGGTTTGCTGGATCGGCTCTTCAGCAGCCAATCCGGTAATATGTCCAGGTCGCACTGGGCGCACTCAAAACCTGAACGGGGGAAGTTCAGGTGTGGTCATCTCTATTCCTGTCACTGCACTGTGCTTGGTCCATGCAATGTGATCTGCAGATGGTTCTGTTTCCTCAAATCTAGCATGTTTATGTGCAGGGGGCCTTGGGTCCAGTTTATATTGTCGTTACTGGTGTCCACCATTGGTGGTGCTATTTATCACAGCAAAAATGGAAGAGTAGCAGACGCCACTGCCTTGTATGAATTCACCTTTAGAAGTAGTGAAGATCTTTAGAAGTAGCGGAGATCTAGAAAACCAAGATGAATTCAAATAGAAAGTGTATTGGAAAATTGTACAACTTTTTATACAAACAATAATATTTGCTGGAACAGGAACGCCTCTTTTATCTCCCCCTCAAGTGTGGAAAATATAGGAGAAATATATAGCATTTTTATGAAAACCTTACAAAATAAAGAAACAAATTAACTATTTAATTGGTTATTTAGATTTGCTTTCTAATAAAATGCAGGCAGTTGGTTTCTTAGACTTTATTTTAGCCACACACTTTAAGTAGGACATGTAGTTTTGACGGATTATTATTCCCATTGCTGTAAATCTGTTGGGCTTCAGTTCTTGCCTATTCAGTATAAATTCCCTACGGGTTGAAATGTTATAGAATGGAGCATGCAATTAATACTTACATGTTTTTTGTAATATATTTCATGCTTAGTTCTTTGTTTTCTCCAGTATATGGCAATTTCTCTGCTGCTGATTTATAACTAGGATCATCTCTTGTGTATGGTTCACCTTGTTGCTGCCCATTTATGTACCTATTTTATCAGATACTACATCAATGTGCCTGGTTCTTTATATATAGATATGAGTTCCTAAATATGTAGTATTTTTTCCCTTTGAATACCAAAGTATAATTTCATGCAGTTACAATTAAAGTTGAATTATATTGTAATGTCTGTACACAGCATTCTTTACTTGTTTTATGTGTTCTGTGATGTATTTTCAGACCCTATACTGCAATTTAAGGTAAAATAATTCAATTTATACCAAAAGGAAAAGAGGAAGTTTTCAATCTAGGGCTGGAGTTTCTGCAAGTTGTTATGGATGGTCTGTCAGCCTGAAGCTGACATTAAAGGAAACCTACCAGTTCAAATGGTAGGGGTAAGCTGTAAATACCGAGCACCAGCTCAGGGTGAGCTGGTGCCGGTGCTTACTTTCGTTAGTGTTATTAACCACTGTATCGCGGTTTTAACATTTTTTTAAAGTTTATAGCTGAAGCTGCTTCGACGCTGCGCGCGACATCTCCGGCATTTCCTATGTAGGTGCGCACACGGTCGTGCGCACACAGCGCCGAAGCATTTATAGCTATGAACTTTAAAAAGTGTTAAAACCGTGATACAGATCAATTATTTGCTGAAAGTGGACGACCCCTTTAAGTGGAGCTGCATTATGCTGCTCATTTCCTCGCCTGTGCTCTTTGTGACTGCAATACTGTAGAGTTCAACCAGAGGTCTGCTACAGATTATACACAAGTGATTTTTTTCCAAAAACTGCAGGAATAAATGGAAACAAGACTATCCTCTTTATTTTAAGCAAAAATGGGGCCTTTTTTTTGAAATGTACAATTTTTTTTAAATCATTTTTTTTTTGTTTAATCAATTTTAAATTTTCCAACCAGATATTTGTTATAAAAAAAATTTAGTTAACAGAACACTAGGGATAGTTGCAGGGTCGGACTGGGGTGCCTGGGGCCCACCCATGCCGCTACCTAGAAATATTCCCTAATTCACAGTGTTTCATCACTATTCATCTGGTGATTTTATACCAGGGCAAAAATATTAGGGATTGTAAGCGTCAGTGCGTGGCACTAACTTACCATAAGAATAACGAACAATAACCCTTCATCTCCTGGTATTTCACTGCACCACATAAAGAAGACTAGCAACGACATTATCGAAATCGTCTAGATAGTCAGTATTACAGTTACCAGACTCAGAAGTGGGATTCAGTACCTCACATGTCACAACGTCTTCTCCTTTGGGTGCTGAACTGACAAAGACTTCTCCTTGTTTTTACTCATCACTGGAGAATTTACCTCCAGTATCTTCATCGTGTGTGGCAAATCTCCACATGGCAACTAAAAATATCACCGTCATAACAGCACAATGTCAATGGATAAACATATAAAATTAATCCTAAATAATATTTAACATCACAAACTGACAAATTGTGCCCCCACAAATATCCAATATAACCCAAACAAAACCATATGCGCCCTCTCCAGAATCAAATATTACATTGTGATTTTCAGTATATTACAATATAGACTATAGCTTATACACCTAATAATTTAAATTGGACATCATTCATTCCCATAAGGATTACATTTACAGCATATCATTTTGATTAATCATTTTAACTACAAAGTTTACAGATGCTCTACTTATTATGTTTTATATAATGCTCTCCCTAGTTATTCCTCTTATATTTAGTGCCCCTCTATCAAATATTTTTTATAAGGTTTTAATAAATTTTATACCTTTTGTGTATATATGGGTAAGAGAAAACAGTACTACTATCCTCCTATCCTGTATATATGAGCACAGCACAATAATCTACTACTACTTCCTGTATATATGAGACACGCACAATACTATACTACTCCTATCCTTATATATGAGCACAGCACAGTACTACTACTCCTATCCTGTATAATGGCAATCACAGTACTACTACTCTATCTGTCTATATGGTCACAGCACGTACTACTACTTCTATCCTGTATATATGGGTACAGCACAGTAACTACTACTCCTATCCTGTATATATGGGTACAGCACAGTACTACTACTCCATCCTGTATATTGGGTACAGCACAGTAATACTACTCCTATCCTTGTATATATGGGGATAAGCACAGACTATACCCCTATCCTGTATGAATGGGTAGAGAACAGTACTACTACTTCCTATCTGTATATGAGCACAGCACCACATACTACTACTCCTATCCTGATATATAAGCACAGACACATACTACTACTCCTATCCTGTATATTAGGGACAGCACAGTACTACTACTCCTATCTGTATATATGGGATAGCCAAAGTACTTACTCCTCCTATCCTGTATATATGGGCACAATCACAATACTACACTCTATCCTTGTTATATATGGTCACGCACAGTACTACTAAATCTATAGTCCTTAATATAGGTGGTACAGCACAGATACAACTACTCCTATCCTGTATATATGGGTACAGCACAGTTACTACTACTCCTTCCTGTATATATGGGCACAGCACAGTAATACTATCCTATCCTGTATATATGGGTACAGCACAGTACTACTACTCCTATCCTGTATATATGGGGAAGCACAGTACTATACTCCTATCCTGTATATATGGGCACACCACAGTCTACTACTCTTACCTGTATAGTGAGGCACACTACTACTATCCTATTCTGTATATATGGGCACAGCACAGTGGACTACTACTCCTATCCTATCCGTATATATGGGTCAGCACAGTACTACTACTCCTATCCTGTATATATGGCACAGCCAGTACTACTACTCTATCCTGATATAGGGCACAGCACAACTACTCCTCTTATCCTGTATATATGAGCACAGTACTACTACTCCTATTTGTATATATGGGCCAGAACAGTACTACTACTCCTATCCTGTATATATGGGTACAGCACAGTACTACTACTCCTTCTGTATAATGGGACAGCACAGTACTGACTACTCCTATCTGTATATATGGGCACGCACAGTACTAATACTCCTATCTGTGTGTATGATACAGACAGTACTACTAACTCCTATCCTGTATAGTGGGCACATAACAGTACTACTACTCCTATCCTGTATAGATGGGCACATCACAGTACTACTACTCCTACATGTATAGATGGGCACATCACAGTACTACTAACTAAACTATACTTTACATTATATTCCTTTAATGACCCTTATTTGTAAACAGTCCTGTAATGGATTCTCTTATAATGTAAAGTACTGCAATGCCACCCCCATCTCCTAATATTTAGTCCTGTAGTGACCCTTTACTATTCTATATACAATCCTACTGTACACATGGGGCCCCCTTATTATAGATATTCAGTCTAGTAGTGACCCCCTTCTAAATTTTAGTCCTCACCTACAATGCTCCACCGGAGGTGAATAGTTAAAATAAAATAATAAACCTCAGTGCTCCCGCGTCCTCCGCTTTTCTTCTCTCCTCTGGACTGGGACTGACAGGATCTAGACGCCGTGCGGCGCGCGCAGTGCATCACCCGCTGCCGCGACAAGGGGTCAGGGTGCAACGTGCGCTGGGAAAAATTCCCGGCTGCATGCACAGCCTGTGCTCAGCGGTCGCCGCTACAAGTAAATGGCATCACCATTGACCGCTGAGTTGCATCAGTGATGGTACTCGAGCGGCCGCATATGGCCGCATCGAGTACCAATGCTGTCACTTGGCAGGGGCCTCAGGTGGGGATGGAGGCCCCTGCGTCTGCATGGTATCGGGGGGACCAACCGGAGGATCACGGTCTCCGGTGCACCAAGTCAGAAGATGGATAGTTGTATGTTTTGCATGGTCATATTCCTTTAAAGGGGGTCTTCTTGCCATTTTCCCTATTCAAAGCAGCAGAAAGTGTTAAGCTGCAGCCCTGGAGATCTCTATAACCATTCCTGTGTTGTATGTAGCAGGAGGACTGGGAAAAATGCTTTGATATCCTGGGATTGCCCTGGGGGGGGGGGGGTGCACTCTTGTTTAAGATCTCAACGGAACAGCCCTACTACTTTGCTGTTCAATATTCGTATCTCAGGTATTAATATCCTTGGGAATAATCTGCACTTACCTTGAGTACAGAAGTTCCTGCACCCATGTCTCAGTAATCAAGCACATTGGAGAGGTTGTTGGGCATGCATGACTGTTCACTACCGCTGAAGATCCCATTTATGAGACACATGATTCATGGGTTTTTTTTTTTTAGACCTATCTTCTGGATAAGTACCTGAGATGGGAATAGCCCCTTAAAAGTTAAACATAAATTACTTGTTGTTTGGTTCTACCTGTTATATTTAGTGGAAATTTCAGATTCTATTTTTATCTTTTAATATATTATAAAAGAGGTAATAAGGAATCTTCTGTTTTCTCCATGCACACAATGTATAGAACTATTTACAATGTTAGCTTAAGAAGAGCATTGCTTGCACATTGCAGAAACTGTCAAGGAAAAATTCTCTGGTATATTTTACAGTATAACACAAACCTAACATGCATAAGTAGAAGCGATCTGTAACAGCAAATTATTGAAGGCTTGTGTCCAGAAATTTAATCCGCTCCTTCCAAATCTGCCTTGGGGAGATGTCAAGAAGTGATTAGTTTTATTTCAAATATTTAGATGTACAACTTAGCAGTTTTGTTTCAGATCTCTGACTACTCCGCACCTTGCAAACTGGGTGATAGCACCAATTTATCCTACAAGCTATGCATGATATTTTTATTTTCCTTACTTAAATGCCAAGCGCCTTTATGTAAAACCAGTTGAAATGATTATATATGGGTTCAGTTGTATATTCATATGTTTAATACACATTCCGCATATCCTTGTCATTTGCAGAAGAAAGGACAGTGGGAGGTAGTTGTATTTCACTCCGGCATGTGTTATGACAGATGGAGAAAATCTTTTCATGTTGGTTTTTCAACAGTCGTACTCTGCAAGACTCCAAGCTCTTCCTGGCTACTGGGAAATTAAAAGTTGGCGATTCAGCCTTTAATTTTTATCCATCTGCTCCAGCTAATGAGACGTCTCATTTGTAGGCTTCACTTTGAATTACCAAATGCATGTGCAGCTTTATCATTCTTCCTCCCAGTGTGCCATCTCCTCCTGTGTAACTTACAAAGATGGATAATATTAATAATAATAGATAGCTTACTTAGACTTGGGTTTTTGATAGACTTCTCAGGGTAAGGCTCCTAGAATTAATCCTTAGAGTACACATTTCCTCTAAATTTCTCACAGTAATCGATGTCTCCCTTTGGAGGGGTTTTGAATAACCCCAATTCTGGCCCTTCAAGCATATGGAAACAACATTTTCCTACACCGCTTTGTGAATAATGTAATATTATCATACAAGGTGTGGCCCTTGCACTGATGCAATCACTTATATACCGTAACGCTCAGCTACATAGGTTAGCTCTTTTGGGTATAATTCTAATGACAAGACAATGTTTATGTCTGTAATGAATACATTACGAAAGGCAGACCTACCCTTGGGATATATCATACAGTGCTTGGTCAGTATTTCACAAACTGAAAATCAATAAGCCAAATTATGATACAATAATAATTGAACAATCAACTCCAGTAGGAAAGTTGGGGTATAACTTTTTGTTTCCTTCTTTAAATATCTATTACTTGAATGCTTAGTTTGGTGGGGCCTATTCATCTAAACAGTCTTTATTACTTCAGTGTATATCTTAAAATACCAGTTAATTGCATAATATAGAAGTTATTCTGCAACTTGATCAGTTTGTTTAGCTGCTTCTGCTTCATAACACACATAAAACACTGTTCCCTTGAAAATGTTACTTTTTAAATGGAGTTGTCTAGATTACCAAAACAGAAAGGAGATTTATAAATCCTTGTAAGCAAAAACTGTCTCTATTGCCCATAGCAACCTATCACCACGCAGGTTAATATTCTGAAAAAAAATAGAAAGCTGCAAAGTGATTGCTGCTATGGGCAACAATCTTTTACAATCCAATCGTTTATAGTTTTAAGGTTTTTCATTAAAACATTGCTTTCTCTGAGCCAAGTTCTGCTGCTTCTTTCGCCTTCGCCATTTAGCCTGCTGTTTGTTTTTCACTTACTGTTTTATATTACTTCTGGGTCTCTTACACTGTCAGACCATAGTTATAGTATAATATGTGATTATAACAGCTACTAATCTTAAACCCAAGGAACAGATTTGTACTGAGCATAAGGCACAATTTCTGAGACTCTTAGGTTAGGTTTAATATCCATCCATTCAGCAGCAGTGTATAGCAATGGAGGTTTTTATAGCATGCCGCTCATTTTCTCTAATCAGTGAAAACATGGTGCAGGACAGACTTTGTTCTATGGCCCTTAGAGATGCAAATAACCTTACAGCAGTCTCCACAATGGAAAGGGAAAGCTTATATAAATGTAATAACTGTTTAAATGATGTAAATGTACCTGGTGACCCAGTGAGAGACAGAAATAAATTATTGTAAGAATGCTTTCCTATAATCAGAGGATGTTTTGTTTATGTAACAATAGGATACTTAACAGGGTTGTCCACTGAAAAGTTATACAATGTTCCAGTATACTTTATCAATTCCTCAGTTTTCTAGATCTCAGTTTTCCTCAGTTTTCTATTTGCTGTCATTCAACAGAAAGTTTCATTCTTTACTTCCTGTGGATGTGACCACAGTTAACAACAAATGACAGCAAGCAGAGATCCAAAAAACCGTGAGGAATTGATACCAAAAAATATATTGGAGAGCTTAAATTTATATTAGACTTTCTAGGTATAAATATGCAGCATTTACGGTGCTGCATGTGAAAAAGTTTCGATTCTTACAAGTAGCCATTTTGAATATCTGCAGGTTCTGTCTTGTGCATCATACACTTCATAGACTTGATACAGCCGAGAACAGTTCAGGACTACAACCTTTGTTGTAAAAAGCTAGGGATGTAGCTACCTCTTTAAGCTACTTTTATAAATGGTAAATGTATTACCCGATTTAGATGTAACAGAAGTTCTGGGGCATATCTGCTAGTAGTTACCTACTTATTGCCCTAACTTTTATTTCACGGGGCGTATTTTACACCTCACATTCAAAATAAAATGTCGCCCCACAATACTTGTATGAAATGTTGCGAGATGTGCTCCGATATATTCCATCAATGAATTTGTAGTATGTTCTCTACTTGTAAACATCTTTGTCTAATACTTTCCAGTACTTCAAGAAAAAAAAAGTTTTTAAAAAAATGACACAACACTATCAATTATTTGCTGAGTGGACAACCCTTTTAACGTAATCAAAATCCAAAAAATGAAATAAAAATTCAATCGGGCAGAATGTTTTGTTATAACTGCAGGCCCTTCACTTTACCTGTTTGCAGAGACCCCATTGGTCAGAATTGTATTTTATTAATGTGTATTCCAGGAAAGTGCCATCTGCTTTTAACCCCTTTATTGTCATTCTGCTCAGGACGTATGAAGCGGGCTTCTGCGATCAGTATTGTAGTATATTGTATAAGTATCCTAGGTGGTCTAGAAATATAGTATGAAAGTAAGAAAAAAATTTAAAAAGTAAACCCTAATAGTTCAAATCAACCCCCTTTCACTAGATGTCAAAAAATAAACCAACACAATCATAAACATGTCCCAAGGGTCCTTTTATCAAAATATACGGTTATTAAAACCCTGGTAAACCCCGTAGTGGAAAATGGTGCACAAATGTTTGTCTTTTTAAAAAAGTGATCAAAAGGGTTAGGCTAGTTAAAAAGTTAGGTATTTTTGAAGGTGGGTATTGAAAAATGGAAACAAGTCCAAAAACAGTTGACAATTAGACATCTACAAAGCAGAATCCGTTATGAAGACAGAATGTCCTAGAAGCCTGGCCTTTCTTTGCTGGGCACTTCATTTTAAATTTTTATGAATTACAATCTTTGAACTGTGGTCATCGGTTTTCTGATGGGTCTCTTTGTCAGAATTCTTTTTGATGCTTTTGAGTTGTCAGTGTTCACCAATGTATATAATAAAATATACTTTTGATCTGTTTAGAAGGAATAGATATACACTGTAAAGGCTTTTATTATAAAAAAAAACACATAGTAGTCTAAATAGATATATTGCATAAGAGCTGTATCTCTTTAGATAGTCCAGGCTTCACAAATGATGTGGCACATGGAAGAACTGGAAATGTATTCTGTGCTGATGGACACACAACATGATGAATAGCTGTTATGTTAGCTGTGAAGTGCGTTCATTGGGATAATGCACATATATTGATTGTGAAGGTAATTCTAGGTAAAACTCGTAAAACGTTCCACGGAGTATGCCCCAAATAGCTTAGCTGAGTGTTCGAGCATGAATAATAAGCAGCTGTCTTTGAGAACTATTCAACCATGCAACCGAGACACAGAAACTAATAGTAATCTATCAGAGATTAAAACATGATGCTAGTGTATTGAGTAAATGGCAGATGCATCATGTATTTCTCCGATATTATTGATGGGGAGAATGTCTCTTTAGTGAATAAAAGCATTACGGAAGAGTAGTAATTTATATGTGTGTTTTTCACTTTATTATATTGTAGGTAAATGATTTCTATTGGTTGACTGGCTGCTTGTGGAGTGTGTGGAGGCATTGTACTTCCTTTTATATAACACATTGTTATACATGTATAGATAAGTGAACCCGAACTTTGAGTCATGGACGCTAATCCAGCAATATGTCTGGATCATGCTGGGCACACCCAAACTTAGAAAGCAATCCCGCTCATCTATAGTTACTATATATACTCCCTGAGATTGCGCTGTTGGGGGCCGGGGTAGTGACAGAAGGTACCGAGTTCTCTCCTTTGCTGCAACAATTGTGCTCAATTGTGGCAGTTAAGGGGTTGAACTGCCCAGCAAAGTGAGATCTTCCTGGCGGGCAGACGCAGCAGGGCCAGGCTGGAAGTAACAGCCAGTTTCCTGCTGCCGATTGCGCGGGCACACAGGCAGTGAACGAAATAGATCGTCCAAATGCCTTGCTGCTCTAGAAAATAAACAGCATTCCCCAGAATAGTTAAGAGTACCTCTCATGCTTCTGTAATGACCTTACTTGGGTTGGTTCCTGCACTGCTCTAGGGAACCCTTTGTTACCAGGACAATCTATACAATACAGAAAAAACTATATTCATTACCTTAATAAGTATATTAATATTTTCACAATGTCAAGTTCTGTAAGTCATAGAACCATAAGCACAGAATATTAAACATTTCCACTAGAAAAAACAATATGTCTCGCAGATAAAAAGCCCTCATATAGCTTTGTAAACTAAATAAACTTACAGCTTGAGAATGGAGCGGATTCAAAAACAAAAATGCAAAAAAATAGGTCTTGAAGGGGTAAAGAAACTCAAACCTTGCACTCTTCTTTTTCCCCCTCAAATGTGTAATTCACCAACTCTTCACTCATCTTTGATTATATTCTACTTGTTATTGTTTAAAAATATTGTTAAATTTCACTTTAGGCAATGACGCTAAAACAAGCAGTTTTGTGTAGTCTGCTCCACTAGTTTCAATAGAGAAGGTTAGATTGAAAAATTAACATCAGTTTGTTAAAGCAACATCGGCATGCTCAATTCAGTTTGGAAGATTGATATACCTTACATTATATGTTAGTGGAAACAAAGGATATATGCTTCACTGCCTGTATTTGTTAAAATTATGGTTTTTGTGGTTCACACTGAAGTGATATGGCAATGCTCACTTAGATGTAATAGACTGTAGAATGAATATCTGTAATGTGTGTCATTAACAGAAGTCAACCATTCAAAATAATTTTCTTTGAAGCCACAGACCATGTTCTTTTAATGTGATAGTAGAAGATAGTAGAAGAATCTGTCAGCAGGATTTCACGTTTATCATTAATATTACTAGTTGCACTCACTTTTAAAAGTATATAAAAGGATACATGGCTTCTGGCTAGCCAACTGGATTGAGTAAGGGGCATGTCTGTGCAAGGCTGCAAGTCCTTGTGTCGTCATCATTATCTCCTCTCTGATCTGGTAGTCACACCCCACCCCCGCAGATGTGAGCTGACAGTTTTTCTTGGAGAACAGGGTCGGCTAATGACTGCATAAGGGAGGGAAGAAGGAGAGAACTATTGCAGCGAGGAGTTATTGATGATGTTTGCAGCCTTGTAACAGACACTCTCATGACTTTCAGTTTGCTAACAGGGAATAAGGTATACTTTTATATATCTTTAAAGGTAAATGAAAGCAGTACTGTTAACTTTTAAAAGCAGATTGGGAATTAGTATTAAAAAGGCTGTGGGAACTTGTCATTAGATGAAAGTGTGAAATCCTGATGACAGCTTCCCTCTAAAGATAAGTGCACACTACGTTGGGGCTGCCCAAGACACCATCTCGTCTGCTCCATATAGTGGATAGTGAATAGTTGTTCATTGTGGCCGGGGGGACCAAAAAAGCAACAATTTAAATATTTAGCTCCATTCTAAATATAATAAAAGAGATGAAAAAAAAAAATCTACCGTAAAAATCAATCATGAAAAACCAGGGACACTTACTTTTAGATCCAGGTACTGTGACTGTGGTAAGCTTCTTATATTTGTTATCCATGGCCTTCTAAAATAAGCGTTTACAATTATGCCAATGAGCCTGAGGGGCCCCTGGGGTTGTTTCACTGAGAGCACCACAGTGATATCTTTTCACAGGCTGCTACAGTGAGCAGAACAGGTCTCCCCCTCCCGCTGCACTTCCTGCTGCTAGACTACACAGGCAAGGGAGGAGAGAGAGAGCAGAGGAAGGGAAGACATGTTCTTCATATTGTAACAGCCTGTGATGCTGCCGCACTGAGGGGCTCTGGAAACACCCACCCTCAGGCTCATTAGCATAATGTTAAAAGTTGATTTTAGGAGGGAGTATGACATGGATAACAAATATGAGAAGATTACCATAGTCGGGGCTCATTTAGAGAGCTGTGTGCTTGCTTTGTCTGGATACAGAGCAAGAAGGAGGTCGGGAGGAGGAGGAGTCTGGAGGGTTGAGCGCTCTTCCCTCCATAAAAAGACCAGCGGCCGCCGCATCAAGAACGGAGTGCATAGAGGTCTATGGGGGCCATGATCTGGCTAGCTGGAATCGTTCGACCAGATCACTGCCCTCATAACAGCTGTGTGAATGAGCCCTCAATGTGCCTGGATTTATTAGTAAGTGTCCCTGGTTTTTCCATGCTTGATTTTGATGGTAGATTTCCTTTATATACTGCTGACACTTATTGATATTTTACATTATATGTACTGTTTTTTATTTATATACCATTAAGTAAATCTGGTGAGATATGGAATTTTTGTACTCGTTTACACTTTTTTGTGTATTTAAATTTTGAAAAAGAATGACAGTATGTGTCCATAAAATTCTCTGCATTACCTTGTTGTGGAGAAGGCATTTTGTTTGTGTACAGTATGGATTTATTTCTAAAGAAACATGCTGTCGGTAGATTGACAATTGGCTTTTTAATAAGGCCAGGAGGGAAATGGGTATTGTGTATAAAGATAAAAAGAAATCTATGAGACCTAATGCTGTGCCTTGCTGGAGAGAAGGAAAAAAAGAAGCAGGCTTGGGTTATTAGCAAAATAGTAAAATAATGGACAGACTACAATCCGCACACTGAACTCTCAATTTTAGTGTAAGAACAGAAATGAAAAGGGTTATATTGCCCCTTGATTTTATAGTACATCATGATGTGAATGGAAAAAATATGATTTAAAAATATGCTGTGCTCCTAAGGTGGATAAAGACTTTAATTGACTACAAAGTAGATAATACCTATTTTATTACCAACTATGCTTTGTTTTATTTTTTATATCCAACTTTAAAATGCATTTCATTCATGTTAATGTTATTTTTATTTGAAGATTTGCTGCATCTGTACAAATAGTACTTTCTGAGCCATTTGTCAGCCCTTTATGTTGTGCGTAATTTCATATTGCATATTATTATTGCATAGTAAAGATAGTGCAACTCCTTGCTCCCCTGGGAATCTTGGACACTGGGCTTCCTAAAAAAAATTCCTAAAAATAAATTGCCCTAGGATCCACACCAAATATATTACATGCTTTGGATATAAAAAATAATACTATGTCTCTTCACACTGATGGGGTATTATACTGTGTATATGGGCACTGAGGGAGAAATGATGCTGCTCGTGCGTGTTCTGATGGGGCCTGATACTGCTTGTATGGGTGCTGTGGGCACTTGATACTGCGGGGGCGAGGAGAAGGCAGGATACTATATATGCAGACCGTTGGGGGGGGCATTATACTGTGTGCTTGGCCGCTGAGGGGACATGATACTGGCATTGAGGAGCATAAGAGATTGAGCAACTTAAAGGTCATCTACCACCAGGATCAAGTACTCTAAACCAAGCCTACTTAAATGATGGTGTGTGCCCCCTCTGGCAGGATCTCCTCTTCTTTTAGCTTCTTATGCACAGAGTGGTTCATGCCAGAGGGGGCACATATGAGTATGTAAGTTTGCTTGGTTTATAATCCTTGATCATGGTGGTAGGTGTCCTTTAAGTGGTGCATTATACTGTAGAGGGACACAAGGCGGTCATTATGCTATTTGGCTGCACAAAAGAAGCATTGAACCATGTAGGGGAATGGTATAATACAGTGTGGGGGATGCTATTTATTACACAAATCAAAGGCTGGACTTGGAGGACTTGCGTCTTTTTCCAACCTTATATACTATGATACAATGAAATCATATACAGATCAAGCACACTGACACACATATTGCATTCATACATAATACATGTGAGTAAACTTGTAGATCAGACATACACAAATAGCACACTACAAACAAACATCACACAACACACATCAACACACTAAATATACATACTTTTCACACTATTGTTGCTACCTTACATGATTTGGGTAAAGCCATCAGGTTGAGTGCACTGCTAAGAAGTTACAAGACATCAGACATGTTTCCCTGCCCCTCCCCCTCTGGTTCTGACTGATGTAGCACAGTGTAGTACAAACACTGGCTGGACTATGGTAATTAGAAGCCTTCATTTCGCTGATGAATGCTGCTGGGTACTGGTGCACCTGTCCCCTCCACTGTCAGCAGGGCCAATGGGGATGAGGGAGCTCAGTTTAATCCCCCTAATGCCGTGCCTGGTTACAGCTCCATCTCTACTTCTTTAGAAGATCATGTGTCCGGAGCCTGTACGGAGTAACTGAGCTCCTGTCACAAGGCCAAGAGCGGCAGCAGTGAAGACAGGAAGAGGCTGCGGGCTGACATGTAGAAAGATAAATTCAGATGGGGTAAAACTGCCTGTAAAAGCGTTAAATTGACCTCTGCAACCATTTATGCACTGGGCGCTTCCAATCCAAATTTTGGTTGTGTATGTGAATGATATTTATAGCCAATAGAACAATTATGTTAATTTATCTTAAAATGAACCTTTCTAGATCCATATGACTGCTTTGTAAGCAAAGTGGTGCTTATAATAAGTAATAAGCTTATAAAGTTTATAGACATTTCTGTTCACCATGAGTCTTGCTGTTAGGTCAAGTGATCCTTTCTTGCGCAGTTTAACGGGAGCAGGGCATTGTTGATTAAGTGATGCTGCACCTTGCATCGTCCAAGTTGTGTACTGAAATGCTCACTTGCATACAGGGCTGGTGCCAGCACCAGGCAAACTCAGCCAAGTACCGGGGCCCTGATTTGTTGTTTGGGTCCACTCGTGGCCACATATCCGTCCCCAGCAGCCTGGCAGTGCCAAGTTTTTTTTTTTGTTTTTTTTTGGATCACATTTGCTAGTCCATGGGGGTGAGTAGGAGCTGCATATAAATCATGGAGGTTGAGTAGTGGCTGCATACAATCCATGAGAGGCTATGGGGGGGGGCTGCATATTATTAATATATGTGTGGTGAGGCGGGGCCCATCTATATATAATTAGTACATGGGGGCTGCATATAATCCATGGGGGGATTATATGCAGCCTTTCTTGTGCTGTAGCTGTCACTCTCCTCCTCCTTCTGCTTTCTAATCAAAGTTAAATACTATGTTAGGCTACATTCACACTGCCGTTGCCCGCCTGTACCGTACCGGGCAACAGCAGTGCACGGGGAGAGGAGGAGGAGGTGGGCGCAGCTCACCGCCGCCCCTCTCCATAGGAAGTTATCGACATGTCCTATCTTCTTCCGGGGTACGGAGCGGTACGGTGCCGCACGTGTGCTGCACCGTACCGCTCCCATAGGGCGCCGTCGCCCATTGCCGTCTATGGGGGACATATGTCGGCCGTATATACGTCCCCCATACGGTATAGTGATCAAAATTTCAACATGCTATCCCTACCTTCTGTATACACCTCTAAACAATGAATCAGTGTTATGGCTGATGTGATAACAGAGCTTTGTTAGATAACTACTGTTGTTACCTATATAGGGAAGCATAGTATTTCCCATTTTGAGTTAGAAATCCAGTGTATAATATCTATAGCTGTATCCGGTGCCTGTCTGTCTAATTCGCTGTAGGAAACATAGGGCCACTAATAATGTACTGTGTAGCCTGCAAGTTACCAAACAACATATGGTATTTGTACATACAGAGGTATTTAGGTACATTAATGGAGGCAAGCTATACAGACTATATGTGTATTCTTCACTTCGGTTTATTTGGGATACGCAGGGCAACATGGAAATAGAAACGGCCATCGGTTAGTTTTCAGGCTGCAGAATAAATAATTTACATTACAGAGTAAGCTTTATAAATGTTTTTTGTTCCTTTAAGTAAACCAGATTCTTATTCAATTTTTTATTGTTGAATAGCTATTAGATGAACATTACGGGTAGAACAGACCGTTTTACAGTAATGCTTCATGTGTAAGAAAAATCTAATTTTGACTTTGGATGTCCTTTAAATGTTTCATAAAAATGTCAGAGACTCATAAAATCTGCAGCTTGTGCCTAAAAAATACATGTTATATAAATAGTTTTACTTCTTTAAACGCTTGACTACAGAAACACGTCAGTTTTATCTTCTGGTAACCAGTAATATGCATACTGTATTATTGAAAGTCCATAGAGACTCTGGAAGTTCTCAGAAATATCAGAAACTGTTCAAGCTGTATAATTGCTATCTGAAGCAAATTAAATATTGCTTGGGAAAAAAACCCGCAGCTATCATCTGCTAATTTAATTTAATTATATGGCCATATTTTATGTACGCTGCACACTGTTTTGGGTCGTCTATTTGGCCATGATCAGGTCGTCTTCTAACCATTGATTCTCTACACTCATGCAGCAGTAGGCATGACTGTTCTGTCAATCATATATATTGCTTTTGAGACTGGCTGAGAAAGTTGGTGGTTACTGGGTATCTTTGCCCAACAGCTTTTGGCACACTGCACATATTCAGCAAGCAAACATTTTGATAACTTTTGGCTCTGCCACTAATCTAAAGGCATAGGTCACAACAAAAAAGCATGATGGGGATTTTTTCAATGTTATAATAATGATTGTTACATTTTCCAGTTTTTCTTCAGTATATAACTACATATTTTTTCAACTGGGTCAAAGATGTAGGTGTGTCAACCATTCCTATATTTCATTGGTCACCTAGCATTTCAACAAACTTTGCAATAATCATTAGTACAACACAAACATGTGAACACAAAAATGTTTGTAATATATGTTATCAGATTAAGTACTTCCTCATTAACCGTAAATCCATAGGCAAAGACCACAAAGAAGAACCTGATGAAAATTAACAGTGGAAATTGGTTTTAAGTCACAATGGAAACAGAGTAATAATTTCTACAAAGGTTGTAGTGAGGTACTTTATATTCTCTGGCTAAGCCAATCAGCCCTTCCCAAATAGTAAAATTTAAGCCTAGAATGGAGTCTTCTGTAGACTTTTGGTACTTATTGTAATTTTTACGTGTGACAGTTTATCAAAAAATTGTGGAAAAATTGAACTTTTTTGATCGTTGTTGAGGAGATTTATTGGTATTTTGTCGTATTAACATATTGCCTTTCAAAACTGTAGCTATCATAGACCAACACTGGGCCTTAAGTTTAATTAAGGATTGTAGATGGCGGTTTAAGTTATGACTTAACAGTTTTGTTGCATTTTTGCATTGTTCATTTATCATTAATGTTTTGGAAAAGAACTTTGAAATATTCTTAACCAGAAGAAGACAATGCTACAATGTTCTGTGATCAATCACTTTAATGGATACCACTTTGTCACATTCTTATGGTAATAAGTGCCTATTATGTAGAGATAATGTAAATTTCCTTTGATTTAAACACAGCATTTAATCCAACACTTTTTACTATAATCGCAGATTTTAGCCTGAACTCCTGCCGTCTCTGAATTAGACAGCAAGAGGCTTACCTTGTATAAAATGATGGTAACATGAAATGCCCCCATATAGGAAAAGAAAATGGGTTTAAGGAAAATAAATTCAGACGTAAGGAAATAAACAAGTCTTTTTCTGCAATTTTTCTTAGATTTTAAATGAGGTGCATCAAATGGATTTAATTAAGCCTCACAGACAAAGAGAATGGATTAGTATGAACACAACTTAAGTGATACAGAATATTAACTTCTGAGGTGTAGAGAAATCTGTACTGAGTACTGGGCTAAAAAAAGAAAAATTGTAAATGGACCCTAATTACTTTCCTTTCATGTCACTGGGTCAATATTGAAAATAGCCCTTTCAGCTTTATGGAGTGTGCCTCAGTCACTGCATTCATCCAGAAGCAAAAGAGAAAAAGAGCAAAAGAGAAAACCAGCCATGAAATGGAATAAACTTTAGTTGTGAATCCAGACGTACCCACCTCAAATGTATCAAATATATAGTAATAAAACTGCTCCAGAAAAAAAAACCATTTGGACAGTATATGATAGCACTGTCAGACGCTAGAATTGCCACCAGTTTGTTGTTTGGTTGATAACAGGATTATCTTTGGCAAGAAACTGCCTAGGTGGTGTCTAACGTTAGACCAAGAATACAGATGTGTGGATTTGTTGATCAAGATTAAAAAGCGACCCAGGATAAATTTAATGTGCAATCACCTTAAAGGAAACCTACAACCACGGATCTACCTACTAAGGTAAATCGGGTGGTAGGTGCCTCTATTGTACATGAGGATAGCCCTTTGAGGATGGTACGGCTACTCCACGTCCCAGTAGCCTCTTTGATCCTCCTACCAGATATCTTTGGTGCACAGCTACGAGTAGCTGCGCACCCTCGTTCGCGAAGCCGGAGTTTTGCGCAGTGACCGTTCAGCGTATACTTCGTGTGCTGGCTTTGTGGACGAGGGCGTGCAGCTCCTCGTAGCTGCGTACTGATGATATCTGGTAGGAGGATCAAAGAGGTGACTGGGGAGTTGAGTAGCCGCACAATGCAGCCTCAGCTCTGGCTACACCACGCCCCAGTAGCCTCTTTTGAAAATTAGCATATTAGGGGAATAAAAGTTATAAATAGATACCGGGGACTTGAGGATTAGCCCTTAAAAGGGCTATCCTCACATACAATAGAGGCACCTACCACCCGATCTACCTTTATAGGTAGATCTGTGGTGGTAGGAGGTTTCCTTTAAGGTCGTGCTAGACGAAAAACTATGATAAAGCACCGCAATCAATCAATATATCTTAGTAAAGTTTGACTAAATAGAACACGAGTGGTCAAAGCATCCAAACAAGTATAGAGAGAGTAGCAAGATGCTACTCATCTATAAAAACTGCCAATCTGGCAAGTGGAAAATCAACAAGCGAGTGTTGTACCATAGATACTACGCTTATCCCAGTGATGCAAACTTATTCTAATAACTGTCCTAGTAGTAATACATCCAGCTGGCCAGTTACCCAATACTGTGCAGTATATGTAACCCTCGAAATTCAGTAAGTCATCATAAGAAATACAAGTATATCGGGAATTAATATATAAGAAAAAAAGCTAAGCAAAACTAAGCCAAGCTAAAAAGCTTAAAAAGGTTAGTTCTCACCAATCTGTCAGAAGTCTTGTGGCCATTGGGATTCAATCCAAGAGAGTGCCTATTAATCCTTACATATGGCTGGTGTCCTAACCCCGTGGTATAGTTCCCTCCCTACTAAGGGTGGCCCCAACTATGTCCCTAGTGGTGACTTTTATGCCCTAATACTGCAGGGTGTATTCCCTAATTTCATGCATTGTCCGATGAGGTCATCAGGGGAAGAAAGATGTAATCTACCCACGAACTAGTGGTTCTTTAACTGAGAGAAATATGAAACTAGGTATTTGTGAGTGGGTTTTTTTTTGGTAACTTTTGTACTTTAATTTTAAATATCCTTCTCTCCATAATCAGATATTTGAGCCAGCACATGCTGTGAGTGAGCTGGATGCAAGTTTGACGCATCAAACTTGCTTATGGGTGAGAGATCTTTAATAGTTAAAACCTATACAGTAATCCAAACTCATGGCTGTAGTGTAGCTGAAATTTGACTTAAAAGAAAGGAAATTGGGTATGTTGAAATATGACTGCCCGATCTGCTCTTAGGATACTGCTAAAAACAGTTAATTATTAGCCTATGCTGCCTATACAGGCAGTCCCCGGGTTACATACAAGATAGGGTCTGGAGGTTTGTTCTTAAGTTGAATTTGTATGTAAGTCGAAACTGTATATTTTATAATGGAAGTCAATTTTTTTTCTTTTGCCCCAGTGACATTTGGGATTTCAAAATTTTTGGTGTAATTGGACCAAGAATTATCAATAAAGCTTCATTACAGACATCTTACAGCTGATCATTGCAGTCTGGGACTATAGTAAAGCATCCAGAGAGATTCACCAGAGGTCACATGGGGCAGAGGGGTCCGTCTGTAACTATGGGTTGTCTGTAAGTCGGGTGTCCTTAAGTAGGGGACCGCCTGTACTAAGATGTGTATGCCTCTGACCCAGTTCAGAGTTATACAGCTTTATTTAAGCAGTTATTAAGTGGAAGACAAACCGAAAAGCTCTAGTTTTCATAGCTTACGTGATTTCAAGTGTGGATTCAAGACTGTATTGAGAATATAAGTGAGGAGTAAAAGTAGAACACAAAGTGTTGTTTTAAACATCCTTAACGCCTAAACAATTATTTTATTGCAATATAATGACTACTACATAATCATTCTTACTGTGTGTTGCGTTCCTTTCATTTCCATGGATTTTGAGAAAAGCATTTTCTGTAGATCTAAGAGAATAATGATGCATAATTTTACTCACTGAACATACTGCCTAAGAATCCCAAACAGTCTAAAAACTTAATGCATAAAGCTAAACCTCTTCTTTTTTTACACCTCATTAAACCAAACTGCAGCGCAAATTAAACCATTGTTTACATCATTAAAACAAACCTCACTTTAAACCTCACTTTCAAAGTGTTTTTGTTTCTTTTCCTAAAATAGTCAGAATCTGTAATGGCTTCATTTTCCTAGTACACAAAATTTTCTCTTTGAGCCCACTGTGTATTTTTCATTTTCTATTTACATACTTTTTGTTGAAACTTTGCCTTTGAGCTCCAACACATTCGAAATCTGGTTGTATAAAGACTGCCAAAAATAACAAATACTCTTTAATTCAGTGTTTGCAACACCTGTTAGGACTTAGTTTGCAGGGAGTAAAGTCTATGTATAGAAGTCACAGTTGCGACTGGGACCATAAGCCAGGGGAGCTACAAGTCCCTTACGACACTTTGATGTCCTTTGAAATCTCGTAATTTAAGAAAACCTTCATCCTTGCTCTAAGCAATAAGAATTATAATAGAAGCTTCCATAACAGTCCCCCTGCTCCCCTTAGATCGTTAGCAATTTAATGTCAGCGGTAGTATAGTAAGTAGCAGTACTCAGTATAGTAAGTAAATGAGGCTTCAGAGAAATATGCTGCAAGGGATTCAGAACATTGACTACATTTAGAGAAGATGTTACTGGATTTAACAGAAGCATCATCACCTCTCTCTGTGTTCAGCTCAGTATTATAGAGATATCTAGAGCTGAGCTGCTATATTCAAGAAGCTATTGTAGAATCTACCATACATGGAGTCGGGCTGTTGTATCTTAGGCTTAGTTCACATATGTGTCTGAGCTTTCTCTTATAGGAAAGTGTACCCCCCAAGCTTTAAGGGATTTTCTGTTATCAGTTACGTACCTGTAACACAATCTGTTGTTCTGCTAGTAATAACAGATTGTGTAATGGAACCTGCCAAATGCAGGTGTGAATGTATTCTGCTATTATAGCAGTATCTACCATACCATAAACATAATTGTATATTTCCCAGAATCCCCTAGTGGAGCATAAATGGCTCTAAGTCTCCACAAGCCTATAAGGCGGCCTTAATTAACAAACTCTCCATAAGGAGAATTGTTACTTCCTCTACCATGCCATACACAGAGATGAGCTGCTCCATCTAAGCTGACATTATATTGGTTTTCACTTTACATAGATAAAAACTACTGTATCTAAGCATGTTTTGGTAGTAAAGATGTATTATTGATTTTGATTGGCATTTATTTTTTACGGACCCTCATAAACTATAAACAACCACATCTTCTTAGTATTACTACACGGGCTATGCTTGCGTGTCTCCCACCTTTAACCCCTTCAGTATTTTTATTTACCTCATTCCAAAAGCCATAACTTTTTATTTTTCTGTTTACAAAGATGTATTAGGGCTTGTTGTCTGCGGGACAAATTGTACTTTTTAATGGCACAATTTAATATTTCATGCAATGTACTGGAAAGCTGGAGAAAAATTCTACGTGCTGTGAAATTGACAAAAATGAGACATACATTTGCAGCATTTTCTTGCCGGCTCTGTTTTTATAGCTTTCACTATGCACTCTAAATGACACCTCCCCTTTATACTTTAGGTCTGTATGATCACAGGGGTCACAAATTTTATATATATTTTATTATGTTTTAGTAGATGACATCTTTATGGGAAATTTGCTTGCTGCCAAATGGTTCTTAATTATAAAAGGTTTTTCAGTCAGTGGGTTAAAAGCAAGCCCCATGTAACCCACTAATTGTGTAAGAAAAGGAAAAGATGTAAACATATGGATGTTGACCTTAACAGTAGTTTTTCGTATTGTCAAACGTAGAACTAAATGGTTAAAAGCTGTTTTTTCAAGTTAAAGTAGCATGAGTACACATAAAAAGACAGGAGCAGATACCTGTACATTTCACCTAAACTGGGACTGCAGAACCTTTTACAGCCCAAGGGCCGCACTATCATACCGCTACCCTTCAGGGGGCCACACTATTAAGCAAAACTCTAGATGCGCCAAAAACCATAATACAGAGTAAATATCCCCTAGAAACCATACTGCATAATACTGCATTTGTATTATAATTTAGACCTCAGAGCAGACTACAATAAAGCACACAAACAAAACAATATTAATCATGGTGCAGGTAATTGGGGATAAATGTCTGCATGCAGAGGCTTTCGTAGACCCTAGTACTGTGCCCCTCCTGCAGCCAACTAGGTATTCATACTTATTATCTGCTGCACAGGGCCGATTCTAGCCTTTTTGCTGCCAGAGGTGAAAAGAATATAACTACTCATAATCAAAAAATCAATAGGAAGAATGGGTAATGCAGCAATCCAAAAAACTTTTACATGTAGCTGTTGAAACATTGACAAAAATGTATTTAAATCCATTTAAAAAATACGCCGCAAGGAAACCGCATTTCTGCTGTCAAGCCTGTCTGTGTCTCTGAACTTTGTCACATTAAAACTGACCCCGCTACACACACAATTATACTGTAATGAAAATGCTTACAAAAGGCAGAGAGGTATTTTTGCACTGCAGGTGTAATAAGCTTCTGCAACCTGTCTTTATTGAAAATGAGGTTACAGGTTCCCTTTAAATCTGTCTTACACCGTTCCCACCCACCTTCCAAAATTGGAGGAAACAGCATTATTTATAAAATGCATAATCCAATTGGTTTCAACAATACTTTTCATCAGTAGTGGATTATAATATTGGCGGTTTGGGCGGTAGCCCAGGGCTCAAGGCTTCTAGGGGGCCCATGGCCACCTACTGAATTTTATACTGAGAAGGGCCTTCACCCATGAATTCCTAGTACATCTGTTCCTGATCTCAATACTCATGTATACAAGAGCCATTTAATGCAGCTTATACTTGGGTATATAAAGAAATAAACTCAGTACTGCCCTTAACAACTCTCCCTGCAGGTCCTCTTCTTGATTCCTGTGCGCTTTGGCTGTGCACACACTATGATGTCAGCAAGTGGCTGACATAGTGTTTGCATGGCCAGCATGCATGGACCTGGGAGGGAAGAGGTAGAAAAAGTGAGTAATGAGTTTATATTATGTGCTGGGCATACTGGGGGCATTGGGCTGGTTGGCTATATACTGGGGGCAGGAGGCTGGCTGGCTATATACTGGGAGCTGGCTGGCTATATACTGGGGGCTGGCAGGCTAGGAACTGGGGTTTGAAGGCTATACAGGCTATATAGTGGGAGCTGGCTGGCTATGTATTGGGGTTGGCAGGCTAGATACTGGGGGACTGCAGGCTAGATACTGGGAGCTTGCTTGCTATATACTGGTGGCTGGCTATATACTGGTAGCTGGCTATATACTGGGGGCTTACAGGCTAGATACTGGAAGCTGGCAGGCTAGATACTGGAGGATTTTCAGGCTATATACTGAGGGCTGGCTGGATATATACTAGAGGCAGAAGGGTGGCTGGCTATATACTGGGGGTAGGGTGCTGGCACGCTGTCTGTATACTGGGGGCAGTTGGCTGGCTAGCTATATACTGGGGTAAGGCAGGCTATATACTAGAGGCAGGAGGCTCTCCAGTTTTAGTTCGCTATTTTAGTCCATCATCTTTCTTTTTTTTCACTCCCTTTTTCTCCCAAATACATTATATATCTAAAATACAGTATAATAACATGTACTTAATTTGGAAAATTACCAGTGAAAGTACTGTATATTTTATTGTGATCCCTCAAAATAAGATTATTTTAGTTTGAACGTTTGTTATTTTGTTACTTTTGTAACGTTTATAACTTGCCTTATTAGCAAGCAAAGATTCCATGTTTTCACACATGGACATGAAAATTATATTCAAATGAGAATGAATAATATATTAAGAAAACAAATTATGCCATTATCCTTCTGAATATGGATATGCTTAAGCTGTGTAATGCACAGCATACCAGGAATGTATCACCCCCAGTAGTAGAGCCTTAGGAGATAATTATAAGTGCACATGGAAACTGGCATACTGCAAGAATATTTTAAGAGCTGGATATGTGTGTGGGATTTTAACTTGAGAAGAATGCTTCTGAGATTCATGGTGCTGAAACAACTTTGACAGTGTATTATTTTACCAACAGATATAGTCCAGTTATGACTTTGTTGTATTCGTGTATTTATGCATCTTCAGGAGGAGGCTTGCAGCAGGGAGCGTGCATAAATTAAAAGCCAGGGAAGCAGAGAGGCGCTCAGGGGACGTCAGCCTGAGCGCCTTCCGCTGTTTTAAAATGTGTTAAAAACAGTCTCTCCGCCACCTAGACTGCATGAGCAGTCTAGTTAGAACACTCTACCACCAGTAAACTGGTGGTAGAGGTACTTTAAAGGAACTTTACCACCAGGATGAAGGACTGTAAACCAAGAACACTTAAGGGTTGGTGTGTGCCCCCTCTGGCAGGATTTACTTTTCTTTTAGCTTCTTATTATGAGCCTGAGGGGCTCCAGGCTCTATAGGTGTTAAATGAGCCTGGAACCCCTCAGGCTCATTTGCATAATTGAAAAAGAAGTTGTTTTTTTTTTTGCAGTTAGAAGTGAATAAGAAGCTAAAAGAAGACCGGATCCTGCCAAAGTCGGCACACCTCCATGTGAGTGTGCTTGGTTTAAAATCCTTCATCCTGGTGGTAGTTTTTCTTTAAAACTAAAAGATTTTCTTTAAAATTTGTTATGAAATGCATTATTTACAAGCACAGTTGCTTATTCTCTAATTTAGAATGCATTTCTTTTCTGGTTGTACTTTCATTTGTACCTCTAGAAGTATAAGTTTGCCATCTCTTTTTGAGCAGCAATGCAATTGTAGATATAATAAATATTCTAGAAAACTGTGAAAAAGCAATATAGATTAAAAAATATTTTCTTCCATATAAAGATATTCCTTACAACCACAGTGGAACTGTAGTTCATAATGTCCATCACTTGAACTGCGGCTGTACCTATCCATGATCTTATATTGTTTGTGTGGGAGCAATAGAACTTGTCACAATATTATAACAGTGAATTTACACTCAAGCCATGTGAAGCTACAACAACATGGTTTGCTAAATATTGTCTGTTACTCTAGTAAGCAATAGTAGACTTTTCTGTGCATATTGTAGATGTTGTTTATATTATTTTTAAAACATTTCTGCTTAATTTTAAATGGGCAACGCAGAGCATCACATACTTGGGGACCCAATTGCCAGCTGACCTATCCAGGCTCTACACACTTAACTTCTTACCCATACTTAAGAGAGTACAAGAGGACTGCTCCAGATGGACCAAGGGCATTTTTTCATGGTTTGGTAGATGCGCCATATTCAAAATGAACATTCTTCCGCGTTTGCTCTATCTTTTCCAAGCATCAAATTACCAAAAGCGTACTTTCGCTCTCTGACCACCATCCAGCATAAATTCATTTGGGCTGGTAAACCCGCTAGGATTCAACGTACCACCCTCTACCGCCCAAAAATTTCGGGGGTTATTGGGCTGCCGGACCTCAAGGGCTATCACACGGCCGCTCATCTGGCCCGAGTCCTGGATTGGTGTTGTAATTTTGACCTGAAGCCCTGGGTACGGCTGGAGCAGTTCTTTACGACAAGCCCATTACAGGTATTACCATGGCTGTCTGCAGAGAGATACATAGCCCTGAAACCACATCCTACGATTGGCCCAACTGTCTCTCACTGCCAATTAGAGATGGTCAGGGAAAGATTACTACCCAAGCACTCTCCATTGACACCAGTACTGGGGCATCTGGACTTTAGCCCAGGTTGTGAAGACCCTGTATTCAATCAGTGGAGACGAGCGGGCAAGTTTAGGGATAAGCACCTCAGTAGAGACTCGGCCTGGTTAACGGCGCAACAGCTTATTGAAGTCACAGACCCATGCCCTTTATGAGCTTGGAGAGCTCAGCAACTACGGCATTATATGACTTCCCTCCCTCCCTGCTCTCAGTTCTCCAAAAATCCAACCTCGTTCGAATGCCTCTGCTCTACTACGGGGACCATACGACATACACTCTCCTCCTCCTACTCATGTCTCCTAGCGGTTCCTGACGACCCTAGACCCCAGTATTTGACGCAATGGGAAACAGATCTAAATATCACACTTACACCGGAACAGAAAGAGTGCATTTTTGAGCTCTGTCATTGCACCTCAATTAGTTCAAGATACCAAGAGGCAGGATACAAACTCATGGCCAGGTGGTATAGGGTCCCTACGCGACTACACACCATCTTCCCGCTGGTCCCTCCTACATGCTGGAGATGTGGAGAGGAGGAGGGGTCTTTCTTCCATGTATTCTGGTCATGTCGGATTCTTGCCCCATTCTGGCAGAATCTGCAACGCCTTATCTCCTTGGTCTGTGGAGACTCTGTGAGGCTGGATCCTCCCCTCCTCATTCTTCATCACTGTGACGTTTCAACACAAACATATAAAAGATCACTACTGCGCTTCTTAATCATAGCAGCCCGTTCTTGTATCCCAATACTATGGAAACAAACCACTCCCCCAACAACGAATTTGTGGATCAACAAAGTAAATGATATCATGCACATGGAGGACCTTAAATCCTCCTTGCATGGCACTTATGCGAAATTTAGCAAAACCTGGCAACCGTGGATTCTCTTCCAACAATCCGATGAGTACAGACAATCTATATGAAGACCTAGAGCAGTTCTCCTCCCAGCCTGTCTTGGTCGCCCCTTGTGCCTCCTGTCCTGGACGCTCCAACCTTCCTGCCTACCCTCTTGTTTTTACCCTACGACCTCCCTCCTCCTCACTCTATTACCAATTTGTGCTTTCTATTTTTTGTTTCTTTAGGGAGCCCCTAAGGGCACTTCAGTGAGTCTGGGGACTCCCTAGTAGGTTCGTTTAATCTGTAAATCTTAATACCAATTATGGCTTACACTTGGCTTATTGTTTGTAATGTTATAAGGACTGCATTCCTGCTAGCAGTCCAAATTTAAAAAAAAAACAAAAAACATTTCTGCTTGATCATAAGGAAATACAGTATATAATACAGATAATTTGTGTGCAGAAGGGGTGGTCCGAGACTTATATAATAATATAGCGAGGTGGCCGGTGGGGGCCTAAATGAAAAAATTAACATGTACTTACCTCATCAGGCACTCCTTTTGGTCTCTCCGTGACATCATGTGGGCGGCCCGGCCGCCCAGAAGATATCTGAGCAGCATGGAGGGACCACGTGGGGGACACTGGGAGAGCCTGACCAAGTAAATACAGGTTTAATTTGTTATGCAGCCCCACCTTGCTATTTTTTTCGTACTCCTACAAACCCCTTCAAATAGCAAGTTTAATATGGCTAAATTTGCATATGCATTTTATGTATGGCTTTTATACACATAATACTTTAAAAGGAGCCGTTGAATGAATGCCGTCTTTTATGCTGCCCAACGGCATCTAGCACTACCCTTTCACAGAATTATTGATATCTCTTGAAAGAAAGAAGGAGCAGAAAGAAGACGTTAGGGACACAAAAGATAGAAAACAGAGGCCCTCTTTTATCAAAAACAGTTTACCCGTGAAGCGTTCAGAGCGCCACACTCCTCTAAGCGGCACAGACCGCCATCCCTCTATGGCAGCGCTATCATTGCTATAAGCAACCTTCCTCATCTGACATTACTTAGACAAACTGAGTTTGATAAAGGTCTATTGTTGACCGAAACGTCACATGTTGTTTGTGTCAAAAAAATTTCCTTGCAACCTATGCAGTGTGACTGGAGTCCAAGATTTTCCTTTTGAATTAAAAGACACAGGATCTTTTTAGCAAGACATTATTTTGCTAAAAAGTGTGTCTTATATTCCAAAAAATGGGGTATTTATATTATTCTATCAATAACATGCAATATACAGACTGGATTGATCTGGAGGTCAATGTGAACAATAATTAAACAAAATAATAATAAGTAAAACTTACATGAGTGTGCCTAGAAAGGCAAGTCTGCCATGCTGTTTTATACTCACTTTTCAACAAGCTCTATAAATAGAAGTCCAATGTGTGTACATGCATCTTGGTATGGAGCTTCTGTCCATCTTCTTAGAAAGACAAAATTCAGAACAGATTTCAGAGTGCAAATCAGATTACGAAGGAAAGAGGAAGGATGTTAAAGATGTTAAGAATTTCTCTTATCACCAGTTCTTGGATATGACCACCACTGATGGAGTAATTACATATAGATACAAATTGCTTTGGATGGGAGTTACTGCATGTCTCACAGCTGCCCTGTGGTAATCAATGCTGAATTCAGGTATTGCGGCACTGGCGAGTATGGCTGTGGTATTCAAGGACAGTCTCGTTTCTGAAGGTGAGGTCACAAGGTGCCTACTTGGTCAGTTCTTTTCAGCATTTTTCAATTATATTATTATTATTATTATTATTATTATTATTATTATTAAAAGTAGTGATTATTAACAATCAAAGACCACTACAGTCTTCTTACTATAGTTCAAGCTAGTTTACTTAAACCTGCATAGTATGTTACATTTTACTACTACACTACCTAGCTTTTTTGTAAAAAAAAAATCAAAAATGTCTTAGTAGAAGGCTAAACAAGAAACTAAGAAGTTGAAAAGGCAATTCTAAAATGGTAGAACACAACTTCTATGGAAAATTGTCAATAGTGGAGACGCTAGGGTGAGCTCACTTCCTAAGGAAATTACTGCAGGGGGTGTCTGCCAGAGAAAATCAGGCATAGCAAACATTTTAACTGATCACCTTATTCCTGCACAGCAACCCAGCATTGGCAGTCAAAATTATGCCAGCGTATGTGTCTGCAAAATGTTTAATTTAACAGCCTCTAGGATCTCTATTTTATTGACTGCCATACAAGCCATATTACTCCTCTGCATGTTTCCAGAGAGCACACCATGAACTGAAGTCTGGAAGTAAACATTGAAAATAGCTCTGAATAATAAACATAGGGATCATTCACTAAGAAAAGTTGAGGTTCTCTATGCTTGATATAAACTGTTACTATCACACTATATATTTTCTTACATTGATAATTCTTCAATAATCTGATGGTTAAATCTAAGTTTGAATTGAGAGTCATGGAGGCACTCCACTAAGAAAAGTTGGTTATGTTTTATTGACTTAATGACGGTTCTTCGTTAGGGCATTATGCATGGTCGCTCAGGGGCCGATGTTACTTGTGGGTCCATAGCCGCCCCAAAATGCCCATGCACATAGAGTCCGCCTGCGCTCCAACGAGAAGCCGGCAGCTATATCTGTAAGCTGTGGAGGAGAGAGCTTTCCTAAACAGTCTCTCTGTGCTGAGAAGCAGCTGCATGTGTTACACTGTGACCTCTCCCCTCCTCCACATTAGAACGGAGCTTCATGCAGTCAGAGGGAAGGAGGGAGCTCACTACTCTGATGTTTTTCAGCAAGCCAGCAGCAGGGTAGTGTATACTGTATATTTATGTGTACGTATGTATGTATGTGAATATAGATATATGTCTGTGTTTAAAGAAGTGCTGTCACTTAGAACACTGTTATGTGTACAGGCGGTCCCCTACTTAAGGACACCCAACTTACAGACAACCCATAGTTACAGATAGACCCCTCTGACCTCTGGTGAAGCTTTCTGAATGCTTTACTATAGTCCCAGATTGCAATGATCAGCTGTAAGGTGTCTGTAATGAAGCTTTATTGTTAATCCTTGGTCCTATTACAGCAAAAAATGTTTAAACTCCAATTGTCACTGGGGACAAAAAATTTTTTGTCTGGATCTACAATTATAAAATATACAGTTTCGACTTACATACAAATTCAACTTAAGAACAAACCTCCAGACCCTATCTTGTACGTAACCCGGGGACTGCCTGTATCTTCACCAATCAGTAATGATCTGGGTTTTTCCACTAAGAATCTGGATTTTTACCCTATTACTTCTAGATCTTCTGTTCGCGATACTTTCCAGGATTTAGTGGAGGAGGAACTTGCCCTAATACGTCGGTCATCAACGAGGTCATATCACCCCAATTTTAGTAGCTCAAAGAGTAAAGCACTGATGGAACTAAAAAAGTAATAGTATGGTATTATTGGATGTAGCATTGTACAAGAAATTGAATGAACAAATGCTTGATGATCAGTTTACCTATCGGGCACTATGGGGAGTTCCCCCTCAGGACTGTTTAATAGCTTTAGAGTGTCTCCTAGACGAGGGCTTAACCCTTGGGGTCTTGGATACTAAATTACGGGACTATTTTTTGGTGAATTGTCCCTCCCTATAGACCTATAGTAGGTAGCTTAGGAGAAAGCCTACATACATACAATAGTATGTGAAGAACAATATGTGTGAAGAACACAGCTAACTAAAATAAATTGTTAGAAAAAGTCTGAAAAATGTAATGATTATATTTTAAAAATTATCTGGATACATAAAATCAGGGGGAAAAAATGCATGCTCCCTTACCCATAAGTATAGCGAAGACTCCGGAAGGTTGCTGGGATGATGTCAGCCCTGATACATGTTTCAGCTTGGCAGCATATTTTTTGGACCTATTTAAAAAGAACTCTGACCTCGGGCAACCCCTTTAATAAAAGTTAATAAGGCTTATTTACTGAGGGTCGCGGATTTCCGTCAGACTGTTCATGGTATTTGGGGATTGTATGGCTGTGACAGGTATTTAGAAGGGGATTGTGTCATATGCGATTGGATTTTGGCAACTTTCTTGCGTCAGGGGGATGATCCGACTGATTCGGACTGAGCGCGGAATTAAAGAGTCAAATTGTGTCGCACCAATGCACTTACATACACTGGGAAGAAGATGGTGAACTCTGGCGGACCTGAACGGGGAAGCGACACATGCAGGATATCAGGCGCACGATCTTAGTTAATCGCGGCCGACGACAATGAACTTTCGGAAACTCCTCTGGACGGGTAAGTAAAAGTGCCCCAATCACTTAGTTCCATGGACCTAAAAACCATCATCTCAAAATTATAGAAACACTCCTAGTGCAGGGTCTGAAGGGAGGAGAAATAAGGCAAGCTCAACTGCTCATGTCTTTGGCACTCTATTAATCTTTGAGTCATGAGTAAATGTATCATACACCAGCACATGTGTGGTGGTGTTGTGCCCACCGGATACATCAGGAAGCACTGGCCTCTTTACATATCTGTCTGGTGGCTGCACTAGCAGGAAATTATATGCCAGGTCCTGAATTCTATGTCAGGTCCTGAATTCCGCGCAGGTGCTTTCAGGAGAACCTGATGTCATTTCAGATTCCCTTTTGGCAGTGATTGTAAGTTTTTTAGTACCCAAACTAGTGCCAAAACCCCACTTTTCTTTAATCACAAAGTGCAGACACAGCAATTTATTCAGAACTTATTCCCACAGCCTTCAATCGTCTTGAGGACACCAATACCGTTAAAAGAAGGATAGAAAATTTGGATTAGCATTGTAGCTTCCTGCCAGGGTCCCTTTGAACAGGAAGAATTGTGTGGCAGGGGCTCCAGTGATAATCCACCCCTGTCCACACTTCCTTGCTCCTCCTACATCAAGTAAAAACAGAATAGTACAAATCATGTAAAATTAACTATAGGTGGAACTTACTTGCGTTGTAGAAACATCTAATAGATGATGAATAAAGATATAAGTTACATTTTAGATTTTTAATTTAAATTGCAAAAATGTTATTTCTAAAACTGAGATTTTACCTCATTATGGGGTATTAATTACAAATCATCATTCAAAAACTTAACAAAACAAAATATGACAAAAGTGAAAGGATCCAAATGCATTGTATAATGGTTTTAAAATATATTGTCTGAAATATATTGTAGATCTACTTGGCCAATAAAGCTTAAGTGTATTAAATAAAATGTTCATTGTCTGGTAGAGAAAAATGATGTACACAGAATATTTAGCTTTCTCCTCAAAGCACAAATAGATTTTGTTATTTTCAAAAAGCAGAGGTAGATTTGCATTTATATGATTTATGACTCCCACCAGTATTTAGCTTTCCATATAGAAAACCATAAAGCAATTTTTGTATTGCATTTCTTCTGCCTTTCTGGCAGGTAGCCTGACACAGCCTTCACTGTACCTAACCACAGTACCGCAAACCTTCTAGAAACACCCTGGCCAGAAGCTTGACCTGCATCCATCATCCATCATGTAACATCTCGTTAATGGGCCTAAGGAAACATTTTACTACTTTATCCTGCACCGCTGATGGTTTTACCTTGATACACGGCATCTTTTCATTAGTGCTTAACAGTTGCAGAAAGTAATCTTCTTAAAATTAGTGAATTGTGACTGATTTTCATGTTTTTCTTTAACATTAAATCTGGCAATTCACTTTGGATTTCTCTTAGCTCTGGCTCATATTATAAAATGCTTTTACATCTTGTCACAAGCATCTTTTATATGTAAAAGGGTGTACTGCCTTACACATCATATTGTAGATTTTATAGGAGTTTGTATACTTTTGCTTGGAGGAGTTGACATGGAAACTGCTTATAAGATGACCCAGATAAATAAGGACAATTATCATCTCAGGAGCTACTTGATTTATTATGTATTGTTGACCATATTGAGAACCGCTGTAGGTGCATCAATTTGTGGTTTGTGGTAGACTTGGACTTTTCAGCAAATTAGATCCCTTGTACCTTGCTGGAGGAACCGGTCAGTACTTCTTTGGAGCAGAAATGCCCTCTGGTCCCTCCCAGTCCTGAGATGTTATCCACGGGGTACATTTCTACAAAGACAAGGAACTATGCTGAAAGTATAGCATTATAGTACTGTATTATTTTTCTATGTGTATTAGAAGTTGACAAAGCCATACATATCCAAATATGTTTGTTGCTGTTATTATTATATTAAACAAGGATTGTTTTATATGACATAACATATAACATAACATGATTCTTGAAGCCTTTTATGTTGATTTCCTCATTAGTTATCAAATCAGCACCACTCTATTCAACTTTATGTGGCACATTTACTTACCCGTCTGCGGAGTTCCCCGAAGTGCATTGTCCGACCGATGTGTCGCTTCCCCACTTAGGTCCGCCGGAGTTCACCTTCTTCTTCCTTGTGTATGTAAGTGCATTGTCTTGCAACACAATTTGAATCTTAAATTCCAGGCTCAGTCTGACTCAGTCGGATCGTCTGACGCCCCCCCCCCCCCATTTCTGTTGCATGAAAGCTAGCGCAGCTGTGCCACAATCTGATCGTGTGCGACACAATCCCCAGTTAAATACCTGTGACAGTGGCGCAAATCCCGAAAACTGCTAAAATCCAACAAAAGTGCGATCCGCGGACCCCCGGTCCCGATTTTTTTTTTACTGCAGTATCTATCTATACCCTGGAGGTATCTGTGCTTCAGCACAATTTTCATTTCAGAGCAGAGACACTGTGATGTTACAGTGAGACTACTGTGCTGAAACATCATTAACATTAACTTAATTGCCCACCTATTTTCCTATTTCCATCCCCCTCCCTGTTCACCATATGGATGTTTATAGGCGCTCTTTTTACAGACGAGGTGCCCATGGGCATTTTGGGACTTCCTCGGATTTCTCCTCCCCTGCATAGGTTGTAGACATGCCCCCTAGTGCCAGTTTTGGCTAGTGATTGTATCTCCATGTAGTGTAGTTTTATTTTATTTGTCTTCCCTGTCTTTCTAGATGCATATGATGTGTTGTCTTCCTGGCCTCCCTGTCCCTCCTGATGTATAGAACCTATGGCTAATTTGAGTCACAGCTCCTTCAATGTGTGGGGCCTTAACACTCCTGACATGTAAGGGCAGATACTCTATAGATTACAAAAGAAACATACCAAAGTGTGGTGTTCAGGGAGAGCCATTTTTACCCAATAACCGTAACAAAAGCTACAGTACCTTATTTCATGCCCCTTATCTGCTTCGGAAATCTAGGGGGTGTAGATCACAAAAAGCCATCAACTAGCTCCATCAGAGAAAATATTTTAAAAGTTACGACTTAAAATGCTTTTTTTCAAGAATAGTGTTTGAATTGTATAAAAAACAAAACATACATTATATAATTTAGGTATTGTCTGATTTGTACTGACCAGCATAATAAAGATAACATCTCTCCAGAAACATTTAATAAACATCAAATAATTAAAGGCACCCTAAATGGACATGTTCAAAAAGTAACACCCATTTTGCAAAAAAAAAAAGCCCTGAATCAGCTACATAAAGCTTTTGATGTTTGTTGGTGTTAATCAGATTACCTAAATGATTTGCTAAATAAATAAAAAAATAATTTTAAAAATCTAAATCAATTATAAACAATCAAAATGGTTTATATTCTATACTAGCTGTAGCTCCCGGCGTTGCCCGGGATAGTAAATAACTTCTTTTAGCTAATAAAACTGTCTCTGTGATCGTTTCCATCTCTGAGTGACTCTGACTCCCTCTGCCTGTATCTATCTGTCTCTATCTACAACGGTCTCTGACTGTCTCTGTTACTGACTGTCTTTGTCTCTGCTTTTTCTGTTTCTGAGCGTCTCTTAGTGTCTCAGAGTGTCTCTGTTTGGCTTTCTCTGACCGTGTCTGTCTCTGAGTGTCTCTGACTGTATCTGTCTGTCTCTGACCATTTCTGTCTCTGAGTGTCTCAGTCTGTGTCTGTCTGTCTCTGTCTCTGTTTCTGTCTGTGACTATCTCTGACAGTCTCTGACCCCAGTTTTCTCTGACTGTCTCTGACTTTCATTGTCTATGACTGTTAGTGTCTTTGTCTGTCTCTGACTATCTTTGTCTGTCTCTGACTGTTTGTCTCTAACTATCTCTGTCTGTCTCTGACTCCGGTTTTCTCTGACTGTCTCTGACTACAGTTTTATCTGTCTGTCTCTGTCCTTGATTGTCTGTCTCTGATTGTGACTGTCTCTGTATTTGTCTCTGACTGTCTTTGTCTCTTACTGTTACTTTGTCTATGGGGAGATTTACCAGTAGTGTTTAAGAGCAGAACTGTTGTAGTTTCCTATTGCAGCTAATCAGAGCTCAAGTTTCATTTTCCTACAGCTGTTTATAAAATTACAGCTGATCTCTGATTGGTTGTCATGGGTAACTGGAACAGTTTTACCTCAGACATTTCTGATAAATCTCAATCTATCTCTGTATCCCTATCCATATTACCTCACACATTAGTTGTCAAAATAGCAACCAATCACGGCTCAGCTTCAAACTGCCACAGCAGCAGACAATAGCTCCTCTACATGGTGGTTAATATTTGTATTTTGAAAAGCGTTGGGTGAAGATTTCAGCTCAAAACCCTTCTATGACATTCCCTGAGTCACAGAGAGCAGCTGTGCAAAATTTGGTGATTGTAAACGTGACATACATACACACACATACATCCAGCTTTCTAAATTAGATATGTCAGAAAATATGTTTTAAATGATCTTGGCTGTTTTTCTATAAACATGAAAAAGCTTCTAATGTTCTTTAAATATATGGCAATAGTGGATAATACGTAGAATTCAATGTGAAAGGGATCTTTTCAGAAATAATGGTCTCATGGACACTGTGTTGTAGGTAAGTTTAATGCTATTTTGGTGAACTGTGAGCTTTGGTGTTTTGCAACATTTACATTTTGAAAATGTCCATGAATGAGCTTTGTTCAATGGCAAGTTTAGTTGGCAAATGGCAAGTCAGTTTGATTGACTTTACCTAACTTTTGGTGCCTTGTGATCATGTGTAAATTATTGTCTATACATTATTATTATGACAGAGCAAGAGTCTAATGAACATCAAATTCAGTGACCGGGTCATTTTTACAATCCTGATTTTATAACTTCTGCATGCAAGTAAACCCATGTACCACAGAGTACATGAAGAAAAACACCTCAGTGTTACCATGAACAATGTTATGTGATCAGTAGTACAGGGTCGTTACTAAGTGAGGGCTAACATTCTCAAAAGTAAATCCTGAGAGTTACCGTATTTTTTGGCCTATAGGCTGGTGTGCCTTAAATATGAACTTATATAGAAATGTACTACAGACAAGATGTACTGTACGTTTATCAGTGTTTAATAGCTCCATCCCCAGAAATTTCCTGCACTTCCCACAGAGTATACAGGGTCCCTAGCTCCTGAAGTGCCCAGGCACCACAACTAACATTGTGCCCATCCTGCCCTCCCCTAGCACAGAGAGACCGGAGCTGCCATAGTGCCGACCACGAGGCAATCATCATCATCAGTAAACAATCCCCCATACCTGACAGCCCTGTAACAGGGGAAAGAGAAGGAGCCACAGGGAACCCCACAGGAATAACACCCTGCCTGAGGAGGGAAGGAGAAGGGGCAGAGGGAGACCGCTTAACCCCTGCTGCATCACCCTGCAGCCCATACCTCTGAGATCGGAGCTCTCTGACACGCTGAAGACAAGTTTCCAGGGAAGTGTAGCTGGCTTAAACTGTGCACAGGTCTGCTACCTGCTGGTCATTTTTAGGTACTGCATTTGATCCTGCGCCTTATACTCCAGTGCGCCTTATATATGAACCTAGGTGTCTTAGCAGGCATTTATTAGAGGTGCGCCTTATAGTCCGGTGCGCCTTATAGGCCGAAAAATATGGTAAGTCAAAACTTATCACGTCCTAACATTTTTGCCATTTACATGGCATAATTAGGAAAGCTGATACTGACGTATGAGCAAACAGTGAAAAAGTACAGTTATACATGATACAAATAAGTAAATCTGCTAAGTTTCTAATTTTAGGTCAGTACTGTATATCCCCCACTTAAAAAGGTTGATTCTTTTAGGCATGATGATTCTATCAAAGCTAGGACTCATGGCCATGTTAAGGCTATTGTTTTAAAAATAGCTTAACTCAAACTTTACATTGTTTTCTAAAGAATTATACGGGTATACAAAAATGTCTTGTTAACTTAACGTGCATAATATCTAATAAATTCACAACATTTGAGACAACTTGTAATATAATTTACAGCAATTTTTCAAATCCTCCTACATTTTGACTTATTACAGTCTAAGGGTTCAATGAAGCATGCAGACCAAATCACAGAAGAGTTTTCATCAAAAGACAGAAGTGAGTTGGTATTCATGCACACCTGTAAGTGTTGGCACAAGGAAGTCTCTAACTGTGAGGTTCTGTGGCTAAGAAAATAGGAATCAGCAGGCGACTGACCACTGCAGTGTCTTATTTCTACAAGCATTTTACTATAAGTGGCCAAGTGTAACATCAACATCCTGTTCTACAACAGGCAAACATCTCACCCTAGCTCTTTACCATTTACTATGCATCTTCTGACAATAACATATTAATACCTCTCTAAGGAAATTTATTATTAAATAATATGGTAATTGTGTTTATCTGCCAAGTGCCAAATGTAAAAGTAGCCCTGACATAATTGAAAACTTAGGGGGGGGGGGGGGGGGTTGTCCTTAACCTACAGAGTAGAAAATAAGTATTTGATACAAGACCAATTCTCCAAGTTTTCCCACCTACAGAGACTGGAGAGGTAATTTTATTTGCAGCTACACTTCAACTGTAAGATACAGAATCTAAAATAAAACCTAAAATGATCACATTGTATCATTTTCAAATAATGAATTTGCATTTTATAACATGAAATAAGTATTTGATCACCTTCCAACCAGCAAGAATTATGTATCTCTAAGACTTATTAGTTTGTCTTTAAGAATCTCTCCCTACTCTGCACTCATTAACTGTATTAATTGCACCTGTCCACATAATCAATCACTCATACTCCCACCTCTCCACCATGGCAAAGAACAAAGACCTGGGACAAAATTGTATACTTGCACAAGTGTTGGCACAATTATTATAAAATGGAATAGACATAAGAAGACTGTCAATTATCCTAGATCTTCAGCTTCAGAAAATATCTTACCTAATCAGGTAAAGATGCTTCTAAGAAAGGTCAGGAATCAGCCCACAACTACCCAGAAGGACCTGGTCCATGACCTTAAGCAAGCTGGGGCCACAGTCTCAAAGATAAGTGTTAGTAATACACCTAGCCGTCATGGATTTAAATGTCCTGGGCCAATGTCCATCTGAATGATCCAGAGGATGCATGAGAGGTCATGTGGTCAGATGACTGACTGAGCGCTGGCTGAGCGCTCTTCACAGCAGGTGAGTGCTGGATATTGCAGCAAATGACCCACTGGTAACACCCTTGCGGGTGTTAACCTTTTGATTGCCGCTGTTACATGGCTGTTAAACCTTTGATCGCAGGTATCGCCATGTTGGCTTAGATTGTCACTCCTCATGACATCATCGCGGAGTGGAGATTTATTGCTATGATAGGCTCAGGTCATACGAAGACCCAAAACTGTCTCATTGTAACCTATCTATCTATTACAATGTGTGATTTGGGGTTGCCCTTTAGTTTCATATCAAAACTGACCCTTTTCGTTCTTTCCAGTTTCTCCAAACCTCTACAAATTTTTTCCTGTTCCCATCTCCCAGTGAGATAGTTCTTTCATTCTGTATAGCTTATTAACCTTATCTACCCACATATCTATTGTAGGGAGATAGTCTGCCAACCATAGCTTTGGTATCAACAATTTAGCCGCAGCAATTAGGGTCGTGGGTAAATCATGCTTTTTTGGAGTGAATGTTGTGCAAGGTTTCCATAATAGGATAGTTCCCAGATTCAATTCTAATTTTGTGTTGCATATAATATTGACATGATCTATAATTGTCTTCCAGTATGGTGCTATCTTTGGACATGTCCACCAAATGTGGTAAATATCTCCCTTATCTCCCTTACACTTCCAGCATGTATTAGGTATTTTACTATCTATCAAGTGTAGCATGTGAGGTGTCCTGTACCATCTGGTAAAGAGCTTATAGGAGTTTTCCTGCACTCTTATACACCTTGAAAAGCCATGACAGTTTGCTAGAATTGTTTTACTTTCTGCTGGTGTCAACAGTATCCCCATATCTGTTTGCCATTTTGCTAGCGATGCAGGTGGGATCACAGAACAGTGTGCTCCAGGAGACTGCGCCCTATCTTTGAACATAAACCTCTACTGGAATATAGTTTCGAAAGTAGTTCTGTTAGCCATGTTTCCTTAGCCATCTGTGATATTTTTGCAAAAAAACGTGGGCCCGGTATGCTTAGTCTATGTTTCTGTAGGAAATCTAGTGGAGGACCCTTTTCCGTCATTAGTTTAATCAGCATGGAAGAGTCTGGGGCAGCTAGTCTTAATTCTTTAACGGTGAAATCTTTCAAGTGCTTACAGAGTGGGGAGTCTAATGGAAGATTTGGGTCTACTACCTGCGGCAATAAGCAAGCAGGCAATTCAGCTAGGACCTGGGGTAGGGGACCCCATTGTTTTTGTATGGTCTGCCATACTTTGATAGTGGAGAAGAGCAGGCAGCTCTTACTACAAACTACGTGTTTATGTGGTATCCCTCAAAGCTGTAGGCGGTCCGAATCCGTGAGCAAGTTTTGTTCTAATAAGGGGCATAAGGAGGGTGCCGGTTTTTTAACTAGTGATAGCCAAACGTTGTACATGTGTTTCCCAGTATATGTTAGTAAGATCCGGGAGACCCAGACCTCCTTTTTTCTCTGCTTGGATTTGTTGCAGATAATGTAGCCTAGATCTTTTGAAAGACCAGACAAAATAGGAGAAGAGTCTACGTGAATGTAAAAAGTACGACCTGGGGTGGTGCAATCAGAATAGTGTTTAGCAGATATGTAAACTTGGGTATAATGTATGTTTTAAGTAGGTTGACCCTACCTATCAAGGACACGAAGGGTATAGCAAGCTGCTTGAGTTGTATGTCAGTAGTGTTTAGGATCGGGATGTAGTTAAGTCGGTAGAGGTCCGTCAGGTCTTTTGGAAGATGAATGCCTAAATATTTAAGTGACTTCTGCGGCCACTGAAATTCAGAATTAGCTTTCCGTTTGGAGGCTATATGTGCGGGTAATGTAATGTTGAGGATCTCTGATTTTCCAAAATTAACTTTAAAGTTGGATAGCTTTCCGAAGTCCAAAAAGAGTTGTGTAAGTATAGAAATAGATTCTTTGGTGTTTGTGGTTAAGACTAGAAGGTCATCTGCGAAAGCAGCCGTGGTATGTACAGAGTCTTATATTTTAATTCCCTGGATATGCAGATTTTGTCTAATCGATTGTGATAGGGTTTCCATAAATAGAATGTAAAGGTATGGGGATAATGGACAGCCTTGATGTGTACCGTTAGCTATTGAGAAGGGAGGGGAGAGGGTGCCGTTCACTCTGACCCTAGCGCTTGGTGACGAATAAAGGGAGAAGATAGCTGTTATAAAATCTGTAGGAAAGCCAAATCTTGTCAGCGTACTATGCATGAAGAGCCAACTTACCCTATCAAATGCCTTCTCGGCATCCCTGCCGAGAAGGACTAACGGGATTTTGTTGGCTCTAGCATGTTCAATAAGCCTTATTACTCTACATGTATTATCCTTCTGTATATATGGCCTGGAATAAGTAGGCATTGAGATTGCCCAGATGTTGAAACATCCATGGGAATTAACTTGATCTAATGTTAGAAGTTTAATATGGAGAGGCTTATACGCCGGATGGAGGTAGGGTGGACTTTTGCGCTTGATAAAATGGCACCCAAAGTATTGAATAAACAGTGAAACTATATATCCCTCCAATGATTGCCTTTTTTTATGATCCTTCATGACTGTGTTCGCTTCTTTGGTTGTCATTCTATCTAGGATAAGGTCCTGTCGGTCTTATTTTGTACCATGAGCTACCCCCCAGGGACGCCTGTGAAGTGTTTGTGATCAGACACAATGGGGCATATTTACTAAGGGTTGCGGATCACACGTTCGCTGTTTTCGGGATATGCGCAGCTTTGACAGGTATTTAACAGGGGTTTGTGCTGGGATTGTCAAGGTAAGTAGATGGAGTGCACGTCCGGGAATGTGCGGTGCTCCGGGTGCGGACAAAGCCAAGTAAATGTAAGTGAACAAATCCCGGCACTCGCAAGTTCTGATGCTCAAATTTTAATTATGAGGAAAACATACATCAATGCAGGCACAGCAGTGGGAACGCGTTTTCGGCTCCTGCTATGAGCCTTTATCAACCATGAATAAACAATTGACACTGATACATTTAAATACAAAGTGATTCCTCACATGTCCTGCCCACTGACGTCACATCCTTCCGGAATCCCGTGGTCCGAGGTGTGACGTAGTGATATCAGGTATTCGTATCATTTTGATTACGTTTCTAGGAGAAAGTATAAGACAAGAATAAAATTAATAACAGTGAACAAACAATAATATAAATCATAACATGCTGGAAAGATCGTAATCTCGATTTAATCCCTTCGGTTCGAGTGTACCGAGTACATGTATCCAATATGCCTCACGGCGTCTGAGAAGCATTTTAACGTTACCACCCCTCCTCGGAACTTCAATCTGTTCCAAAACTTGGAACTTAAGTTGGGAAATAGTATGTTTCCTTTGGAGGAAATGGTGAGGGATCGGTAATAGCTCATTTCTACATCTAATGGTAGATTTGTGTTTGTTGATGTGTGTTTTGACCGGTTGCATTGTTTCTCCAATGTATAAGTAGCCACAGGGACATTTAATTGAATAAACCACATTTTGTGAATTGCAAGTATGATACCCTTGAATTTTAAACGCTTGTCCAGTGTGGGGGTGGTGAACAACGTCACCCTTCAATACATTGGAGCATTCAGAACAAGTTAGACATGGGAATGTACCTCTTCTTTGTGTAGCCAAAAAGGTTTGTCGTGTCAGCTTTCTGTTACCCCCCATGTCCGCACGTATCAATCTATTGTGTAAGGATGGTGCCTTTTTGTTACTGATCAGTGGTGGGTTGTTGAATTCCTGTATATCAGGATAGGCTGTCCTGAGAATATGCCAGTGTTTTCTAACAATAGTATCGATCTTAGTGTTAAAAAGGTGATATTGGTGGCTGAAAACAATCCTTTTGTCATTGTTGGTCCGGGATGTAGTGGTGCCTCTAATGGCTGCATCACGTGTTTCCTTGAGTAAATGGGACGGATAGCCCCTATCGTCCTGCCCACTGACGTCACATCCTTCCGGAATCCCGTGGTCCGAGGTGTGACGTAGTGACATCAGGTATCATTTTGATTACGTTTCTAGGAGAAAATATAAGACAAAAATAAAATTAATACTAATAAACAAACAAACAGTAGTATAAATCATAACATGCTGGAAAGATCATAATCTCGGTTTAACCCCTTCGGTTCGAGTGTACCGAGTACATGTATCCAATATGCCTCACGGCGTCGGAGAAGCATTTTAACATTGCCACCTCTCCTTGGAACTTCAACCTGTTCCAAAACCTGAAATTTAAGTTGAGAAATGGTATGTTTCCTTTGGAGAAAATGGTGAGGGATCGGTAATAGCTCATTTTTACATCTAATAGTAGATTTGTGTTTATTGATGCGTGTTTTGACCGGTTGCATTGTTTCTCCAATGTACAAGTAACCACAAGGACACTTAATAGAATAGACAACATTTTGTGAATTACAAGTGTAGTAACCTTGAATTTTAAACGCTTGTCCAGTGTGGGGGTGGTGAACAACGTCACCCTTCAGTACATTGGAGCATTCGGAACAAGTTAGACATGGGAATGTACCTCTTTTTTGTGTAGCTAAAAAGGTTTGACGTGTCAGCTTTCTGTTACCCCCCATGTCCGCACGTATCAATCTATTATGTAGAGATGGTGCCTTTTTATTACTGATCAATGGTGGATTGTTGAATTCCGGTATGTCAGGATAGGCTGTCCTGAGAATATGCCAGTGTTTTCTGACAATTGTATCGATCTTAATGTTAAAAGGGTGATGTTGGTGGCTGAAAACGATCCTCTTGTCATTGTTGGTCCGGGATGTAGTGGTGCCCCTAGTGGCTGCATCACGTGTTTCTTTCAGTAAGTAGGACGGATAACCCCTATCACGGAATCTAAGTTCCATTTCGTCTAGTCTATTTACTTTCATGGTTTCATCAGAGACAATTCTACACACTCGTTGAAATTGTGATTTAGGTACAGATTTTTTGGTTGAGTATGGATGATTGCTTCTATAGTGCAAAACACTATTCCTATCTGTGCTCTTTCTAAATAAATCTGTACCCAATGTACCATCTGGGTTTTTGGAAACCATTGTGTCGAGAAAATTGATCTCTTCATTGCTACTCGACATGGTAAATTGCAATTCGTCACAAATTGAGTTGAGGTGCAGCAGGAACTGGACCAGTGTCTCATGTGGCCCCGCCCATACGCAAAAGACATCATCAATGAAACGACGCCAGAGTTTGGCGTATTGAATAAAAAGAACATTGTTATATACGTGATCCTCTTCGAATGCTATCATATAGCAATTTGCGTAGGGTGGGGCCACATTCGACCCCATGGCTGTTCCCCTCTTTTGCAGGTAGTAGTCATCCTGTATCAGGAAATAGTTTTCCGACAGCACTATATCCAACATTTCAAGCAAAAACTGTCTCAATTCGACTGAAATGGATGAATCATTACGTAATGTTCTTTCGACTGCCTCACTTCCCAGTGTATGTTTAATTGAGGTATATAAACTCACTACGTCAATCGTAACCAATAGGTCAGACGGAGTGATATTGTCTAATTCTTTAATGGTGTTCAGGAATGAGGTGGTATCCAGTATGAAAGAGGTACTCTGTTTCACATAAGGAGTTAATATCTTTTCTAATACCTTAGACGGGGGTGTGAGAATAGAATTGTTTGAAGCCACAATGGGTCTTCCAGGCGGGTTGACCAAGGTCTTGTGCACTTTAGGTAAAATATACAGTACAGGTACCACTGGATCATGATTGATCAGAAATTTGGCTAGTTTGTTATCAATCAATCCCTTTTGTACACCTAAATCCACCAAGGTCATTAGCCTATTCTTAATTCTGGAAGTTGGATTGGAGGTGAGCTTCTCATAGGTCTCTAGGTCAGACAATTGACGATATATTTCTTTAGTATAGGCTTCTCGGTCCATGACCACGATGGAACCGCCTTTATCCGCCGGTTTTAGAATGATATCATTGTCATACCACAGTGACCTAAGAGCTTTGTATTCATCACTGGTGAGGTTATTGGACACAGTAAAATCACCCAACTTAAGACGTTGTGTCAAAGCTGTAGTATCACGTTTAACAACATCTACAAATGTTTCTACAGGATGAAATCGTTTAGGAGCATTAAAGGAGCTCTTATTCTTAAGACCTAGGTCATCCAATTTTAGTAGACTCGTAGTGGATACATTATCACAGGTTAATGCATTATCTTGATTAGCAAAATAGGCTTTAAGCCTGACATTTCTAAACAATTTTTGTAGATCTAGATCCATATTAAAAGAATCATATTGTCCAACTGGGCTGAAAGACAGCCCCTTTTGTAAAAGACTCATTTGGGCTGAGTCTAAATTTTTTGAAGAAATATTAATAATCAGGCTAGGTACAGTACCTGAGATCTGGTCAGCGGTGGTGGAGGGGGCGGTACAGTCACTGGTGGTGGCCGAGGCGGTTGATGGATGATGTCTGTAACGGCGTCCTCCGCGGCGTGTCCTCCTGGGGGTTCTCTGTATCCGCCTTTCTGAAAAGGGCGACGTCTCCCTTGGTTTCCACTGCGCTCGCTGCTGGAGCTTGAGGAACGTTGTCCGCCGCGTGCGCCAAACCTGACTCCGCCACGTTGCCAACCGGAGAAGTCCCGCCATTTATAGACTCTGTTAAGTCTATAATCTTCCAGATCTCGAAGGTATTTGTTCCTCTTCGTTTCTTCGTTCTCTTTACGATATTTATCCACTAAGGTCTCAATAGATGTTTTTAGAGTTGTGAATTCTTCAGAGTTCATGCAATCTTGTAGTTGTTGTTTTATGGATTCTGTCTTGGTTTGTAATTCTACGATGCCTTTTTGTAGACGTGATATCGTCAATACCATTAGGTCTAACGAACATTTGTTCAAAATTCTCTCAAAGTCATTACGGAATTCTTCTTCTTCCGAAAAGAGGGTCGGTCGTAAGTGAACCCTCAGTCCTCGTGGTATTCGTCCAGCTTTAAAATACTCTGCCAATGTTGCGGAGTGTAGTTGATAGGCAGTTAGTTTCTTGAGATCCCTCTCCCAGTCTCGTTTCTTGAATTCACTTTGTGGGATATTAAGGAAATCAGTCGACACTGTTACCTGCGAAACGATGTTTGCAGCTTCATCCTCGCTAAACGCTAGCGTAGTTGACATCAGAGCCCAGGTGCACTATCCGTGGATATAGTCAAGGTAAGAAGATGGAATGCACGTCCGGGGGTGTGCGGTGCTCCGGGTGCGGACAAAGCCAAGTAATGTGAATGAACAGATCCCGGCACTCGCAGATTCTGATGCTTAAATTTTAATTATGAGGAACGACATACATCAATGCAGGAACAGCAGTGGGAACGCGTTTTCGGCTCCTGCTATGAGCCTTTATCAACCATGAACAGACAATTGACACTGATACATTTAAATACAAAGTGACTGTTGAAACATTGACAAAAATGTATTTAAATCCATTTAAAAAATACCTGGTGAATGAAGACATGGACACAAAAAAGATAAAAAACACGAGACAAAAAATGTAGCGGTAACACTTTTCGGACTATTGATTCCTAGTCCTTAGTCATTCATCAACTACTATAATACTGCCCCCTACATACAAGAATAGAACTACTATAATACTGCCCCTATGTACAAGAATAGAACTACTATAATACTGCCCCTATGTACAGGAATATAACTACTATAATACTGCTCCCTATGTACAAAAATATAACTACTATAATACTGCCCCCTACAAACAAGAATAGAACTACTATAATACTGCCCCCTATGTACAAGAATAGAACTACAATAATACTGCCCCTATGTACAGGAATATAACTACTACAATACTGCCCCCTATGTACAAGAATATAACTACTATAATACTGCCCCCTACAAACAAGAATAGAACTACTATAATACTGCCCCCTATGTACAAGATTATAACTACTATAATACTGCCCCTATGTTCAAGAATATAGCTACTATAATACTGCCCACTATGTAAAAGAATATAGCTACTATAATAGCAGAAAAGGATGTAGCCTTCAGTACCAGCTTATTCAAAAAAAAGTTCACCTTCATTAGTTTATGTACACATTCTAATGATCATCTGCCTTTTGTATATTTTTATGGAATAACAAATCATAATAACTAGTAATAAACAAAACATCAACCTTTTTTTTAATAAGCTGGTGCTGAAGGCTCCATCCTTTTCTGCTATTTCCATTTCTACTTGGGTCCAGACCAAGCTTTTTCCTCAGTGAGCACAGCACTGCACAATCCGAGGACACCATCCAAGGGTGACCATACGCATTCATATACTTTTTTGGTATAACTACCATAATACTGCCCCTATGTACTAGAATATAACTACTATAATACTGCCCACTATATACAAGAATAGAATTTATATATTACTGCCCATATGTACTAGAATATAACTACTATAATACTGCCCACTATATACAAGAATAGAATTAATATAATACTGCCACCTGTGTACAATAATATAACTACTATATAACTGCTCCTATGTACAAAAATATAACGCCTATAATTTTGCAGACCAAAGGAAAAGAAAAAGACAGCCCAAATACTGTATTTTTCGGCCTATAAGGCGCACCAGACTATAAGGCGCACCTCTAATAAATGCTGCTCTAGACATCTAGGCTCATATAGGCGCACTGGAGTATAACGGCGCAGTATCAAATTGCAGTACCTAGAAAATGACCAAGGTGGCAGGAACAGTGCAACAAGTTCAAGCCAGCTACATTGCCGACACTTCCCCTTTTACCACTCTAACTTTCATCATACTACAGCCACCCTTGTTCCCACCACTTCACCAACCCCTCTCTTCAACTCCCCTTTTACTTCTTTCCCTCAAGCTCCTGTTACCTAGAACTTATCCCCCTTCACCTCCACACTCATCATTCTTCCTCCACGACCCCTCTAATACATTCTCTGTACCCTCTTTGCTTAAGTGACTCTGGGAAACTGTCTTCAGCTGTCAGAGATTCTCCGAATCCAGATGTGTATGGCTGCAGGGGTTAATGCAGGGTGATGCAGCAAGGGTTAGCTGTTCCCTCTGCCCCTTCTCCTCCCTCCTCACGGCAGGGTGTTATTCTGTGGGTTCCCTGGGCTCCTACTCGTGTCCCCTGTTACAGGGCTGGCGAGGTATGGGGGATTTATTACTGATGATGATATGCCTCGTGGTCGGGCACCACTATGGCAGTCCGGTCTCTCGTGTAGGGGAGGGCAGGATGGGCAACAATGTGGTGCCAGGGCCACTTAGGAGACGGGACCTTGTATACTGTGTGGGAAGTGCAGGAAATTTTGGGGGATGGGACTATTAAACATGGTAAATGTACAGTACATCTTGTCTGTAGTACATTTCGTATACGTTCATATAAGGCGCACTGGCCTATAAATACGGGGTACTGCGTCCGGGTGCCCACTTGAAGCAAGACCTGTAACAATAGACGAAAAATGGAGGCTTACAGCTACAAAAATGACCTAAAAATGGACATACAGGACACACATACAAAACCAGCATGGTTTGTTTGTGTGTTCATGTAGTCCATTTGATGTCCGTTTTATTAAGTTCTCCCCCTCGCAGCCATAGACATCGGATATTCGGAGATCTCTGACAGCTGAAGACCAGTTTTCCTCCCGAAGTGAGCTGCTTGAACTGTTGCACAGTCTGCCACCTGTTGGTCATTTCTAGTACTGCATTTGATACTGCGCCTTATACTCCAGTGCGCCTCAGTTGAGCCTAGCTGTCTTAGCAGCTTTTTAGAGGTGCTCCTATAGTCCGTGTGCGCCTTTAGGCCGAAAAATACAAAAATATTTGGGCTGTCTTTTTCCTTTTCCTTTGGTCCTGCCAAAAATTTAGGCGTTAATATTCTTGTACAGGAGCAAGTTATTAGTAGTTTATATTATTGTACACAGGTGGCAGTATATATTATTCCTATTCTTGTATCTATGTGGGCAGTATTATTAGTAGTTATATTCTAGTACATAGGGGCGTATATTATAAATTCTATTCTTGTAATATAGTGGGCAGTATTATAGTTAGTTATATGTCTAGTACCTAGGGGCATATTATGGTAGTTATCACCAAAAAAGTATGAATGTTATGGTCCACCCTTGGATGTGTCCTCGGATTGTGCATCTGTCTCACTGAGGAAAAAGCTTGGTCTGGACCCAAGTAGAAATGGAATAGCGAAAAGGATGGAGCCTTCACACCAGCTTATTAAAAAAAAAGGTTTGATGTTTTGTTTATTACTAGTTATATGATTGTTATTCCATAAAAATAACAAAAGGCACATGATCATTAGAATGTGTACATAACTTGAGGTGAACTTTTTTTTGAATACAACTTGGTTACTGAAGGCTACATCCTTTTCTGCTAGTATATGTAGCTATACTTCTTTTACATAGTTGGGCAGTATTATAGTAGCTATATTCTGAACATGGGGCGTAATTATAGTCGTTTATAATCTTGTACATAGGGGGGCAAAGTATTATAGTAAGTTCTATTCTTTTTGTAAGGGGCAGTAATTTGAACAATAGTCGTTATATTTTGTTACTAGGGGGCATATTGTAGTGTTTATTCCTGTACATAGGGGCAGTTATTTGTAGTTCTATTCTTGTACATCAGGGCAGTATTATAGTAGTTCTATTCTTGTTTGTATGGGGCAGTATTATAGGTAGTTATTTTTTGTACATAGGAGAGCCAGTAGTTATAGTAAGTTATATTCCTGTACATGGGGCAGTATTATAGTATGTTCATGCTTGTAGCCTGGGGCAGTATTATAGTGCTTCTATCTTGTATGTAGGGGGCAGTATATAGTAGTTGATGAATGACTAAGGCTAGAATCATAGTCCAAATGGTCTCCGCTACATTTTTTGTCCTTCGTGTTTTTTATCTTTTTGGTCCATGTCTTCATTCACCAGGTATTTTTGTAAATGGATTTAAATACATTTTGTCAATGTTTCACAGCTACTGTAAAGTGTTTCTTGGATTGCTGCTTACCCATCTTCCAATTGATGTTTTGATTATGAAGTAGTTATTTTCTTTTCACCTCTGGCGCAAAAAGGCTAGATAATCGTCCCTGTGACGCGATAATAAGTATATACCTATTGGCTGCAGGAGGGGCACAGTACTAGGGTCTACGAAAGCCTCGCTGCATACATTTATCCCCAATTACCTGCACCATGAGTAATGTTGTCTGTTTGTGTGCTTATTGTAGTCTGCTCTAGGTCTAAATTATAATACAAATGCAGTATTATGCAGATGGTTTTCTCAGGGGTATTTTACTCTGTATTATGGTTTTTGGCGCATCTACAGTTTTGCTTAATAGTGTGGCCCCTGATGGTAGCGTGTATGATAATGCGCCTTGGGCTGTAAAATGTTCTGCATGTCCCAGTTTAGGTGAAATGTACAGGTATGCTGCTCCTGTCCTTTTTATGTGTACTCATAGCTACTTTAACTTGAAAAACAGCCCTGTTTTTTGTTTTTTAACCATTTAGTTTCACGTTTGACAATACGAAAAACTACTGTTAAGGTCACATCCATAGTTTACATCTTTTCCTTTTCTTACACAATAGTGGGTTACATGGGGCCTTGCCTTTTAACCCACTGACCTGAAAACCTTTTATAATTAAGAACCATTTGGCATCAAGCAAATTTCCCATAAGATGTCTCTACTAACATAATAAAATATATATAAAATTTGTGATCCCGTGATCATACAGACCTAAAAGTATAAGGGAAGGTTCATTAGAGTGCATCAGTGTAACGCCTAAAAACAGAGCGCTGCAGAAATGCTGAAAAAAACAAATGTATGTCTCATTTTGTCAACTTTCACAGCAACGTAGAATTTTTCTCCACTTTCCATTCATTGCATATATTAAATTGTGCCATTACAAGTACATTGTCCGCAACAACAAGCCCTAATACATCTTGTAAACAGAAAAATAGCAAGTTATGGCTTTTTGGATGAGGTAAGATCAAAATACTGAAGGGTTAAATTGTGGTGAGACCCGAAGGGAGGCATATCCCGTTTATTAATACTAAGAAGATGTGGTTGGTCTTATTAGTTGATGAGGGTCCGTAAAAAATAAATGCCAATCAAATCATAATACATCTTTACACTACCAAACATGCTTAGATACAGTAGTTTTTTATGCTATGTAAAGTGAAAACCAATATAATGTCAGCTTAGATGGAGCACTCACTCTGTTTATGGTAGGTAGATCCCGAGTAACAATCTCCTATGGACGTTGTTATTAGGCCGCCTTATAGGCTGTGTGACTTAGAGCCATTTATTGACACTAGGGATTCTTGGAAATATACAATTATTTTCATGGTATGGAGATACTGCTATAATAGCAGAATACATTCCAACCTGCATTGGGCAGGTTTCCATTTACACAATCGTTTATTCTAGGCAGAACACCAGATTCTGTTACAGGTACGTACTGATAAAACGAAAATCCCTTAAAGCTGGGGGGGTCCACTTTCCATAAGAAAGCTCAGACCCATATGTGAAACTAAGCCTAAGATACAACACCCAGAACTCTATGTATGGTAGATTTTCTCCAAATCGCTCTTGACTATAGCAGCTCGCTCTAGACATCTCTATATACGAGCTGAACACATAGAGAGGTGATGATTTCTGTTAAATCGCTGTAACATTTTCTCTAAATTTTAGTCAAGTCTTCTGAAACCCTTGCAAGCATATTTTCTCTGAAGTCTCATTTACTACTATACTGAGTACGCTACTTACTATACTACTACTAACTCACCGCTGACCGTAAATTGCTAACGATCTAAGGGAGCCGGGGACTGTTATGGAAGCTTCTATTAAATTCTTATTTCGTAGAGCAAGGATTAAGGTTTTCCTTAAATTACGAGATTTCAAAGGACATCATTGTCGGTAAGGGACTTGTAGCTCCCCTGGCTTTGTCCAGTCGCAACTGTGACTTCCTATACATTCGACTTTACGTCCCTGCCAACTAAGTCCTACCAGTGTTGCAACACTGAATTAACCCCTTAGAGCTCTGACGCCACTTTGCACCTTCCGACAGGACCATTTTTAAATCTGGCGGTGTCTAAGTAAATGTTATAACTTCGGAACGCTTTAACATATCCAGTTGATTTTGAGATTGTTTTTTTCGTGACACTTGTACTGTCAATGCTGGGTGGAAATTTAATAATATATTAGTATTTCTGTTATGAAATAAATGGAAATTTGCAAAAATTTGAAAAAATCAATGTTTTTCCAATTCAAAATTTTCTACTTTTGGAAAGTGTGTCATAGCACTAAAATAACTTTATAACTAAACATTTCCCTATGTCTGCTTTAACTTGTCATCATTTTGTTAACATCTGTTTCCTTTATTTTTGGATTTTAGAGTGCTTGTAACTTGAGTGCAATTTTTCATGATTTTACGAAAATCACATCAAACCTACTTTTGAGGGTCAATTAGTTAGAAGTGACTTTATAAGGCCCACATGACCGAACCCCCCACAAATGACACCATTTTTAGAAACTACAAACCCCTCAAAATATTCAAACAAAACTTTGGTATTTGTTTAACGCTTGGAGCGTTTCATGACGTGAACGATAATGAAACTGAACTTAAGAGAAATGTAATTTATCTTACTATAATTCATTTCACACTAAGTTTGCACCTTCAAATGGGTTAAAAAGAAATGCATTTTACCATGTGAGGCAATTCCTCTTTGTATGCCAATGCCCTTTTGTCACTGTACCCTGCTGTACGGCACATGGGGGCACTTGGAGAAAGAGCGTGTTTCGTTTTTGCAGGGCAAATATGTGCGTTCAAAGTTTTTCATGTTTCGGATGCATTTGGAGAGCATATTGGTACCAACAGAGGCAAGCCCCAACAGAGCACCATTTTGAAAGTACACCCCTTGGAGAGTTTTAGGCAACGTGTAATTTGTGTATTTTCCCCAAGGTGTTTTGATTCAATTAGGCCCCCCAAAAGGGAAAAAAGGTGAAATTCTTCTACAAGAAAAAGTCACTTTTTACCCCCCCAAATTTTTGTAACCACAAGGCAATAAAAGGATGAAACCAACCCCATAATTGTAAAACTATTTCTCCTAAGCACAGAACTGCACCACTTTTTGCATTAAAGTGTTGTATGGGTGCACAGTAGGGCTCAGAAGGGAAAGAGTGGCTTTTGCCTTTTTAGAAGCCAGAATTTTTTGACAATCATCCTTTACATTGTCAGATGCATTTGGAGAGCCCTATGATACAAAACTAGGGTAAAATACCCCACAAGTTGTCACCATTTTGAAAGTGCACCCTTTGTAGAATTTAGCAGGTGTAATATGTGTAATTTTCCCCTACAGGTTTTTTCTTCCATTAGGGGTCCCTAAAAGGAAAAAGTGACCTTTTCCCAACAAAGAATCCTGTTTAACGGCTTAATTTTTTGTATCCCTCAGGCATTAAATATGAACAACCCCAAAAATGGTGTACTAGCATTTCTCCCGAGTATAAATTGCCCCACACATGCAAAGAAATGTTGTATGGGTAATGCCGTAAAGCGCAGAAGGAAAGAGGGGGCGTTGGGCTTTTAGAAGCCAAATTTGACAAGACATCCGTACATTTGTCAGATGCAATTTAAGAACCGGAAGTGGTACCAAAACAGCGCTAACCCCCCAACACGTATCACCATTTTGGAAAGCCCAGACCCTTATAGAATTTAGCAGGTGTATATGTGTATTTGTCCGTAAAGGTGTTTGGATTTAATTAGGACTCAAATAGATAAAAGGTTGAACATTTTCTTATAAAGGTCATTTACGGCCTAATTTTATATAGCCACAAGGGATCAAAAAATGTAAACCATCAAAATGTTGTAAAGCTATTTCTCTCATTGTAGACGTCCCACATGTTCTATAAAATGTTGTATGGGCGCACAGTAAAAGGAAAGTGGAACGTTTGCCTTTTAGAATTGGCCAATTTGACAAATGTTTGACCTTCATTTGGAAACCTAGTGGTATAAAACAAGAAGAATCCGAAAAGTGACCCAATCTTTGAGTCACACCCCTTGAGCGAATTTTGCATGTGTAATATATGTATTTCCCCTACAGGTAATGATCCAATTAAGGGCCCGAATCATAAAAAGTGGCAAATTTTCCTATAAATGTCACTTTAACCCCTAATTTATGTACAGCCAACACAAGGGAAAATATATTAAATAACCAACCCCCACAAGGTGTAAACTATTTCTCCGAGTGTAGAAGTCACCCCACATTGCATATAAAATGCATTATGGGCGCACAGTAAGGAAAAGAGGGTGTTTGTCTTTTAGAGGCCAATTTTGACAGAAATCCTTCACCTTGTGAGGATAAATTGGAGAGCCTTAATGGTACCAAAACCGAGGCAAAACCCGAAAGTGACCCTAATTTGTGGAAATTCCACCCCTTGGGGACTATAGCAAGGTTAAGATTGTGTTGTAGTGTCATACACGTGGTGAAATGAGCCTTTTGTGCACTATAGGTGGTTTCCAAATTGAGGTTGCAATGGAGTCAAGAGGGAATTGCATAATTTCTGGAAATTTCAGTGCCGTTATGTGGCCCGTTATGAAATAATGAGGGGTTTAGGGAGCAACGGGACATAACAGTTGTTACAATTATTCGTTTTAACCGAAATTAATTCACAATAGGTTGGGGTCGGATTGTGAATGTCTAGTGTATAAGTATGTGAATCTACCAGGGACCAACTAACTTTTTGTCCACTCTGGAGTTGTCGCAGGTCTCTTAGTAGTACAGTAGTGTTCCATCTACTCCTCTTGTTGGAACAGACCTTTATTGAGTCCTACCTTTAGAAGCAGCAGAATTCCCCGGGAAATCTGTCCTGGCAAAACACAGGAACATCTAACCCAGAGATCTGTGGCCCGTCCTTCTTGTCCCATTTAGTTTCCTAATATCTTCTCTTGAAACGGGAGACATGATACGGCAGGACCTCCATTGGAACAGCTCGTAAAGTTTGTACACCATAATCTGTACAAAAATGTGTACGTCCAGCGCTTTTGTATCACTACCAATTTCGTTTTATAGGGAATTATCACCAAGTGGTTTGCTTTTATTCACCCTGCGATGCCCATTGTGACGAATATTATTGGCTGCTTTTGCTGGACCAAATCGACCAGCAAATAGCGGCAAACATGGCACATAGGGGGGAACAAAACCCCTCTGGAACCGCAAGGCAAAATTGTGGCTGTCCAGGAACAAGCCTCACCCTGCCCCGATCACCGTGTCTACAGACATGGTGATCGTATTACTGACGTCAGAATAAATTCGCTGCTAATCCGGCGCGTCGAATTGATGAGCCACTATCAGCGCTAATAAACTGGGGTGTTGGGGGGGACGTAACCCTTCTGTCCATGTGGGGGCAGGATTGATGGGCTGTCATGAACAACCACCGTCTATAACCCCCAACCACCCCTATTCTTGAACAGCCGCCGTCTTAACCCTGACGTGTTGGAAAGTCACTACTCGCCGAGAAGAACCGGCTATAACAACGCTCGTGGGATAGCATACCATCTTTATTTTTTTTAAGCAATTTAGACAAATAAGGGCTTATTTTTTTGCGAGACGATATGCACTGTAAAACAACTTAATTTTAGTGGGTTTTTTTAGCTTATTGAAGAAATTTTATTACTTTTCGTGTGGAGACAATAAAATCATCAATTCTTGTTTTTGATTTTTTAGCATTTTTTTGGGGGTGTTCACTGTAGCATAACATAATATATATCTTATTCATGGATCACACTACTAATTACGTGATACCCATTTTTAGTTTTTATTTTTATTGTCCAATTTTTTTGAAGGAAAACTAGAATAGAAAAAATTGCATTGTTTTAGTATTGGCCAATTTTTATATGGCATATATAGTATTTTTGGTTTACGGGCGGTTGTAAGCTTATTTTGCGTGACAAGTTGCTCTTTTATATTGGTATCACTTTTGGTTGCTTGTACCGTGTTCGGATCACTTTTAGAACTTTTTTGTAAGCATGTGATAAGTTTTAATTTTTGGCAACGTTTTTGGGTTTTTTTTTAACCACGTCACCGATCGGGTCCACTTCTGATTCAGGTTTATTGTATGCGATTGTTACGGACGCGGCGATACCAAATGAATGGGGTTTTTTTTCGTGATTTTAGTGTTTTTTATACTTTATTACTGTGTGTAAGGGACCTGTGGTTGTTGGGGGGACTTTCACTTCTTTTTATTATTTATTTTTACTGTAAAAAACCTTATTATTTATTTTGTTTACTTTTTTTACATTTACTACATCTTAGCTTGAACCGGACTTCTGATCACTTGTTCAAGCTTTTTTAACAGTTACACAGTGCAATCCAAGATGTTATTGCCACTGTGTATGTTAAGACCTGAGCATGCTGTCGCATGCCCATGTCTTACAAGCCGGTCTGCCAGGAGGCAGGGGACCCGTCACCCGGGGAAAGAAGGAGGACGCGCCGCCCCGGGCACCGGCAGTCCCGGGGCGCGATCGGAGAGCGACCCCCCCGGTAAGCGCCGCTGGGGGTCCGATTCACATTTAATATCTTAAATGCCTTGACACTCCGCGTCAATCGCGACCGGGCGGTTAGTGTACACCCCGATCGGAGAAATCTCCGATAGCGGGGTTATAGGCGGGTGTCATCTATAAATATCCGCCACCGCAGCTTTGCCCCGGCTCCTTCAGGAGGCCGGGCAAGAAGCTTTACGTATATAACTGCCCTTTTGGGCGAACGCTACTCCGCGATGCAGTACTATTACGTCAATTCGGGAAGGGTAAAAGAGTATTTGTTATTTTGGCAGTCTTTATACAACCAATTCGAATGTGTTGGAGCTCAAAGGCACAGTTTCAACAAAAGTAATGAAATAGAAAATGAAAATACACAGTGGGTCTCAAAGAGAAAATTTTGTGTCCTATGAAATGAGCCATTACAGATTCTGACTATCTTTAGGAAAGAAACAAAAACCAACTTTGAAAGTGAGGTTTACGTGAGGTTGTTTTAATGATGTACACAATGGTTTAATTGCGCTGTCATTTTGGTTTCATGGGTGTAAAAAAAGAAGAGGTTTAGCTTTATGCATTAGTGTTTTTAGACTGTTTGGGATTCTTCGGCAGTATTTTCAGTGAGTACAATTAATGCCTCATTAGTCTCTTATATCTTACGAAAGGCTTTTTCTCAAATCCATGGAAATGAAAGGAAACGCAACACACAGTAAGAAATGATTATGTAGTAGTCATTATATTGCAATAAAATAATTGTTTAGGCATTAAAGGATGTTAACTACAACACTTGTGTTTCTAACTTTTACTCCTCACTTAATCTTCTCACTACAGTTCTTGAATCCACCCCACTTTGAAATCACGTAAGGCTATGAAAACTATAGCTTTTCGGTTTGTCTTTCCACTTATAACTGCTTAAATAAAGCTGTATAACTCTGAACTGGGTCAAGGCATACACATCTTATTACAGGCGGTTCCCCTACTTAAGGACACACGCTTCAGACACCCATAGTTAACAGACGGACCCCCTCTGCCCTGTGAACCTCTGTGATCCATCTGGAATGCTGTACTATAGTCCCAGACTGCATGACTCAGTTTTTCGTAAGATGTCTGTAATGAAGCTTTATTTGATAATTCTTGGTCCATTACACCAAAAATTTTGAATCCCAAATGTCCCTGGGGCCAAAAACAAATGACTTCCATTATAAATATACAGTTTCGACATTTACATACATCATCAACTTAAAACAAACGCTCCAGACCCTATCTTGTATGTACCCGGGGACTGCCTTTATAGGGCAGCATAAGCTAATAATTAACTGTTTGTTAGCAGTATCCTCGGCAGATCGGGCAGTCATATTTCACACATAACCCATTTTCCTTTCTTTTAAGTCAAATTTCAGCTACAACTACAGCCTGAGTGTGGATTACTGTATAGGTTTTTAACTATTAAAGACTCTCACCCTATAAGCAAGTTTTGATGCGTCAAACTTGGCATCCACTCACTCACATGCATGTTGCTGGCTCAAATATCTGATTATGGAGAAGGATATTTTAAATTAAAGTACAAAGTTAACCAAAAACAAACCCACTCACAAATACCTAGTTTCATATTTCTCTCCATTTACAGAACCACTAGTTTCGTGGTAGATTACATCTTTCTTCCCCTGATGACCTCATCGACATGCATAAATTAAGGGAATCACCCTGCATATTAGGGCAGAATTCACCACTTAGGGACAATAGTTGGGGCCACCCTTGTCAGGGAGGGAACTATAACCACGGGTTATGAACCCATGCCATATAGTAAGGGATTATAGGCATTCCTCTGGATTTGCTCCCAATGCCAAACAAACTTCTGACAGTTGGGAGGAACTGGTAAGTGAACCAATCCCGCACTCGCAATTCTGATGCCAAATTTTATTATGATGAAACCGTACATCCCAATGCCGTTACGCAGTGGGAACGCGTTTTCGGCTTCTGCTAATCTAGCCTTATCCGGCATGAAATAACAATAGACACTGATACTTTAAATACAAAGTGTTCTCACATGTCCTGGCCCACTAACGTCACATCCTTCCGAACTCCCGTGGGTCCAGGTGTGACTAGTGCATCAGTATTCGTATCATTTTGATTACGTTTCTAGAAGAAAGTATAAATACAATAATAAAATTAATAACTTGAACAACAATAATTAATTATAACATGCTGGAAAGATCGGAATCTCTTTTAAAACCCCTTGGTTCGAGTGTAACCGAGTACTGGTATCCATATGCCTCACGGCGTCTGAGAAGCATTTTCACGTACCACCCTCTCGGACTCATCTGTTTCCAAAACTGGAACTTAAGTGGAATAGTATTTTCCTTTGGAGGAATGGGTGAGGGGATCGTAATAACTCATTTCTCTTCTAATAGAGTAGATTTATGTTTGTTGAATGCTGTTTGACCTTTGCATTGTTTCTTCGTCCAATGTATAAGTAGCCACAGGTGACATTTAATGAATAAACACTTTTGGAATTGCAAGTATGATACCCTTGTAATTTTAAACGCTTGCCATTGTGGGGTGGTTAACAACGTCACCCTTCAATACATTTGGAGCCTTCGAAACAAGTTAGACATGGGAATGTACTCTTCTTTTGTGTAGCCAAAAGGTTTGTCGTGTCAGCTTTCCTGTTACCGCACCCCCCCATTTCGCACGTATCAATCTTGTGTAAGATGGTGCCTTTTTAATTACTGATCATTGTGGTTTTTGAATTCCCTGTATATCATGATAGGCCCTGTCCTTAGATATGCCAGTGTTTGCTACATATATGATTTATAGTGTTTTAACATGGTGATATTGGTGGCTGAAAACATCCTTTTGTCATTGTTGGTCCGGGATGTATGTTGCCTCTAAGGGCTGCATCACTTGTTTCTTTGATAAATGGGACGGATAGCCCCCTATCACGGAATCTAGTCCCTTTCATCTAGTCTATTTATTTTCATGGTTTCATCAGGACAATTCTAACACACTCTTGAAATTGTGATTTATGTACAAATTTTTTGGTCGAGTATGGATGAATTACTTTCTATATTGTCAAACACTCTTCCTTCTTACTCTTTCTGAATAATCTGTACTCCATGGTCCCGTCTAATTCTGGAGAACCATTGTGTCGAGAAAGTTGATCTCTCGTTGTTACACTACATAGTTGAAATTGCAATTCGCACGATTGAGTTGAGGTGCGCAAGAACTGGACCATGTCTCATGTGGCCCCGCCCATCCTCAAAAACATCATCATAAACGTCGCCAAGTTTGGCGTATTGGATAAAAATATTGGTTATAAGTACGGTATCCCACTGCTGTACCTGCATTGATGTACGTTTTTCCTCATAATTAAAATTTGGCATCAACTTGCGAGTGCCCGGGATTTGTTTCACTTACATTTAATTTTGGCTTTGCCGCACCCGGAGCAAACCGCACATCCCGGACGTGCACTCTCTCTCTTCACCCTTTACTATATCCACGGATAGTGCACCTGGGCCGATGTCACTACCCATGCATTTAGCGAGGATGATCTTGCAACAATCGTTTCGCAGTAACATTGGGCGACTGCTTTCCTTAGATCCCACAAAGTGAATTCAAGACCGAGACTGGGAGAGGGATCGCAGAAACTAACGTGCCTATCAACTAACCCCGCAACATTGCAAGTATTTTAAAGTCTGACTAATCCTCGAGGTCTGAGTGTTTTCCACCTACCGCCCGACCCTTTTTGTCGGACGAAGATGAATTCCGTAAGACTTTGATCTTAAATTTTGAACAAATGCTCGTTAGACGTAATGTGTAACTGACGTATATCAGTATCGACCGTCTACAAAAGGCATCGTGGAACTACAAGCTAAAACAAATCCATAAAAACAACACTTACAGATTGTCCTGAATTCCGGAGAATTCCCGACTCGAAATCATCTATTGAGACCTTGGTTGGATAAATATCGTAAAGAGACGAACGAACTAAAAGGAACACATACCCTTCGAGATCTGGAAGATTATAGACTTAACAGAGTCTATAAGGCGGGACTTCTCGGTTGGCAAACTGGCGGAGTCATAGGTTGGGCGTCACGCGGCGGAACAACGTTCCTCAAGCTCCAGCCGCGAGCGCAGTGGAAACCAAGAGACGTCGCCCTTTCGTAAAGGCGGATACAGAGAACCCCCAGGAGGACACGCCGCGGGGGACCCGTTACAGACACCATCCACCAACCACCTCGCCACCAACAGTGACTGCACCACCCTCCTCCGCCACCCCGCTTACCCGAATTCATTCCTGTACCCACCCTGATTATTAAATTTCTTCAAAAAATCTAGACTCAGACCATGAGTCTTTTACAAAAGTGCTGTCTTTTCAGCCCGGTTGACAATATGATCCTTTTAATCTGGATCTAGATCTCAAAGGTCTTAGAAATGTCAGGCTAAAGCTTATTTGCTAACCAAGATATGCATTTACTTGTTATAATGGATCCACCACCACGCTCTATAAAATTGGATGACTTAGGTCTTAAGACAAGAGCTCCTTTAATTCTCCTAACTATTTCAACCTGTAGAACTTCATAGTATTGTTGTTACGTTAAACCACAGCCGTGACACAGCGTATAATCTGGGTGATTTTACTGTGTCCAATAACCTTACTGGTAATGAATACAAAGCTCTTAGTCACTTTGTCCAGACATTAGTCATTCTGAAACCGGCGGATAAAGGCGGTCCACCACCATCGTGGTGATGGACGCGGGTAGCCTATACCAAAGAAATATATCGACAATTGTCGGAAACCAGGAGACCTATGAGAAACTACTTCCATCCTACTCCAGAATTAAGACATTGCTAATGACCTTGTGGATCTAGTGTGTACAAAAGGGATTGATTGCTAACCAAACTAGCCAAATTTCTGGTATCCATGATCCCGTGGTTACCCGTCCTGTATATCCCCCAAAGTACATAAGACCCTGATCAATCCGCCCGAAGACCCATCGTGGGTGCTTCAACAACTTCTATTCTCACAACCCCTCTAAGGTATATAGAAAAGATCTACTCCCTATGTGAAACAAAGTACCCCCTCTTTGATCTAGATACCACCAACCCTCGTTTCGGAATACTATTAAAAATTAGACAATATTACTCCATCTGACATCTAGTCACATTGACTTATTGAGTTTAATACCTCAATTAAAACACATTGGAAGTGAGGCAGTCGAGAGACAGTTATGCATGGATTCATCCTCTCGTCGAATTGAGACGGGTTTTTTTACTGAAGATGTTGTGACCTAAGTGCTTGTCGGAAATTACTTCTGATACATGATGACTAATTATCGCAAAGAGGGAACGGCCATGGGGTGCGGTGAATGTGGCCCCGCCCTACGATACGTACGAACTGCTACACATGATAGATTCGAAGAAGATCACTATATCAATAGTCTTTTCATCCAATACGCCAAACTTGGGCGCTTTTTATTTTTGTATGATGTCTTTTGCGTATGGGCGGGGCCAATGAGACACTGTCATTCTTGCTGCACTACTCCAACTCAATTCGTGACGAAATTGCATTCACTATGTCGTGTACAAACGAAGAGATCAACTTTTCTCGACACAATGGTTCTCAAGATTTCGACGTACCTTGGGTACCGATTATCAGAAAGAGTACAGCATAGGAAGTGTTTTTAACACTATAGAAGTTAATCATCCATACTCGAGCAAAAAAATCTCTGTCCTAATCATCAATTTCACGTGGGTAGAATTGTCTCTGATGAAACCATGAACATAATAGACTATAATGAATGGCCCTTAGATTCCGTGATGGGCTATCCGTCCCATTTAAGACTCAAAGAACAGTGATCAGCCTTAGAGGCACCACTACCACATATCCCAGGACCCAGTGACAAAAGGCATTGTTTTCACCACCACTATCATCCCTTAACTACTAAGATAGTCGATTGTTAGACACACTGGCATATTCTCAGGACAGGCCTATCCTGATATACAGGATTCAACAACCCACCACTGACTCAGTAATAAAAGGCCCATCCTTACACATAGATTGATCGTGCGGACATGGGGGGTAACGAAGCTGACAACGACAAACCTTTTTGGCTACACAAAAAGAGGTACATTCCCATGTCTACTTGTTCTGAATGCTCCCATTATTGAAGGTGGAGTTGTTCACCACCCCCACACAACACTGGACAAGCGTTTAAAATTCAGGATCATCCGGGCAATTCACAAAATGTGGTTTATATTCAATTAAATGTCCCCTTTTGGCTACTTATACATTTGGAGAAACAATGCAACCGTTCAAAACTCAGCACAAACAATAACTCAACTATTAGAGTAGAAATTAAAAAAATATAAAAAAAAAAAAAAAAATTAATGACATAAAATATAAGAAAAAAAAATCTTCAAACACTTCCTAACATAACACACCAATAATAGGAATTAGAGGGGGGCAGCGCCTTTCACACACTCACCCCTCCAGGCCACACACTTTCGAGCCTAACACTATCCCAGTGGCTCTCCTATTTGTAACAGTGGCACAGCGTTGGCACAGTGCCCCTCCTCCCCCCACCTCGCCCCTCCTCTCTTTTCACCCCTTCCACCCACCCCCCCCTTCCCTCTCTCTCTCCCCATCCACCCCTTCTGCCCCTCCCCCCCCCTGTAGCTCCCTCCCCCCTGTGTCCGCGCTAGGCCTTGGACCGGTTCCCTTGTGGCCCGCTTACTCTTTCTCTGCCTATCCTTCGCGACATTCCCTCATCCATCTCCCTTTCCTCTCCCATTCCGACATCTATTTCCCAACTAAGTTCCAAGTTTTGAACAATTGAAGTTCCGAGGAGGGGTGGTAACGTTAATGCTTGCTCAGACGCCGGAGGCATATTGATACATGACTCGGTACACTCCGACCGAAGGGGTTAAAAACCGAATTTAAGATCTTTCAGCATGTTATGATTTTATTAGTTGTTGTTCACTAACTGTAGTAATTTTATCTTGGCTTATACCTTTGTCCTAGAAACGTATCAAAATGATCCGAATACCTGATGTCACTACTCACACCTCGGACGACGGGATTCCGAAGATGTGACATTAGGGGCAGGACATGTGAGGATCACTTTGTAGTTATAATGTATCATGTCTATTGTTATTCATGGTTGATAATGCTTATAGCAGGAGCCGAAAACGCGTTCCCACTGCGTACCTGCATTGATGTCGTTTTCCTCATAATAAAATTTGAGCATCGAAACTTGCGAAGTGCCGGGAGTTGTTCACTTACATTACTTGGCTTTTCCGCACCCGGAGCATCACCGCACCATTCCCGGACGTGCACTTCCATCTACTTACCTAGATTGGTGAGAACTACCTTGTAAAGCTTTTAGCTTGGCTTGTTTTTCTAGCTTTTTTCTACTATATTAATTCCCGATATACTTATTCTATGATGACTTACTGAATTTCGATTGTTACATATACTGCACATATTGGGTAACTGGCCAGCTGGATGTATCTACTAGGAATTTATTATAATAAGTTTTGCATCACTGGGATAACGTAGTCATCTATGGTACAACACGCTCTTGTTGCTTTTCCACTGCCCAGATTGGCGTTTTTTTATAATGAAGTAGCAATCTTGCTACTCTCCTATACTTTTTGATGCTTTGACCCCTCGTGTTCTATTTAGGTCAAACCTTTACTAGATCTATTGAGTGATTGCGGTGTCTTTATCATAGTTTTTCGTCTAGCACGCCCTTAAGGAACGCCGACCACCACAGATCTACCTATAAAGGTAGATCGGTGGTAGGTGCCTCTATTGTATTGGAGGATAGCCCTTCAAGGGCTAATCCGCAACGTCGCCCTGTATCTATTTTAACAGTTTATCCCCTATATGCTAGATTTTCCAAAGAGGCTACTGGGGCGTGTTGTAGCCAAGCGGGCTGCATGGTGCGGCTACTCAACTTCCTCCCTCAATCACCTCTTTATCCTCCTACCAGAAATATCATCAGTACGGCACTACGAGGAGCTGCACGCCCTCGTCCACAAAGCCGCACACGATATACTCTGAACTTCACTTCTTGCGCAAACTACTCCCGGCTTCGCGAACGGGGTTCTCATCTACCGTAGCTGTGCACCAAAGATAAATCTGGTATGAGGATCAAGTGCCTAACTGGGACGTGGAGTCGCCGTACCATCCCAAAGGAGCTATCCGCATGTCATAAGGCACCTACCACCCGTTTACCTTAGTGGTAGATCCGTGTTGTAGGTTCCTTTAAGGGGATTGCACTAAATATTAACCTGGGTCGCTTTTAATCTTGATCACAATCCACACATCCGTAATTCTTGGTCTCACGTTAGACACCACCTAGGCATGTTCTGCCAAGATAACCTGTTATTAACAAACAACAAACTGGTGGCAATCTAAAGCTCTGACAGTGCTATCAATAATAACTGTCCCAAATGTTTTTTTTTCTGGAGCAGTTTTTTATACTATATATTTTGATACAATAGGTTGGGTAAGTCTGGCTTCACACTAAATTTATTCCATTTCATGGCTGGTTTTCTCTTTTGCTCTTTTTCTCTTTGCTTCTGGATGAAATGCAGTGACTGAGGCAACACTCCCTAAAGCTGAAGGGTCTATTTTCATATTGGACCCAGTGACATGAAGGAAATAATTAGGGTCCATTTAAATTGTTTTCTTTTTTAGCCAGTCCTCAGGACAGATTCTCTACCCTCAGAAGTTAATATTCTGTACACTTAGTTGTGTTCATTCTATCATTCTCTTGTCGGAGGCTAATTAAATCCATTGATGCCCTCATTAAAATCTAAGAAAAATTGCAGCAAAGACTTGTGTGTTATTTCCTTACGTCTGAATTTATTTCCTTAAACCCATTTGTCTTTTTTCCTATAGGGGGGCATTTCATGTTACCATCATTTATCCAAGGTAAGCCTCTTGCGTCTAATTCGAGACGGCAGGAGTTTTTTCATGCTAAAATCTGCTATTATGTAAAAATTGTTGGATTAAATGCTGTGTTTTAAATCAAGTAAATTTACATTCTCTCTAGCATAATAGGCACTTATTACCATAAAATGTACAAAGTGGTATCCATTAAAGTGATTGATCACAGAATTGTAGCCTTGTCTTCTTCTGGTTAAGAAGATTTCAAAGTTCTTTTCCAACACATTAATGATAATGAACAATGCAAAATGCACAACCTGTTAATCATCACTTAAACCGACCAACCGCCATCTACAATCCTTATTAAACTTAAGGCCCAGTGTTGGGCTTGATAGCTCAGTTTTTGAAAGGGCAATATGTTAATACGACAAATACCAATAAATCTCCTCACAACGATCAAAAAGTTTCAACTTTTTTCCCACAATTTTTGATAATCTGTCACCGTAATATTACAATAATTACCAAAAGTCTGGCAGAAGCTCCATTCTAGGCTTAATTTTACTATTTGGGAAGGGCTGATTGGCTTAGCCAGAAGATAAAGACCTCTATCTAGACACAAACCTTTGTAGAAAATTATTACTCTTTTTCCATGTGACTTAAAACCAATTTCCGTTATTTTATCATGGTTCTTCTTTGTGGTCTTTGCCTATGGATTTACGGTTAATTATGAAGTACTTAATCTGATAACATTATTTACAAACATTTTTGTGTTCCATGTGTGGTGTGTTGTACAATGCTTATTGCAAAGTTTGTTAAATGCTATGGACCATGAAATTAGGAATGGTTGACCCCACCACATCTTGACCCAGTTGAAAAAAAAATATGTAGTTTAGATACTGAGAAACACTGGAAAATGTAACAATCATTATTATAACATTGAAAAAATCCCATCATGCCTTTTTTTGTGTTGACCCATATGCTTTAGATTAGTGGCAGAGGCCCAAAGTTTCAACATGTTTGCTGGCTGAATATGTGCAGTGTGCAAAAGCTGTTTGGGCAAATACCCAGTACCACAACTTTCGCAGCCAGTCTCAAGCATATCTATTATTGACAGAACGTCATGCCTAACTGCTGCATGAGTGTATAGATCAATGTTATGAAGACGACCTGATCATGGCCAAATATAACTACCCAAACAGTGTGCACTACATAAAATATGGCATATATTTACATTAAATTAGCAGATGATGCTGCGGGTTTTTTCGCAAGCAATTTTAATTTGCTTCAGATAGCAATTTATAACAGTCTTGAACAGTTTTTTCTGATATTTCTGAGACTTCCAGAGTCTCTATGGACTTTCAGATAATACGTATGCATATTCTGTTACCAGAAGATAACACTGCGTGTTTCTGTATCAGCGGTTCAAGAAGTAAACCTATTTATATAACATGTATTTTTTAGAGGCACAAGCTGCAGAGTTTATGAGTCTCTGACATTTTTATGAAACATTTAAATGACAATCCAAGTCACAAGTGATTTTTTTCTTACACATGAAGCTTAACTGTAAACGGGCCTGTTCTACCCGTCATGTTCAGCTAATAGCTTTCAACAATAAAAAATTGCATACGAATCGGTTTTACTTAAGGACCAAAAAACTTTATAAAGCTTTTCCCTGTAATGTAAATTATTTAGTTCTGCAAGCCTGAAAACTAACCGATGGCCGGTTTCTATTTCCATGTTCCCCCCCCTGCGTATCCAAATAAACCGAAGTGAAGATACACATATAGTCTGTATAGCATAACCCAGGGGTTAATGCAGGGTGATGCAGCAGTGGTTAAGCTGTCTCCCTCTGCCCCTTCTCCTTCCCTCCTCAGGCAGGGTGTTATTCCTGTGGGGTTCCCTGTGGCTCCTTCTCTTTCCCCTGTTACAGGGCTGGCAGGTATGGGGGATTTCTTACTGATGATGATGATTGCCTCGTGGTCGGCACTATGGCAGCTCCGGTCTCTCCGTGCTAGGGGAGGGCAGGATGGGCACAATGTGGTGCCAGGGCACTTCAGGAGCTAGGGACCCTGTATACTGTGTGGGAAGGTGCAGGAAATTTCTGGGGATGGAGCTATTAAACACTGGTAAATGTACAGTACATCTTGTCTGTAGTACATTTCTGTATAAGTTCATATATAAGGCGCACTGGCCTATAAAATTACGGTACTGGTCCGGTTGCCCACTTTGAAGCAAGACCTGTAACAATAGACGAAAAATGGAGGGTTCCAGCTACAAAAATGACCTAAAAATGGACTACATGGACACACATACAAACCAGCATGGTTTGTTTGTGTGTCCATGTAGTCCATTTTCTGTCCTGTTTTTATTAAGTATCTATAAAATATGGATTATTTTTAAGTTTTTTGCATAACATGTGCTTGAACCATCCATTTTTCATCTATTGTTACAAAACTACTATAATACTGCCCCCCTATGTATAAGAATATAACTACTATAATACAGCCCCCTATGTACATGAATATAGCTATTATAATACTACCAACTATGAACTGGAATATAACTACCATAATACTGCCCACAGTTCTAGTCCATTCTGCTGCCACCAGTTATCGTTCCCCCTCCCTCCTGCCCCCAGTTTTAGTCCCCTCATTGCTCCTGCCCCCAGTTCTATTTTCCCCCTGCTGCCGCTATATCTAGCCCCCCCTGCTGCAGCCTCCCCTGCTGCCCCCAGTTGTAGCTCCCCCCCGCTGCCCCCAGTTCTAGTTCCTCATACTTACTGTGATGACATCATCATAGGTCCTTGAACTTTCGCTCTGTATATCAGAACAGGTCCCCCAGCACTGTGCTTACTGTACACTTTGCGAATCGCAGCAAAAACATAATAGAATCGTAGCCCTGCGGGGCCCGCAACCTAAGGGTCGTGTTGTGCACCCCTGACCTTAACGCTGCATTAGTTGCTTCTTGCCAACCTTTTATTTTGTTTTACATTGTGTCCTATTCTCTAAATAATGTTTTCACATTGAATCTGATTGTATTAAATGCAGAATGGACATTTCTTTTAGCTGTGGATAGCACGGTAGCAAAGCAAAATAAATGACTAAGCCATACAAACTCTCTTCGTTTTCCTTAATATTTCTGTTGTTTTTTTTCTTATTTTTGAAGGTAATGGTCTTTGTTCATGCCAGAAATTCCACTGTTCGGACTGCAATGGCCTTGAGAGAGCTAGCAAAAAACAATGGACACATTTCATATTTTTTACCAAACCAAGGATCCGATTATGGTCATGCTGAAAAACAGGTAAGCATGGAGCAATCCACCTTTGCCTTGTTCTTGAACTTGTCGGACCTACAAGATAAAACATGAGTTTATTTGTGAATTTCTTTAACTCTTTCCAGCTCTTATAAAGCAAAAGACAATATATGCCCTAGTTCATATTTTTTTCCCTTAAGTTTGTTTCTGGTTTATAGCATTGAGTGTGTTTTCATCTGAGAGGTTGCAATTAACATGGGGTTTCATGCCCTACTTAGTGCCACTTGTATCTCTTCCCTGATTAAAGATTGAGTATATTTCCTTATCTTTACTGCCAGTTTAGCCATGTAAGCATGTTAATGTAAAATTACATATTTAGCAGAATCTACTTTAACTATTTCAGGGCAGACGGACAACTTTGTAACTCTTATACTGCAAAATATATTTTGGGCAATGTGATCTGCAGCATACTCTGGGTTCTAAACAGTTTACACTGTAGATATTTTTGCATATGTTATACCTCTTGTTGTACCTTTCATAAGGTTCTTATATCTATCAAAAAGTAAAAAATATACTAATAACATTGGTTTAAATGCCCTAAAGGTATACACCAGTTAAATTATACTCTTGGCCAGCAGTCCCCAAATGCTGGCCAAAAGTCCCCAAAAGGTTGGGGACCACAGGCGACTACCCACTTTGTTTACCTGCAATTAGGGTGGTGGAGTCAGAATAAAATGGACTCCAAAAATTAATAATACATTTTTGCAGTTAGTTCACAGCAGTATGTGTTAAATATTTTTTTCACAGGAATTTGGGGAAATTATGGAAATGATGGTGATTTCCATGCCATGTTGTTAGAGGTTCGTTCCCTGCTGGACAAGAAGGTTTTCTTCCCTCAGAAAAGATACAAAAGACTATGCAGTGTGTGACCTCAGTCAGTCAGGTTCAGGTTGATATTTTCCATGTCCTTCATGTCCCCCATGGTAGTCTCCTACCCAACAGTTCCGTGGACTCAATTCCATTCCAGACCCCTACAGTATCACATTCTTAGGTGTGGGGACGAGTAGCGAGTATACCTTGACAAATACATAGCTCTCCTTCAGGAGGTCCTACTCTCCCTATCTTGTTGGCTTCTTCCTCATAATCTGAATTTAGGTCTAGATTGGAACAAGAGGAGGGAGTCACCATATTTACCGCAGACGGAAGTAGAAGAGGTTGGGGATCTCATAAAGGAGAGTCAAATTTTCAGGGGTTATTGAACCAGGAGACACGCATGAGATCTCTAATTCCAGGGAACTGTAAGCCATTCTCTATGATCTTATTACAGTAATCCATCTGGTAGGAGCAGACGATTTTCTCAAAGATAATAGTGTTGTGGGGCGTCCCAGCAGTGGACTTTTACGCTACCAGAGAAAATCAGAAAGGTAAAAGCCTTCTGCAGCCCCAAAAAAAATCAACAAACCGTTGGTGGATGCATTTTCTCTAAAATGGACCTGGGGTCTAGCGTATGCATTTCTCCTTCTAATCCTGATTTCTCGGGTGATAAAAAAAACGATCAGAAAATATGGGGCCAGGATCATCTTAGTAAGTAACCTGTCAGCTAAAAAAAAAACAAGATAAGCTTTACATACTTATGAAAAACTGTCCCTAGCCCTCTTCCATTAACGCCACTGTCAAAATCATTGAGGCAGTAGAGCATACCGATAAATGCTGCTACACTGTGGCACTTAGGGGTCCAATTGCCGGCCATATCTTGCAGTGGTCCGGTGTATTCATGAGGCGGCTCCAGTCACTCCCCTCTCTTCTGTCTCTCTGCCCCTCCCTTGCTAGATCTCGACGGTGACTGCAGCGTGCGCCAGGAACGCTGCAGTCTCCATAGGAACATATGTGCCATGGCGCCGTAATACGGGAAAAGATAGGACATGTCCTATCTTTTCCCGGGGTATGGAGCGGTACGGTGCCATACGATGCTGTGAGCCCATAGAAGTGTATGGGGAACGTATATCGGCCGTATATATGTCAGCCGTATATACGTCCCCCATACATGTGTGTGAATGCAGCCTTAAAGATATTTCAGATAGAATACTCTCTTTTAAGGTATCCATCTTGTTTCCTTTAACCTCAACTTAAACGGGTGAGGTAATTGGTGGCCCATCTTCCAAGCCCCATACATGCAGGTTCTTCAGGACAGAATTGTTTTTAGAAAAGATTCAGCTTTTCTTCCAAAAGTTGTCTCCCCCTTTCACAGGTTGCAGGAGGTTTTCTTGCAATCTTTCTGTGAAAACCCCAGGTCCTAAGGAGAGGCTACATTCTATAATTCTAGATGTTCCTAATTAGTTTTGTTCTCTGGTAAGGACCTGGCAAAAGGAATGAAGCTTTCCCCTACTACAATCTCAAAATGGATTGTTGCACCAATCAATATAGCCTATAGTTCCACAGGTAGTCCTCTTCCTTCTGAAGTCAGAGCCCAGGCACCCCTAGGCACCTTGTGGGCTGAATTCAGAAATCCATCCTTCCAGGACATTTATAGGGAGGCTACATGGACTACTCCACATACCGCATTGCTGCATTGATGTCTCCTCAACAGAAGAGTTATATTTGGCCAGAAGGCCGGTCTTCTATTATCCATCCCGTAGCGTAATTCTCCTCGTGAACTCTCTCTTGGTGGGTGCTGTCGTGGTGATAGAGGAAAGCAATAGTGTCTTGACTTTAAAGTTGTGTTGACTGAGCCACACCCAAGGTCTTTTCTGGTGATGTTCAGAGTTTTGCAGTTAAAGATAAGTAGATCTTGTATGTTTAACTAAGTTTTGACATAGTAACAAGTCTCTGAACCCTCTCAGTGGGTGCTTACCGTGCGAGTACTATTGCTTTTAAGAGAAACTCATAGGTGGCTAGCCTCGAAAGGGTTATACTTTTGAGCAGATGTGGTTGCGTGAAGCAGGTATTTTGCATTCGTTTGTGAGATGCATCTAGCGTCCTGCGTCTTTAATTTAGGTATTTCCAATGTTGAAATTGCAGGTTTCACTTAGAAAGTAATGATACAGCAATGATTAACTACAGAAACAAAATAATCATATCGTGTGACTGTATTTCATGCATGTTAAGAGAGAAGTAATATTTTTAATTTTGTCTGTTTCAAATTGAGAAAAAATGTGTTCTTCATTTTATCCTAACCATGGAATTGGTGGCGAGAAACTAAGCTGCATATATGCTACAGACTTCAATATTCTATTTCCATCAAAGTTAAAACCTTCCATATTGCATATTCACCGTCGGCTGCTAAATTTGGTAGCACGTGCTGTCTAAATATTGTGGCAACAGACAGACCCTCTTCCTCCAAATATGCTTTCGGTTAGGCTGGGATAATTAAGGCTTATTTTAATATAATAAAATATTGTCGATTCTACTGATGACTGGGTCCATAGTGCAGTTTCCAGTATTACAAATAAGATATCTTTACAAGGCCTCACTGAGAACCCCTTGGTCAATCTCTAAACCTTCACTTTTACTTTAGCACATTCTGTATACTAAAAATTGTAATGTTTCAATTATCAAAAACATAAAGTGGGCTTCTAAATCTTACTGCTATAAATGGAGATGACGTGTAACACACGAGCTATACCTAGCCTCCAGAGTGCTCCAGGTTTCGTGGGCCTTTGGGTGACAGCCTCAGTGGGCCCCTTTGTAGTAAATTTGCGTAGCGGAATGGCTTCTTTATATACACCTCTTTAACCCCCTACCCCCCCCCCCCACTCATTAATTTAGATATCAGACACGGCCCATCATCCCCTCTCTCTCACCCATGGTTGATGTAAATGCAGCCGCCCTCCTTTCCCCATCTGATGATCATGCAGCCACTCCTCCCCCCCATAACGTTGCAGCATCTCCTCCTCCACCCAATACATTATATTGCAGCCCCCTCCACCCCAATACATTATATGCAGCCCCTCCTCACCCTAATAATTATATGCAGCCCACCTCCTCACCACCACTACTTATATGCACCCCCTCCTCACCCTCATACCATTTATTGCCGAGCCCCCCTATTAGATTTCACATAATGTCCCCTCCCAGCCCCCCTTCCCACATTGATTATATACAGCCCACCTCCTCAATGTCCCTGTCCACCTTACAGCCCTACACTAGTAAAGTTGACCATTCAAAATAAAAGAATATACTTAAATCTGTCTTCTGCTCAGGTCTGGAGGTCCCCCTTCCGTCTTTCTCCTCCTTCCGGCAGCCCACAGTTTTCAAGCCACAATACATATACAATATCATTTCAATGCAAGCCCCCCTATCACCACAACAATACTTCTAGCAGACCACCTCCTCCACCCAATACATTAGATGCCCATCTCACTCCCCCCAATACATTATACTGCAGTCTTTTCCTTCCTCACCTGCCGCCAATAAGTTATGATGGCGCCCCCTTACCTTCTCCACCCCAATTACAGATATGCAGCCCCGCTCCTCACCACCAATACATTTATATGCAGCCTCACACCTCAATACCAATCAATGGCGCGTCACACCCATACTATAGCAGCCCTCCCACATCATGCCCCCATTCCTTAAAGGATGCAGCCGCCCTTCATCAGTTTCACATTATATAGTAGTCCCCCTTCCCAATTAGATGGATATACAGCCAATCCTCATGACCAACTGTCCCACTTACAGTCCATCGACACTACGTAAATGTGACACATCAAAAATAAAAGATATAATACTTACTCTGTCTCTTCTGCTCAGGTCTGGAGCTTCCCCACTTCCGTGCTTCTACTGTAACTTTCTACTCCTTCCGGCAGCCTCATGGTTTTCAGATCGCGGTCTACACACGTTCCGCTATGTCGCATATTCCTCTAAGGAAACGCCTACGCAATCGGGACGGGACGGCCCTCCCCCCCCTCCCCTCCCCCTACCCGTGCGCTAGCATTATAAACGCAAACATACAACATTGCTAAAAATTCAAATCACCCCCCCCTTCTTCTAGAAGTGAATATAAATAAACAATAAAGGGGTGTCGAGGTTTTGAAAAAAAAATATAGTGGCCGGGAGCGGGGCTGCTGTAAGAACATAAAGTGTAATTACCTTTCCGTGACGCTCTGGTATCCAGCGCTGCTGTCCTGCTCCGGTTCCCGGCGCCCCTAAACAAACATGGCCGCGGAGCATCCAGCAGCGCTGCATCTCCATTCCGGCCCGGCCGTGGCCGCGGTACGCCTGTCCGTCCCTATACACAGCATTGTGTATGGGGGACGGAAGTTGTCGAGTTCGCCGGAAGCGGAATGCAGCTGCTCGGGGGCCAATGTTGGCTTACAATGGCGCCTGACCGGCAGCGACAGCAGCGCTGGCTACGGAGGGCCACCAGAAGGTAATAAGATTTTATTGTTTTAAGCAGCCCGCTCCCGGTCCAATATAGTTTTTTTTTCAAAACTCGGACAACCCCTTTAAGTTCACCACATTCCCAAAATCTGTCCGGATCTATCAAAATGACAATATATGGTTTTCCGCCGTAAGGAAAATAGCGCGTCCCAAGTCTGAGAGAAAAATGCCAATTTTTAGTAGCCATTGTTGGCAACATACTAAAAAGTGCTCAAACGTCTGTCACAATCGCTAAAAAAGGTTGTAGATTGAAAAATGTTCCTGTCCGTCATCTGGCAACAAAAGGTCAACCCACCCCACCTCTAACACAAACTAACTTATAAAAGTATTAAGCGTCCAGAAATGGCAAAAATGACGGGTTTTTTTTTTGGTACAGGAAGTGTTAACAGTTTTGTAATGTAATGTAAGAACACTTATATAAAACCATATAAATGTGGTATCAAATCACTCCCTGAATTGTCACCAAACCCAAAGAAAAGAGGAGAGCATTTCGCGTTTCATTCTTTGGGGCGCTCAGTATAATGGCTGCGTAAATCTCAAGCCCCACAAGAATAGCACAATTACTTTTTTTTTCTATCTCTATTTACTAACAATTTCACTTCTGCATTTTAGATATTGTTTTTTTTTTTCTGATTTCCGCTGCTACCAAGACCATGGAATATTAATGTAGTGTACACTAGAAATTGATTTTGTTTATGAGGAAAACAAGCTATCACACACAACAGGTTTTTACACTGGAAAAATAAACATACAAACTTTGGATTTTGAGGGTGGGAGTAAAAATTAAAAACAGAAAACAGAAAAAGGAAAGGGACCCTGGTCGTTAAGGGGGTTTTTAAACGTTCTAGACACCTGGGATTACTATTGTCCATTATTATATTATTGAAATGCATGATATGTTAGAACGATATAACAACAGTAGATGGTCAAAAAATCCGATAAAATTGTCGTAGCCTAGCCTAGTAGGACAAGGCAGCAGAGTAACATTCAGGGGACGGTTAAAATACTGGCTTATAGAGTATGTAGAGTAAGAGTGGGCTGCAATAGTCTTTCGCTACTAATTATATAATGTAAGGTTCTTGTTGTAATTTATTCTTGAGGAGGAATAGGTAGGTGTAATGCATAACCTCTTGTGTCATACTCGCACAAAGAAGAGAACACAAACTCCGAGAAAATAAAAGCGTTTCAACCTTGCAATTACAATAGAATACTCCCTCGCCACAGAAAAGTCACAGCCTTTAAAACTTGACTTTAAGGATATTCTTTTGTGATGGTCTAGGGCATTATTAAAGAGTAAGCCAAAGATGCATCCTTCTTCAGAAAAGAAGGGTTAACAGATCCTAGTAGTAGGAGCCAGTTCAATGGGTGGAACCTGCATTTTCAGAAGGTTTTGTAAATGCTGTATGTTTATACGTACTAGGAGCTTCTACTTTATGAGGGGATTTTTATGAAGCCCATCAGTTTTAGCTGTAGTTTCCGCCTGTTTTCTGGTGGGAAAGACTGTACAGGAAAATCTGTTCCTCGCCGGCCACACCCATACTTACGGTGCAGGACGGAACATCGCAGAAAGTCGCAATTACTGGAGTTACGTTTGATTGTCCTTCCATGCCTCATTTGCTATACTATGTCCGCAGTGAGCTTACATCTTTGGACAGGGTTCCTCAGAAAGTCCTGCTTACAGTGGTATAATAGGTAAACCAATAGGTCCAGGGGCTGATTCTAGATTTTTAAGGTGAGGTGAACAATTTAAACAGGCGGGCCCCCTTTCTCCGCCGGCGCCCCAATGAGTCTACCCGTCACACACTTGTAGACCAAGTCATTAGACACAGGACATAAGTATGACCTCTATACCCTTACAGGTGATTGATCTGCTCCATCGAGAAAGAGACTTCTTTACGATTTCTCAACAGGGGGGCTTGGTGCCTACTGCGGAATCACAATTCAACAATGACTTCAGCTCCAGTAGCAACAACTCCCAACACTGGTCCACAAAAACTACCACTTACAGTATAATGTCTAATATATAACATTATCCTCACAAAATGAGTCCTGACATAATATTTCAACCTAAGCATCCTTGATATTCCCTGAAGAATAGATTATCGACAGTCCAGTTTCCCTTATTTATTTATAACCATCCCCTATACTAAATACTCCCAAATTTAAATAATATTTACAGACTCCATATAAGGCACCAGATTAAGTAAATTTTAGCCCCTTATATACGATTCCCCTTAGGAACAGTATGTAGAGCACACGCCCACCCAGTAAAACACACAACCGGACCCCCAAGTATAAACAACCTGCCCCCCCTCAGTTCATGCGCCCAACTCAGTGCCACACAGGCTTCCCCCAACTCAGTATAGTAGCACACCCCCACTCGTTAAACACGCCCTCCCCACACCATATACAAAGCCTCCCCCCCCCACAATATAAAAAACTCTCCCCCCATTATACAACAGGTTCACCGCAACCAGATACACAGTCTGCACCACCACGAGAAATATACAGTCAGGTCCCCCATTATATACAGGCTCTACCCCCCAGTATCAAAGGCCTGTCCCCAGTATATACAAGCCTCCGCTATACCCAATATATACAGACTGCCTCCCACTGCTATATACAGCCAGTACATTATATGCAACTGACCAACCATTTTAAAAAAAAAAAATGGTACTTACCTCCAGCCCCGGCGCTGCCCGCAGCTACTTCTACTGCCAAGCAGCAGGATCAGGGGTAGGGCCTGAACATAGGCCAGGTGCTCTTGACTCTTTTTTGTCGTCACGCATGCCTGTGGTTTGCTGCACCGCTTGTCATATCGTCGTAATGCTTTTTAGATGTACAGACTTGCCAGCTTTTGGCCAAGTACATATACGGCGGCAAAATGATGCCTCTTAAAGGTGTCCGCAATCTGCCGTCTGTCTCTGAGGCACCATCCGCATGTCAGATTCGTCCATTTGTAAAAGTTTTGGGGAAACGTCCTGACGATACTTTGCTGGCTTGTGTCTGTTGTTTATAGTTCACCTGATTCTCGCAATGCCTACACAAAATCTACTTTTAGGAGAGGAAAGGAAGTTTTTGATTTGAGTTTTTACCATCACCAGGGATAATATCCTTATGAAAAATGGAATGCATTCTTTATTGCTAATCAACTTATATTCAATACTGACCTTTAATATAAATTACTTCTGGTTTTTATTAATGTAAAGCTTTGTGCTCCCCCAATTTAAAGTGGCTCATGAATTGAGCTTATCAAATACTGCATGGAAATATTGATCTTCTATCATTGCAGGTATTTATATACTAAAGGATCGAAAAAATGGAAGATGATAGAGAGTATCCACTGTTTAGTGCGCTAGCTCTTGTTAATGTGCAGTAGCTTGGACCTAGTCCAAACATCTGTTCTTAAATAAAATCCAATGCTTGTAGAACAATACTCTGAAGGGTTTAATTGTGCATATGATTTGGACCGTTTATATTGAAATACAGTAGCGTGAAGCTAAAGAGTTGCAAGGAAAACAGAATGTTTTGGAATCAATGCCTACCTGCCCCACGCCTGTGCAGTTACCCCAGCCGAACAGCATGGCACCTTACTTACCATTCTAAATGGATGTTGGTTATTTGTGTTTTGTCTTCCAATGTATAATAGTAAAACTCTACCGTGTATCTTTTAATGCCACTGTTTACAGTACAACTGTAGTATTTTTCATGTAAAATTGATGCGGAATAGATAAGGGATGTTGGAAAATAACACATGGCCTGAAAAAGATGGTTCCTTGTGCAGTGAAAACTTAGTTATCTTTATCTGAGACATGAAAATAAAAATGATCCACAGCTTTAAAAATAACTGAAACACCCACAGAAGCAATAAAGTTTAACAGCTATGAAAAGGCGTTGTCTGAGTAAGCTCGCAATAGAGGCTTATACTATTCTTAAACAGGAAAAAGATTTACTGTACTTCCACAAAAATACTATGCAGCAAGCTGTCTGCATGCTCTTCATCCCACAGCACATGTTCCCTTGTATGAATATATTGGAATTTAGTTCCTTGGAACAAAGTGGTCCTTTTCAAAAACCCCTTTAAACATTGAAAAGATTTTAGTTGGTAATAAATAGGAGGACAAAAAGAACGTGACAATGGTAGAAGCCAGGGGTAAATCATGTTGACTAGAGCACCGCGGGGTTTAACACTTTTTAACTTTAGAGAAGAAGGGGCTTCGCTAGAGCATTAGCACGCCGAGCGGTGTTGTGGTCTAGAGTTAAAAGTGTTAAAACCGCGATACCGCGGTTTGATAACACTTACAAAACGAAAGGAACGCAGGGCACCAGCTCACCATGAGTGGGTGATAGGGGTATTACAGCTACCCCTTACCATTCTAAATGGTGGTTTATTTAATGGTGTTAATTCCAGTAGACAGAAATATGACCTGGGCACACAGGTGCAGCGGGACTCGTTAATGTGCCATGTACTCTCTGGAGACTAGAGAGGTGGTCATGGTCAGAGTTCTAGCAACTGGGAAAGTAGAAGGAAACATAGAGCTTTCTATAGATGGAAAGCAGGCAGAGACTAGAAAACAATGAGGAGAAATTGATCAAAAAATTAGATTGGCAGTGGTGAAGGTATAGAACAACAAAAAATAACATGTAATTCTCGGAATGGTAATACCCCTGCAGGTCAATTAAGGACAAAATATTTCAGTGTATGCTACAAGGAATCTGGGGATATCAATGTCTACGGGGTCGGCTATAATGTGTCATAGAAATGCAAGATTTGGATAGGCCATCAGAGTATTTTCAGTATTAAGAAATAAACGAATATCAAATCGAATGTTAACAAGGGTTTGAAGGACTTCATGGGTTTTTTTTTCTTGTGTGTGCCAAGAATAATTTCAAGAATACAGATCTTTGGCTACTATCATTTGCCACTGCGGTGTAATTCCAACAGTTAACATTTCCATCTTATCTTCTTCTCTTTTAGCTATTAACAAAACAGTTTACAGGGGAGAGGGAGAACGAAAGAATTCACAGTAAAATCAGCGTTGTCAGTGGGAATATACGTTCATGATTATTAAAATATGAAAGGTGGGGAATCGGGTATACTCATGGAAAATCAGTGGTGAACATCTTCTATGCCTTTGGCTAAAATATTGATTACATATACACATGGCTGAGCCTTGGACTACTCCACATACCGCATTGCTGCATTGATGTCTCCTCAACAGCTAATTTCTCTGTAACTCTCTTGGTGGGTGCTGTCGTGGTGATGAGGAAAGCAATGGTTGCTCTTGACCTTTAAAGTTGTTTACTGGAGCCACAACAGCACCACAATTGCCCACCCAAGTGTCTTTTCTGGTGATGGTATCATGAGTTTTTGCTGTCGTGGTGATGAGGAAAGCAATAGTTGCTCTTGACCTTTAAAGTTGTTTACTGGAGCCACACCCAAGTGTCTTTTCTGGTGATGGTATCATGTCAGTTTAGGCTGGGAAATAATTATGGTTTTAATAAATAAAATATGTAGATTCTAATGATGACTGGGTCCATAGTTCATTTCCAGGTATCTACAATAAAGATCTTTACAAGGCCTCACTGAAACCCATTGGTCAATTCTAAACCTTCACTTTTATTTAACACATTCTAAAAAAATTGTAATGTGTTCAATTTATCAAAAAACATAAAGTGGTTTTAAAAATCTACTGCTAACGTGGAGATGACGTGTAACACATCAAGCTATACATAACTCCAGGGCCGGCTCCAGGTTTCAGTGGGCCCTTTGGGTGACAGAGCCTCAGTGGGCCCCTTTGTAGTAAATTTGTGTAGCGGAATGGATTCTTTATATACAGCCTCTTTACCCCCTCCCCCAAATTAATTATATACAGACCAGGCCCCCTCACCACCCATAGTTCAGCGTGTCAGAGAGCTCCGATCTCAGAGGTATGGCTGCTGGGGGTTAATGCAGGGTGATGCAGCAGGGGTTGAGCTTTCTCCCTCTGCCCCTTCTCCTTCCCTCCTCAGGCAGGGTGTTATTCCTGTGGGGTTCCCTGTGGCTCCTTCTCTTTCCCCCAATTGCCCACCCAAGTGTCTTTTCTGGTGATGGTATCATGAGTTTTGCAGTTAAAAGATAGATAGATCTTGTATGTTAAATAAGTATTTGACATGGTAACAAGTCTCTGAAATCCTCTCTCAGTGGGTGCTACCGTGGCGAGTAACTATTGCTTTCTAATAGGAAACTCATAGGTGGCTTAGCTCTGAAAGTGTGTTATACCTTTGAGAATGTGTTGCTGAAGCAGGTATTTGCATTCATTTTGTGAGATGCATCTAAGCGTCTGTGTCTTTAATTTAGTTATTTCCAATGTTGAAATGCGGGTTTCACTTAGAAAGTAAATGATTACACATGATTATACAAAAAACAATGAATGCATAATCGGTGACTGATTCATGCAGTGTTAAGAGAAGTACTATTTTTAATTTTGTCTTTTCAGTTTGAGAAAAAAATGTGGTTCTTTTTTATCACTGTAACCATGGAATTGGTGTAGAAACTAAGCTGCATATATATTACAGCTCAATATTTATTTCTCACAAAGTAAAACCTTCCTTATTGCATAATTTCACACGTCGGCTAAATTTTGTAGCACTGTCTGTCTAAATATTGTGTCACAGACAGACTCTTCCTCCTAAATATCAGCTTTCAGTTTAGGCTGGGAAATAATTATGGTTTTAATAAATAAAATATGTAGATTCTAATGATGACTGGGTCCATAGTTCATTTCCAGGTATCTACAATAAAGATCTTTACAAGGCCTCACTGAAACCCATTGGTCAATTCTAAACCTTCACTTTTATTTAGCACATTCTAAAAAAATTGTAATGTGTTCAATTTATCAAAAAACATAAAGTGGCTTTAAAAATCTACTGCTAACATGGAGATGACGTGTAACACATCGAGCTATACATAGCTCCAGAGCTGGCTCCAGGTTTCAGTGGGCCCTTGGGTGACAGAGCCTCAGTGGGCCCCTTTGTAGTAAATTTGCGTAGCGGAATGGATTCTTTATATACAGCCTCTTTACCCCCCCCCCCCCCCCCCCCAAATTAATTATATACAGACCAGGCCCCCTCACCACCCATAGTTTGATTAAATGCAGCCCCCTTTCCCCATATGGATTATATGCAGCCCCCTCCTCACCCCCAATACATTGTATGTATCTCCCTCCTCACCCCCAATACATTATATGCATTCCCCTCCTCACCTCAATACATTATATGCAGCCCCCTCCTCACCCCCAATACATTATATGCAGCCCCCTCCTCACCCCCAATACATTATATGCAGCCCCCTCTTGCAAGATGCATCAAACTCTGCACTTGTACGATACTTTCAAAGTGAATACAGTTCAATACCAGGTTTCTGTAGCTCGGGGTACTGAAAGAATTCTACCGTTCTAGAAACTTCTCCTGTCGGTCTCTGGCGGATTCCCATAGAGCAGACATCGGGAAGAGAAGCCTTTTAATAGATGTGTTAGGTTAGTGGCAGAGCAGTTCATTAGTGTAATTTTACCATCTATCCATAAATGGTGTCCCTACATCTCCCAATCTCCCAGGGCTTCACCTGACACAAGGTTCAATATTATACAATTGCCATACATACTCGAGTATAAGCCTAGTTTTTCAGCACAAAAAAATTTGCTGAAAACCCAAACTCGGCTTATACACGAGTAAAAACATATATAGGTTTTACCAGGGTTTTGTGGTAAAATTAGGGGCCTCAACTTATACTTGGGTCGGCTTATACTTAAGTATATACGGTAAATAACTTTTTGTCCCGCCCAGGATTTGAACCCACACTCCACCTGCTATAGAGATAAAAAGCCTCTATCCACTAGGCTATAAAGATGGATCTTCTCAGAGATCTCTCTTTATACCATCACATTATTATTCAGCATATAATACAGTTAAATTAAATGAATAAAACTATGTAAGACAAAAAAATGTGGACATGATGTCTGTGTGTAGTCCATATTGTATCCATTTTTTTTTACATCCATACACCATGCGTTATTTTCACATATGCAAAAAAAAACTGATGGGTTCCTGATCTACATCTGGCCTTGCCCAGTTGTTTGTCTAGCAACATTCGAGAAAAAAACTGTCGGCATTTCTATGTCTTGCATGTGCAGTCCGTATTTTTGCATATTCATTGTGTTCTATGGATGCATGGTCCACATGCGAGACAAAATAGCGCATACTGCAATTTTTTTCTCACTGTCTGCACATCCGTGAAACCTGTCTAAATTTTATATTAACCCTTTAAGGACCTCGCCCTTTTTTGTTTTTTCATTTCCATTTTTCACTCCCCACAATCAAAAATCTATAACTTTTTTATTTCTACACATACAGAACCTTGTGACAGCTTGTTTTCTGCGTAACAAATTGCACTTCATAGTGAGGTTATTTATTATTCCATGCCGTGTACTGGGATTTTTAAAAAATTTCAAATGTAGTGAAAATGGGGAAAAACCCCATTTGCACCTGTTTTATTGTGGACTTGGATTTTATGTCTTTCACTGTACACCCCAAATGACAGGTCTACTTTATTCTTTGGGTCGTTTGCGATCACGGTGATACCAAATTTGTATCGGTTTTATAATGTTTTCATACATTTACAAAAATTAAAAACTAGTGTAGATTTTTTTTTATTTTGACATTTTCTGGCACTAATAACTTTTTCATGCTTTGGTGTACAGAGCTGTGGGTGGTGTCATTTTTTGTGACTTCTGATGAAGTTTTCAATGCTATCATTTTTAGGACTGTTTGACCTTTTGATCACTTTTTATTGATTATTTTATTTTTTTCAAAATGGCAAAAAGTGCCATTTTTGTCTTTGGGCGCTATTTTCCGTTACGGGGTTAAATGCAGTGAAAAACCATTATTATCTTTTGATAGATCATGCATTTTCGGATGCGGTGATACCTAATATGTTTGCAATTTTCACTGTTTACTTATTTTTATATCAGTTCTATGGAAAGGGGGGGATTTGAATTTTTAGGTTTTTTTATTATAATTTTTTTTAACTTTTAACTTTTTTAAATTTTTACTTTTACTATTTTTTAGACTCCCTAGGGTACTTCAACCCTAGGTTGTCCGAGTAATCCTACGATATACTGCCATACTGCTGTATGGCAGTATGTGGGGATTTTCCTCCTCATTCATTACAATCTGCTTTCAGCACATTGTAATGAATGTGGAGTTATGTTAATGAAAGGGTTAAAACAAGACAACCTCGGGTTTTCGGAAGACCCAAGGCTGTCGTGGAGACTGATCGCCACTCCCTGATGACATCACGGGAGCGATAATCCTCGGCAAAATGGCCCATGCGCTGCCCATGAGCCCTCTCCATTCACCCACGGCCGACCCATGAAGTGCTATTACATCACTAGTCGTGAAAGGGTTAACATCACCAGGATAACCTTTGAAAGACATATACAACAATGTCATAAAACACTAAAGCTTTAATGGCAAAACACTTTTTGAATGTTATTGATGGCATGTGTTTCAATGGAAATGCGTTTGCGATCAGACTGAGCCACGACCCCAGACGTTTGCATCACCTTTCCAAACTCAATCTAAACGCCCCATGTGACCGCACCCTAAATTCAGATAATCCTTTTTTTATTTTCTTGAAAATATCGAATTGAGTATCTCAATACTTTTCTGGTTATCGCATCACACTCAAAATTCTGGTATCGGTGCAACCCTTGTGTCAGGTGTCTTAAAGTTTTCCCAGCAAAAGCCACAAACATGTAATCACCTAAACTGAAATATATATGTCCATTCTACATATAACAGGATAGTTACTATTACACATAATGAATATGCACAGTTAACTGTCAACAGCTTTATGTGAAAAAAACATAGAGTAACTTGGTTCCCTCTTCAAAAAAGTGCATGTGATTGCTAAACTTTACAGCCCCTATGTGCATAGGGGAAAGAAGGACCATTTGCTTTGTTTCCCAACTACCATATTGTGAAGTTAAATACTTGTGACAGTATATTGTTCTTATGTGTATTATAATAGTGGCAAAGTACTAGAATTGTAGTGGAGGTATATATGGCACCATTTGTGATCCTCATGTGCATATTTTGCCCTGTTGAAGACCCCGGCTTCATAGTATCATAGTATATAAGCCTGGAAAAAGACGCAAGTCCATCAAGTCCAACCTTTAAGAATTAAATAAATGTTTTATCCCCATAACCCGTGATATTTTTTCTCTCCATCCTTGTTTGCCTGCCCTGACAATGGGCCTGCATCTTGGACTCATTTGTTGTCTGACTGCTAGATTACCACCTGCACTGAAATCTAGACAGTCTGTGAATAGGCCTAGCTTGTCCCATGATTCTTCAAACCAATGTCCCCTTAGCTTCCTGTGCCATTTGCTAACTACACTGAGACCACCAAAGTCAAACTGATTAGATATCACAGCGGACCCTTAACCCATGTTAGGTTTAGAAATATATAAGCCATTGGATGATTTTTCAGCCTTTTTGGAGAGGGTTCAAAATGTATGGCCTACTCTGAAAATTAATGACTATATATTCTGAACTATGAAATCTATAAACATAGTAGTCATGTAGTTTCAAATCTACCTTTAAATTGCGGAAATTGTAGGTGCCCCAGAATGGAAGATATCCATAGTAAAGTCAGAAATGCAATTTTCAGCTCCCGCTTCAAACTGTAACTTTACCTGTGGATATCTCTGTGTCTCTGGCACATAAAATGCTCATTACAGCAAATTAATGTCATTTTTTTAAAAAAAATTTTATGCGCGTCTCGTTATACATCACACAGCTCTGATTATTCGCTATGATATAACGAGCCGTGCACCTGTGTGACCATGGTCAGAATTCTGTGCACTAGTACAAAGCATAAACACATTCCATAGAATGACAGCAAGCAGAGATCTAGAAATCTGTGAGGAATTGATACAGAAAGTATATTGAAAGATTGTATAACTTTTTTATCATAAAATCAATAACAATTATTTGCTAAAATGGGAATACCCCTTTAAGTGATATTAAAGTGGAGATTCTCATCTTTAAAGTTACCATGGTACAGAAACTACAGAAATGTGGCCCCTTACAGCCTGTCAAATGAAGGCAAAATAGAGGAGCATGAAGCTGCAGGATATAGGGAGCTGACAGATGTGATAGGCTACAACTGTCAACATTGACAAGAGGGGCTCATTATAGGAAAGTGCCATTGCTAGACATGAGACATTGTGACCAATGGTACTAAACGCAAGTTGCAAGAAAGTTAAGGTTTGGAAAGTTATGATGATGATCCTGAAGATGCTGAAATGTTTCTGTTTGAATAAATGTGCATCTTTGTTAATGGAAAAATGATCTAATCTTCTGAAAATTAGCTCTAAACTGTTTTTCGTAACAATAATATACAATACAAGACCATGGGGCAGATTTACTTACCTGGCCCATTTGCGATCCAGCGGCGCGTTCTGTGTGGTGGATTTGGGTCTTCTAGCGATTCACGAAGGCAGTTCCTCCGACGTCCACCAAATGTCGCTGCTGCGCTGAAGTTCCCCGAGGTCCGCTGGAGTGCACCTTTCTATACTTGGTGAAGGTAAGTGCAAATCCAGCGACACTTTTTTTTTTAAATGCCGCGGTTTCTCCAAATCCGTCGGGTTATCGTTCGGCCACGCCCCCGATTTCCGTCGCATGCATGCTGGCGCCGATGCGCCACAATCCGATCGCGTGCGCCAAAAACCTGGGGCAATACAGGGAAAATCGGCGCAAATCGGAAATATTCGGGTAACACGTCGGGAAAACGCGAATCAGGCCCTTTGTAAATGACCCCCAATGTCTTATTTTCCAGAATATATCGATTTAGCTGGATGCATCTGTTCACTTTGGAATCTCATTTTACTCCTTGTAAGGCTATGTGTGTTTGCACAAAAATAAAGGAAATCCATCAGGATTTCTAGAAACTCGTACATGATTTTTTTTCCCACTAAAAGAATTTTGGTGGATCACAAAACACATTCTTGTGCAAGCAGTCACTTTCTCATTGCCATTATTCTGTGTTATGCCTTATGAATATATAGATGAATGATACAAGTGTACTCGATGGGATGATCCCCACTTTAAAATGTTGTTAAATACTTAGTAGACCTCTATTACCGAGCACTATGAAATATCAGTCTCTATGCACTATTAACAATTGTATTGTATATTTTCTCTCATTGTTATACCTTGTCTGCTCAATCTCCCTTTTATACTTTTTAAGCTGAGGGTAAAATACTCAGAGGATCTAAGTGGGAAAAAATATAATGTAGATAACACATTTCTACGATTTAGGAATATGAATGTGCCCAAGAAAATTGCTTCTTTTTGTCATTTCATGCTCCAATTCATGCATTAAACTAAATGGAATGGTTTCTAGAGTGCCCGATTAGATCATTTCTAAACTACCTGCCTAATGCATTGTGCCACGTGCAAAAAACGGCAGCATAATACAGCTCTCCTCTGTAATATGAGTCACAAAATATCCATCAAATTTTAGACACGTATTTCATTTTAGATCCATGTTGTGATACTTACACTGTGTTCTCAATGGTTTTCCGGAGGAGAACACTGGGCTTGTTTTTGTCTACATTGGCTGACTTGTCAACTAACTCCAGAGCAGAAGTAATGAATATAGCAATTCACTGTTCTGATGTTTGTAGAGTAAGGTCATCTGCTGTTATCTGGCTAATGACCATGAACTGGCCATGGAAACCACGGCTGGCTAAGAGGCGCCAATTATTTACGTGGAAACCCTGTATGTGATGTGCTGGGAAATAGACACAGAGAGTCATGGGTAATAAAGAGAAAATTGTGCAATCTCATTATTCTTTGTATAAATGTCTCATTACATATGCATGCACATTAGTCTCCCAGGTCCCCTACCTGTCAGCTGTTTTATCTTTGTGGTTGTAAAACTTTGATTTCATGAAAATTCTATAAAATTCCCAAAGACCTCGCAATTAATGCTGCGAAATATGCAAATACATTTTCCAGGATGGGACAAGGAAAATAATGACTCTTTTTGCTACATTTAAAGGCAGCCCTCTTAACATCAGGCATCACTTTCTAAAAGCCTAATGACGTGTGCGATTAAAGCCAAACTAGTATATTTATTCCTTAAGGAAAAGATTCCCAACTACAGGCAGCACTGTTGCAACGTGGTTGCATCTCTCTTTAGTTCAGGGAACTGGTTTGGCTGAGTGAGAGGCTATTGACTAGGGTCAGGAAGTATTAGTTCCAATTATGGTGACTTTGACCTAATGTTTTTTACTGCATTTAAGCATGGAAATTAAAAAGTAAAGCATATTCTAATTATTGACAAACTAGATAAAAGATGCATTGGTTTGATATATTCCTTCTAAAGAAAATAAATGGTTGCCCTAACCTCAATTCACCCGGGCTCGATCAATATGTACTTATAGGGGTACAGATTTTAGCTTCATACCAATATCTGAATGGTTGGCCTTTGACACACAGACATTATGTAAGTATCACCAGAGTCCACCGATTTCTAGGTCATATATTTCTAGTTCATATACAGGTGTTCCCCTACTTAAGAACACCTGACTTACAGACGACGCGTAGTTACAAACGGACCTCTGGTAATTGGTAATTTACTGTACCTTAGCCTTAGGGTACATTAAACAGCTATAACAGTTATCACAGGTGTCTGCAATTAAGTGTTATTGTTAATGCTGGTTCTTATGACAATCCAACATTTTTAAAATCCAATTCTCACAGAGACCAAAAAAATTAGTCTGGAGCTACAATTATAAAGTATACAGTTCTGACTTACATGCAAATTGAACTTAAGAAGAAAACTGCCTGTATTAATCAAAGTTGTGAGAATATACATGCACTACTTAATAAATTTGAATATTAGCAAAAAGTTTATTTTTCGGTAACCCAATGCAAAAGTTGAAACTCTTATATTATATAGATTTATTAAAAACGGAGTGAAACTTTTAAAGTGTTCATTGATGATTATGGCTTATAGCCAAGGAAAATTAAAAAGTAATTATCCCAGAAAATTATAATAATTAACCCAAAACGCCTGCAAAGGTTTCATAAGCATTTTAAAAGGTCCTTTAGTCTGGTTCAGTAGGCGAATCTATCATGGGGAAGACTGCTGACTTGACAGATGTCCAGAAGGCAGTCACTGACACTCTCCACAAGGAGGGTAAGCCTCAAAAGGTCATTGACATAGAAATATTCCATTAATATCAAAGCATATTAATGGAATGTTATAGAGGTTGATAACTTTAAAGGGGTATTCCCATCTGGGCAATCACATTAACTGAAATTCATTTGCCATATGTAAACATTTCTTCAATTGGATGTTATTTTAAAAAATGTTCCTGTGTGAAGATAATTTCTCATAAATGTAGCCATTTTATCCCTTAGAAACGAGATAGCTTCCTTGGTTACGGCCACCTCACAGTTTGGCAGATATTCGCTATTGAATCCTGCCTGACCTCCTGGCTTCAGCAATCATTACCACAGGACGGCTTTAGTACATGCAGTAACTCCCGGACATTTTATATACAAAAACATTTTGTTTCTTTGTGCAATCCCTCCAGCAGAGGTGGCCGTATACAGGGACACATTTATTTCTAAGGAACCACATGAGTTACATTTATGAGAAATTATCTTCACACAGGAACATTTTTTTAATAACATCTTATTGAAGAAATGTTTATATATGGCTGATTAATCAAACTGAATGTGAATGCACAGATGAGAATACCCCTTTGAGCACATTCCAGCAAGTAATTCATATTGTTTGTGTGATAAAAAGTTATACAATTTTCCAATATACTTTCTCCATCAATTCTTCTTGATTTTCTAGATTTCTGCTTGCTGTCATCCTAAAGGGTAGCTTCAGTGTTGACTTACTATAGATAAATACCAGTCCGTGGTTATGTGATGTCACACACAGCTCGTTAGCATCACACAGCTCTGATTACACTTTGTGTACGTGCACCTGGATGATATCACATGACCTTGGACCAGTGTTAATCTACAAGAAATGAAGTTTTCTGTTGCATGAAAGCAAGCAGAGATTTTCAAAATCGTAAAGAATTGATTCAGAGTGTATACTGGAAATTTGTTTTTTTCAACTTTTCAGTACACAAACAATTTCAATTATTTGCTGGAATGTGCTTAATGTGGAAAACTCCTTTAAGTGGAAGGGAAAAGTGTTGTAGAAAAAGGTGCACAATTAACCAGGATAACCACAGCCTTTACAGCATTGTAAGGAAAAGTCTTTAAAAGATTTGGTAGAGATTCACAAGGAGTAGACTGCTTCTGGTCCAGTGTTTCAAGAGCGACCAAACACAGATGTACCCAGTACATGGGCTACATTTCATTTGTCAAGCCACTCCTGACCAAATGCCAGAGGAATCTTACTTGGGCCAAGGAGAAGAAAGAACTTGAAGGGAACCTGTCATCAGAAATTGGCATAATCCACCACTACCATTATGTTGTCAAGTATATGAGCAGCTTCTAGGTTATGTATCTTTCATGGTCCAGTGTGGTGGCATCATCCAGAAAATCAACTTTGAAGTGAGATGTTAATGGGTTGTATAAAGTTAGGGAGTCGGAGGAGGTTAACACTAAATAAAATCCGGCTTTCCTACCTCTGAACACCTCCTCCCATGTGACTGACATCATGTGTCAGACTTTGTGAGATCTGGTCTATGATGTCCCTGGACTCAGGACCATAATTACAGTGACAGGGGGCGTTCTAGGGCAGGGAAAGCTTGACTTCAGTGTTAAACTCTCCGCCTCCTTGACTTCATAAAACCAATTTACATTTCACTTTAAAGTTAATTTTCTGGATGATGCTACCAAACCAGGTAATGAAAGAAACATCATCTAGAAGCTGTTCAGCTGCTTGACATCATACTGGTATTGGTTTATTAGGTCAATTTCTGATGACAGGCTCCCAAGGTGCAAGATGTTCTGGTCATTGAGGGGTTAATACAAATAAACAAAAAGGTATTATATGATTTTATTGTTCAGTGATCTAGAAGAAAGCATAGACATTCTGTGTTTATCAGGAGGCTATGCTACATAACACAGGAAACATACACTACAACCACTTTCAGGATGATATACAGTAAAAACTGCATGAATACTGGATGTTTACTTGTATATAAGAATCATGTCATCTACTTAACCATAACTGGTTGTCAGTAGCTTGTTCTCTAAAATCATATTGCGTAGACGTTTTGGGAGGGAAAGGACATGAAAAGGCAGCAGCTGTTCTTTACAGATGAAAATGCTAATGGTCCATTTTAGATTTTACTCTCATCATTACACTGAACTTTAACGTGGATGGCAATGTATCACATCTTGTGTAAAGGGAGACCCCTGCTGGATTCATGGAAGAGTGGATTTAAAATCATCTTCAGTGCAATATTTGAAATATCATTACTTCTCTCTTCCGATTCATTTTGCCGATTTTGACACTCGTACAAATAAATGTAGCAGTTGAGAATCAATACATATGGTTGCCTTCATTTTACATTGGTTAATATTTTAAGTATTCCTTATTTGTAAAAGTCATTTTGTCCATTTCTAACAAAGAAAGGTGGAACATTTATTTACAAATCTAGAGGAATACGATAGGAAATATGTTTAATAAACCAGTAAATTTTCATTATAAATGTAGGAGGATTTGGAGCAATTCTTCTGACAAAAAAAAAAAAAGTACAACTCGAGCACAAAAACGGACTCTGAATTTCCAGGTATTTGTCCGCTCTGGAAGTGAATGCCTTAGGGCTCTGTAGAGAGATTTCTCTAACGATCAATTTATATCTGTGCCTGTAACCATGACAAGGGGGCATCATCTACTACATTTAGAGGAAAGAATATTTCACAGTCATTACAAACACAGTTTCTTCACTTAAAGAATGGTGACTTTGAACCAATCTTTCAGAGCAGGTTGTCATGATTCATATGGCCTGCAAGGCTTATTTCAGAAAATATCATGTAACTAGCATGCTAGAATGGATTGGGCAGCAATTCTGATACAATAGTAAGTGCTATGGTTGGTTACATATTGGCACAGCTGTGTAATGGACTTTTAGAAATTCAAAAGTAATGGGATCAGGTCTCACCAGAGTCACCTTCCCAGTTATTTGTCCTGTTGTTGTCCAATTATAATGAAAAGTTACCACAGAAATAAGTTTGGATCATGAGATTACCGCTTCTTTTTCATGTACAGGTTGCTTGTGAGGTTAGTACTGAAATTTGAGAGCTCTCGGAATCTATGGTTCAATAAAGGTTTATTGATAACAGTATATAAACAAAAGTATAGGGACCAGGAGACCTACAAAGTGGCCAACATGTTCGGGACGCAGCCCCATAATGCAGCTCTCAGAAATTAAGTAAGCTCTAGATTTCACAAGGGAATGGGTCCCTATCATCAATGGTAGTTTTTCTGCCAGAGGGGCATTTTGGCTCTCAAGGGTACTTACTGGTATTAGTGGTCACTTACTATTCAACAAATTTTACATTCATGCATAGTACATGCACATATAACAAATATTACAGTATTTCATATCAGAGAAAAATGCATCCTTCTCCACTTCATCAGGCTCTTCTCCTACCGTTCCCTTCCACTTAACTGACTTTCGCTTTGATTTCAATCTTGGTCTTTACTAATATGCACTGCAATCTTACTGAATAATGAAATTACAGTATTTAAGAAGTCAGCCACTTTTCAATAAATCTCTTGCATTAGACATGTTTAGGTATGTTTATGAACCGGTGTCTATGCCTCCTGTGAAAGCTGGTGTCTTTTCCTTTTCTCAACGCAGCTGTCTTTTCTGTCTGTGCTCCAGGCTGTCCATGTAACTTCTCTTTCTGTGTCTCTCTTTTCATACATACTGACAGAGACTAGTAGAAGGAGGGGAGGAGGAGTCATACTCTCTTGCTGCAGACTCCACCTATTCAGCAGAGAGCAGAGAAAGAGACGCAGAGGGTCTGCACACAGTACAAATATAAGTAACAGAATGGCTTTTTATGGATTTTTATGGCACTGCAGTGTTTAAGACTTGCTTAATATAATACATTGTCTGTACTGTATAGAGTCAAAGAAGTTCAGCTCACCTTCTGTAGAAAGCCCCTTTATCGCACGGATAACGAAGTAAACCCCACGGGCTAAGGGTCTATGATCTGGTATCAAACAAGAAAGAACGATCCAGCGTCTCAGGGGGGTATGAAAATAAAACTTTGCTTTTATTGGAGTTCCAGGAAACATAAAAACATTAGGCAAGATACACAGCCTCTATTCTCATGGTCTGCAGGGAATGACTGTCTGTACTGTATAACATAAAGTAGTATTATGGCTTATTTTTCAAGTATCCTCAGAAAAGTATGCCTAAAAGTAAGGACGTGGTTTGAAAGATCTTGATTTGAAAGATCACCATACCCTAACTCTTGGGTAACAGCTATACCATATGGATACATGTATTGAGATACCTTTACTTTACTGGAGCTTTTTTAAAGTTTTTGTTCTTTCATCCAGAAGAGCATTCATGAGGTCAGTGCTTACTAATATTAGACAAGAGTGTTTAGCTTACAATATCTGTTCTATTTCGCCCACAAATATTTTTTGGTATTGAAGCCTGGTCTTCCTAAACTGTGTAAAATATTAAAAGTACTCAATTGTCCCTTCTCTGGCCTTCCCTGCCTCATTTATCCTTGAGAACACACAGCGATATAACTTGGAGAGGCTGGGTCCCATTTTGGAGTTCTGCCTGGGGCCTCTTTCCCCTTAAACAATCTATACACATTATACACATATTTATTTACTTGTACACATATACAGTTTTACATAAAGTATATACACACCTTAAATGCACGCATATAGTATATACACATCACACATAAACACCCACATAGAGCTTATACACATCACATACAAATACACAAACAGCATATACACATCAATCACCATATTATCATCAAATATACAAATACACACATACATTCATTTATACACTCATACACACACATGTATATACTATCAGGCAGTCTGCTTATTCCAGTGGGTGTTCGAAGCTACAGATCCAACCTTATGAAGCCCAGGAGCTTCTCACCACAGGGGGGAGGTATATAAGAGATTCCTATTCCAGCCATCATTCTTTCCCATCCCCTTTTCTGTGGAAGATGTGCACAATTAATATACATATTATGCTGCACAATTTGTATGTATATGATGGTGCATATCCTCAATTTTTTTGAGTGGCAGGTGAGGTGGCCGGGCCCAGTAGCAGATGCTATAACTTCTATCCCTGTAGATAAAACTCCTGAGCCCATATATCTATGCTATACCATATATGACACCTCCCTCCTATTGTTCTCAGAATGTTAACTTTCAAACTTCCCCTTACTGCAGTGATCCCCAACCTTTTTTGCCCAGGGACCAGCTGTAAACATACATTTTCTTCAAGGACCAGTTCGGTGGGGGGTTGCGGTCTGGTGTCATAGTTTCATAGCTAAAAATGTATATTTGAATGCTCCACCATAACTCCCTGTGTGCTTAGCTTACATCGTTCCATTTCCTGAAGAAGCACCCCAACTTGTATTGTCCTTTTCCCTGTAACATGCTCCCCTCCCATGTCCCCTTTACTGCATTATGTCTTCCCTTCATGTCTCCTTTCCTTTGCTTCCCTCACCATATGCTTCCAATGTCCCCTTTCCCACCCGAACTCTGTCAAAAACAAAAATACTTACCTTCCTCATTCCCCTGCAACAGTCTTCTCTTCCTTCCCTTCACTAATAGCATGATGTTATGACATCATGACGCTTGTCGTCAATAGAGCAGTGCATTATTTGGTGGGGCTTTTTTTTGTTTTACAGAGTTCAGGCGCGGCCCAGTACCAGGTGTTCCAAGGCCCGGTCTTGGGCCGCGGACCGGTGGTTGGGGAACACTGCCTTACAGTGTTCATTAGCTACTCTAATCCTACAACTTGGTTCTTTGTGCACAACACGTAACAACTCCTTGGCTTTTTTTTATGTTTGAACAATGTATCACAAGCATACTAGTCTGTCAATTCTTCACATATCCATAAGGCCTTATGTCATTCATAAGTCCATCTCCTGTAACAACTAAGTTCTGCCTGCTGACTCGACCAGACTGTAGCCGGGTGTCAACAGTAGTAAATTGTGGTCGGAGTTCCCCAATAATGGTAAAGCAGATAAAGTACATGCATTCTTCACGTTAGTCTATAACTTATACACAATCCAGTCATCCCTATTCTCACAAGTAACTTGTACAAGGACAGCTTTTTCCCTGCGTCATCATTATTATCTCCTCACACTTCTCACAGCTCTCCCTCCTACTGCAGACGTTAATCTATTACATATTGTACTCTTAAAAAGGAGAGAACAAGGCAGGACTATGAATATAAATGGAATAAAAATGATTGCAATCTTTATTGACATAAATTAAATGATAACACATGTACATGATAAAAAAAACATATAAATGGATGCAGGGTACATAAAAAATGGTGCACAGAAAAAAGCAGTCCTTACCAGGAAGAGGGTGTGTGGAGCTCCAATGTCTGGGGATGACTGCGTCCCCGATGTGCGTTCGGCTCATAAAGAGCCTTCGTCTGTTGTCTCAACTTTGTTTTTGCGATTGTCCTTTTGTTTAGTTTTTTTTCATTACTTCTCTGTTCATTGTGTATAAGATCTGCGTCACTTGAGAAAGCCTGTTATACCATTGCTGATGAAGGGACCTAAGCTGTCCCGAAAGATTGAAATTTCTTACCTTTTAAGGCTAGCACAAATATATCACAATCTCAAGAAGGTGACCTTATGTGACCTATCAAAAGCAACAGGAAATTCTCACTATCTGACATGAAATCAGAATTAACCATTGCCATTTTAAATCGATTAGGATTACCAAAATTATTATTATCTGCCAAATGCCAGAATAATGAGAGAGAGAGAATTTTTAAAGGCATTTTTATTACTTTCTGCAAAGTCAAAAGCTTACATATGGTTTATTAGTATTGGGTCCTACTGCCCTTAAACAGTAAGACTGTCACAAGCTTCTTACAGTAGTTGGCGCGTAATTCTGGCCTATTCCTCCTAAAAGAACAGGTGTAACTGAGGCATATTTGTAGGCCTCCTTTCTCACTTTTTAGCGTAACCCATATATTTTTAATAGGATTGAGATTAGTGCTTTTCGATGGCCACTCCAAAAAATTGTAACCAGTTTTGCAGGTCATTGTGAAAACTCTTTTGCACACAAGCTTTACCTGGCTGATATTTTGAGATGTTGCTTCAGTATTGACACATAGGGGCAGATTTACTTACCCGGCCCATTCGCGATCCAGCGGCACGTTCTCTGCGCTGGATTCGGGTCCGGCCGGGATTTATGATGGTAGTTCCTCCGCCGTCCACCAGGTGGCGCTGCTGCGCTGAAGTCCGCTGGAATGCCTCAAAATACACCGGCCTATCTTGGATGAAGGTGAGTGAAATTTTCGCGACACAATTTTTTTTTAAATGCGGCGGTTTTTCCGAATCCATCGGGTTTTCGCTCGGCCACGCCCCCCGATTTCCGTTGCACGTATGCCGGCGCCGATGCGCCACAATCCGATCGCGGGCGCCAAAATCCCAGGGCAATTCAGGTACAATCGCCGCAAATCGGAAATATTCGGGCAACACGTTGGGAAAACGCGAATCGGGCCCTTAGTAAATGACCCCCATAATGTATGTTCTTCATGATGTCATCTATTTTGTGAAGTGCAACAGTTCCTAGGCATAGTAACGTGAGTGTTTTTAAACTTTTGACTTAGTAAAAAAATATGTATCATTATTCTGATATTTGGCAAATATAAATAATTTTAGTAATCCTAATTAAGCTAAAATGGGAAAGGTTTCATTTCAGGTAGTGATAAAAACATTCATGTGTCTTTTTATAAATTGTATGTAAACTTCTGGTTTCAATTGAATGACATGCAACTTTTGCTGTGGATATAGTCCACAATCTGTGGTTTAAATGAGCTCATCATGCCTGGGCTTAGTTCGAAAATCATTCTGCCTATTTAGTCAGGTCCCAGTTTCCTTGGTATTATGGAGCTAAACAGTATCTTACACAGACTCAAAAACATTGTGGTCTTGTGCTTTGCTTACTGGCAATTTCCAGGCTTTTAGTTCACCTTGTATATTCTTATTATACTACTCATATTTTATTCCATGCTTGTAACTTCCCTTCTTTTGTCATTAGATGAAGATGAAAATTTGTTGTGAGGCTGAAAATCCTGCAATGTTATTGACTGAAACAAGTATTGATTTTTTAACTGATAAAGCGCTGATGTCTTCCTCACCAAATAATTAAGTAATCTTTTTTAATTTACTTTACAAATAGGACAGCTAGATTTTGTTCAATGAATCACCTTTCAGTATAAAGTGTACAGAAGAATACACAGGATGTGGGGCCCCTCAGTTGGGCTCATTCCAGTGGAATTGATTGCTGTATTAATAGTAGTAAAACTCTCAAAGGATCTAGTTAAAAGTGTAATTGATCAATTTTACGTTAAAGGAATTCATTAGATTCATTCTGTGGCATGCTCCCAATAGTTGCTTTATTCTTAATGAGCCACCCATTAACTGTACATAAAAACTGATGTGTTAAATTGAAAATTGGTAAACTGAAAGAATTTTTTATCTTTGTATTACAGTTTCAAAAGGTAAAATTTTTCTCTTTACGTATAGTCCGTCAATAAATTGTCATTGTACACAGGTTATACTTTCCTTTCAAGTAAAAATCTCAGTGTTTTAGAAAAAAATAGTTTAGCAGGCTTCTTGTATGTAATCACAAAGCTTCATTATCTATAAAGTAGGTACAAATGTTTTTGTTTTTATGACCACCTGTAACATAGTGGATTGCGGATTAATTGACAAGACAGAAGGTATCCAAAATAAAACTGTAGATAACTTAAAAACCTAACTTTAACCCCTTATCAACGATGCTTGTTTTCAGCTTAGTGACCAGACTCGATATTTAGAATCTGATATTTGTCACGATAATTGGTCATAACTTTGGAACCCTTCAACATATCCAGGTGATTTTAAGATTGTTTCCTTAGACCATTGTACTTCATGTTAGTTGTAAAATTTAAGTGATACAATTTTGGAAAAATTTTGAAAAATTCTTCAAGTTAAAACAAATGAAATGTTCTGCTTTCCAGACAGATAGTTAAACTGCCCCAAAAGCTTGATATCATTTCCAGAATATCTACTTTATGTCAGAATGTTATTTTATGCGTTTTCTCATTTTTCTTGGATGTAATGAGGCTTAGAACGTTAGGTGCGATTTTTCAAATTTTCATAAAAATTGACAAAACTCATATTTAGAGGGACAACTCAGCTTTTAAGTGACTTTGAAAGGCCTAAATAAAAGTGAAGCCCCATTAATTACACCACTTTAGAAATTACACCCCTCAACGTATGTAAAACAACTTCTATTAAGTTTATTGACCCTTTTAAGTTTTTCAAATAGGTTAAAACCAAATGGAAGTACGATTTAGAAACTTTTGAATGTTTGGGGAAAATGCATTCATTCAGGCCAAAAATGACACTTTCATAATGAATTAAATGATGAAATGCTCTGCAAAGTTTGATGCCCAATTTCTCCCTAGTGTACCCATATCCCATATGTGGTGGTAAACTACTGTATGGGTGCATGGCCGTGCATAGAATTGAAGCCGCGCCATTCAGAGCAGATTTGTATTGTCACATTGTGCTGGCTATAAAATTTTTATTTTTTTGGTATTGCAAACATTTGAGGGCTTATTATTAAAATGTACCATTTTGGGAGTCTATAGCGCAGTGATGGCAAACCTTTTAGAGACCTAGTGCCCAAACTACAACAAAGACCCACTTATTTATCGCATAGTGCCAACACAGAAATGTAATTTGTGATTTATACTCCCTTCTCTGTCACAGTTTTCATTGATACCAGCACCTGAGACTGTCACTTTAAAATAGCTCTGTGCACAGCTAGTCCTGGGCAGTCTGGGACTGCAGGAAGATACCTGGAGGCCTCTCTGGTGATGGCCTGGGTGCCCACAGAAAGGGCTCCGAGTGCCACCTCTGGCACCAGTGCCATAGGTTAGCCATCACTGCTATAGCGTATTCATGAGATTTTATTAACTATTGTAAGAAAGACACACACAAAATCATAAATTTTTATTTAGGATTTTTAGTGCTTCTTTTTTCCCCTGCTCGCCATAACATAAAAATAATATTTTATCTTTATTCTCTAGTTCACTGCGATTACGGAGATGCCTCATTTATATAGTTTTTCTTATCTTTGCTCAATTTTATTGAGCAAAACCAATATTGGATAAAATCACCAACATTTTTTAGGGGCATAACTTCTGTATTTTTTCTGTTGACAGATCTGGTTGAGGACTTATTTTTTTGCAAAAAGAGGTTTTGTTTTCTGTCGTATCATATTAGGGCACGGAACTTTTTTGATAATTTTTTGTGAGGGTATTTGATGAAAAATTGTATATTATGGGAAGTTTTTCGTGGTTTTTTTTTTTTTTACATCAATCACCAGCGGGATCAATATTGATTTAGATTTATTGTCCAGATTAATATGGACACGGTGATTCCAAATATGCACTTTTTGTGTGGGTTTTATATACTTTATTTGGATTTTATATGTAACTGGGGTGATTATGGGACTCTATTTTATTTATTTAATTATATTATAAAATTATTTTAACTTTTTTTTTTTTTCTACACTTGGGCTTGAACAAGCGTTCCTCCGATTGCTGGTTCGAACCATTACACTGCAATTGTATTACAGTGTATATTGTAAGTAACTGAGCATACTCCGTTAGTTATATCAGGGTCCTGCCAAGAGGCGGAATCCACGGTGGACCCTGTGGCTACAGCAGGAAGGATTGGATCCCCCACTAAGCTCTCTGTGGGGGTCTGATCCACGGGGGACACACTTAAACACCGCAGTCATGCTTGACTGCGGCATGTAAGGAGTTAAACACCTGGGATCAGAGTTTCCCAATCCCAGGTGTTAGTGCCGGGTATTGGCTGTGATGAAATCCAACAAAGCCTAGCTCTGGCACCAGCATGACCTGATGTCCCACAATTTTCTTCTGATGCTGCAAAGTAGAAAAGGTGGCGTGTGAGAAGAAGTACTCTTAATGGCCACGGTAAAAACCCAATATGGTGGTCATTAACTGGTTAAAGGAGTTTTTTTGGATAATGAAATTGATGACCAGAATGTCGAACCACCAACAATCAGATATTTCATTATTGGGACCACACCATTGTACTGACATAGGAGAAAACAGCCCTATACAATGCAGCCCTGGGTTTCGTACAAAGGGTTTGTACTTAAGTTGAATTTTTATATAAGTCGTAACAGGTATATTTTATAATTGTAGCTCCAGACAAAAATTTTTTTGTCCCAGTGACAATTGGATTTTCATTTTTTTTTTTTTTGCTGTAATGGTACCATGAATTATGAATAAAGCTACATTACAACTGGTCATTACAGCCTGGGACTAAAGTAAAGCACCCAGAGGTCACAGAGGGCAGAGAGAATTCTCTGTAACGAAAGGTCGTCTGTAAGTCAGGTGTCCTTAATTAGGGGACCATCTGTATTTAAACCCTTGTAACTTTTTATTTCTTGTATCTGGCCCCTGCATCCCAACTATACCATTATATCAACAATGGTTGGGGTTTTTATCCAATGTTAGTAAATCTAAGAAGACTATTGGATAGGCCACACATTCGATAAACACACAAACAAGAGCCAAAGATGATGTGTGATTGCCTTAATAGAGCTAACTTGTTAGAAAAATACACATATTACTTTTATTGAACCTCATTATCACAGACACAAGATAAAAACAAAACACGTAGCCATGTGAATCCCAGCTTAGACGGTATATTAATGAATGCTGAAACTAAACTCCCCATCTCTGCTTGTTCTTGCCTATCTCTGGTGCCAAATGTTCATGGATGCTAAGCAATGGGGACTAAAGGCTAGTAAAGGGGTGCCAAAAATCTTGGTTACACCTAAGCCTGCAATACATCAATTGTCACATAAACCATAAGTCACCCATCAGTGTATTGAAAACTCTAAATGGAAAGGTATTACCAGTACGTTTGGGGAGGTGGCTGGCTGCCCCACGCATTCCTCCACCAAGCTTCGTGGCTTCCTGAGGCTCAATGTTAGAAAAGGTTATAACCATAGATGAAGCGTGATTGCTTTTTTTAGGTTTGGCCCGGGTTTTGGATGTATGGTTGTTTGATATGATATTTGCTTGTTCATGCTCGTCACGCTGAAGCAGCAGGCTGTGGAAGTTGGGATGTGAGGATATAATGTTTTAAAATTTCCAGTCTTTTTTTTTTAATAGCAGGAATTAGTTGCATATACATTTGTGTGGTAAACCTTGATAAAACAAGAAGACCAGATGCTTTCTATAGTGAGGGTGTAAATATTTAATTCATTTTGTATGCTTTCCTAGTTATGCTTTGGATTCTATGAGCCATGAGTGGCACTGCATTATGGTTCTTTTTCTCAAATATATTTGAGCCTCTTGAATGCCACCTATGTGTTCTATTCACTGTGACTCCAAAAAAAGTGCTCCCAGAGTAAATAATTTAAAGGAGTCTACAGTTTACAGTATCAGTGCCAGATGCAACAAAGATTGCTAAGCAGTCACTTGGATGTGACTATTGTGCTATTTTGGTTTAAGGATTAGTCTGTAGGCCAAAATATGGTTATATGGTTTATTCCCTTATATTGATCGATATTTGGTGTTAGAATTTTACACATGCAAAATTTTTTTCAAATTGGGATGTTTTTTTTTTTTGTTTTTTTTTTTGAGTTTTTAAAAGGCTTTATTAAGTATATATGTAAAATTACAAGTCCAGCTCCGTTAATATGTTAAACACTTAACGTCAAACAGAGATGTTATAAACATTGAACAAAATATCACTACTGTATAGGATACGCATCTCATACATATCTATTGCTGTTAACTTATCACATAGACTTAAGAAAACAATTCTATACAAGTTAACTTTTCAGATGGACTTATTGAAACCCATATTTATTCCCCTTTCCCCAGACCCACCCCACCACCCCACGCTGGAAGTGTTCTCCACTCCCAAAAAAAAAAAAAAAAAAAAAAAAAAAAAAAAAAACCCCGACTCTATGCCTTCCATTGGTCCCAGATAAGATTCAGTCTACTTCCTTTTCTAAATCGTTTTTCAAAAGCGCATTCATATGCACTGATGCGATCGACTGTGTTTTCCCATTCTTTTACTACTGGAGCTTTTGCTTCTTTCCAATGTCTAACCAAAACCACCCTTGCCACCAATAGAGCCTTCAGCACTACATCTCGTTTAGATTTTGTTCCTATCTTATCGGGGATTAAACCCATTAGGCCCAAGGTAACTGAGCGCGGGAGGGTACAGCTAGTCCGGGACTCAAGTATCTCAAAAATCTTACCCCAAAATTCCCTAATCTCTGGGCATTCCCATAGAACGTGGAGGGTGTCTGCATTCACATTATTACATCTGAAACACTTAGAATTGTCCCTAATCCCTATCTTGAACATTAACTGTGGTGAAAGATACGTTCTATATAAAATATTCAGTTGTACACATCTATGATTTATATTAATCGTGCTCCTAACCACATTTTTGTATATTTCTTCCCATTGTTCATTAGTGATCTCACCAACCTGCCTTATCCATTTACATTGACTAATGTGCCCCATCTCTTTATCAATATACTTTCGAAAGAAATGATAAATTCTCGCTAAACTTTTTGGACGAACCCCCCTTTCTAACATAATTATAAATGTGTTACACCCCTCAACCTTTAACCTTACCTTGTTTTTTTCTTTACTATACGCGTGTAAGAGTTTACAATACCTAAATTGATCTCTATCTCTTAAAATACCAACTTCTACCCAAAATTTAAAGGTGGGGAGTTCCCCGTGCATACCCAAGTGCTCCAGAGAAATAATACCTCTTTTTTCCCAAAACAGGTAATCCTCTATCTTATACAGCTCTGGGAAATTGACATTCCCCCATAAGGGAGTAAAGGTAAATCCCCCTTCAATTCCAAGCAACTTCCTTACTTCTCCCCATGTGTTCACCCAGAGTCTAGCCAATGGGATTTTCCCAGCCTCCCGGCATTTTAATTGACCCGCCTCCAGTAGTGCAAATAGTGAATTGTACCGTCGATTAATTTTCGTGGAAAAAATTTGAAAAAGCGTGCTATCTTTATTTTCTATTATAAATTGCATCTGTGCTGTGTGAGAAAGTGAGAGGTGTTGTGTGGGAAAACCGCTATCTGTCCTACAGGCAGATGAAATGCTGGTGGTAAAAGCCCTGGGTTTGTCTGCAGTAACCCAAGGGTTAATGCAGACATGATAAGCAGGAATAGTCTGTTTTGTCTGTGTTGGCCTAGCTAACACAGACACATTTGTAATGTCCGTACTGGGCCTGCTTATTATGGAGTAGGGGTAGGCTGGTAGTGGGACTCCTACTCCACCCGGGCTTCGGTCCTGGGCTTTTGTATAGCCCACAGGTGCAGGTCACAGGCCTCGTTAGGGTCTGATTTAGTCTGCAGGCCAGAAGCAGTAGGAGAGGCCCTACCTGGAGAGCTGAAAGCGAGATTGCATTCTCACAGCAAAGGTAACTGAGGGTCTCCTGTCTTGCTGCTGGCCAAGAGCGTGTGCCAGGCAGCCTGGTACCCGGATAGCTAGGGTCCTCCAAATGTATTAGACAGCGCCTAGCCGGGCAGGAATTACTTTTATAATGTTTTTGCATGTGCCTAAGCCAAGGCTGAATTTGTGTTCTGTTTTGCAAGTGTGAATAAACACTTAAGTTGGACTTTTAAACCTGCGTGTGTCACTGCTTCCTGCACTGCTACCTGTCAACTACCAGAGCAATTCCCCACAGCTGCTAGAAAATAATGGAAAAAAGACGGAAGAGATAACCCTCCCTTACTTTTATCCCTCATTAGTACTTCTTGTTTGATGCGTACCCTTTTCCTCCCCCACAACAGTTTATTTATGATTGCCCGCATAAGGGCAAACCATTTCTTGTCAATCCAACAGGGGCAATTACTTAATACGAACAGGATTTGGGGTAGTACAATACATTTAATTAGCATCACCCTCTCAGCTCGGTTTAATGGAAGAGAGCTCCGTGTATTTACTTTTGTCTTTACTTTTGACAAGAGCGGGACCACATTCAATATCATATAATCTCTCACCCTAGGACTTATTTTTAAACCCAAATATTCCAGAGATTTCGCTGTCTTCAACTCTAGATGTTCCAGTTGGCTCAAGGAATCCTCATCTAAAGGCATCAGGATGGATTTCTGTACATTTATCTCGAAACCTGAGTATCTTCCAAACTCATTGATCACTTTTAACACTTTCGGAACAGACGTCGCTGAATCTTTTAAGCAGAGAAGGATGTCATCCGCATAGAGCATGATCCTATCACTCGGTCCTCCATATCCTGCCCCCATAATCTCCTCACTTGCCCTCACCCTTATTGCCAGAGGCTCAATAAAAAGAGCAAATAATAAAGGAGACAGGGGGAACCCCTGTCTCGTACCCCTTGTTAAAGAAAAAAACGAAGAATAATCTCCATTTACTCTAATGCAAGCCCTCGGAGCAACATAAAATAATTTAATCCAATGCAGAAACTTTCTGCCCAAACAGAATCTATAAATCACCTCCCAGAGGAAGTCCCACTCCACCCTGTCGAACACTTTAGAAGCGTCTAACGACAGAATGGAGCGGGCACCCCCCAGGCCCAACTGCAGACTCGCAAACAATCATCTAATATTTGTACTAATGTGGCGCCCTGCCACGAAACCACATTGATCTTTATGTACAATTTCAGGGACCACCGTTTTTAGTCTATTCGCTAGTACTTTGGCTAATAGTTTGGCATCCGCATTTAGGAGTGATATCGGGCAATACGATTCCCTCTCTAGTTGATCTTTATTCTTTTTATGTATCAGGACTATTCCTGCCTCATACCACGACTCCGGGAGCTTACCCCTCGCCTGCGCGTCCTCCCAAACTTCGGCCAAGAGAGGAATTAGAATAGACCCAAATCTCACAAAAATTTCCAGAGGTAACCCGTCCAAACCCGGTGCAGCATTGCGCCTGGAGGAACTTAAAGTATCCTCGAGTTCTTTGACAGAAATGGGTTGGGATAGCAGATTGCTCTTTTCTTCATCTAATTTCGGAAAACTAATCCCATCTAAATACTTTTTGATATTATCTGAAGTGGCCTCTAAGTCAGATGAATAGACCGAAAGAAAAAACCTCATAAGTTCGTCCTTAATCTCACTTTGGCTATACACAATCTCCCCCGAGCTATTCCTAATTGTTTTTATTCTGTTTATCTCCTGATTTTGTTTTACTTTCTGGACAAGTCTTCTTGAGGAGAGTCCACTCTCACAGTGGGCCGACTGATTCAAGAAGAATTGTTTTTGAATAGCTTTATTAGTAACAAATTTATTATACCTCTCTTGCGCCTGTATCATGTTACCTAAACTATTTTGTGCTTTATTCTCCTGGAACGCCTTCTCCCACTTTTGCACTTCTCCCTTTAACTGCTTTTCTTGTTTTACAAACTGCCTTCGTAAATATCTCACTTCAGAGTCTAATAGACCTCTCAAGAAGGCTTTCGTCGAATCCCATAATAAACCATACTGATCTATCCCTCTGTTTACTGTGATAAAATGGGACAATTCACTCTTTAACTTATCTTCATCCGAGATAAGTGACAGCCAATGGGGATTTATCTTCCAGAATCTACAAGAGGTTGTGTCCACCCCGGACATCTCCAGCACTATCGGGGAATGATCAGAAATCGAGCGATTATCATATCTCATCTTTTTAATTCGCCCCAAGACTGAATCATTCCCCAATACTAAATCAATCCTGGATAAGGAGTTATACGAGCGATTAAAACATGAATATGCCAATTGATCCCCCGCAATATATCTCCACACGTCTGTCCATCCTATTTCCTGGCAGAATCTCGCGAACTGAGTAGCTCCCGTTACCCGGGAGACTGGTTGATCCCTCCTCACCCGGTCTAAACCGTCTGAAAATACAGAATTGAAGTCTCCTAGTGCTAACAGCGGGCACTCCCCTACTCTCTCTGAAAACTTAATAAGCTGTAAAAGTACTTCATATCTAAAGGGCGGTGGAATATAAATCCCTGCCACTACGCATCTCGTGCCTTCCAATATGCCATGCAGAAAGACAAATTTACCGTCGACGTCACACTGGTAGTCCAGGACCTGGAAATCAATAGATCTATGAATTAATATCGTAACACCCCGAGAAAAGGACGAGAAAACTGAACTATATGACTGGCTTACCCATCTTCTCTCTATTAAACAAAGCGTCTCCTTCACAAGATGGGTTTCCAGAAGGATTACTATTGCAGGCAATTGTTTACAAATATAATTAAAAATAATACATCGTTTCAATCGATCCTTCATCCATCTAATATTCCAAGCGATAAATCTTATAGCTGACATCTCTCACCCGTAGCAGCGAAACAAAAAAAAAAAAAAGGGGATCCCCCCCCCCCCCCCCCCCCAATCCCACTTTCCTTCCATTGGTAGACCCCCCCCCCCTAGAGCCTCTCCGTCCCCCTCCCCCCTTTCCCCCCGAATGCAAAACAGCACTAATAGAATGACCGTATATTCTATTTCAGAGCCCCTTCGAATCCAGCCAATCAGAGGCTTCCTCCGGGGTGGCGAAAAGTGGGAATGATTTTGCTAAATAACTTTAAGTTTAACTGGGAACAAGAGGGAGTACACAATGCCCTTTTCTCTCAATCTTTTTTTAACTTTATAAAACTTTTCCTTTTCTGTAAAGTCTCCCTAGAGAAGTCTGGGTACATGGCCACCTTCGCTCCTTGAATGGTCAGATCTTTATGTTCCCGGGCCACCCTAAATATCGTGTCCCTATCCCTGGACAGGAGGGTTTTGCATATAATAGTACGTGGGGAGTTGCCGGGAACTTTTAATACAGGTGGTATTCTATGTGCGCGTTCAATTTCAAAGTTAGATGAAAGCTGTTCTCTACCTATTTTTTCAATAAGCCATCCTTTAATGAACTGAACTATATTTTCCCCCTCTTCCTTCTCCGGGACCCCTATTATCCGCAGATTAGCCCTTCTGGCCCGATCCTCCATATCTGTCAAACTATTTTTGAGGAACTCATTTTCCTTTTCCAAAGCTCCTGTTCTTTTCTTTAATGTCCCAAGCTCCTTTTCCACTATTACTATCTTCTCTTCTGTCCTTTTCTGTTTTTCTCTAACTTTATTGAGGTCTTCCCTTAAAAGAGACATATCTCCTCTCAAGGCCCCCACTTGCTCCGTCAATTCGCTAATAGCATTACTACAATTTTTTATGGACGCTATGGACGCTAGGATTTCTCTGAGCAAATTGGGATGTTAAGTCCTTTTTAATTTTTTTCTGAATATAGTGCTTTCTGACCAGATATAGTAGCAGATATAGTAGCAGTCCTCTCTAGAAAAGTCCGACCGATGTGTACAAGTGTAATGGTGGGAATGGGGATTAGTGAGAGTGTTTGGGTTTTATATTGAGAAGCTTTTGAAATGTTAATGAAATGGAAAAATAACCCTAAATGACAGTGTGGTACATCAGCAGCTACGTATTTTTGGCATCACTGCGGTTTCTCTTGATTGTAAAATACATTTGGAATACTTCCAAGGGATTATATTATCAGCAAATAGTTATTACTTAAAAATGGCAAAAGGTGTTCTGTAAATCTGGGTGTATAAAGGGGGGGGGGGTTGTTTTTGAAGCTGCCTCATGTCTCTGTTAAACAATTCAGAGTGTAGACAAATACATTGCCATTCTGCAGTGGTTTTCAGTCCTAAGAGAAAACTGCAGTTGCAGAATGTTAGCTGGCCACTACGAAGCCAATGTCAGAAACACGAACGCATTACATGCTGGCCTTCGCTGCTTGCTTTTATAAGTGTTCATGGCAGAACAGTAAAGATCAAAGCTATGCAATCTTAATCATATACAGCTCAACAGAAGGTCAGATATTATGAATGGTAAATGTAACGCAGCACAATCCAGTTGTGATGTTATGCTTAATTTAAGATTGTGAATTTATAGGTAGAAATGAGAATTTTTTTGAGGCAACAATAGCTTGCTGTCATTTCAAGTATGTAACCTTGAGTGCAGCCACGTCACAAAGCTTTTAACCAAAAATAAAGTGATTTGAAAGCCTATGTTAAAACAGTGTCATTTTAACTAAATAGCAGCCTAGAGAAAATGGAAAAGGGAACAACTCTGGCATAGCAAAGTGATCATACTCAATAGATACTGAACAACAACGATATGTTCCATGATTATTTGGCTATCACTTTGATAATCAGTCATACAAACATTTAGATAAATATTCCAAAACAAATAAACTTGTGTCACTACACCTCAACAATTGACATGTAGTACATGGTTTACCTTGCTTTTAGAAGAAAGATCACAAGTAAATGATAAACTCCATTCTGCAGTTTTTGTTTTTTTTCCTTAATCTCACTATTTTTTGTGTTTTTGCTGACTTTAAAGAGGACCTTTCCTCAAGTTTATAAATCAAAATTATAAATGACATGCCTTTGGCCCCACATCATTTTGGTGTCTATTTTCATTTTTAATTTGTCTACCTGTTCAAAAGATATGGCCATTATAGAGCTTTTCCTCAATAGGTGGACTGTAAACATTTATTATATCTGGAGGAGTGGGCTGTATGAAATTAAACGATTCTACCTAGTATACCTTTATTAATTAATGGGAGGGTACACCAAAGTTTCATTTGTTCTGTCTATGATGGTGTTTGTTGAGCATCCACCACCCAAAAAGTTATATTTATCAAAGCAGAGATAACAATAGCAACTGTACAAGTGTCTATTATGCTATTCTATTCCTCCCTAGGTAAATATACAGATCACTCATCAAATCTGATGTTACCAGAAGATCACTGTGATCTGTATATAACAGCAGGGGACAGATACCGTATATATACTCGAGTATAAGCCGACCCGAATATAAGCCGAAGCGCCTAATTTCCTTAACTGGAAAAACCTATTGACTTGAGTATAAGCCGAGGGTGGGAAAGGCATTGGTCACAGCCTCCCCAGTATATAACTAGCAAGCCCCCTGTATTATATAGCCAGCCAGCCCCCAGTAGTATACAGCCAGCCCCCAGTAGTATACAGCCAGCCAGCCCCAACTAGTATACAGACAGTCCACACTAGTATACAGCCAGCCCCCATTAGTATACAGCCAGCCAACCCCCATTAGTATACAGCCAGCCCCCAGTAGTATACAGCCTGCCAGCCCCCAGTAGTATACAGCCAGCCAGTCCTCTGTTGTATATAGCCTGCCAGTCGTAAAAAATAAACTCAGTACTCACCATTCCGACAGCTCGGCCAGCTCCGCTTCCACCCTCATGTTCGCGGCAGGTCCGCGACACCTCCGTTTGCAGCGCCTCTTCTTTCTTCAGGCCGGCGCCAGGACCACGACATCTCCATGTGCACGGCCTGGCTGAAAACTCGGCTTATACTCGAGCATATATGGTATATAATAGGGCAGATTTATAAAAAGTGTCCTCAGGTGAGACAGTGTAGGGTAAAACTAGACAGTTTTACTCTGCACCAGATTTATAAAGGTGTCTTTAACTGGATGATAAATCTGTCCTACCATACTATTTGTTGGCTTACTTTATGCCACAAAATTCAGAACCAATTCTGTCAGGTCAGCAATATTTCTGGGGCACGGACCCTTTTTTTAGGCCTCACCCTCATCTAGACAATGATAGCCATGGCTATTTGCTTTTATTTCCGGGTTGTGTGACTAAACCAGAATGCGGACGTCGAGTCCACTCATGAGTAGTGGCCTGCATTGCACAGTCCGGTCTGGGGGCTGGCGTCACCACCAGGCGACATCATTTGGACATGGGGGGGGGGCATTAAATATTCATCTATCTAACTCTATATGTGTCTAGGAGTTATTTATATGTATTATTGAAAATTTCTAACTCCTCCTTCATACTTGCTTGACCAAAAATACTCCTCAAAAATAGTGAAAGGAGTATTTTTACCCTTTTAGAAAAGTGTTAGTGCAACTTCTGAATCTAAGAAGCTAATCTCATATGCCAGTTTTCAACTATCCTAGTTTGGGATAGTGGCGATCTATAAAATGCTCCCCCAATAATTATATCTATCCCACACCATACCAATTTCCTTACTCAAGTACTTTTGTAAGTAAGATCCCAAATAATCGCTTCATTTTGCAGGGGAATAAAGCCTTCTATATAATGACCCCACACAATTTAGTCTTGGCTTCAGTAATCATCAAAATAACATGGATGAAGGCCCCATCCCTGAAATTTTGCATGATTTCAACTATATGGAAACCCCACCCGCCTCTCCTCTACTCCCAATCAAAGATTTAGACTTTCTGTGGAAAACAGAAAACGATTGTGAGGACACTATAATAATTAGATTGACCAGCATATTCCCTCCCTTGTTGTAGACTCCTGAAAACAGGGCAGTAAAGACCATGGAAAATTTGAAAAACCCACAAGGTATTTTTGTTCTTGTTAAAACAGAAGTGCTAAGAAGGTGTTTGATCTCATACCTATACCTTGCACCTATATCAACTGAGAGGACATTGGGACATTTTGGAACATTTCTCTGGCTGATTGGAGTAAAACCTTAAAACTAATTTCCCCCACTTTTCGTGGTAACTCTCAGCAAGAGGCCTCAGCTAAGATCATATTTAGATTATACTATACCCCTTCAAGGCTACATCTAAGGCCCTCATCTGAACACTTTAACCAAATTCCACAAGGCCTGTTATATTTGCTTCAACTCTCCCTGCTTTAAAACATGACCTCTAGCCCACACCCACCTCTTCCCTTCTCTTAACCTGATCTCTGATTCCCTCTACCTCCAACCTTCTGGATTATTGATTTTGTGTTGTGTGATTATATTGCGTAGAACACCTATGTGTCTGATTTTTACCTGTTAGTTGAATTGAAATAACTTTACATAAGTTGTTAACGAGAAAATTTGACTCCATCTACTCGTATTACCTCCATCTACGGGTATTACCTTGTTTATATCAAATATGTTGCAATCAGGGCCGATTCTAGCTTTTTTGCTGCCTGAGGCGAAAACTGAAATGCTGCCCCCCCCCCCCTTAAAAAAAATAAATAAATCCTAGCCCTGATCTCCCACACACTGAATATACATGCAGCACACACACAGCAGGCAGCAGCATATACACCGCATCATACACAGCATCATACACACACTGAATATACATGCAGCATACACAGAGCAGGCAGCAGCATCACACACAGCGTCACATACAGCATCATACACACACTGAATATACATGCAGCACACACACAATTGTGGAATGCCTGCCTCAGGGCTGGTCACAGCCAGGGGACACAGAGAGTTCAGAAGGGTCTAGATGCCTTTTAACCTAGAAGAAACATTGATGGTTATGTTATATAGCAGTGAGGGCGAACCTTTTCGAGGCCCGCCGAGTGCCCAAACAATAACAAAGGACCTGCTTAAGTATGGTCAAAAGTGCCAACACAGAAAATTTAAAATTTTTTGTGATTAGATATACTTCTTGTCACAGTATCATTGATACCAGCCCACTGAGGACACCATACAGCAGAAAAAAGAAGAAAATATCCCTGTGGTAGAGCTAGATGCTGCACTATAAAACAATAGCTCTGTGCCACAGCACGTCCTGGGCTTTCGGGGATGTAGGAAGATACATGAGTCATCTCTGGTGATGGCTGAGTGCCCACCGAAAGGGCTCTGAGGCCACCTGAGGAATGGGTCTTTTTTCAATGATACAAGAGGAACATGTGCATACCAAAATGACACATCTTTATTTAATTAAATACACAAAATAAGTAGTACACACAAACAAAAACCAATAAAAAACATTTATTTAAAAAGGAAACAAAGGTCCTCTATACAAAACCCAGGGAGGGTAGGGACCATGATACGGCCATCAGAAAGCACCCCCGCCCTACCCAGACCAAAACCATCAGCTGCAAATGGAAAATATATAACAGACAAGAAAAAAATAATGAGTCAGACAATATATCTATAGTATAAAGAAATGAGATCATGTAAGACAAAAAGATGGTCGAAATAATACCAGGCAAAAAGGTAAGGTCTTTTTGTCACCGTATAAAACTATGAAAATACTAAAATCAATTGAAAGGTGAAACTCACCAAAACTGACATTTCAACAATGATGTGTGTGCAGAGGACAGCGTCATCTACCCCCCATCTGAACAATGACCACAAGAAACAGTAGATAGCTAAACAAGTGTGTATTTAAAAAAAAAATTGGTCACAGCATCATTGGGATAGAAAACTATTCACACAATACAGGGTGCGCAAGAAGAAAGGCCAATGTAGAAGTGTAATACTCAATCCACCATTAAAATGAAGGCCCTGAAAACAGTACACATACTGATACAGCAAAGTAGTCTGTCCAAGGTGGGGAGCATTGGAAAGAAACCCGTCGTGTATCACCACCAGCAGTTGCTGTCTTCAAAGGAAAAAATGCCTCTGGAGATTTCTCCCCACTAACCAGTAAACGCCATGGAATATAAGATACAGGTCACTATGGATTGGAACTATCAGTTTGGTTATGCTGAAAAGACTTATATGTGCCACGTAATAGAAACAATTAAAATGTCCAATGGAATTGATTAAAATCCCCCCTATACCTTTGAAAAAAAGTGTAACGATAATCGAGTCCTTCCATGGGTGGAATAGGTTTATGGTACTCGAAGGCTCTACTAAAGGCTCAATTAGCGCTCCTTATTTTGCACACTGACGTGCCAGAAAGAAGGTTACATATACATGGGGGGTGTCTCGTTACTTGGAACTAAAACGTATTAAGTTACTTGTAGATACATTTCTTTAATTTTATCAGCTTAAGTGGGTAAATTTGTAAGACTAATTGAATGTGATAATGACGAAATTAGAAATTCAAAATAAAAACCCATTTTGATTTCATGTAAATACATTAAAGGGGTAGAAGCTTGATATAGCTTTTTGAGTAGTTTGAGGAGTAGTCGTAACGTCATAGAATATGGGATTGGAGGGGAATTCTATTACCGAATATCAGCTTCAAAAACTCTATAGAAATACAATTACCCCAAAATTAATTGAAAGCAAATTTATTTCGAACCCAAAAATTGAGATATAAAATTCTGACAATATGTGATCTTTTCTAACACCGTAATAAAAACAAAAGGACACTTATAAAATAGACACCAAAACACAAAGCAAAGATAAGATAGGGTTAATGTTAATGTAGTTAATTAGTTTGGAAAAAAAAAAGTTTTTTTTTTTTTTCAAAATGTTCTGTTTTCAGAAGATTTGTATTCACCAGAAGTTCCCACTAAATTGAAGACTACATGTCACAAATTTTTTTTTTTTAAACCAATTGGATAAATTCAAGTGTTCGAAAGGGTACAGAGATTAAAGCATCACTTTTGAAAAATAGGGCTTCGTCATCAAGGCACAAAGAGCTTGTCACTAAGGGAGTTAACTGCCATTGTAGCTGAGGCTCAGCCCGATTTTTTTGGATTTATGACATGCGTCGCTTTATAGTGGTATAACCCTTTTGAACAACTGTTACTATCAAAATGATCTGTGAGATTGTTGTTTAGCACACATGTTGTACTTAATTTCAGTGGTAAATTTTGGCTGATAAGTTTGCATTATTACACGAAAGGAAAGAACGAAAATTTACAACAATTTGCCATTTTCGAAATTCAACTTCATCGCGTTTATCATGCAGATCAGATTTAGCAAATAAAGTAAGTTGCTGGAATAAACATTTCCCATATGTAGTATCTTTTACATTTTCATAATTTTTGAAAATGTCTGGATAATTTATTTGACGTCCATCGGTTACAGATCGAATATCGCTTTTCCGGATTTGTAGAAAGTGACAGATTGGATTTACGGCTTGAATATAATTATAAAATATATATTATATAATATATATAGTTATTTTCAATAAACTCAAAACAGAAGTTGTTTCCAGGCACCCCAAAGACCATTTTTTTCTGTAGATAGTCTGATATTTCACACATAAGAGATTTGACAGAGTCACAACACAACTAATAAACTTTCAGCCATTCTTTCGATAAATCAATACAGGCAGAATGAGATTTTGCGCCTGGCTTGTTTGAGCTTGTGGGTTGACAAATTATAAGGTTCCATAATCTACATGTAGGCAGATATCTGGTGTGTTGGGTTTGCACTGTCAAAGCATAATGACAGTTAGGTAGGGGTCAATTGGGTAGAGACTGCCAGAGGAGGAGAATTTAAAATTGTCTCCTTCTCTGATGATGAGAAAATTATAGCTTCAAAATAAACCGATTAACAATAGTAAACATCCTGACAGTGTTATAAGGGGTTTTAGGCTAGGGATGCCCTGAATTTTAAAACCTAGCTGACTTATATTATCCTAGTAAATATCAAACCAAACATACATGCAGAGTTAAATATCGGGTTACTAGGACAACAAATTACCCTAACCAGTATCTATGAAGTGAAATTAAATATTAAATAGTAAATAGAGATGAAATCATAAGCTGTATGAACAGATTCAGTAATTTTTAAAAAAGATAATAAGAAAACCATTTAAAATAATAGACATCACTTCTAGCATCCATAACTAGTGCCGTAGCTGTGAAAACATATAATAAGAAATAAAGGAAGCTTTATATGTTTTGGTATTCCGAAGCCAGGTTAAATAATATGAAACTTTTGGCACAATATGTTGTGCACACACACAAATATTGTGGAAATTAAAAATAATCAGGTAAATAGACCCCCCAAACCAAAAAAATGTCAGGAGCAAAAAGGTCACAATAAACCTAGCGACATGCATGGATCTTTTTCCATATTTCATGGAAATGCTTCTTATTAACAAACACTTAGAAAAAACAACAGTGAGAATAATTAAGAAATTGACCACCTGCATGACCTCTGTAGTAAATAACTAAATAACATTAAGCTTAAATGGGGTGCTACAGTGCAGATAATATCACCGGGGGGCAGTTTTTTGCAGAAGGCAAAGACTGCACTGCCACCTACGATGAGTCCGCTACTTAGGCACACGGCTTAAATGCAGAAACATACAGGCCTAAATCTATTTTTGTAAAACTGCGGCAAGGACCAGCTTTAGTTGGAACGCTTATTGTTGCAAGATTGCACACTTTATTAATTATAACAGATTAAATAATTATGAACGGTATTAATACTGTTGCCTAGAGGCGATAAAGTTTCAGGATGTGCAAAAGAGTTGCATCCAAATTTTTGTTGATGGTTGTTCATCTCTGTAAAAAAGAGTCAAAAAAGAGGAACACACGCTGACACGCTCCTTTCGGTGCACAGTGTTTAAAAGTCTTGACAAAATGCAGCCGTGACAAAAACTGTGCAGCAGCAAACAAAAAATACATGTGCAAGCTTTGGTGTGTGAGATTTAATATAATGATACTGGAAAAGATGATGAAGTGGTCCAACTGGCAAAATTTGTGTGAATAACACTATCTAAAAAACAAATAATACACTATTTATTGAATTTTAGTTTGCCGAAACAGGCAAATATGGCAAATGAGTGGATGTATGTATGTAAGACATTCAAGTAAATGTATGGTAAAGGCAATCAGTGAGCGCTCAAGGGCTTCACTGTTTTACGCGTCTTAAGAAACAGAACCTTAGACAAAATCTCCTTAAAATGAACACACCTGAAATAAATATTGGATGTGTATGGCGTAGTCTAAAGTTTAAAGAGGACAAAAATCAAATATCCTTCATTTTGAACAGGAGGAGAAAGGGTCTTAAATCATGAAAGATGTATGAATTTTATCAGGTCTAGAAGTTCCACTCAAGTAATACTAGAGCTCAACATTTCTGTAGCAATATTAAAAAGGCACAAGGACTGGTGAATGAATTTTGGATGCTATAAAAGGGTAGTGTACAATTCAAGGTGTTTAGTTGGTTGTTTGTAAATCTATAAAAAAAAATGGCTAAAAGATTAATATTGAAGCAGGTTCTAATGTAGTCCTGAAATACAAATGTTAATATGAAATTACATCATAATCTAAGAAGTGAATATGAGAAAAAAATTAATGCAAAGAAATACCAAGCAATACAGCATCAAAGTTACTAGCCATACATAAGAATATTAAAGCAAAAATTCCCATCCTATCTATAAGCAAAGTATCAAAATTCAGGATAAGGAACTTCAGGAATATACTGTACAAGCAAATTAAAGCAATCAAAATAAAGAATGCTCAACTAGGGACACTTATCTAGATCCAGGCAACTGTGACGTAGGATAGATCTTATCTTGTTATCCAGTGGCCTACTTTCCCTTTAAATCAACTTTTATATTGTGCAATGGGGGTAGGAGTTACCATAGGTCGCTTCTCATCAGTCAACAGGACTGTTACATTCTCTTGTCCTCCCCCGGCAGGCCCTCAGCACTGGGGATACACAGGAAGTGAGCTCAAGGCACAAGCCTAGGAAGCAGGGATAAAGGGTTGAGAGAGTCTGTACCGTCGTAAGAGGGAGAGGGTAAGCCCTTAGGATCAATTGCATTTAATTTAAGGTTGATTTTAACAGTTGAGACCTGAGTAACAAAGCCCCCTTAAGGACGCAGTTTTTTCGCTCATTTCTCGCTTCCGCCTTCAAAAATGCATAACGTATTTCATTTGTTAGGTACAGACCTGGGTGAGAGAATTATTTTGCGTAACAAATTTTAACTTCCAGTAATGTTAGTTATTTTAACATGCCGAGTTAAGTGAAGCTGGAAAAAAATTCCAAAATGTGGAAAAACTTGAAAAAAAAAGTGAATCACGTTTTGTGGGCTCAGTTTTAACGACTTTGACGGTGCGCTCAAAATAAACAGCTACTTTATCTTTGGTTCGATGCGATAGACCGGTGTACCAAAAGTTTAGATAGGTTTTAATACATTGTCAAAATTAAAAGAATGTGTCCAAAAAAGGAAAAAAAAAGCATTTTTTTGCCATCTTATCTTGACGCTGAATAACTTTTTCTACTAACGTACGGGAGACATGTGTGAGGCGTATTGTTAATTTTTTTGCGAAATGAGCCGCGTTGTTCATTGCTACCATTTTGAGGCTGTATGTGGTGACATTTTGATAAACTTTTTATTCAAATTTTTAATGTGATGTAAAAAGGTTTGCCAAAAGTCGCATTTCGGACATTTGGGCATTTTTGCTCTTTCAGAGGTAACCCTCCGGCCCGTAACAGTTTTTATATTTTGATAGATCTGGGCATTTTCTAACGCGGCGTGTGTAGTGGTGATTTTTACTGTTTATTATGTTTTTATATCAGTTCTAGGGAAAGGGGGGGGGGGGTGATTTGGAATGTTAAGTATTTTACACTTTTAAATATTTAACTTTTTTTCTTTTTTTCCCCACGATCTCGTAGGGACCAGTGGTGGGGAAACCTGTGGCACTAAGAGCCCTCTCTGGGGGCACCAGGCCATCACCACAGGGGCCCCAGAGGAAGCACAAGGAGGCTCGTGTGAGATAATAACGAGGTGGATATGGGACAACCAAGAGAGGACAAAAGGTATCGTCATGGATTCCAGACAGCCTAAGGAGTTGCCGCACTATTAAGGGTTTTGTGTAGTGTAATACAGTTCTATGGAGATGTTATAGGGCTGCAGGGGAATTGGACAAACTGAATGTTTGGCATTCCACTGGCAATGAGGTTTAATGTGGATAAATGTAATGTTATGCACCTGGGGGCCATAATCCCAAAGGCAAAAAATATGTACTTGTGGGGAGTAGGTAAGTAGTAGGGAGAGTCCCTTGTTGAGAAGGACCGGGGAGGGTATAGTAGATCACATTGAATAACAGTGCATGTCAATCAGCTGCCTCTAAAGCTCGTCGGATATGGTCATGATCAACAGTGGAATGGTACCTCGTGATAGAGATGTAAATATTACCACTATACAAGGCATGGTTCGGCCCCACCTGGGAAATATGCTGTACCAGGTGGCGGAACCGGTCCATAAACAGGATGATGGAGCTGGAGAGGGTTCACGTAGAGACACCAAAATGGATTAAGGGGTATGGAGAGGTCTTAGTTTGAGGAAAGGAAAGATTACACAACTAGATTTATTTAGTCGGAAAAAGAGACGATACGAGGGGGACATGATTAATTATATAAATATATGATGAGTCCATACAAAAAATATGGTGTGGGAAGTTGTTCCAGATAAATCAAATCAAAGACGAGGAGGGACTGTCTACGTTTGGAGAAACACCAAGGGTAATCACCAGAGGCACAGGGCTTGTACTATGAGAACGTCAATTGTGGGATAGCCGCTCAGGCGCTTGGTCACAGCAGGGACAGCGGGAGAGTTCAGAAGGGTTAGAGGCCTTTTTACACCTAAATTAACATTGATTGTAGTGATATATAGGATCGGTTCCCCTAAATCCCTTCCTCTACATCCTTCCCGCCTTCGGTGAACTTGATGACCGTGTCTTTTTTCAACCGTATAAATCTATGAAACTATGAAGGGGGTCAGCAAGAAGTTGAAAAAACTGGGCTGTTTATTCAGAACACAGCTCCACACCTGAGCTAGGGTGGGTGTCGGTATTGCAACCTGCTGGATAGAGATGACATAGAGCGAGACCCATTAATGGAACACACCAAGTCAGGTGTGGGCACTGTATTTTGGAGAAATCAGTCAAGTTATTTAAACTTGGAAAACCCTTTAAGCAACAGCATGCTGAGACTTACGGAGGGAATGGAAGGGGTGGGAGATCTGACATATAATTAAAGCTCCGGCTCCAGAGGATGACATTCCTTTGTCAGATGGGAAAAACATCGAATTTGTCCTCATTCTTCTACGTAGTGATGTCCTCAGGATACTGACTTGATTATGAAGCTATGGACATGAAGGGAGCAATAAGTTACCACTTTAATTTCCATGTTGGGCACTTTGCGCCAAATAAGTGGGTTCTGGTGAGTTGGGCATCTGTCTATAAAGGTTCGCCATCATGTCTTAGGACCAATCTAGGGTACATTAACTGCAATACTTCTGTATGCAATATATAGCATTTTTGCATGGTATGCGTAACAATGAGCAACAGGGCTCATTGATAACGAATCTGCAGTAGCCATTTAGCCTCAGGTTCAAACGAAGCACCCGAGGCTACCATGGCAACCGATCGCGCCGCCGCCCCCCCCATTGGAGGAGAGGGAGCGACGATTCAGAATAAGATGGCGGAGAGGAAGGGTTAAAAGCCGTGATCGGTGGCAACACCGACCAGCGGGTAGGTGATTAGCGGTGGGAGATTTGCTGCTGCAATATGCAACAACCCCGCCCTTGTATGACAGATACTAGCCCGTGGGAGCCTTCCTCATACATTCCTGCACCTCTGCGCCGTAGAGCTACGGAGCGAGCGATTAAGGGGTCAAATGTTTTATTGAGGTTTTGCTGATAGTTTTTCTTCGTTAACAAACAAAATATATATTCCACGGGAAAGCGAGAGATAAAAGGCCCGCAAGCAGTTCAAGAAGAATTCCACAGACAAAAACAAAAACAGGTTTCATTACCAGTCAAAATCACACTATTGGGCCAAAGGAGAGCTCATAGTGGATCAATAAGGCAGTATGAGGCGGTGGTACCATGGGGCCCAATTTTCTAGGCCGACACCAGGGACTACTAAACTATCCACCAACTGTTACACTCAGAAGGAGCTTAACCCATTTAAATCATGTACATCTGCATCATGGCTCTAATTTGTCCTATAAATGCCTGAACAATGGCGCAGAAATGAATCCAGAGAGTAAGGATATAAATATTCATACAGGTTCCCAGGGGCGGATGGTAGTCTTAATCCGCCCCTGATGAGGCCATATATAAACAAAAATACACAAAATGGGGGGATTTATAAAATGCAGGAAAACTGGCGGAAATCTGGTGTGGGATGGAAAGATGTGAAATGAAAACGGTTGGATAATCACTACCAAATGTGTAAACAATGGAATCCCGGGTCGAATCTGCCATGGGCGGGCATGAAAATTTCGCCTCAGGCGGCCAGATGCAGAGCCCTGAGTAGGCGGCCCAAAACAGCTGTAGGTGATCTTGGTGCACTCGCCCGATCACCCACAAGCAGTGCGGGACTTAGCGCTGCCTCGAGTCCTCACAGTAGCGATGATCTAGGAGGACGCAGGCGGCGTTTTTTGATGAGTATGCCGCTGGCGTCCGTGAACAGCAGCGCTGCCGCAGGAGGGAGGTGAAGGTGGTCCCGGACTGGGTGATGAAGGAGAAGGGTGCAGGCGGGGGAGGGGGAAGAATGTGCGGAGGCTTTACTGGACAGGCGGAGGTGGAAGCAGCAGTCAGTTGAGAGTTATCACTTTGCTGCTGCTCCACCACAGCCGGGACAGAAAGGACCTCAGTGGTGAGGCTCTCTTGCTCGGGCGAAGAAAGCTCGATTAGAAAGCTCCGCCCACCAGCTCGGAGACTCATGAACGTCCATCATCAGCTAGTGTGTGCTGATGTGTTAAGCTACAGGTAGGACTGCAGTTGTGTTGTGTATGCGCTGCCCTGCTGTGATGCTTGTTTTGTATTGACCTTGATGTGTATCTAAGCTGTGTTTATGCTGCTGTGTGTAGTTGCATGAATATTCTGTGTGTATGATGCTGTGCTGTATGTGTGATGAGCGGTGATATGTTGTGCCGCTGGTGGGATGCTGTGTCTGCTTGCTGCCTGCTGTGTGTGGATGGTGTGTATGCTGTGCCTGATGTGTGTATGCTGCTGCCTGCTGCCCCCACTGTGCCGTATTGTACTAAGTGTATGCCTGTATGATGTCTAATGCGTGTGTGTGTTGATGTAGTTATGCGATCTGCTACGGTTTGCAATTTTGTTTATCTCGCCTGGGTATTCCTTTGTCTGAATTATCCCTCATGTGTTTGTGCATTGCTCGCCCCCTCTGACTGTCATGTTTATTGCTTGCCGTTGCCCTCTGGGTCTGAGTGTATACTCCGCATCGCGCCTCTCCATCTATCGTAGTGGTTGTTACATCGCAACTGTCATGGATACTACTTCAGCACGCTCGCGTGATTTTCGTCTGCGCGTGTTGTTTTTTGTCTAGCACTACTCAGTTGGGGTTATCCTGATTGGCGTGTATTGTTAGTCCGCTGCTACTCCTCTCCCTCATCCCCCCCCCTACTCCCCTGTGACACACGTGGATTGCTCTCGGATGTATCGTCCCTGTGCATATGCCCTTAGTAACGCATATTCCCGTGTCCGCATCTGATGGTCCGTCGTATGTTATCCACTCCCCCAAACTCATCTTTCACGCGCTGTTCTCTCTTTTCATCCTTGCTACCGCTTATCCTTTGGCATACATATGCCTGCTGAACTGAGTTGTTTGTTGTGTGTGCCAGTAATATATCATGTGCGATTTGTACGAGTGCTTTTCTTTTGTTGCTGCTTGCATCCTGCTGGTATGCTGCGGACGGCTCGTGCTATGCTGCACCGTTCTATTCAGGTGTTGTGTAGATGCTGTATGTGTATACTGTGTATGCTGCTGACTGCCGGTGTGATGCTCGCATGTATATTCAGTGTGTGTGTATGATGCTGTGTATGATGCGGTGTATATGCTGCTGCCTGCTGTGTGTGTGCTGCATGTATATTCAGTGTGTGTATGATGCTGTGTATGATGCGGTGTATATGCTGCTGCCTGCTCTGTGTATGCTGCATGTATATTCAGTGTGTGTATGATGCTGTATGTGATACTGTGTATGCTGCTGCCTGCTCTGTGTATGCTGCATGTATATTCAGTGTGTGTATGATGCAGTGTGTATGCTGCTGCCTGCTGTATGTGATGCTGTGTATGGTCCTGCTGCTTACTTTCTTTGACCCCCTCAGTTACTCTTTTGACCCCTCCATCTACCACCTGCTGATGTACCAGCAAGATCCTCTGAAGAAGAATGGGTAAGTCATGATAATTATAGGAGTAGTGGTTTATTTCATATATATGGCTGATGTATGTATAGATTAAAAATGTGTATTAATGTGGAATGTTAATGTAGTAAGTTGTATGTACATATATATGTACAGATAGAATGTTTTGCGTATTTATGCACTTTTAGTGTAAATACTATTTAATTTAAATTAATTTCAGTTTCTGGGGTAGAAGAAATGAAATAATCACAATTTTTGCAGCAGTAAGCAATCAGAATCCGGTGTTATGTATTGTTTTATTGCAAGACACCGGGTACTGGTTACCGATCACATGCGTTTCCATAGAAACGTATACGCGATCGGGCCAAGACCCACCTCTGTACACTAGTGCTATGTTTGTAAACACAGCGCTAGTGTCAAGTTGCGTATGTAAATTCAGTGGGCGGTATATGGAAGGAGATCAGGGCTAGGATTTATTTTTTTTTTTTTAAGGGGGGGGCAGCATTTCAGTTTTCGCCTCAGGCAGCAAAAAAGCTAGAATCAGCCCTGATTGCAACATATTTGATATAAACAAGGTAATACCCGAAGATGGAGGTAATACGAGTAGATGGAGTCAAATTTTCTCGTTAACAACTTATGTAAAGTTATTTCAATTCAACAGGTAAAAATCAGACACATAGGTGTTCTACGCAGTGTAATCACACAACACAAAATCAATAATCCAGAAGGTTGGAGGTAGAGGGAATCAGAGATCAGGTTAAGAGAAGGGAAGAGGTGGGTGTGGGCTAGAGGTCATGTTTTAAAGCAGGGAGAGTTGAAGCAAATATAACAGGCCTTGTGGAATTTGGTTAAAGTGTTCAGATGAGGGCCTTAGATGTAGCCTTGAAGGGGTATAGTATAATCTAAGTATGATCTTAGCTGAGGCCTCTTGCTGAGAGTTACCACGAAAAGTGGTTGGAGAGTTATCACTTTGCCTGCGTCCATCCCCACAGAACCGGGCGAGCTTCAGAAACAGGTCCATCCCGGTGAGCTCTCTGACTCCTGCTGCAAGTCTTCTCCGATTAGCAGCTCCGGCTCGCCACACCACTCGGAGGCTCCTGAACTTCCATCAGCCAGCATGTGTTGCTGCTGTGTGTAGCTAACAGGTATCTGCATGTTGCTGTGTGTATGCTGCTCACCTGCTGGGTATGTCTGTTTGTATGTACATTGTGGTGTAATGCTTTTTAGCTGCTGTGTGTATTTGCATGCTATCTGTGTGTATGATGCTGGTGCATGTTGATGTGTGTATGATGCTGTGTATCTGCTCTGCTGTGGATGCGTAGCTTGCTTGGTGTGGGGATGCTGTGTAGCTGCTGCCTGCGTGTGTGATGGTGCCACTGCTGTGTGATGCTGCTGATGCGCTGCCTGTGTGTGATCGCAATTATGCGTTTGTATAGACGTGCTGTCTGCCCTTGTGTGGGATGCTGTAATTGCTGAGGCTGCCTGCTGTTGTGGGGCTGTGTATCTGCACTGTATATGTCTGTTGTATATGATCTGGGTATGCTGCTTCTCTGTTTGTGTTGCCTATATTCAGCTGTGTGTATTGCTGTATGCTGCGCTGTATTGTGATGCGCTGCTGTCTGGTAGCTGCATTTATTCAGTGTTGTATGATGCCTTTGTGGGTGTATATGCTGCTGGCCTGCTGGTGTGTGTGTTGCATGTAATATTCAGTTGTGTGTATGATGCTGTTTTGACGCTGTGTATGCTGCTGCCTCTGCTCTGTGTAAGGCCGCATGTATATTCAGTGTGTGTAATGAGCTGTTTAATGATACGGTGTATATGCTGCTGCCTGCTCTTGATGCTCATGTATATTTCAGTGTTGTGTATGGTTTTGTATGATGCTGTGTATGCTGTCGTGTCCTGCCTCTGTGTGTGTGGCATGGTATATTTCATGTGTGTTTATGATGCTGTTGTTTATATCTGTTATCTGCTGCTTGCTCTGTGATGTGCATGTATATTCATGTGGTGTGTATGATCTGTTGAATGCTGGTATACGTGTGTATGCTGCTGCCTCTGTCTTTGTAGCTGCATGTATATTCAGTGTGTGGATCTGTATGATGCGATACCGTGCCTGTCTGTGATCGGCTGTATTCATGTGGTGCTGTATGTGTAGTATGATCTGTGTGTCTTGATGTGATTAACATGTGGGCTGTAGTCTGTGTCTGCTATGTCGTTTGTCTGTGCTCTTTGCTTTGACCCCTCGTCAGTTACTCTGTTGACCCCTCCATCTCCACCGCTGATGACCAGTCAGATCACTCTGGAGAAGAATGGGTAAGTCAGGATAATTATAGGAGTAGTGGTTTTATTATTTGATATATGCTGATGTATGTATAGATAAAATGGTTATTAACCTGTGGCAAGTTAAATGTAGTAAAGTTGTATGTACATTATATGTACAGAAAGAATGTTTTGCGTATTTAGCACTTTTAGTGTAAATACTAATTTAATTTTAAATTAATTTCCAGTTTCTGGGGTAAGAAGAATGAATAATCACAATTTTTTGCATCAGTAACGCATCAGAACTCGGTGTTATGTAATTGTTTTATTGCAAGACACCGGGTACTGGGTTACCATCACATGCGTATTCCATAGAACGTATAACGCGATCAGGGCCAAGACCTACCTCTGTACAACTAGTGCTATGTTTTGTAAACAACAGCGCTAGTGCAGTTGCGTTATCAGTACAGTGGGCGGTAATGGAAGGAGATCAAGGGCTAGGATTTATTTATTTGTTTTTTTTTTAAGGGGGGGTCAATGCATTTCAGTTTCCGCCTCAGGCAGCAAAAAAGCTAGAAGTCAGCCCCTGATTGCAACATATTTGTATATAAACAGTAATCCCGATAAGATGGAGGTAATACGAGTAGATGGAGGGCAATTTTCTCCGTTAACAACTTATGTAAAGTTATTTCAATTCAACAGGTAAAATAGACACTAGGTGTTTCTACGCAGTAATCACACAACATCAAATCAATATCCGAGAGGTTGGGGTAGAGGGATCAGAGATCGGTTATAGAGAAGGGAGAGGGTGGGTGTGGGCTGGAGTCATGTTTTTAAAGTGGGGAGAGTTATTGAAGCAATATATAACAGCCTTGTGGAATTTGGTTAAGTGTTCAATTAGGGGCCTTTAGATGTTACTTGAAGGGGTATAGTATAATCTAAGTATGATCTTAGCTGAGGCCGCTTGCTGAGAGTTACCACGAAAAGTGGGGAATTAGTTTTAGAGTTTTACTCTCAACTCAGCCAGAGAAATGTTCCAAATGTCCCATGTCTCTCAGTTGATATAGGTCAACGTATAGGTATCGGAGATCAAACACCCTTCTTTAGTCACTTTGTTTTACAAGAACAAAAATACCTTGTGGTTTTTCTCATTTTCCAGGTCTTTACTTTCTGCCCTGTTTTTCAGGATCTACACAAGGTGAGGGAATATCTGTGTCAATCTAATTATTATAATGTCCTCACAATCGTTTCTGTTTTTCCACGAAATTCGAATCTTTGATTGGGAGTAGAGGAGAGGCGTGTGGGGGGGTTGTCCATAGTTGAAGCAATGCAAATTTCACGGATGGGGCCTTCATCCATGTTATTTTGAGATTACCAGTGAGCCAAGACTAATTGTGTGGGGTCATTTATTATAGAAGGCTTTATTCCCCTGCAAAATGAGCGATTATTTGGGATCTTCTTAACAAAGTACTTGAGTAAGGAAATTGGTATGGTTGTGGGTGAGATATAATTATTGGGGAATGGGAGCATTTTTAGATCGACGCAACTACCTCCAACTAGGATTAGTTGAAAACTGGCATATGAGACTATAGCTTCTTAGATTCATAGTGTGCACTAACACACATTTCTTTTTCTAAAAGGGGTAAAATACTCTCCTTTCACTATTTTTGAGAGTATTTTGGTCAAGCAAGTAGAAGGAGGAGTTATAAATTTCATATAATCATCATATAACATAACTCCAGACACATAACGAGTTAGATAGATAATAATTTAATGATGCCCCCCCCCCCATGTCCCAAATGATGTCGCCTTGGGTGGGTGGGTGACCAGCCCCCGATCCCGGACTGTGCAATGCATGCCACTACTCATGATGGACTCGACGCCGCATTCTGGTTTAGAGTCACACAAACCCGAAAAAAGAAATAGCCATGCTATCATTTTCTAGATGAAAGGGTGGGCCTGAAAAAAAGGGTCCGGTGGCCCCAAGAACTATTGCTGACCTGACAGAATTGGTTCTGATTTTTGGGCATAAATAAGCCAAAAATAGTTGGTAGGACAGATTTACGAAGAATCATCCATTAAAGAACCACCTTTATAAATCTGGTTGCAGAGTAAAACTGGTCTAGTTTTATTACCCTACACTGTCCTCACCTGAGGACACTTTTATAAATCTGCTCTCTCTTATATACCATATGCTCTGAGTATAAGCCGAGTTTCCCAGGCCGTTCACATGGAGATGTCGTGGTCTGGCGCCGCCTGAATAAAGAAGGCGCTGCAAACGAGGTGTCGCGGACCGCCGCGAACAATGAGGGTGGAAGCGGAGATCTGGGCGCGGAGGGCGTTCGGAATGGTGGAGTACTGAGGTTTTATTTTTTTACGATCTGGCAGGCTATATACAACCGTAAGGACTGGCTGGCTGTATACTAACTGGGGCTGGCCAGGCTGTATACTACTGGGGGCTGGCTTGTATACTAATGGGGGTTGGCTGGCTGTTATACTGAATGGGGGCTGGCTGTATCTAGTGTGGACTGGTCTGTATACTAGGTGGGCTGCTGGCTGTATCCTAACTGGGGGCTGGCTTATACTACTGGGGCTGGCTGGCTAGATAAACAGGGGGCTTGCCTAGTTTAATACTGGGGAGGCTGTGGACCATGCCTTTCCCACCCCTCGTGTTATACTCAAGTTCAACTAGGTTTTTCCATTTTAAGGAATAGGCGGCGTTCGGACTTATGATTCCGGTCGGCTTATACTGCGAGTAATATACGGTATCTGTCCCCTCTGTTATATCAGATCACGTGATCTTCTGGTAACAATCAGATTTGGGATGATGATCTGTATATTGTACCGAGGAGGAATAGACTAGCAATAATAGACACTTGTACATGCATTGCTACTTGTTAGCTTCTGCTTGCTTGATACTATAACTTTTTTGGGTGTGGATGCTCAACAACACCATCACATAGACAAACCAAATGAACTTTGGTGTACCTCTCCCATTAATTAATAAATAGGTATACTAGTTAGAATCGTTTATTCTACGCCCACTCCTTCCAAGATTAATAAATTTTACAGTCCACCATGATGAAAGCTCTATAATGGCCTATCTTTGAACACTGTAGACAATTAAAATAGAAAATAGGACACCAAAGATGTAGGCGGGGCCAAAGGCATGTCCATTTTATTAATTTTGATTTATAACTTGGAAGGTCCCTCTTTAAAGTCAGCAAAAACACAACATAATTGAGAATTAAGGAAAAAAACAAAACTAAGCAGATGAGTTTTCTCATTTTACTTTGAATCTTTCTTCTTCAAAAGCAAGGATAACCATTTACTACATGTCACTTGTTGATGGTGTAGTGACACAATTTTATTTGTTTTGGATTTTATCTAAACTGTTTGTATGACTGAATCAAAGTAGCCCAAATAATCATGGAACTATCGTTGTTTGTTTCCGTATCTATGGAGTATGATCACTTTGCAGTCCAGTTTGTTCCCTTTTTCATTTCTCTAGTGCTGCTATTTAGTCTAAAATGACACTGTTTTAACATAGGCTTGCTCCAATCACTTTATTTTTTGGGTTAAAAGCTCTTGTGACGTGCTGTTGCACTCAGGTTACATACTTGAAATGACAGCAAGACTATTGTTGCCTCAAAAAATTCTCATTTCGAACCTTAAATTCACGAATCTTAACATTAAGCTCATAACATCACAACTGATTGTTGCGTTACATTACCATTTCATATATCGGCACCTTCTTGTTGATCTTATATGATTAAGATTGCATAGCTTTGATCTTACCTGTTCTGCCATAACACTGTTATAAAGCCGCAGCGAAGGCACATGTAATGCCGTTCGTTGTTTCTGACATTGGCTCGTAGTTGCGCCAGCTAACATTCTGCAACTGCAGTTTTTCTCTTAAGGACTGAAAACCACTGCATGAATGGCACTTTTTGCTACACGCGAATTGTTTAACACGAGACCATGAGGCCACTTCAAAAACAACCCCCCCCCCCTTTATAACAACCCAGATTACAGACACCTTTTGCCATTTTAAGTAATAACTATTTGCTGAGTATATCAATCCCTTGAACGTATGCCAATGTATTTTACAATCAAGAGAAACCGCGTGATGCCAAAAATCGTAGCTGCTGATGTACCACACTGTCATTTTAGGGTTCTTTTTTTTTCCAATTTCATTAACATTTCAAAAGCTCTCAATAATAAACCCAAACACTCTCACTAGACCCCATTCCCCAGTTACACTTGTACTCATCGGGTCGGGACTTTTTTCTAGAGATGACTGCTACTATATCGGCTACTATTCTGGTCAGAAAGCACTATATTCAGAAAAAAATAAAAGGCTTAACATCCCCAATTGCTCAGAGAAATCCTAGCGTCCATGCGTCATAAAAAATGTAGTATGCGATTAGCGAATTGACGGAGCAGTGGGGCCTTGAGGGAGATATGTCTCTTTTAGGGAAAACCTCAATACAGTTAGAGAAAACCAGAAAAGGACAGAAGAGAGATAGTAATAGTGGAAAAGGATCTTGGGACATTAAGAGAAAGAACAGGCACTTTGAAAAGGAAAAGAGTTCCTAAAAAATTTGACAGAATGGAGGATCGGGCCAGAAGGGCTAATCTTGCGGATAATAGGGGTCCCGGATGAAGGAAGAGGGGAAATATATGTTCGTTTCATTAAAGGATGGGTATTGAAAAAATAGGTAGGAACCCACTTTCACTCTTAACTTTGAGAATTGAACGCGCACATAGAATACCACCTGTATTAAAGTTCCCGTCAACTCCCCGCTTACTATTATATGCAAACCCTCCTGTCCAGGGATACGGCACCGATATTTAGGGTGGCCCGGGAACATAAAATCTGCTACCATTCCAAGGAGCGAAGGTGCCATGTAACCGACTTCTCTAGGAGATTTAACAGAAAAGGAAAAGTTTTATAAAGTTTAAAAAAGATTGAGGAAAAGGGCATGTGGTACTCCCTCTTGTTTCCCATTAACTTAAATTATTTAGCAAATCATTCCCACTTTTTCGCCACCCCCGGAGTGAAGCCTCTGATTGCTGGTTCGAAGGGCTCCTGAATAGAATTACAGTCATTCTATTAGTGCTGTTTTGCTTCGGGGGTGAAAGGGGGGGAGGGGGAACGGAGAGGCTCTAGTAGGAGGGTGTGCTCCATGGTAGGACAGGGGATTGGGGTGGGGAGGGGGTGGGGATCCCCCTTTTTTTTTTTTTTGTTTCGCTGCTAACGGTGAGAGATTAGCTATAAGATTTATCGCTTGGAATTAGATGGATGAAGGATCGCTTGAAACGATGTATGATTTTAATTTATTTGTAAACACTTGCCTGCAATAGTAATCCTTCGGAACCCATCCTTGTGAGAGACGCTTTGTTTAATAGGAGAGAAGATGGTGTAAGCCCAGTCATATAGTTTCAGTTTTCCGTCCTTTCCTCGAGGTGTTTACGACTTATTCATAGATCTAATTGATTTCCGTCCTGGACACCGTGTGGACGTCGACGGTAAATTTGTCTTCTGCATGGCAGATTGGAAGCAATCGAGATGCGTTAGTGGCAGGGATTTATAGTTCCACCCCTCTTTAGATATAGTAACTTTTAAACAGCTTACTTAATTCAATCCATCAGAGAGAGTAGGGAGTGCCCGCGTTAGCACTGAGAGACTTCATTCTGTATTTTTCAGCAGACGTTAGAACGCGGTTAAGGAGGATCAACCATCAGCCCCCGTGTTAACGGGAGCTACTCAGATCTCGCGAGATTCTGCCAGGAAATAGGATGGACAGACGTGTGGAGATATATTGTCGGGGGGATCAATTGGCATATTCATGTGTTAAAAAATCTACGCTCGTATAACCTCCTTATCCAGCCTGATTGATTTAGTATTGGGAATGAATTCATCTTGGGCGAATTATAAAAGATGAGTATATGATAATCGCTCGATCGTTCTATCATCCCCATAGGGTTCTGGAGTATGTCCGGGGTGGGACACACCTCTTGTATTCTGGAAAGATAATCCCCATTGGCCTGTCACTTCATCTCGGATGAAGAAAGTTAAAGAGTGGATTGGTCCCATTTTATACAGTAACAGAGGGATTAATCAGTATGTTTTATTATGGATTCGACGAAAGCCCTCTTGAGAGGTCTATAAGACTCTGAAGTGCGATATTTCGACAGGCGTTTTGTAAACAATAAAAAGCATTTAAGGGAGAAGTGCCAAAAAGTGGAGAGCTGCGTTTCCATGGAGAATAAAGCACAAATATGTAGGTAACATGTATACGGCCGAAAGAAGGTTATAATTGTTACTAATAAAGCTATTCAAAAATCTTCTTCTTGATCATCGGCCCCTGGAGTAGTGGAACTCTCCTCAAGAAGACTTTTCCCAGAAAGTAAACAAAATCAGGAGATAAACAGAATTAAAACATTAGGAATAGCTCAGGGGGGATATTTGGTGTATAGCCCAACAGTGGAGATTAAGGACGAACGTATGATGGTTTTTTTTTTTCTTCGGTCTAATTCATCTGACTAGAGGCCACTCAGATAATATCAAAAAGTTTTATATGGGATTAGTTTTTTTCCCGAAATTATTAAGAAAAGATCAATCCTGTATCCCAACCCATTTCTCTGTCAAGAACTCGACGGATACTTTAAGTCCTCCAGCGAAAAAAAGGGCAATGGCTGCACCGGGTTTGGACGGTTTACCTCTGGAATTTTTTGTGAGATTGTGGTACTAATCTATTCCTCTCTGTGGCCCGAGTTTTGGGAGACGCGCAGGCGAGGGGTAAGCTCCCGGAGTCGTGGTATGAGGCAGGAATAGTCCTGATCATAAAAGAATAAAGATCAACTAGAGAAGGGAATCGTATTGCCCGATATCACTCCTAACTGCGGATGCCAAACTATTAGCCACAGTACTAGCGAATAACTAAACGGTGGGTCCTGAAAAATTGGTACATAAAGATCATGTGGGTTTTGCGTGGCAAGGGCCCACATTATACAAAATACTTAGATTATTGTTTTTGCGAGTCTGCAGTTGGGCCTGGGGGTGGTCCCGCGTCCATTCGGTTGTGCGTTAGAATCCTCTAAAGTGTTTCGACAGGGTGAGATGGGACTCCTCTGGGAGGTGATTTATAGATTTCTGATTTGGGCAGAAGTTTCCTGCACTTGGATTAAAATTATTTTGAGTTGCTTGCCGAGGCTTTGCATTAGAGTAAATGGAAGATTAATCTTCTTTATGTTTTTTTCTTTAACAGGGGTACGAGACAGGGGTTCCCCCTGTCTCCTTTATATTTGCCTCTTTTATATTGAGCCTCGGTCAATAGGGTTGAGGGCAAGTGGGAGATTATGGGGGCAGGAATGGAGGACCGAGTGGATAAGTATATGCTCTTACTGCTGGATGACATCCTTCTCTGCTTAAAGAATTTCAGCGACGTCTGTTTCCGAAAGTTGAAAAGTGATCAATGAGTTTGGAAGATACTCAGTTTCAGATAAATGTACAGAAATCCATCCCTGATGCCTTTAGTGAGGATTCCTTGAGCCAACTGGAACATCTCTAGAGTTTGAAGACAGCGAATCTTCTGGAATATTTGGGTTTTAAAAATAAGTCCTGGGTAGAGATTATATGAATTGAATGTGGTTCCCGCTCTTGCAATAAAGTACGACAAAGTATATATACCGGAGCTCTCTTCCACTTAACCGTAGCTGAAGGGTGGATGCTAATTAAATGTATTGTACTACCAACCCATCCCTGTTTCGTATTATCATTGCCGCCTGTTGGATTGACACAGAATGGTTTCCCCTTAATTGCGGGCAATCATAAATAAACTTTGTGTTGGGGGAGGAAAAGGGGTCGCATCAAACAGAAGTACTAGAGGGATAAAGAAGGGAGGGTTCTCTCTTCCGTCTTTTTTCCATATTTTTCTAGCATTGTGGGGAATTGCTCTGGATTGGACAAGGTAGCAGTGCAGTAAGCATGACACCGCATGTTTAAAAGTCACTTAAGTTTTTATTCACATCTTGCAAAAACAGAACCAAACCAACATTCAGCCTTGGCTTAGCACATGCAAAAACTTATAAAGTAAATTTCCCTGCCGACGCCCGCTGGTAGCGCTTAATACATTGGGAGGACCCTGCCTTCCGGTCACCAGGCTGCCTGGCACACACGCTCTTGGCCAGCAGCAAGACAGGAGACCCTCAGTTTAACCTTTGCTCGTGAGAATGCAACTCTCGCTTTCAGCTTCTCCAGGTAGGGCCGCTCCTACTGCTTCTGGCCTGCAGACGAAAATCAAAATCAGACCCTAACGGACAGGCTTTTGAACTGCACCCCTGTGGGGCTATACAAAAGCCCAGACCGAAGCCCGGTGTGGAGTAGGAGTCCCCACTACAAACCGTCGCCTACCCCACTCCATAATTAACGGCAGGCCCAAGTACGGTCCAATTCCAACATGTGTCTGTGTTAGCTAGGGCAACACAGACAAACAGACTATCCTACGCTTATCAGTGCTGCATTAACCCTTGGGGTTTACTGCAGACAACCCAGGCCTTACCTAAGACGGTAAGGCCACATTTCATCTGCCTGTAGACAATAGCGGTTTTTCCCACACAACCCTCTCACTCGTGTCTCAACACACAGATGCATTTTATAATAGAAATAAGATAGCCGCTTTTTTCAAAAATTGTTTTTTCCACGAAAATTAATCGCGTACAATCCACTATTTGGCAACTACTGGAGGCGGGTCAAATTAACAATGCCGGGAAGGCTGGAAATCCCATTGGCTAGACTCCTGTGGTGAACACTGGGAGGAAGTAAGAATTGCTTGGAATTGAATGGGGGATTTTCCTTTACGTACTACCTCCTATGGGGAATGTCCAATTCCCCAGAGCTGTTAAGATAGAGGATTCCTGTATTTGTGGAAAAAGAGGTATTTATTCTTTTCTCGAGCACTTGGTATAGCACGGGACCTCCCAACCCTTTAAATTTTGGGTAGAAGTTTGGTATTTTAAGAGATAGAATAACAATTTAGGTATTGTAAACTCTTCACACCGTTATAGTAAAGAAAAAAAGACAAAGGTAAAGGTTTTAAAGGTTGAGGGTGTTAACAATTTATATTAATGTTAGAAAGGGGGTTCGTCCCAAAAAGTTTAAGCAGAGAATTTTATTATTTCTTTCGAAAGTATAAGTTGTATAAAAGATGGGGCGACATTATCAATGTAAATGGATAAGGCAGTTGGTGAGATCATCTTAATGAACAATGGGAAGAAATTAAAAATTGTTGGTTAGGAGGCACATTAATAAAAATCATAGATTGTACCTGAATATTTTTATATAGAACGTATCTTTCAATTCCCACATTAATGTTGTCAGATAGGATAGTGGGACACATTCTAGTGTTTTCAGAGTTATATGTGAATGCGACAACCCTCCACGTTCTATGGTGAAATGCCAGAGATAGGGAATTTTGGGGTAGAATTTTTTGAGATCTGTGACGGCCGCGACATAGCTGTCTAGACCTATCTTGCCGCTCGTCGTCAGTTCTTCCCTTTGGGCCCTACTGGGTTAATCCCCCGTAAATCTCTAGGAACAGGAAATATTAAACGAGAATGTTGTTGCTGAAAGCGTCCTCTATTGGTGGCCAAGGGTGGTTTTTGGTTAACTTGGAAAGAAGCAAAAGCTGCAGTGGTAAAAGATGGGAAACCACCGGGGCTCGACTGCGATCGCATCGTGCACCCTGATGAATTCGCTTTTGAATAAATAACAAACATTTTCGAAAGGAAAGTAGACTGAATCTTATCTGGGATGGACTCATTTATGGAAAGGCATAGATGTCGGGGTGTTTTTTTTTTTTTTTTTTTATTTTTTTTCTTTTTTTGTTTGGGGGCCTGAACACGGTTCCCAGCGTTGGGGTGGGGGGGTGGGTTCCCTGGGGGAAAGTGCAATAACAAAATATGGGTTCAATCAAGGTCCATCTCATAAAGTTAACTTTATGATCTTATGAATTGTTTTTCTCCTAAGTCTATGTGATAAGTTACAAGCAATAGTATGTATGAGATGCGTAGCCCTGATACCTATACAGTAAGTGACTATTTTGTTCAATGTTTATCAACAACTCTCTGTTTCCTGACGTTCAGTGTTTAACATTTTAACGAGCTTGGACTTTGCGTAATTTACAATATACTTTAATAAAAGCCTTTTTTAAAAAACTCAAAACTCAAAAAAAAAAAACAAAAAAACAAAACATCCCAATTTAAAAAAATATTTTGCATGTGTAAAATTCTACACCACAACTATGCGATCAATATACAAGGGAATAACCTTAACCATATTTTGCCTACGACACTCCTTAAACACGCAAAATAGCACAATAGTCACATCCAATGTGACTGCTTAGCAAATCTTGTGTCATCATCTGTCACTGATTACTGTAAACTGGTAAGCTCCTTTAAACGTTTTTACTCTGGGATCACAGGTTTTTTTTGGATCACAGTGAAAGAACACATAGGTGGCATTTCAGTACGGCTCAAATATTTTGAGAATAAAAACCATATGGCAAGTGCCACTCATGGCATCATATAATCCAAAGCATAACCTAGAAACCATACAAAATGACATTAAATATTTACATCAACCCTCCACTATGGAAAAGCATCTGGTCTTCTTGTTTTATCAAGGGTTACTACACAAATGTAGATCATGCAACTATCCTTCCTGCTATTAAAAAAAAGACTGGAAATTTTAAAACATTATATTCCTCACATCTCCAACTTCCACAGCCTGCCTGCTCTTAATCGTGAACGAGCATGACCAGCACAATATCATATCACAACAACCTCCATACATCCCAGAACCCGGCCAACCTAAAAAAAAGCAGATCACGCTCAGCTATGGTTATAACCTTTTCCTAACATTTAGCCTCAGAGCCACAGCTTGGGGCAGGAATGCGGGTTGCCAGCCACCACCTCCCCAAACGTTACTGTAATACCTTCCTTTAGAGTTTTTCATACACTGGGGTTGACTTATGGTTTATTGACCAATTGATGTATTTCAGGCTTAGGGTGTACCCAAGAGTTTTTGCGCGCACCCCTTTTACTAGCCTTTTTAGTCCCCATTGCTTAGCATCCATTAACAGTTTGGCACCAGAGACTAGGCAAGACACAGCAGTAGAATGGGAGTTTTAGTTTCACATCTTCATTACTATAACCGTCTAAGCTGGTGATTCACATGCTACGTGTTTTTTGTTTTTAATCCTGTGTCTGTGATAATGAGGTTTCAATAAAGTATATGTTGTATTTTTCTAACAAATTAGCTTCTATTTAAGTCAATTCAACACCCACATCTTTGGCTCTTGTTTGTGTGTTTATCGAATGTGTGGCCTATCCAATGGTCCCCTTCTTAGATTTACTAACATGATAAAAACCCCAACATTGTTGGATATAATGGTATAGTTTTGGATGCGAGTGCCGATACAAAGAAGATAACAAGTTACAAGGGTTTAAATAAAGATGGTCCCCCTAATTAGGCCGCCTGACTTAACAACGACCCTTTTTCTGTTTACGAGAATTCTCCTGCCCTCTGTGACCTCGTGTGCTTTACTTTAGTCCCAGGCTGTAATGACCAATGTAAATGTAAGCTTTCTATTATATTCAAAGGTACCATTACTAGCAAAAAAAAAAAAACTTGAATCCAATTGTCCACTAGGGAACAAACAACAATATTTTTGTCCTGGAGCTACAGGTTATAAATATAACCTGTTTACGACCTTATATGAAAAATCAACTTAAGTAAAACCTTGTACGAAACCCTCAGGGCTGCATTGTATAGGGCGGGCCGTGGGCGGGCTGGTTTTCTCCTATGTCAGTGACAAGGGGTGGGGTCCCCAATATGAAATATCTGATTGTTGGTGGTTCGACATTCGGTCCAATTCAAATGTCATTATCCAAAAAAAAACTCCTTTACATTTAATTGACCACCATATGGGGTTTTTTATACAAACCGTGGGCCATTGAGAGTACTTACTTCCTCCATCGCACCCCTTTTTCCTACTTTGCATCATCAGAAGAAAATTGTGGGACATCAGTTCATGCCTGGTGCCAGAGCTAGGCTTTTTGGATTTCATCACAGCCCAACACCCCTCGGCACTCAACCTGGGATGGGGAAAACTCTGATCCAGTTGTGTTTTAACCCTCCTTACAATGCCGCAGTCACATAAGATCTGACTGGTGTTTAAGTGTGTCCCCGGGAGATCATACCCCCACAAGAGAGCTTTGTGGGGGATCCAATCATTCGCTGTTACCACAGGGTCCACCGTGGATTCCGCCCTCTTGCAGGACCCCTGATATAACTAAACGGAGTAAAATGCTCAGGTTACTTACAATAGACACTGTCCTACATTGCATGATATGGTTTTCGAACCAGCAATCGAGGAAACGCTTGTTTCAAGCCCAAGTGTAAAAAAAAGAAAAAGGTTAAAAAATCATTTTAATAATATAATTAAATAACATAAAATAGAGTCCCAGTAATCACCCCAGTTACATATAAAATCCAAATAAAGTATAAATAACACCCACAAAAAGTGCATAGTTTTGGAATCACCCGTGTCCTATTAATCTGGACAATAATCTAAATCAATATTGATCCCCGCTGGAGTTGATGTAAAAAAAAAAAACCACGAAAAACTTCCCATAATATAATTTTATCATCACATACCCTCACAAAAAAATATCAAAAAGGTTTCCGTGCCCTAATATGACACGAACAGAAAAACAAACCTCTTTTTTGCAAAAAAATAAGTCCCTCAACCAAGATCTGTCACACGAAAAAAATACAAGAAGTTATGCCGCCTAAAAAAATGTTGGTGATTTAATCCAATATTGGTTTTTTGCTCATAAATTGAGCAAAGATATCAGAATAACTATACTAAAGAGGCATCCTCCCGTAATTCGCAGTGAACTAGATGATAATATGAAAATATTATTTTTTATGTTATGGCGACAGGAGAAAAGAAGCACTAAAAAAAAAAATCCTAAATAAAAATTTATGATTTTGGTGTTGTCTTCTTACAATAGTTTAATAAAATCTAATCACATGAATAGACTATAGTGAGCAGTGATTGCGCTAACCTATGGCAACTGGGTGCCAGAGGTGGCACTCAACTCTAACTTTCGGACCTTTCTGTGGGCACCCCAGGCCATCACCAGAGAAGGCCTCCCAGGTATCTTCCTGCTTCCCAGACTGCCCCAGGACGAGCGTGCACAGGAGCTATTTTAAAGTGACAGTCCTCAGGGTGGCTTGGTATCAATGAAACTGCTTACATAGAAGGGAGTTAAAGTCACAAATTTAACATTTCTGTGTTGCACTATGCTATAATAAGTGGGGTCCTTTGGTTGTAGTTGGGCACTAGGGTCCTCTAAAGGTTTTGCCATCACTCGCTAAAATACTCCCAAAATGGTGTACTTTTAAATAAATACGCCCTCAAATGTTGCAATACTCACCACAAAAATAACATAATTTATCAGGCCAGCACAATGTGACCAAGTACCCAATATCTGCTCTGAATGGCGCGGCTTCATTCTATTGCACGGCCATGCACCATCAGTAGTGTTCCACCACAATATGGATATGTGGTTACACGTACGGGAAAATTGGGCAATCAAAACTCTTTGCAGAGCATTTCATCATCATTATAATTCATTATGAAAGTGTCATTTTTGGCCTGAATGAATGCATTTTTCCCCAAACATTCAGAAAGTTTCTAATCCGTACTTTCATTTGCGTTTTTTAAAACTCTTCATTTTGAAAAACTTAAAAGGGTCAATAAACGTATATAGAATTTGTTTTCCCATACTTTGAGTGGGTTAATTCCTAAAGTGGTGTAATTAATGAGGCTGCTGTCCTTTTATCTTAGGGCCTTGTCAAAGTCACTGTCACACTTAAAAGAACCTGAGTTTGTCCTCTAAATATGAGTTTTGTGCAATTTTTTTTTAAATGAAAATTTGAACAATCGCACCTAACGTTCTAAGCCTCATTACATCCAAGAAATGAGAAAAACCCATACAAATCCTTCTGACATAACAAATTATTCTTCGGAAAGATATCACGCTTTTTGGGGCGTTTTAACTATCTGTCTGAAAGCAACATTTTATCAAAAGTTTTTAAAATAAGAAATTTCCAAACTTTTGCCAAAATTCATTTTCTTCAGAATAAACGCAAATGTATCACTTTAAATTCTTAACATTACATACACACTACGAGGTACAATGTCAAGGAAACTCTTAAATCACCCTGGATTTAGTTGAAGGTTTTCCAGAATTAATGACCAATTATCGTGACAAATATCATTCCTAAATATCGAGTCCTGGTCCACTAAGCTGAAACAAGCACGTTGATAACGGGGTTTAAAGTTAGGTTTTTTAAAGTTTATCTGAACAGTTTTTATTTTTGGATACTTCTGACTCTGTTGTCAATTTAATTCCGGCATCCACTAGTGTTTACCAGGTGGTCCATAAAAACAAAAACATTGTACCTACTTTATAGATAATGAAGCTTTGTGATTACATACAAGAAGCCTGCTAAACTATGTTTTTTCTAAAACACTGAGATTTTTTTACTTGAAAGCGAAAGTAGAACCTGTGTAACAATGAACATTTGTAATTGAGCGACTATATCGTAAGAGAAAAATTTTACCTTTTGAAACTGTAAGACAAAGATAAAAATTCTTTCATTGTTACCATTTTCAATTATACACATCAGTTTTTAGTACAGGTTAATGGGTGGCTCATAAGAACAAGCAACCTATTGGGCGCATTGCACAGAATAATCTAAATTGAATTCCTTTAGCGTAAAATTGTATCATTACACTTTTAACACAACTAGATTCCTTTGAGATTTTACTACTATTTAATACAGCAATCAATTCCACTCGAATGAGCCAACTGAGGGCCCACATCCTGTGTATTCTTTCTGTAACCCTTTTATATACTGAAGGTTATTCAATTGAACACAAATCAGCTGTCCTATTTGTAAGTAAATAAAAAAGATACGTTAATAATTTGTGAGGAAGACATCAGCGCTTATCAGCTATAAAATCAATACTTGTTTCAGGCAATACACTTGGCACCGGATTTCAACCTCCACAGACCAAATTTTCATCTCCATCTAATGACCAAAGAGGGAATTACAGACATGGGTAAAATATGAGTATAAAATAAGAATATACAGTGCACTAGAGAAAAGCCTGGAAATTGCCAGTAATGCAAAGCACAATGTTTTTGAGTCCTGTGTACAAAGATACTGTTTAGCTCCCATAAATACCCAAGGAAACTGACCTGACTAAAATAGGCAGAATGATTTTAGAACTAAGCCCAGGCATGATTCGAGCTTCATTTAAAAAACCCAGTAGATTGTGGACCTCTATCCAGCAAAAACTGCATGTCATACATTGAAACCAGAAGTTTAATCACTTTATAAAAAGACACATTGATGTTTTGCCCCATTTTGCTTAATTAGGATTACTAATTATTTATATTTTGGCCAAATATCAGAATAATGATATATAATTTTTTTTACTAGCGTCAAAAGTTTAAAAAACACTCACGTTACTATGCCTAGAACTGTTGCACTTCACAAAATAGTTGACCATCATGACAGAACATACTTATTGTGTGCAATACTGAAGCAGACATCTCAAAATAATCAGCCAGGTACGCTTGTGTGGCAAAGAGTTTTCACAATGACCCTGAAAATCCTGGTTACATTTTTGGAGTGGCCCCATCGAAAGCACTATCTCATCCTCTCCCAATCCTATTAAAAATATATGGGTTTACGCTGAAAATGTGAGAAAGGCGGCTACAATAATGCCCTCAGTTTACACCTGTTTCTTCAGAAGCAATAGGCAGAATTAATGCACCAACTACGTAAGAACTTGTTGTCGTTCTTTACGTTTTAAGGGCAGTAAGGACCCAAGTACTAATAAACCATATGTGTAAGCTTTTTGACTTTGCATAAAGTAATAAAAATGCCTTTAAAAGTCTCTCTCTCTCATATTCTGGCATTTTTGGCGATATAATTTTTTTGGGTATCCTAATCGATTTAAATGGCAAATGGTTAATTCTGATTCAGCAATTGTGAGATTTCCTGTCTTTGCTTTTTGATAAGGTCCACATAAGGTCACCTTCTTGAAGATTTGTAATTCTTACCTTTTTAAGAAGGCTAGCTGAATATACCAATCTTTCGGGACCAAGCTTGGTCCCCTTCACACAATGGTATAACAGGCTTTTTCTCAAGTTGACCGCAGATCTTTATACACAATGACAAGAAGTAATGAAAAAAAACTAACAAAAGGACAATACAAAAAACAAAGTTGAGACAACGACGAAGGCTCTTTACGACCGACGCCATGGGGACGCAGTCATCCCCCAGACATTGGAGCTCCACACACACCCTCTCCTGGTAAGGAACTGCTTTTTTCTGGGCCCCCATTTTTTATGTACCCTGCATCCATTTTATATGTTTTTTTTCATGTACTAGTGTTTAATCATTATTTAATGTCCCAATAAAGATGCAATCAATTTTGTAGTTCCCCATTTAATATTCGTAGTCCTGCCTTGTTCTCCTCCTTTTAAGAGTACAATATGTAAAGATTAACCGTCCTGCATAGGAGGAGATCTGTGAGAAGTGGTGATGAGATAATACATATGACGCAGGGACAAAGCCCTGTCCCCCATACAGACCTTGTTACAAGTTACTTGTGAGAATAGGGATGGATTGGATCGTGTATAGTTTTAGACTAACGTGAAGAATGCCATTGTTACTTTAATCTGCTTTACCATTATTGGACTCGACCCAAATTTACTATGTTTGACCCGGGCTAACAGTCCGGTTAGTCATCAGGCCGAACCTTAGTTTGTTAACAAGAGATGGGGACTTATGAATGACATAAGGGCCCTTATGGATATGTGAAGATTGACAGAAATATTAAATGTTTTTGTGATACTTGTTCAACTCAAAAGCCAAGGGAGTTTGTTTACGTGTTTGCAGTGCACAAAACCAATTGTAGGATTAGAGTAGCCTAATGAACCCTGTAATGGGAATTTTTTTTGAATAACAATTCTGAGAAACAATAGGAGGGAGGTGTTCCATATATGGTAAATAGCATAGATATATGGGCTCAGGAGTTATCTACAGGGATAGAAGTTCTAGCATCTTCTACTGGGGGCCCGGCCACCTCACCTGCCACCTCAAAAAATTGAGGAGATGCAACCATCATATACATACAAAATTGTGCAGCATAATTTAATTTAATTGTGCACATCTTCCCAGAAAGGGATGGGAAAGAAATGATGGCTGGAATAGGAATCTCTTTATATACCTTCCCCCCTGTGGTGAGAAGCGCCTGGGCTTCATAAGGTTGGATCTGTAGCTTCGAACCACCCCACTGGATAAGCAGGACTGCTTGCCACTGATAGTATTAACAATGGGTGTGTAGAGTGGATAAATTGATTGATATATATGCTGATTGAATGTGTTATTGCTGTTTGTTGGTATTTGTATGTTGATGTTGGTATAAGCTTCTATGTGGGGGTGGTTTATGTTTGATGTGGTAATACTATATGCGTGCATTTACGGTGTGTATATACTTTATTAAAAACTTAAAAATATGTGTACAAGTTAAATAAATATGTGTATAAATGTTTAATGATTTGTTTAAGGGAAAGAGGGCCCAGGCAGAACTCCAAAATGGGACCCAGCCTCTCCAAGTTTATCGCTGTGTGTTTTCTCAAGGATAATGAGGCAGGAAAGGCCAGAGAAGGGACAATTGTACTTTTAATATTTTACATCAAGTTTTAGGGAAGACCAGGCTTCATACAGAAGATAATTTGTGGGCGAAATAGAACAGATTTGGTAGCTAAACACTCTTGTCCATAATTAGTAAGCAACTGCCTCATGATGCTCTTCTCTTCTGGTAAAATGAACCAAAACTTAAAAAGCTCCAGTTTTTCTGTAAAGTTAAGGTTCTCAATACCAATTGTATCCATATGGTATAGCTGTTTTTACCCAGAGTTGGGTATGGTGGAATCTTTCAAATCAGATCTTTCAAACCACGTTCTACTTTTAAGGCATACTTTAACCTATGTTATAGTCCTTTTTCTGAGGATCTTGAAAAATAAGCCATAATACTACTTTAATTTATACAGTACAGACAATGTATTTATTAAGCCAAGTCTTAAAAACACTGCAGTGCCATAAAAATCCATAAAAAGGCCATTCTGTTACCTTATATTTGTAAACTGTGTGCAGACCCCTCTGCGTCTCTTTTTTCTCCTCTTCTCTCTGCTGAATAGGTGGAGTCCTGCAGCAAGAGAGTAATACTCCTCCTCCCCCCTTCTACTATCTTTCTGTTCATATGGTATGAAGAGAGACACAGAAAGAGAAGTTCCTGACCAGCCTGGAGCACAGAAAGAAAAGACAGCTGCGTTTGAGAAAAGGAAAAGACACCATCTTTCACAGAGGCATAGACACCGGTTCATAACATACCTAAACTGTCTAAATTGCAAGATATTTATTGAAAATGGCTGACCTTTTTTTGTTCTTAAATACTGTAATTTCATTATTTCTCAAGATTTGCAGTGCATATTAGTAGACCAGATTGAATCAAAGCGAAAGTCAATGTTAATTGGAAGGGAACGGTAGGAGAAGAGCCTGATGAGTGGAGAAGGGATGCATTTTTTTCTCTGATTGAAATACTGTAATTGTTAATGTGCGCCTGTAACTAATCCAATGAATGTAAATTTTGTTGACTAGTAAGTGAACACTAATACAGTTAAGTACCTTGAGAGCCAAATGCCCCTCTGCAAGAAAAACTTAACCTTGATGATAGGGACCCATTCCCTTGTGAATACTAGAGCTTACTTAATTTTTTCTGAGAGCTGCATTAATGGGGCCTGCGTCCCCGAAACTGTTTTTGGCCCTTTGTAGGTCTCCAGGTCCCTTACTTTTGTTTATATACGTGTTATCAATACCTTTATTGAACCATAGATTCCGAGAGCCTCTCAAATTTCAGGTACTAAACCTCACAGCCAACCTGTACATGAAAAAGAAAGCGGTATCTCATGATCCAAACTATTTCTTGGTAACTTTTTTTCATTATAATTGGACCACACGGACAAATAACTGGGAAGGTACTCTGGTGAGACCTGATCCATTACTTGAAATTTCTAAAAAGTCCATTACAATTACACAGCTGTGCCAATATGTTCACAACCATAAGCACGTACTTATTGTATCATAAATTGCTGCCCAATCCATTCCTAGCATGCAGTTTACATGAATATTTTTTCGAAATAACCTTGCGGCCAATATGAAATCATGACAACCTGCTCTGACAGATGTTCAAAGTCACCATTCTTTTTTTATGAAAAACTGTGTTTGGTAATGACTGTGAAATATTCTTTCCCTCTAAATGTCGTAGATAATGCCCCTTGTCCATGGTTACCACAGGCACAGATATAAATTGATCGTTAGAGAAATCTCCTCTACAGAGCCCTAAGGCCAACTTCACTTCCAGAGCGACCATACCCTGGAAATTCAGAGTCCCGTTTTTTGTGCTCGAGTTGTACTTTTTTTTTTTTGTCCAGAAGAATTGCTCCAAATCCTCCACATTTATACATGAAAATTTACTGGTTTATTAAACATATTTCCTTCGTATTCCCTCTAGATTTTTGTAAATAAATGTTCCCCCTTTCTTTGTTAGAACTGGACAAATGACTTTTACAAATAAGGAAGACTTAAATATTAACCATGTAAAATTTAAAGGCACCATATGTATTGATTTCCTCCTGCTCATTTATTTTGTACGAGTTGTCCAACTCGGCAAAATGAATCGTAAGAGAGAAGTAATGATTTTCAATAGTGCACTGAAGATGGATTTAAATCATAAAAAATCCACTTCTTTCCATGAATCCAGCAGGGGTACCCGCCCTTAAACACAAGATGTGGATACATTGCCCATCCACGTTTAAAGTTCAGTGTAATGATGAAGTAAAATCTAAAATGGCCATTAGCCATTTTCATCGTAAGAACACTGCTGCCATTTTCCATGTCCTTTTTCCCTCCCAAAACGTCCTACGCAAATGATTTTAGAGAACAGCTACTGACAACCAGTTCTGTTAAGTAGATGACATTATTCTTATATCCAATAAACATCCATTCAATGCAGTTTTTTACTGTATATCATCCCTGAAGTTGGTTGTTATTGTAATTTTTTCCTGTGTTATGTAGCATAGCCCTCCCCCTGATAAACACGAATGTTCTAAATGCTTTCTTCTTAGATCACTGAACATAAAATCAATAATACCTTTTTGTTTATTTATTTGTATTAACCCCTCAATTACCAGAACAATCTTGCCACCTTGGGAGCCTGTCATCAGAAAATTGAACCTAATAAAACCAATACAGTAATGAATGTCAACAGCTGAAAAACAGCTTCTAGATGAGTTTTCTTTCATTACCTTACCCTGTTTGGGTAGCATCATCCCAGAAAAATTAAACTTTTAAGTGAAATGTAAATTGGGTTTAATGAAAGTCAAGGAGGCGGAGAGTTTTAACCACTGACGTCAATCCTTTCCCTCCCTGCCCCTAGACGCCCCCGTCACTGTAATTATGGTCCTGAAAGTCCCCCAGGGACATCAATAGACCCAGAATCTCACAAAGTCTGAAACACATGATGTCAGCATCCATGGGAGGAGTGTTTCAAGGTAGGAAAAGCCGGATTTTATTTAGTGTTAACCTCCTCCGACTCCCTAACCTTGATACAAACCCATCAACTCCTCACTTCAAAGTTGCTTTCTGGATGATGCCCCCACACTGGACCATGGAAAGATACATAACCTCGAACTGCTCATATACTGACAACATATGGTATGGTTGGATTAATGCCAATTTCTGATGACGGTTCCCTTCAGTTCTTTTCCTCTCTTGGCCCCAGTAGATTCCCTCTGGCATTTTTGGTCAGGAGTGGCTTGACCAATGAAATGTAGCCCTGTACTGGGTAACTCTGGTGTTTGGTGCATCTTTGAAACACTGGACGAAGCAGTCTCCTCCTTGTGAATCTCTACCAAAATCTTTTAAAAGACTTTTCCTTACAATGCTGGTAAAGGCTGTGGTTATCCCTGGTTTACTTGTGCACCCTTTTTCTAACAACACTTTTCCCTTCCACTTTTAAAGGAAGTTTTTTTTCCCACATTAGCACATTCCAGCAAATAATTGGAAATTGTTTGTGTGACTGAAAAGTTTGAAAAAAAAACAAATCCAGTATACACTCTGAATCAATTCCTTTACGATTTTGACAATCTTGCTTTTGCTTTCATGCAAACGAAAACTTCATTTCCTGTTAGATTAACACTGGTCCAGTCATGTGAATATCCTCCAGGTGCAACGTACACAAAAGTGTAATCATAGCTGTGTTGATGCTTTAACGAGCTGGTGTGACCATCACATAACCACGGACTGGTATTTCTCTATGTAAGTCAACACTGAAAGCTACCCTTTGGAAAATGCAGGCAAGGCAGAAAATCTAGAACATCAAGAAGAATTGATGGAGAAAAGTATTTGGAAAATTGTAAACTTTTTATCACCAAACAATTGAATTACTTTGCTGAATGTGCTCCAAAGGGGTAAATTCTCATCTGTGCATTTCACCTTTCAGTTGATTAATCAGCCCTATATAAACATTTCTCATTAAGATGTTATTAAAAAATGTTCCTTGTTGAAGATATTTCTCATAATGTTAACTCTGTGGTTCCTTAGAAAATAATTTTGGTCCCTGTAATTTTAAACGGCCACCTCTGCTGGAGGGATTGCACAAGAAACAAAATGTTTTTTGTATATAAAATGTCCCCGGGAGTTACGGCATGTACTAAAGCCGTCCCGTGTGGTAATGAATTGCTGCTGAAGCCAGAGGTTCAGGCAGGTATTCAATAAGCCGAATTATCTGCCAAACTGTGAGGTGGGCCGTAACCAAGGAGCTATTCTCGTTTCTAAGGGATAATGGGCTACATTTTAAAATTATCCTTCACACAGGAACATTTTTTTTGTAAAAACATCCAATGAAGAATGTTTTACATATGGCACTGGAATTTCAGTTAATGTGATTGCCCAGATGGAATACCCCTTTAACGTTATCAACCTCTATAACATTTCCATTAATTGCTTTGATTTAATGGAATAATTTCTATGTTCAATGACCCTTTTGAGGCTTACCCTCCTTGTGGAGAGTGTCAGTGACTGCCTTCTGGGACATCTGTCATCACAGTCTTTCCCCCATGAATGATTTTCCTACTGAACCAGACTAAATGACCTTTTAAAATGCTTAGGAAACCTTTGCAGGCGTTTTTTGGGTTAATTATTATAATTTTTCTGGGCATATTACTTTTTAATTTTCCTTGGCTATACCCATAATCAATCAATGACACTTTAAAAGTTTTCACGCCCGTTTTTTTAATAACTATAATAATTTATAAGAAGTTTTCAAACTTTTTGCATTGGGTTACCGAAAAATAAACATTTTTGCTATATGTCAAATTTTATTAAGTTAGTGCAATGTATATTCTCACACTTTGATTTAATAAACGGGCAAGTTTTTCTTCTTAAGTTTTCAATTTGCATTTAAGTCAGAACTGTTAACTTTTATAATTGTAGCTCAGAACTATTTTTTTTTGGTCTCTGTGAGAATTGGATTTTGTAAAAATGTTGGGAATGTCATAAGAAACCCAGCATAAACAATACACTTTAATTGCAGACACCGTGATACTGTTATAGCTGTTTAAGTACCCTAAGGCTAAGTTTACAAGTAAAATTACCATTACCAGAGGTCCCTTTGTCACACCGCGCGTCTGTAGTCAGGTGTTCTAAGTAAGGGGAACACCTGTAATATTAACTAGAAATATATGACCTAGAAATCGGTGGACTCCTGGTGATACTTTACAATAATGTCTGTGTGTCCCAAGGCCAAACCATCAGAATATTGGTACTGGAGCCTAAATCTGTACCCCTTACAGTTACAATATTGATTCGAGCCCCCGTGTGAATTGAGGTTTAGGGCACCATTTTTAATTGTCTTTAGAAGGCAATATACAAACCAATCATCCTTGTTATCTAGTTTGTCAATAATTAGAAGAGCTTTTAACTTTTTATTTCCATGCTTAAATGCAGTAAAAAAACATTAGGGTTCCAAAGTCACCATAAGGGAACTAATACTTCCTGACCCTAGTCAGCCTCTCACATACAGCCAAAACCAGTTTCCTGAACTAAGAGAAATCACCACGTTTGCAACAGTGCTGCCTGTAGTTGGGAATCTTTTTCCGTAAGGATTAAAAAATAATACTATTGGCCTAATCGCACACGTTCATAGGCTTTTAGAAGTGATGCCTGATTTTTTAAGAGGCTGGCCTTTAAATTAGCAAAAAGGTAGTCATTATTTTTCCTTGTCCATCCTGGAAAATTGTATTTGCCTATTTCGCAGCATTAATAATTGCGAGTCTTTGTAATTTTATAGAATTTTCATGAAATCAAAGTTTTACAAACCACAAAGATAAACAGCTACCGGGGGACCTGGGAGAACTAATGTGCATGCATATGTTAATGAGACATTTAATACAAAGAATAATGAATATTTTGCACAATTTTTCTCTTTATTACCCATGACTCTCTGTGTCCTATTTTCCCAGCACATCACATACAGGGTTTTTCCACGTAATAATTTGGGCGCCCTCTATCCAGCCGTTGGGTTTTCCATGGGCCATGTTTTCATGGTCATTAGCCAGAATAACAGCAAGATACCCTACTCTTTACTCTACAAACATCAGAACAGTGAATTTGCATATTCATTACTTTCTGCCTTCTGGAGTTTTAGTTGACAAGTCACCAATGTACTGACTGCTGCTCCACCAGCCAGTGAAGCCTCTGCACAGGCTTCCCGCCTGACCCTTCTCCTTCATCAGCCCACCGGGAGCCAGCCTTCCACCTCCTCCTGCTGGCAGCGCTGCTGTTCAAGGACGCAGGCGGCATGACATCATCAAACGCCGCCTGTGTCCTCCATCAGCGCTACTGTGAGGAATCGAGGCAGCGGCAGGTCCGCACTGCTTGTGGGTGATTCGGGCGAGTGCCCAAATCACCTACAGCTGTTTTGCCGCCTAACTCAGGGCTCCGCATCTGCCGCCTGAGGCGAAATTTTCATCCCGCCTCATGGCAGATGCGACCCTGGTTGCAATTGTTACATTGGTAGTGATTTATCCAACCGTGCCGCCTTTCTAACTTATTCGCGAGAACCCATTATTATAATTGGCAAGTAGGATGAGAGATAGTGCTTTTCGATGGGGCCACTCCAAAAAAATGTAACAGGATTTTGCAGGGGTCATGTGAAAACTCTCTTTGCCACACAAGCGTACCTGGTGATTTTTTGAGATGTCTGCTTCAGTATTGACACACATAATGGTATGTTTCTTCATGATGGTCAACTATTTTGTGAAGTGCAACAGTTACTAGGCATAGTAACGTGAGTGTTTTTTAAAAACTTTTGGACTCGCTAGCTAAAAAAAATATATATCATTATTCTGTATTTGGCAAATATAAATAATTTTAGTAATCCTAATTAAGCTTAAAATGGAGGCAAAACATTCAATGTGTCTTTATAAAGTTGTATGTAAACTTCTGGTTCAATGAATGACATGATTTTGCTGTGGATATAGGTCCACAATCTCATGGTTTTTTAAATTGAGCTGACATCATGCCTGGGCTTAGTTCATAAATATTCTGCCTATTTTAGTCAAGGTCAGTTCTTGGTATTATGGGAAGCTAAACAGTATTCTTTACACAGACTCAAAAACAATGTGCTTTGGCATCTACTAGGCAATTTTCCAGGCTTTCTCTAGGTTCACCATGTATATTCTTATTATATACTCATTATTTTACCCAGCTGTAATTCCTTCTTTGGTTCATTAGATTGGAAGATGAAAATTGGTTTGTGAGGCTTGTGAAAATCCGTGCATCAATGTTATTGACCTGAAACAAGCGATTTGATTTTACTGATTAAGCGCTGATGTCTTCTCACAAATTATTAAGTAATCTTTTTTAATTACTTTACAAAAGGACAGCTAGATTTTGGTTCAATGAATCAACTTCAAGATATATATAAAGGGTACAGAAAAGAATACACAGGATGTGGGCCCCTCAGTTGGCTCATTCAGTGGAATAGATGCTGTATTAATAGTAGTAAAAATCTCAAAGGATATCTAGTTAAATAAAGTTGTAATGATACAATTTTACGCTTAAAGGAATTAATTTAGATTATTCTGTGTGCAGCCCCAATAGGTTGCTTGTTCTTAATGAGCCACCCATTAACCTGTACAAAAAACTGGTGTTAATTGAAAATGGTAAATGAAGCGAATTTTTATCTTTGTTTACAGTTTCAAAAGGTAAAATTTTTCTTCTTACGTATAGTCGTCAATAAAGGTTGTCATGTACACAGGTTCTACTTTCCTTCAAGTAAAAAAATCTCAGTGTTTTTAGAAAAAAATAGTTTAGCAGGCTTCTTGTATGTAATCACCAAAGCTGTCATTATTATAAAGTAGGTACAAATGTTTTTGTTTTTAGGTGACACCTGGTAAACAACTAGTGGATTGCCGGATTAAATTGACACAGAAAGTCAGAAGGTATCCAAATAAAAAAACTGTACGATAACTTAAAAAAACCAACTTTAAACCCCGTATCAACGTGCTTGTTTTCAGCTTAGTGGACAGAGACTCGATATTTAGAATTGATATTTGTCCACGATAATTGGTCAATAACTGTTTGAAAACCTTCAAAAACTATCCAGGTGATTTTAAGAGTTTCCTTGACCATTGTACTCGTATGTTATTGTAAAATTTAAGTGAAATATACATTTGCTTTATTTCTGAAGAAAAATGAAGTTTTGGCAAAAGTTGGAATTTCTTCATTTAAAAAACTTTTGATAAAATGTCTAGCTTTCAGAACAGATTAGTTAAAACGCCCCAAAAAGCGTGATATCATTTCCAAGAAAATTTGTTTATGTCAGAAGTGATTGTTGAGTGGTTTTTCTCATTATTTTGGATGTAATGAGGCTTAAGAACGTTAGTGCGATTTTCAAATTTTCATTTAAAAAAAATTACAAAATCATATTTAGAGGGACAACTACAAGGTTTTTTAAGTGCGACTAGTGCTTTTGAAAGGCCTCAAGATAAAAGTGACGAAGCACCCACATTAATTACACCACTTTAGAACATTACACCCCTCAAACGTTAGAGAAAACAACAATTTATTAAGTTTATATGACCCTTTATAAGTTTTCAAAATCGACGCAGTTTAAAAAACGCAAAATGGACAAGTACGATTAGAAACTTTTGAATGTTTGGGAAGAAAATGCATTCATTCAGGCCAAAAACATGACACTTTCATAATGAATTAAAATGAATGAAATGCTCTTGCAAAAGTTTTGATTGCCCAATTTTCCCGTACGTGTAACCACATTATCCATATGTGGTGGGTAAACTACTGTAGTGGTGATGGCCGTGCAATAGAAATGAAGCCGACGCCATTCAGAGCTACGATTGTACTTGTCACATTGTGCTGGCGCATAAAAGTGTTATTTTTTGGTGGTATTGCAACATTTGAGGGCTTATTTATTTAAATGTACCATTATGGAGTCTATAGCGAGTTGATGGCAAAACCTTTAGAGTATCCTAGTGCCCAAACTTACACAAAGGACCCCACTTATTATAGCATAGTGCAACACAGAAATGTTAATTTGTGACTTTAACCCCTTCTATGCAATCAGTTTTCATTGATACAAGCACCTGAGGACTGCACTTTAAAATAGCTCCTGTGCACAGCTCGTCCTGGGCAGTCTGGGGAACTGCAGGAAGATACCTGGGGCTTCTCTGGTGATGGCCTGGGGTGCCCACAGAAAGGGCGAAAGTTGGTGAGTGCACACCTCTTGGCACCAGTGCCATAAGGTTAGCAATCACTGCTCTATAGGCTATTCATGAGATTAGATTTTATTAAAATTGTAAGAAAGACACACACAAAATCATAAATTTTATTTAGGATTTTTTTTTAGTGCTTCTTTTTCCCTGCCGCCAAACATAAAAAATATATTTTATACTTTATCTACTAGGTCTTCACATGCGATTACGGAGGATTGCCTCATTTATGATAGTTTATTCTATACTTTGCTCGAAATTTATTGAGCAAAAACCAATATTGGATAAAATCACCAAACATTTTTTAGGGGCATAACTTCGTATTTTTTCTGTTGACAGATCTGGTTGAGGGATTATTTTTTGACAAAAAGAGGGTTTTGTTTTATGGTTCGTGTCATATTAGGGCACGGAACCTTTTTGATACATTTTTTGTGAGGGTTATTGATGAAAATTATATTATGGGAAGTTTTTCGTGGTTTTTTTTTTTTACATCATCAACCCACGGGGATTCAATATGATTTGAGATTATTGTCCAGATTAATAGGAACACGGGTGATTCCAAAAATATGCACTTTTGTGTCGGGTGTTATTATACTTTATTTTGGATTTTATATGTAACTGGGTGATTCATGGGGACTCTATTTTATTGTATTTAATATATATTAAAATATTTTATTTAACGTCTTTTTCTTTTTTTCTAACACTTGGGCTTGAACAAGCGTTTCCTCCGATTGCTGGTTCGAAACCATTACTGCAATTGTAACAGGTTCTATTGTAAGTAACCTGAGCATTTTACTCCGTTTGAGTTATATCAGGGGTCCTGCAAGAGGGCGGAATCCACGGTGGACCCTGTGGACTAAGCAGAAGATTGGGATCCCCCACAAAGCTCTCTGTGGGGGTCATGATCCACGCGGGGACACACTTAAACACGCAGTCATTGACGTGACTGCGGCATTGTAGGAGTAAAAACACCTGGGATCAAGAGTTTCCACCTCCAGGTTGTAGTGCCGAAGGTTTGTGGCTGTGATGAAAATCCAAAAAGCCTAGCTCTGGCACCAGGCATGACATGATGTCCCACAATTTTCTTCTGGATGCATGCAAAGTAGAAAAAGTGCGTTGGAGGAAGTAAGTACTCTAATGGCCCACGGGTATTATAAAAAACCCCATATGTGGTCAAATTAACTGTTAAAGGAGTTTTTTTTTGGATAATGAACATTGATGGGACCGAATGTCGAACCACCAAACAATCAGATATTTCATTATTGGGGACCCGCACACCCTGTACTGGACATAGGGAAAACACGCCCCCCGCGGCGCCCTTATACAATGCAGCCCTGAGGGTTTAGTACAAAGGTTTGTACTAAGTTGATTTTTCCATATAAGTGTACTAAAGGTTATATTTATAATCTGTAGCTACCAGGACAAAAATTGTTTTTGTCCCAGTGACAAATTGGATTCATATTTTTTTTTTTTTGTAGTAATGGTACCATTTGAATTATAATAGAAGCTTACATTTACAACTTGGTCATTACAGCCTGGGACTAAAGTAAAGCACCAACGAGGTCACGAGGCAGAGAGAATTCTCGTAAACAGAAAGGTCGGTATAAGGTCAGGTGGTCCTTAATTAGGGGACATCTTATTAAACCTCTGTAACTTTGTATTTTCTGTATCTGGCCCACTGCATCCCAAAAAACTATACCATTATATCCAACAATGTTGGGGTTTTTATCCAATGTTAGTAAATCTAGAAGGGACATCTTGGATAGGCCACACATCGATAAACACACAAACAAGAGCCAAAGATGATGGGGTGTGATTGCACTTAATAGAGCTAATTTTAGGAAAAATACAATATATACTTTATTGACCTCATATCACAGGACACAAGATAAAAAACAAAAAACACGTAGCCATGTGAATCCCAGCTTAGACGGTTATATGAATGAAATGTTGAAAACAAAACTCCCCATTCTTGCGGTGTCTTGCCTATGCTCTGGGCCCAAACTGTTATGATGCTAAGCAATGGGACTACGAAAGGCTGTAAAAGGGGTGGGCGCAACAAAACTCTTGGTACACCTAGCCTGAGCAATACATCAATTGGTTCAAATAAACCATAGTCCCCTCAGTGTATTGAAAAACTCTAAAGTGGAAAGGTATACCAGTTAACGTTTGGGGAGGTGGTGGCTGCACCGCATTCCTGCCACCAAGCTCTGTGGCTTCGAGGCTAATGTTGAAAAAGGTTATAACATAGCTGAGCGTGAATTGCTTTTTTTTAGGTTTGGCCTGGGTTCTGGGTTATGTAGGTTGGTGTGGATTGATATTGCTGCGTTCATGCTCGTTCACGATTGAAGCAGCAGGCAGCTGTGGAAGTGTCGGATGTGAGGATATAATGTTTTAAAATTCCAGTCTTTTTTTGTAATAGCGGAGGAAATAGTTGCATGATCTACATTTGTGATAGGTAACCCTTGAAAAACAAGAGACCAGATGCTTTTCCATAGTGGAGGGTGTATGTGTAAATATTTAATTCATTTGTGTAGGACTTTCCTAGGTTATGCTTTGGATTTATGATGCCATGAGTGGCACTTGCATATGGTTTTTTCTCAAAATATTTGAGCCTCCTGAACTGAATGCCCACCTATTGTTCTATTCCTGTGACTCCAAAAAAAAAGGTGACTCCCAGAGGTAAAAATTTAAAGGGAGCTTACAGTTTACAGTATCAGTGCCAGATGCGCACAAGATTGCTAAGCAGTCACATTGGAATGTGACTATTGGCTATTTTGGTTTTTAAGGAGTGTCGTAGGCCAAAATATGGTTAAGGTTATTCCCTTATATTGATGATTATTTTGGTGGTAGAATTTGTACACATGCAAAAATTATTTTTACATAATTGGGATGTTTTTTTTTTTTGTTTTTTATTTTGAGTTTTTGAGTTAAAAGGCTTTATTAAACGATATATGTATAAATTTACCAAAACGTACCAAGCTCCAGTTAAATGTTAAACACTGAACGTCAAGAAACAGAGATATGTTATAAAACATGGAAGCAAAAATAGTCCTTACTGTATAGGTATGAGCTACGCACTCTCATTACATATCTATTGCTTGTACACTTATCCACATAGACTTAAGAGGAAACAACAATTCTAGATCATTAAGTTTAACTTTTAGATGGACTTGATTAGGAACCCATAATTTTATTCCCCTTTCCCCAGGAACCACACCCCACCACCCCACGCTGGAAGCTGTTCAGGCCCCCCAAACAAAAAAAGAAAAAAAATATAAAAAAAAAAAAAAAAAAACCCCCGACGATCTTATGCCTTCCATTAAATGGCCTCCCAGATAAGATTCAGTCTACTTCCTTTCTATAAATCTAGTTATTTTTCAAAAGCGAATTTCATAAGGCAGATGCGAGTCGGACGTGATTCGCCGGTGTTCCCATCTTTTACTCACTGAGCTTTGCTTCGTTTTCCAATGTCTAACAAAACCACCCTTGCACCAAGGTAGAGGCGCTTTCAGCACAACCATCTCGTTAAGATATTTTGTCCTACGCACTTATCGAGGGGATTAAACCGCAGTAGGGCCCAAAGAAGGACTCCCAACGAACTGCAAGACGCTAGGACAGCTATGTCCGGGGACTCAACGATCTCAAAAATCTTACCCCAAAATTGCCCTAATCTCTGGGCATTTCCCATAGAACGTGGAGGGTTGTCGCATTCACATTACTAATCTGAAAAACACTAGAATTGTCCCACATCCCTATCTGAGACAATTAACTGTGGGATTGAAAGATACGGTCTTAAAAAATATCAGGCTTGTACAATCTATGATTTTTATTAATGTTGCCTCCTAACCAACAAATTTTGTATATTTCTTCCGCATTGTTTCATTTAAAGTGATCTCACCAAACTGCTCTATCCATTTACATTGATAAGATGCCCCATCTTCTTATATACAATTATACTTTCGAAAAGAATATGACATGAAAATTCTCTGCTTAAACTTTTTGGACGAACCCCCCTTTCTACATGTAAGTAATAATTGTTAACACCCTCAACCTTTAAAACCTTTTACCTTGTCTTTTTTTCTTTACTATAAGCGTCGTAAGAGTTGTGAGGTTTACAATACCTTAAATTGATCTTCTATCTCTTACCAAATACCAAACTTCTACCAAAATTGTAAAGGGTTGGGGAGGTTCCCGTGCTATACCCAAAGTGCTCGCGAGAAAATGAATAACATACCTTTTTTCCAAAATACAGTAATCCCTATCTTATACAGCTCTGGGAATTGGACATTTCCCCCATAAGGGAGTAGTAAGGTAAAAAATCACCCCCATTCAATCCAAGGCAATTCCTTACTTCTCCCAGTGTTCACCACAAGGGTCTAGCCAAGGGATTTCCCAGCCTCCACGGCATGTTAATTGACCCGCCTCCAGTAGTTGCACAAATAGTTGGATTGTACCGTCGATTAATTTTCGTGGAAAAAAACAATTTTGGAAAAAGCGTGCTATCTTATTTCTATTATAAAATGCATCTGTGTGTGTGAGAACACGAGTGAGAGGGTTGTGTGGGAAAAACCGCTATCTGTCCTACAGGCAGATGAAATGCTGTAGGTCTTAGTCACCGAGTGCCGGGTGTTTCTGCAGTTAAACCCCAAGGTTAATGCAGAACCTGATAAGCATAGGAATAGTCTGTTTGTCTGGTGTTGGCCTAGCTAACACAGACACATTTGTGAATGTCCGTACTGGGCCTGCCGTTATTATGGAGTTAGGGGTAGGCTTGGTTAGTGGGGGACTCCTACTCCACCCGGGCTCGTGGTCCTGGGTTTTGTATAAGCCCACAGTCAGGTGCAGTCAAAGCCGTCCCTGTTAGGGTCTGATTTATGATTTCAGTCTGCAGGCCAGAAGCAGTAGGAGCGGCCCTACTGGAGAGAGCTGAAAAGCGAGATTGCATTCTCACGAGCAAAGGATAAACTGAGGGTCTCCTGTCTTGCTGCTGGCCAAGAGCGGTGTGCCAGGCAGAGCCGTGGTACACGGAATAGCTAGGGTCCTCCACAATGTATTAGACCAGCGGCCGCACGGAGTGGCAGGGAATTTACTTTTATAAGTGTTTTTGCAGTGCTAAGCCAAGGCTGAAGTCTGATGGTTCTGTTTTTGCAAGTAGTGAATAAAAACTAAGTTGACTTTTAAACTGCGGTGTCACTGCTTACCTGCATGCCTACCTGTCCAATCCAGAGCAATTCCCCACAGCTGCTAGAAAAAATGGAAAAAAAGACGGAAGAGAGAACACTCCCTTCCTTTATCCCTCATAGTACTTCTTGTTTGATGCGTACCCTTTTCCTCCCCCAACAAGTTTATTTATGCATTGCCCGCATAATAGGGGAAACCTTTCTGTGTCATCCAACGGCGGCAATACTTAATAACGAAACAGGGATTGGGTTGGTAGTACAATTGACATTTAATTAGCATCCACCTCCTCTCAGCTCGGTTAAGGAAGAGAGCTCCGGTATATACTTTAGTCTGTACTTTGACAAGAGCGGGAACCACATTCAATATCATATAATCTTCACCACTAGGACTTATTTTTAAAACCCAAATATTCCAGAAGATTCGCTTGTCTTCAACTCTAGATGTTTCCGTGGCTCAAGAATCCTCACTAAAGGCATCAGGGAGGATTTCTGTTACATTTATCTCGAAACTGAGTATCTTCCAAAACTCATTGACAACTTTTCACACTTCGGAAAACAGACGTCGTGAAATTTTTAAGCATGAGGAAGGATGTCATCCGCATTAGAGCATATACTATCCACTCGGTCCTTCCATCTCCTGCCCCACATTAATCTCCCACTTGCCCTCACCCTCATTGCCAGAGGCTCCATAATAAAAGAGGCAAAATAAAGGAGACAGGGGGAAACCCTGTCTCGTACCCCTTGTTAAAGAAAAAAAAACGAAGAATAATCTCCATTTACTCTAATGCAAAGCCACTCGGACGCAACTAAAATAATTTATCCAAGTGCAGAAACTTTCTGCCCAAACAGAAATCTATAAATCAACCTCCCAAGGAAGTCCCACTCACCCTGTCGAAACACTTTAGAGAGGATTCTAACGACCACAGACGAATGGACGCTGGGCCACCCCCCGGCCCAACTGCAGACTCGCAAAAACAATTAATCTATGATTTGTGTATAATGTGGCAGCCCTCTGCCACGAAAACCACATTGATCTTTATGTACCAATTTTCCAGGACCACGTTTTTAGCTATTCGCTAGTACTTGTGCTAATAGTTTGGCATCGCAGTTAGGAGTGATTATCGGGCAATACGATTCCCTTCTCTATTGATCTTTATTCTTTTTATGATCAGGACTATCCTGCCTCATACCACGACTCCGGGAGCTTACCCCTCGCCTGCGCGTCTCCCAAAAATCGGGGCCAAGAGAGGAATAGATTTAGTACCAAAATCTCACCAAAAAATTCCAGAGGAGAACCGTCCAAACCCGGTGCAGCCATTGCGCTTTTTTCCCTGGGGATTAAAGTATCCTCGAGTTTCTTGACAGAAGAAATGGGTTGGGATAGCAGGATTGTCTTTCTTCAACTAATTCGGGAGAAAAAACTAATCCCATCATAAATACTTTTGATATATCTGAAGTGCCTCTAAGTAAGATGATAGAACCCGGAAAGAAAAAAAACATCAACTATACGTTCGTCCTTAATCTCCACTTTGGGCTATTACACCAATATCCCCCGACAGCTATTTCCTAATGTGTTTTAATTCTGTTTATCTCCTGATTTTGTTGTAATCGTTCTGGGACAGTCTTCTGAGGAGAGTCCATCTCATCCAGGGGCCGACTTGATTCAAGAAGAATTGTTTTTGAATAGCTTTATTAGTAAACAATTATTAGACTCTCTCGCGTAATATGTACCTCAAATATTTTGTGCTTTATTCTCTGGAAACGCCTATCTCCACTTTTGCACTTTCCCTTAAATGCTTTACTATGTTTTACAAAAACGGCCTTCGAAAATCCACTTCAGAGTCTTACTAGACCTCTCAAGAAGGCTTTTCGTCGAATACCTAATAAAACCAATACTGATCTAATCCTCTGTTTACTGTGATAAAATGGGACCCAATCACTCTTTAACTTATCTTCAATCCGAGAGTAAGTGACAGCCAATGGGGATTATCTTCCGAAGTTACAAAGAGGTGTGTCCACCCCGGACATTCCAGAACCCTATAGGGGGATGATAGAAATGCCACAGAGGATTATCATATATCATCTTTTTAATTCGCCAAGATCGAATCATCCCCAATACTAATCAATCATGGATAAGGATGTTATACGAGCGGATTTTAACACATGAATATGCCCAATGATCCCCCCGCAATATATCTCCAAACGTCTGTCCATCCTATTCCTGGCGAATCTCGCGATGAGCTGAGTAGCTCCCGTTACACCGGGGGCTGAGACTGGTGATCCCTCCTTAACCCGGTTCTAAACGCTGCGAAAAATACAGAATTGAAGTCTCCTCAGTGCTAACGCGGGCACTCCCCTACTCTCTCTGATGGATTGAACTTAAAAGCTGTTAAAAGTACTTATATCTAAAAGGGGTGGACATAAATCCCTGCCACTACGCATCTCGTATGCTTCCAATAGCCACTGCGGAAAGACAAATTACCGTCGACGTCCACACTGGTAGTCCAGGAGGAAATCAATTAGATCTATGAATATAGATTCGTAAAACCCGAGAAAGGACGGAAAACTGAACATATATGACGGCTTACCACATCTTCTCTTATTAACAAAGCGTCTCCTCACAAGGATGGGTTTCCAGAAGGTTACTATTGCAGGCAAGTTGTTTACAAATAAATTAAAACATATACATCGTTTCAAGCGATCCTTCATCCATCTATATTCCAAGCGATAAATCTTATAGCTAATCTCTCACCCGTTAGCAGCGAAACAAAAAAAAAAAAAAGGGGGATCCCCACCCCCTCCACCACCCCAATCCCCGTGTCCTACCATGGAGCCACCCTCCTACGTAGAGCCTCTCCGTTCCCCCTCCCCCCTTTCACCCCGAAGCAAAACAGCACTAATAGAATGACCTTAATTCTATTCAGAGCCCTTCGAATCCAGCAATCAGAGGCTTCCATCCGGGGTGGTGGCGAAAAAGTGGGAATGATTTGCTAAATAACTTTAAGTTAATGGGAACAAGAGGGAGTACCAATTGCCCTTTCCTCAATCTTTTTTAAACTTTATAAAACTTTTCCTTTTCTGTAAATTCCATAGAGAGTCGGGTTACATGGCACCTTTCGCTCCTTGAATGGTAAAGATTTTATGTTCCCGGGCCACCCTAAATATCGGTCGCCTATCCGGGACAGGAGGGTTGTGCATATAATAGTAAGGGGAGTTGCAGGGAACTTTTAATTACAGGTGGTATTCTAGTGCGCGTTCAATTTTCAAAGTTAGATGATGAAAGAGTTCCTACCTATTTTTCATACACCATCCTTTAATGAAACTGAACGATATATTTCCCCTCTTCATTCTCGGGACCCTATTATCCGCAAGATTAGCCCTTCTGGGCCCGATTCCTCCATTCTGTCAAATTTTTTAGGAACTCATTTTCCTTTCAAAGCATCCTGTTCTTTTCTTGAATGTCCCAAGCATCATTTTCCAACTATTACGATCTTCTCTTCTGTCCTTTCTGTTTTTCTCTAACTGTATTGAGGTCTTCCCTTAAAGAGAACATACTCCCTCAAGGCCCCACTTGCTCCAGTCAATTCGCTAATGCATACTACAATTTTTTATGACGCTCCATGGACGCTAGGATTTCTCTGAGCAATTGGCGGAGTAAGTCTTTTAATTTTTTTCTGAATATAGTGCTTTCTGACCAGAATAGTAGCAGAATATAGGAGCAGTCACTCTCTAGAAAAAAGTCGCCCGATGATGTACAAGTGTTGGGTGGAATGGGGCTTAGTGAGAGTGTTTGGGTTTTATTATTGAGCAGGCTTTGGAAATGGTTAATGAAATTGGAAAAAGAACAAAATACCTAAAATGACAGTGTGGTACAATCAGCAGCTACGATTTTTGGCACACTGGCGGTTTTCTCTTGAGTTGTAAAATACATTTGGACATACTTCAAGGTGATATATACTCAGCAAAAGTTATTACTTAAAATGGCCAAAAAGGGTTCTGTAATCTGGGTTGTATAAAGGGGGGGGGGTGTTTTTGAAGTGCCTCATGCTCTGTGTAAACAATTCGCGTGTAGACAAAACATTGCCATTACTGACAGTGGTTTTCAGTCGCTAAGAGAAAACTGCAGTTGCAGAAGTTAGCTGCGCAACTACGAAGCCAATGTCAGAAAAACGAACGGCATTACATTGCGCCTTCGCTGCTGCGTTTTAACGTGTTATGGCAGAACAGTATAAGATCAAAGCTTATGCAATCTTAATCATATAGTCAACAAGAAGGTCAGATATATGAAATGGTAATGTAACGCAGCACAATCCAGTTGTGAGTATGATAATGTAAGATTGCTGAATTTAAGGTTAGAAATGAGAATTTTTTGAGGCAACAATAGTTTGCTGTCATTTCAGTATGTAACTGAGTGCAGACGCACGTCACAAGTTTTAACCAAAAATAAAGTGTGATTTGGAAAGCACCTATGTTAAAACAGTGTCATTTTAACTAAATAGCAGCCTAGAGAAAATGGAAAAGGGAACAAACTCTGATGCAAAGGCATCATACTCATAGATACGAAACAAACAACGATATGTTCATGATTATTTGGCTACTTTGATTCAGTCATACAACAGTTTAGATAAAATCCAAAACAAATAAACATTGTGTCACTACACCTCAACAAGTTGACATGTAGTACAATGGTTTACCTGCTTTTGGAAGAAAGATTCACAGTAAATGAAAAACTCATCTGCAGAAGTTTTGTTTTTTTCCTTAATTTCAACTATGTTTGTGGTTTTTGCTGACTTTAAAGAGGGACCTTCTCCTAAAGTTTATTAAATCAAAATTATAAAATGACATGCCTTTGGCCCCCCACTTCATTTTGGCGTCTAATTTCATTTTAATGTGTCTACCAGTTAAAAATATGGCCATATAGAGCTTTATCATAGTGGACTGTAAAATTTATATATCTTGAAGGAGTGGGCGTATGAATTAAACGATTCTAACTAGTATAACTTTATTATATTAATGGGAGGGTACACCAAAGTTCATTTGGTTTGTCTATATGGATGGTGTTGTTGAGCATCCACACCCAAAAAAGTTATAGGTATCAAGCAAGCAGAAGCTAACAAGTAGCACATGATTACAAGTGTCTATTATTGCTATGTCTATTCCTCCTCGGTACAATATACAGATCACTCATCCAAATCTGTGTTACCAGAAGATCACTGGATCTGAATAACAGCAGGGGACAGATACCGTATATATACTCGGTATAAGCCGACTACGAAATCTAAGTCCGAACCGCCTATTTCCTTAACATGGAAAAACCTATTGTGACTGAGTATCAAAGCCGAGGGGGGGAAAGGCTGGTCACGCCTCCCCAGTATATAACAGCAAGCCCCCTGTATTATCTAGCCAGCCAGCCCCAGTAGTATACAGCCAGCCCCCAGTTAGATACAGCCAGCACAGCCCACACTAGTATACAGCCAGTCCACACTAGTATACAGCCAGCCCCCCATTAGTATACAGCCAGCCAACCCCATTAGTATACAGCCAGGCCCCCAGTAAGTATACAGCCTGCCAGCCCCCAGTTAGTTACAGCCGCCAGTCCTTAGTTGGTATATAGCCTGCCAGTGTAAAAAAATAAAACTCAGTACTCACCAATCCGACAGCCCGCGCCCAGCTTCCGCTTCCACCCTCATGTTCGCGGGCGGTCCGCGACACCTCTTTGCAGCGCATCTTCTTTCTTCAGGACGGGCGCCAGGACCAGACACTCTCCATGTGAACGGCCTGGGAAACTCGGTTATATACTACGAGCAATTATGGTATATACAGAGGCAGGCAGATTTATAAAAGTGTCCTCAGGTGAGACAGTGTAGGGTTAAAAACTTAGACAGTTTTACTCTGAACCAGATTTAATAAAGGTGGTTCTTTAATGGATGATAAATTGTCCTACCAATATAGTTGTTGGCTTAATTATGCCCACAAAATTCAGAACCAAATCTGTCAGGTCAGCAATATTCTGATGGGCGCGACGGACCCTTTTTTTGGCCCACCCTTCATCTAGACAATGATAGCATGGCTATTTGCTTTTATTCGGGTTTGTGTGACTCTAAACCGAATGCGGACGTCGAGTCCACATCAGAGTAGTGGCTGCATTGCACAGTCCGGGAACGGGGGCTGCGTCCACCCACCCAAGGCGACATTCATTTGGACATGGGGGGGGGGGGGCATATTAAATTTCATCTATCTAATCTCATATGTGTTCTAGGAGTTATTATATGTATTATTGAAATTTAACTCCTCCTTCATACTTGCTTGACCAAAATACTCCTCAAAAAAGTGAAAGGAGAGTTTTTACCCTCTTTAGAAAAGTGAAAAGTGTTAGTGCACACTTCGAATCTAAGAAGCTATCTCATATGCCAGTTTTCAAATATCAGTTTGAGGTAGTGTGCGATCTATAAAAATGCTCCCCCTCCCCAACTAATTATATCTATCCACAACAACCATACCAATTTCCTTACTCAAGTACTTTGTTAAGTAAGATCCCAAATAATCGCTGTCATTTTGCAGGGGAATAAAGCTTTCTATATAATGACCCCACACAATTAGTCTTGGCTTCAGGTAATCTCAAAATAACATGGATGAAGCCCATCCCTGTGAAATTTTGCATTGTATTCAACTATGAACACCCCACACGCCTCTCCTCTACTCCCAATCAAAGATTGACTTTCGTGGAAAAAAGAAACGATTTGAGGACATATAATAACTAACTTGACCAGAATATTACCCTCCTTGTTGTGACTCCTGAAAAAACAGGGCAAAGTAAAGACCATGGAAAATGTGAAAAACCCACAAGGTATTTTTGTTCTTGTTAAAACAGAAGTGCATAAAGAAGGGTTTGATCTCCATACCTATACAGTGCACCTATATCAAATGGAGGAACATTGGGACATTTGGAACATTTTCTGCGCTAAGTTGGAGTAAAACTTAAAACTAATTTCCACACTTTTCGTGGTAACTCTCAGCAAGCGGCCTCAGTAAGATCATACTTAGATTATACTATACCCCTTCAAGCATAACATCTAGGCCCTCTAATTGAACACTTAACCAAATCCACAAGGCCTGTTATATTTGCTTCAAATCATCCCCACTTTAAAAACATGACCGTCAGCCCACACCCACCCTGCCCTTCTCTTAACCTGATCTCTGATCCCTCTACCCCAACCTCGGATATTGATTTTGGTTGTGTGATTACTGCGTGAGAAACCTAGTGTCTATCTTTTACCTGTTGAATTGAAATAACTTTACATAAGTTGTTAACGAGAAAAATTTGCTCCATCTACTCGTATTACCTCCATTTCTCAGGGTATTACCTGTTTATATCAAAATATGTTGCATCAGGGGCTGATCTTCTAGCTTTTTGCTGCCTGAGGCGACAAACTGAAAAATGCTTGACCCCCCCCTTTAAAAAAAAACTAAATAAATAAATCCTAGCCCTTGATCTCCTTCCATATACCGCCCTACTGAATACTCCTCGTTGCAATCACTAGCGCTGTGTGTTTACCAAACATAGCACTAGTTGTACAGAGGTAATGGTCTTGGCCCGTGTCGCGTTATACGTTTCCTATGGAATACGCATGTGAATGGTAACCGTACCCGGTGTCTTGCAATAAAACAATTACATAACACCCGAGATTCTGATGTGCTTTACTGATGCAAAAAATTGTGATTATTCATTCTTTACCCCAGAAACTGGAAATTAATTTAAAATTAAATAGTATGTTACACTAAAAGTGCATAAATACGCAAAACATTCTATTCTGTACATATATAGTACATACACTTTACTACATTGTAACTTCCACATTAATACACACATTTATATGCTATACATAATCAGCCAATATATCCGAAATGAATAAAACCACTACTCCTATAATTATCACTGATACCCATTCTTCTTCCGAGTGATCTAGCTGGTGCATCAGCGGTGGTAGATGGAGGGTCAAAGAGTAACTGAGGGTAAGGATTCAAAGAAAGAAGTAAGCAGCAGTACCATAACGCATCATAAACAGCAGGCAGCAGACTAACACATGCATCATAACACATGAATATACATGCAGCATACACAGAGAGCAAGCAGCAGCATACACAGTATCCATACAGCATCATACACACCACTGAAATACATGCGAAACACAGAGCAGGGCAGCGGGATATACACCGCATCATAACAGATCATAAACACTGAATATATACCATGCAGCACACAACAGCAGGCAGCGCATATACACGCATCATACACAGGCATCAAACAGCACATACACCACATGAAGATACATGAGCATAAAGAGCAAGGCAGCAGGCATACACAGTATCAACATACAGCCTCATACACACACTGAATATACATGCAGCCTACACAGAGCAAGGCGAGCAGCATAACAGCATCACACACACAGCTCATTACACACACTGAATATACATGCAGCACACACAGCAGGCCAGCGCAATATAACCGCATTATGACACGCATTTCATACACACACTGAATATAACATGCGCTACACAGAGCAGGCGAGCAAGACATCACAACAGCGTCACATACAGCAATTACACAACACTGAATATACATGCAAACACACACCAGCGCAGCAGCATACCACAGCATCATACATGACATGAATATAATGCAGCATACCAAACAGCCACCACCATACAGCAGGCAGCTCAGCATACACTAAGCATCACACAACATGAGGGAAGCAGGCATACCCAGCATCATATACACACAAGCAATACATGCAGCATCCACACACAGGGCAGCGCATCACAGCATCCCACACAGGCCATGGCAGCAGCATACACACACGCAGGCAGCAAGCATACACAGCATCCCCACAGCGGCAGAGCAAGCATACACAGCATACCCACACAGCAGCAGCAGCATACACAAGCATCCTACACACATCACACATGCACAGCATATACACACAGAATAGGCATGCAAATAACACGCAGACTAAACAAGCATTACACCACATGTACATACAAACAGAATACACCGCAGGGTAAGAGCAGCATACACACAGCAACATGCAGATACTGTTAGCTTACACACAGCAGCAACACATGCTGGCTGATGAAGTTCAGAGCCCTCCGAGTGTCGTGTGGCGGAGCTTGTAATCGGAGAACGATTATGCAGCAGGGAGTCAGAGAGCTCATCCCCGGGATGGATCCTGTCTGATAGCTCGCCCGGATTTGTGAGGGGTATGGACGCAGCAAAGTGAAAGCCATCCACTAGACTGCTTGGCTCCACCTGTCAGTAAAGCCTCCGACGCACATGCTCCTCGCCTGACATTCTCCTTAATCAGCCCACGGGAGCAAGCTTCCACACTCCTCCTGATCGGCCAGACGATGCTGTTCAAGGAACGCAGCGGAATCGACCTCATCAAACGCCGCCTGCGTCCTCATTTAGAATCAGCGATAATGTGAGGAAATCCAGGCCGAGACACGCGGCAGGTCCGAATGCTTGGGGTGATTCGGGCGAGTGCCCACCTCACCCTACAGCGTTTTGAACCGGGACCTAACTCAGGGCTATCTGCAATCCACTGCGGCCTGAGGCGAAAATTTTTACCCGCTATGCAGATTCGACCAGTGATTATTTCATTTCTTCTACCCCAGAAACTGAAATTAATTTAAATTAAATAGTATTTACACTAAAAGTGCATAAATACGCAAAACATTCTATCTGTACATATATATGTACATACAACTTACTACATTAACATTCCACATTAATACACATTTTTAATCTATACATACATCAGCCATATATATGAAATAAACCACTACTCCTATAATGATCATGACTTACCCATTCTTCTTCAGATGATCTTGCTGGTACATCAGCAGGTGGTAGATGGAGGGGTCAAAAGAGTAACTGAGGGGGTCAAAGTAAGTAAGCAGCAGGACCATACACAGCATCACATACAGCAGGCAGCAGCATACACACTGCATCATACACACACTGAATATACATGCAGCATACACAGAGCAGGCAGCAGCATACACAGTATCACATACAGCATCATACACACACTGAATATACATGCAGCATACACAGAGCAGGCAGCAGCATACACAGCATCACACACAGCATCATACACACACTGAATATACATGCAGCACACACACAGCAGGCAGCAGCATATACACCGCATCATACACAGCATCATACACACACTGAATATACATGCAGCATACACAGAGCAGGCAGCAGCATCACACACAGCGTCACATACAGCATCATACACACACTGAATATACATGCAACACACACACAGCAGGCAGCAGCATACACACAGCATCATACATACACTGAATATACATGCAGCATACACACAGCACCACATACAGCAGGCAGCAGCATACACAGCATCACAAACATGAGGAAGCAGCATACCCAGCATCATATACACACAGCATATACATGCAGCATCCCACACAGCAGGCAGCAGCATACACAGCATCCCACACACCACGCAGCGGCATGCACCACACACACAGAATATGCATGCAACATACACACAGCAGCATATACACAGCATTACACACAATGTACATACAAAACAGCATACACAGCAGGAAGCAGCATACACACAGCAACATGCAGCATACCTGTAGCTTACACACAGCAGCACACATAGCTGCTGATGAAGTTCAGGAGCTCCGAGCTGGTGGGCGGAGCTTGCTAATCGGAGCTTCTGCAGCAGGAGCAGAGAGCTCACCTGAGGATCCTTTCTGGCTACCCGGCTGTGGTGGAGCAGCAGCAAAGTGATAACTCTCCAACTGACTGCTGCTCCACCTGTCAGTAAAGCCTCCGCACATGCTTCCCTCCTGACCCTTCTCCTTCATCAGCCCACCGGGAGCCAGCCTTCCCACCTCCTCCTGCTGGCAGCGCTGCTGTTCAAGGACGCAGCGGCATGACTCATCAAACCCGCCTGCGTCCTCCATAGATCAGCGCTATGCTGAGGAATCGAGGCAGCGGCAGGTCCGCACTGCTTGTGGTGATTCGGGCGAGTGCCCAAATCACCTACATCTGTTTTGCCGCCTAACTCAGGGCTCCTCATCTGCCGCCTGAGGCGAAATTTTTCACCCGCCTCATGGCAGATTCGACCCTGGTTGCAATTGTTACATGGTAGGATTTAATCCACCTTGTTCAGTTCACATTCCTCGCATCCCACACCAAGTATTGTCGCCAGTTTCTGCAGTTTAAATTCCCCATTTGTGTATTGTTTTATATAGCCTCATCAGGGGCGGATTAAGACTACCATCCGCCCTGGGGTGTATGAATATTTATCCCTCTATAGTCTGGAAGTCATTTCTGCCAGTTAGGGCCTTTAGAGGACTGGACATGATCGATGTACAGGATTTAAGGGTTAAGGTACTTCTGAGTGTAACATTGGTGGATAGTTAGAAGGCCATGGTCGTTCCTAGAAAATTGGGCCCAAGGGTACCGCCCATACTGCCTATATTATTAATCACTAGTGAGGCTCTCACTTGGCCAATATTTGAATTTTGACTGGTAATGAAACCTTGTTTGTTTTTTTTGGTGTGGAATGCTTCTGATGCGTGCGGGCCTTTATCCTCTGCGTTCGTGGAATATTATATTTTGTGTTGTTAACGAAGACAAAATTTCAAGCAAAACCTAAATGAAAATACATTTGACCCTTAACGCTCTGAGCCGTAGCTCTACGGCGCAGCGGTGCAGGGAATGTATGAGGAAGGATCGGGTGATACTCTTCATACAAGGCGGGGGGTGTGACATATTGCAGCAAACTCCCCACGCTGAAATAACCGCGGTCGGTTGCTTTGCACCGATCACGGCTTTTAACCCCTCCTCGCCGCCATCTTTATTATGATCGTCGCTCGCCCCAAATGGGAGGGGGCGCGGGACGGCGAATCAGTGTCGGTTGCCAGGTAGCCTGGTCTTCGTTTACCTGAGGCTAAATGGCTACTGCAGATTCGTTCAATGAGCCGAGTGGCTCATTGTACGAATAAACATGCAAAATTAGGATATGCAATACCAAGTAAGTATTGCAGTTAAGCTAACTAGATGGTCTAAAGACAGTGATGGCGAACCTTTATAGACAGAGTCCCAAACACAACCAAAACCCACTATTGTCGCAAAAGTGCCAAAATGGCGAATTAAAGTGGGTAAATATTGTCCCCTCTATGTTCATAGCTTTCAATCAGGTCAGTATCTGACATTCAATACAGTAGAAAGAATTGAGGACAAATTCAAGTTCCACATGACAGAAGGATTGTCATCTCTGGAGCGGAGCTTAATGCCATAATGCAGATCTGCCCACCCCTTTCCAAGTCTCCGTAGTCTCAGCGGCACGCGATGTTGCTTTAAAGGGTTGTCTCAAGAGGTAAATACTTGACTGATTTCTTCCAAAAACACGTGCCACACCATGACTATGGTTGTTCCCTATATTGGGTCTCAGCTCTAGTCATCTCATCCAGCAGAGTTGCAAATACCGACACCAAACCTAGTCAGGTGTGGAGCTGTGTTCTGAAGAAGCAGCCAAGTTTTAACGTCTTGTATGACCCCTTCATAGTTTCTGTTTATACGTTTGAAAAAAGGACACTTGTCATCAAGGTCAACCAAGAAGGAAGGGAGCATGGATGCCGATGAGGAAGGGATTTTAGGGGAAACAAGCTCTATATAGCATAACAAGTCATGTTTTTAGGTGTTGTAAAAAGGCATCTAGACCTTCTTGAAGCTCTCGATTCTGTCCACTGCTGTGACCAGGCCCTGAGCAGGCTAATCACAGAAGTGACAGTTACTCATAGTAAAAAAACCTGTGCGCATTGGTATTGATTAAACCTTGGTTTTCCAAACGGAGCACAGTGCCCCCGTCTTTTGATGTGATTAATCTGGAACAACTTCAAACCATTATTTTTGTATGGAACCATTCATATATTATATATAAATTAATCATTGTCCCCTCGAGTCGTCCTTTCCAGATAAAATAAATCTAGTTGTTTTATCTTCCCATCACTAAGACCCATCCATACCCCTATCAGTTTTGTGGCTCTACGTTGAACCCTCTCCAGCTCCAGGCATCCTTTATGGACCGGTGCCCAGAACTGCGACAGCATATTCCAGGTGTGGCCGCCGAACCAGTGCCTTGTTAGTGGTAAGATTAATCTCTATCAGAGAGGTCCATTCAACTTGCTTACATGACAGATCCTACGAGCTTAGAGGCAGCTGATGACATTTGCATGCTGTTCATTCATTTATGATTACTCGTACCCCAAGGTCCTTTCTCAACAAGGGACTCTCCCAGATTTACTCCCCCAAGGGACATATTTTGCCTTTGGATTATGGACCCCAGGTGCATAACATTACATTATCCACATTACTCATTTGCCAAGTGGAGACCAAACATTCAGTTTGTCCCAAGTCCACCCTGCAGCCTATTGAACATCATCCATAGACTGTATTACACTACACAAAAAGGCACCTTAAGAGTGCGGCAAAGTCCTTGGCTGTTGGGAATCCCTGAAGAGTACCTTTTTGGTCCTCTTGGTGATGTCCCATATGCCACTATCGTACCTATGCTCACAACGGAGCCTCTTTGTGCTTCCTCTGGGGCCCCTGTGGTGATGGCCTGGGTGCCCACAGAGAGGGCTCTTAGTGCCACAGGTTCACCACCACTGGTCTAAGAAATAGTGGGGAAAAAAAAAGAAAAAAAAGTTAAAAAAAATTTAAAAAAGTAATAAAATATTAAAAATTCAAATCACCCCCCCCCTTTCCCTAGAACTGATATAAAACATAATAAACAGTAAAAATCACAAACACATCGCCGCGTAGCAAAATGCCAGATCTATCAAAATATAAAACCTGTTACGGCCGGAGGTGACCTCTGAAACGAGAAGGGGAAAAAGTGCCCCAAATGTCCGAAAATGCGACCTTTTACACCTTTTTACATCACATTTTTAAAACTGGAAATAAAAGTTATCAAAATGTCACACAGACCTCAAAATGGTTAGGCAATGAAAACGTCTTCGGCTCATTTCGCAAAAAAAATACACCTCACCACAGCCGTACAGTGAAGTATGAAAAAAAGTATTAGCGTCGAAGATGGCAAAAAAATGTTTTTCTTTGTACACACGTTTATTTTTGAAAATGTTATTAAAACCTATCTAAATTTGGTATCACCGCGATGCATCGAACCAAAAGAATAAAGAGACGTGTATTTTGATGGCGCACAGTCAAGTCGTTTAAAACTGAAGCCACAAGAAGGGATGCACATTTTTTTAATTTTTCCACATTGGAATTTTTTTCCAGCTTCCCAGTACACGGCATGTTAAAATAAATAACATTACGGAAAGAAAGAAAATTTGTTACGCACAAAATAAGGCTCTCACACAGTCGGTCACGTAAAAATGAAAAACGTTATGCATTTTGAAGGCGGAGAGCGAGAAAGGAGCGAAAAAAACCGCGTCCTAAGGGGTTTGTACTCAGGGTCTCAACTTAAAAATCAACTTTAAAATTAGCTAATTGATACTAGGGGCTAAGGGGCTACCCATCCCTCTTTACAGACTGTTACAGACGGTCTCACCCACTTTATCCATGCTTCCTAAGGACTTGTGCGTGGAGACTTCCTGGTGTAATTACCAGTGTGAGGGAGAGGGGGAGGACAGAGAATGTAACAGTCGTGTAAAGAATGATGAGAAAGCGACTATGGGTAACTCCTTACACCCCATAGCACAATAGTACAAGTTGATTTAAAGGAAAGGAGGCCATGGATAAACAAATATAAGATTACCCAACAGTCACAGTGCCTGGATCTAAGAGTAAGTGTCCCTAGTTTATCATTCTTTATTGATGCCTTTAATTGCTTGTACAGTATATCCTGAATGTTCTTATCTGAATTTTGATATGTGCTTCTAGATAATGGATGGGAATTTTGCTTAGATAGTCTTATGTATGGCTAGTACGTGGTATGGCCTTTGTATTCTTGCATGAATTTTTCATATTACTTTAGAGATTATGAAATGTATTTCAATATTACATTTATTGAAGGACTCATGAGGAACTGCTTCATATAATCATTTTAGCATGTTTTTTTTTATAGATTAACACCTGGAATGTACAAACACTTTTATAGCAGAAAAAATTCATTTCTCAGTCCATGCCTTTTTATATTGCTACAGAAATGTTTAGCTCTAGTATATGAAGTGGAACTTCTAGACTGATAAAAAAGTCCTACATCTTTCATGATAATAGCCCTTTTCTACTATGTTAAAATGAAGGATATTTGATTTTCCCTCATTTAACTTTAGGACTGCATAACCACATCCAACTTATTTCGTGTGTGTTCATTTTTAAAGGAGGATTTTGTCTTAAGGTTCTTGTTTCTAAAGCGGTAAAAAGTGAAGCATTGAGCGCTCACTGATTGTCCTTTACCAGTACATTTACTTGATTGCTTAATCCACTCAATTGCCATATTTGCCTTTTCTGAAATGAAAATATCAATAAAGTGTATTATTTGTTTTAAGGATAGTTATTTCACGAAATTTTGCCAGTATGACCACTCATCATTTTCCAGTATACATTATATAAATCTCCACACCAAAGCTTGCACATGTATGATAGGTTTGTGCGGCACAGTTTTTGTCACGGCTGCCATTTTGTCCAAGACTTTTTAACACTGTGCACCTAAAGGAGCGTGTCAAGCGGTGTTCCTAGTTTTTGACTCTTTTATTACAGAGATGCACAGCAAAATGCAACAAGAAAAAAATTGATGCTGCCAACTTTTTGCACATCCTGAAAACATTATCGCATCTAGGGGCAACAGTATTAAATACTTAATTTAATTATAAAACGGTAATAATTAAATAAAGTGTTTGCAAACTTGCACAAATAAGGTTCCAACTAAAACTGGTCACATTGCAGCAGTTTTATATATTTAGGCCTGATGTTGCAATTAATGCCTGTGGGCTAGGGTAAGCGTATCCAGTAGGTGGGCAGTTGCAGTATTGCTTCTGCCAAAACACCTGCCCACCTGGTGCTATTATCTGCACTGTAGCACCCCATTTAAGGTATGTTATTTAGTTATTATACAGAGGTCATGCAGGTGGTCATTATTAATATCTGGCACATGTTGTTTTCTTAAGTGTTTGTATAAGAAACATTTCAGGAAATAATTGAAAAAGATCTAGCTGTCGTAGGTTATGTGACTTTTGCTCCTGGACATTTTGGGGGGTCATATTTATGATATTTTTTATTTCAACAATATATTGTTGATTGTGTGCACAACAATATTGCTGGAAAAATTCATAAGAGTCTGCTGGGATGAATTACCGAAAACCATATATGAAGCCTTCCTGTTATTATTATTATATGTTTCCACAGCTACGGCACTATATGGATGATTAGAAATTGATGTCTATTATTTAAATTGGTTTTCTTATTAATCTTTAAAAAATTACTAATTTTCATAAGCATTATGATTTTCATCATTTTACTATTAATATTTAATTTCCCCCCCCAAAAAACTTCAATAGGATTACTGGTTGGGTTTTGTTTCCTAGGAAACCCTGATATTAACTCTGGCATGTATGTGGTTGATCATTACTAGGAGAATATAAGATTCAGATAGGATTTAAATTCAGGGCATCCCTAGCTAAACCTTATAACGCTGCAGGATGTTTTACGATACGGGTAATAGGTTTATTTTGAAGCTATTTAAAATTTCATCATCCACAGAGATAGGAGACATTTTATTGCCTCCTCCTCTGCAGCCTACACAATTTGAACTCCCTACTAATCTGTCTTATGCTTTTGACAGTGCAACCAACACACCAAGAGATTCTGGCTACATGTAGAGTTATGGACCTTATAAATTTTCAACACAAGTTCAAACAAGCCAGGCAGCAAAAATCTCATCGGGATGAATTTGAGTTATCGGAAAAGAATGGCTGAAAGTTATGAGTTGTGTTTGGACTCTAGTCAAAATCTTAGTGTGTGAAATTGAGAAGATAGCTACAGAAAAAAAATGGTCTTTTGGTTGGTGTCCGGAAACAACTTCTGTTTGAGTTTAATTGAAGATAATATATAATTATATGAATAGATATCTATATATGATATTCAAAGCAGTAAATCAGATCTGTCAATTCTAAAAATCCGGAGAAAAGCGATATTCGATCTGGTAAGCCGAGAGTGACGTCAAAATAAATTATCAGACATTTTCAAAAAATTATTGAAAAATGTAAGTAGACATCTGGGAAATGTTATCAGCAATTATTTAGGTGCTAAATCTATCAGGCATGAAAACGCGATGATTTTGAATTTCGAAAATGGCAAATTTTTGTAAATTTATGTGTAAATAAATGCAAAATTATCAGCCAAAAGGACCACTGAATGAAGTACAAAATGTGGGGAAAAAAAACACAATCTCAGAATCATTTTGATAAAGTAAGAGTAAACGTGTTCCAAAGTTATAAAACCATATACAGCGACGCATGTCAGAATCCAAAAAAACTCGGGCTGGCCCAAGCTACAAAATGGCAGTTACCCCTTGTGACAAAGCTCATTTGTGCCTTGATGCGAAGCCCTATTTTTCAAAGTGATGTTTACTGGTAACAACTGTAGAACACTTGAAATTATCCAATTGTTTAAAAACAAAAAATTGTGACATGTAGTACTTCAATTTAGTGGGAAACTTATGGGTGATATACAAATCTTTGAAAAACAGAACATTTGAAAAAAAAAAACTTTTTTTCAAACTACTAATTACTAATTAAACATTAACCAATCTGGCCTTGTGTGAGTGTCATTTATAAGTGTCCTTTTGTTGTATACGGTGTTGAAAGATCACCCCCCCCCCCCATATTGGTCAGAAAATTTTTTCAATTTGTTCGAACGAAAATTTTGATTTAATTAATTTGGGGTAATTTTTATTTCTATAGAGGTTTTTGAAGTTGATATTACGTATAGAATTCCCCTCCAAAAAAATCACCATATTCTAATGACGTTCTCCACCAAACTACTCAAAAACAGCACATAGCAAGCTTCTTAAACCCTTACAGTATTTTACAGAAATCAAAATGGTTTTATTTTGAATTTTCTAATTTCGCATTTAAGACATTCAAATTAGTCTAAAATTTACCCACTTAAGCTGAATTAAAATTAAGAAATGTATCTACAAGTATATATACAGTATTCCAAGTACGAGGGACACCCAACATGTAGATGTAACCTTCTTTCTGGGCACATGGCAGGGTGGCCAAAATAGAAGGAGCGCTATGAGCCTAGTAGAGCCTGCGACGGGGTACCATAAACCTTACCAACCCATGGAATGACTCGATTAGACAATTTTTCAAGAGGTATAGGGGGGAATTTAATCCCTGGACATTTTATTGTTTCTATAGTGGAAATAAGTCTTTTTTCAGCATAACAATGATATTTCAGGGACCGATCTTATATTCCATGGCGTGTATGGTTAGTGGGAGAAAATTCCATATGAGTTTCCTTTGAAAGAAGCACCTGCTGGTGGTGATACACGAGGAGTTTCGTCCAGCTCCCCACCTTGGACAGACTACATTGCTGTATCAGGTATTGTACTGTTCAGGCTCATGGTAAATGGTGGAATTGTGGATTGAGTATTAATGCCTACAGTTGTGCTTTCTGAGCACCGTATTGTGTGAACTAGTTTCATCCCATGAATGCTGGACAAAATATAACACATTGTTTATCTATCTATTGTTCTTGTGGTCATTGTTCAGATGGGTAGATGGACGCTGTCTTGCACACACTATCATATGTGAGAGTCATTTTGGTGAGTGTTCACCTTTCAATTGATTTTATTTATTTCCTAGTTTATACGGTTGAAAAAAAAGACACTTACCTTTGCCTGGTAATTATTCTGACATTCTTTTGTCTTACTGAATCATGTCTTTATACTATAGATATATTGTCTGTCATTATTTTTTTCTTGTCTGGTATTAGTTGCCATTGACAGGCTGAGGGTTTTGGGCTGGGTAGGGAGGGGGTTGCCTTTCTGAGGGCCGTTATCATGGGTCCTACCCTCCCTTGGGTTTTGTATAGAGGACCTTGTTCCTTTTTTAAATGTTTTTATTGGTTTGGGTTTGGTTGTAATTACTATGTTGATTTATATTAAATAAAGATTGTGCATTTGGTTATAAGCACATGTATCGTGTACATTGAAAAAGCCAACATGTCATAATGGTGGCACTCAGACCCTTTCTGTGGGCACTCAGGCCATCCCAGAGAGGACTCCAGGTATCTTCCTACAGTCCAGAAAGCCCAGGACTGTGTGCACAGAAGCTATTTTATAGTGACAGCTATACCAGGGACTATTTTATGCTGTATGGTGTTCCTCAGGGGGCTGGTTGGTATCAATGCTAACTGTGACAGCGAGGGAGTATTTAAATCACAAATTAAATTTCTGTGTTGGCACTTGCCTAATTAAGCAGGGGTCTTTGTTATTTTGGGGGCACTCGGCCTTAAAGTGAGCCCATCACTGCTATCCTAAACATAACCATCAATGGTCTTAAGGTTAAAAAGGACTGACCCTTCTTGAAGCTCTCTGCTGTCCTGCTGTGACCAGCGCCTGAGCAGGGCTATTCACAGATTGACAGTTCTATAGTAAAAAATCTGTCGCCTTCGGTTGATTAACTTGAATCTCCAGACATGCTCCTCGTCTTTTGTTTAATCTGAAACAACTTATCACCATATTTTTTGTAGGACCCTTCAATATTTGTATAATAATAAGGTCTCCCTAGTCGTCTCTTTCCAGTTAAATCTAGCGTTTTAATTTTTCTCAAACTGAGACCCTCCATACCCCTTATCATTTTTGTGGCTCTAAGTTGAACCTTATCCAGCTCCAGGGCCCCATACTTTTTGGTCTGGTGGCCAGAACTGGACAGAATATTCCAGGTGAGGCCGAACAATGCCCTTGTACAAGTGGTAATATTAATCCCTATCCAGTGAGTTCCATACCACTTTTGGTTACCACTTTTTGGTACCATGTTACATGGAAAGATTTTAACTGCTTTAGAGGAGATGATTGGCATTGCATGCTGTAATTAAATTTATGATCTACATGTACTCCCAGGCCTTCTCAACAAGGACTCTCCGGGATTTTACTCCCCCAAGGACATATTTTGCCTTGGATATTATTAGCCCTAGGTGCATAACCTTACTTTTATCCACATTGTACCTCATTTGCAAGGGATGACCATCCAACACTTTTGTCCAAGTCACCCTTGCAGCTTATGAACATCCTCCTTAGACGTATTATACTACAAAGCTTGGTGCACTGCAACAAAAATAGACAAAGTTCTATTAATTCCTACCTCTATATTAAAGTAACATATATTAATAGAGTGGGCCAATCACCATACCCTCATTAAAACTGGTGACCATTTGAGTAGGAATTGTTGACCACAACTCTCTGGATAGATCCTTCAAGCCAGCTTTCATCCAATTGAACAAATAATCCTGCCAAACCAATAGCCTAATTTTACCCAACAGGCGTCTATGTGGGACAGTGTCAAATGCCTTTGCAAAGTCCAAGAATTACAATATCCCACAGGCAATCCCATCCAGGAATCTGCTCCCTCTCATAGAAAGCAGATCAGGGTAGTCTGACAACTTTATTTTAGGTAAACCCATGCTGGCGTCAACATTATACTATTTGATGTCAGATACTCCAGTTATAGTCTTTAATAACCCGTCAAATATTTTCCACAAAGGGAAGTTAAAGGCTACAGGCCTGGCAAAGTTCTAGAACCCTTTTATATATTACACCACATTTGCATTTCCTGCCGTCAATTGGCACCACAACCAGACATTAGGGAATCCCGGAAGATGTTAGACGCGGTTACAGCAAAACAGAACTGAGTTCTTTAAGAAATCTGGGTGACCCATCTGGTAAAGGAGCCTTGTACACAGTGATTTTAGTGAAGCTTAGATGTGGATCATCTCTACATCAGCCAGTTAAATGATGCATGACAAGCACTGGCCCATCACGTCAGAGTTCTTTCTTTTGTCATATAAATGGAGCTAAAATTCCATTAAAGTCTCTCCGCCTTATCTTGGTCTCCAGTCACAATGCCCCATTTTCCCGAAAAAAGGGGTTCCAAACGATCTGGACCCATTTTTTTTCTGATTGGATATACTTATACTTGTTGTAGAGTTCTTTTTGTATGGAATCGAATAAAAAAGAGAAATGCAACTACGAAATATGCAAGGCAATATTTAGTTCAGGCTGGACTTGCCTTTAATCTAATATATCACCATTCACCATATTTGAGACTTGTATAGTCATATGAAAAATGTGAGTGTTCTTTAAACATTACAATGATTAAAATACAGAACATTTCACTCAGATATAAAAAGTAAAGCTGTGGAATCATATTAAGTGTACAATTTTCAGTTCTGCGAGCAGATAAAGTACTTCTGTTCTTTAAAGATTTAATTATGTGCAACCTTTCTAGATTTTTCCAGTAGAGGTAGTCAAAAGTACTTTACAGATGCATCAGAGCTAAGTATCAAATGTTCTAGTCTATAATTGTAATAGTAACTCGGTGCTTCTCTGTGATCATTATGTGTAGACTGGCAGTTAAATGCTCTCTTGGATGGTTTTAAAAGATATGTACAGGTTTAACAGAAACTTGTCCTCGTGGCAAAGATCTGAAGATTACCCATTCTGTTAAAAGTGTGGCATCTTATCGGATAAAATTACAGCCGATCACTCGTCTAAGAATAAAAAAAAAAAAAAATTCTCAGACCCGCTTATTAATAGATTCTAATAATGGTAATATGGAAAGAATGAAAGTATAGTTTCTTGTACAGGGCCCGCGGATGGAGAGCTCACCAGGATGCATCTATGCAAAACATTGTGAAAACATGTTGATTTTGAGTGACAACTTCATTCCTTGTGGTGAGATAGAGTACAAAGCTTTTCAGCCAGAGGGAAAACTAGGTTATAATTCTAGGAATACTTTGATATTAAAAGTATGAAGGTGATAAAATGGTGTCATTAATCCAGAGAAACAAAGAATCTGCCATTAGTAAACTGGGGATTTTTCTAGATGGTATTTGTATATGCCATCCTTATAGGTAAAACATTTCCAAAGTCTACATTTTTAACAAAGGGAGATACAAAACACTGTGTGAAAATAGACCTAACTTGAACTGCAGAATCTGCCAGTGCTTGTTTGTGACTAATTTATAGATTGCCTCCTGTTGTAGTTACCCGAAAATTTAAGGCAGAAATAGGTGGGGACACTAGTAACCACCCTCCTGCAAAATATTACCCAACTATGGCTTGAAGACCCTCTAGTGAACAAAGATTAACTGGTCAGCCTATAAATTGCTTAAGAACATTTTCCCAGCCTCTGATAGTTAAATATAGACACCATGAACACCAAAATATTATAAAGACATGACTTTTCGGCCTGTTATAATCCCAACTGTGCTGAAAACTGTAAAGCTGTAAAATTCCAACATTAAATGTTCACATCTGATGTACAGAAAGCTATGACTCACACTCTGTGAAAAACGGGCCAAAAGAGTATTTATTACCATCGGAAAGAGAAAATGAATGGCGTCTGTATAACCACAATATATAAAATCCAAAAAAAAGCTTTTATGCCTTTATAGGTAGCTTAATGAATTGGAACTGTAAATAGGAAATATTAATTATGGGCATACTGAGTATTGCATTGGGTAGGAGGTGGGATAGGGATTGGCTTATTTGTTAATATGTAAGTCTAAGAGAGAAAATGCTGATCTCTGCAATAAATATAAGTAATGTATCATAGGGCAAACCTCAAAAAAGCAGCCCTCTCCAGGTAGGCATTAAATATAACATTTACTCCCCTAATTAATTATTAAAGTTAGAACAGTAAACAAGTTATACCCTAAATACAATACTTCTGGGGGTTATTGGGGTTTGTATTACCATCTCAGGTGCTAGTATATCAGTGCTATAAGTGCCCCCTCTAAATTAAAATATGAATAGCTCCCATCACATACAAGATTAAGTAGCACGAATTAAAATAATGGCACAAAGACAGCAAGGCCATTGTTTAGCACATAGATATAGCCACCCAAAGGATAAAGCATCAAACCAAGTTTAGTGAAAAAAATACATGCAACAGACTAAGATATATAAAATAAAATGATATTATCATAATAAATAAATAATAAAAATAAAAAATATGGAAGATACAAAAAAGCATATCCCCCCCCCTAGTAATTTCAGGCCCCTTATGGTGGCGTAACATGGGGGATTTAACCTTGGTAGACACGGCATGCAAGCCTTGAGGAGACAAAGTCACCCAAAACATCTCTTGTATGAGAAGACCTTCAACCATTAATCCTCATTACATGTGTTCATGATCTCAAGATACATATATACAAGAGCCATTCAGGACACTGAAACCGAGATTGAAAGACCAAGAAGCTTGATTCTAGGCCCTGTGTAGGAAAAAGTGATTCCGACTGTAGGGACTATAATTGATGCCACCTGACCGTCTTATCTGGTTGTATGAAATAATTTACATATCCTCTCTTCTATTTCGGATTTCGAGATATATGTTGCCTGCTTCAGTGACTAGAATATGTTCTGGTCGTGGATTATAACGACCCTGGTTGCAATTGTTACATTGGTAGTGATTTATCCAACCGTGTTCAGTTCACATTCCTTCGCATCCCACACCCAAGTATTGTCCGCCAGTTTTCTGCATTTATAAATTCCCCATTTGTGTATTTTGTTTATATAGCCTCATCAGGGGCGGATTAAGACTACCATCCGCCCTGGGCTGTATGAATATTATATCCCCTACTAGTCTGGAAGTCATTTCTGCCATTTCAGGGCCTTTAGAGGACATGAGAGCATGATCAGATGTACAAGGATTTAATGGGTTAAGGTCCTTCTGAGTGTAACATTTGGTGGATAATTTAGAAGGCCATGGTCGTCCTAGAAAATTTGGGCCCCAGGGTACCGCCCATACTGCCTATATTATAATCCACTAGTGAGGCTCTCACTTTGGCCCAATATTGTGAATTTTGACTGGTAATGAAACCTTGTTTTTGTTTTTGTCTGTGGAATGCTTCTTGATGCTTGCGGGCCTTTTATCCTCTGCTTTTCGTGGAATATTATATTTTGTGTGTTAACGAAGACAAAATATCAAGCAAAACCTCAATGAAAATACATTTGACCCCTTAACGCTCTGCGCCGTAGCTCTACGGCGCAGAGGTGCAGGGAATGTATGAGGAAGGCTCACGGGCTGAGTACTCTTCATACAAGGGCGGGGGTTGTTGCATATTGCAGCAAACTCCCACCGCTAATAACCGCGGTCGGTGCTTGCACCGATCACGGCTTTTAACCCTTCCTCGCCGCCATCTTTATTCTGATCGTCGCTCCCCCAAATGGGGGGGGCGGCGGGCGGCGATCGGTTGCCATGGTAGCCTCGGGTCTTCGTTTGACCTGAGGCTAAATGGCTACTGCAGATTCGTTACAATGAGCCAGTGGCTCATTGTTACGAATAACATGCGAAAATGCTATATATTGCAATACAGAAGTATTGCAGTTAATGTACCCTAGATGGTCTAAGACAGTGATGGCGAACCTTTTATAGACAGAGTGCCCAAACTACAACCAAAACCCACTTATTTTTTTATAGACAGAGTGCCCAAACTACAACCAAAACCCACTTATTTGTCGCAAAGTGCCAACATGGAAATTAAAGTGGTAAACTTATTGCTCCCTTCTATGTCATAGCTTTCAATCAGGTCAGTATCCTGAGGACATCAATACAGTAGAAAGAATGAGGACAAATTCAAGTTCCCCTGAACAGAAGGAATTGTCATCTCTGGAGCCGGAGCTTTAATGATAATGCAGATCTGCCCACCCCTTCCAATTCCTCCAGTAGTCTCAGGCAGCGCTGTTGCTTTAAAGGGTTTGTCCAGAGGTTAAATAACTTGACTGATTTCTTCCAAAAACAGTGCCACACCTGACTATGGTTTGTTCCATTATTGGGTCTCAGCTCTATTCATCTCTATCCAGCAGAGTTGCAATACCGACAAAAACCATAGTCAGGTGTGGAGCTGTGTTCTGAAGAAAGCAGCCAAGTTTTTCAACTTCTTGCTGACCCCCTTCATAGTTTCATAGTTTATACGGTTGAAAAAAGACACTTGTCCATCAAGTTCAACCAAGGAAGGGAAGGGAATGGATGAGGAAGGGATTTAGGGGAAACAATCCTATATAGCATAACAACATGAAGATACCTTTTGTCCTCTTTGGTGATGTCCCATATGCCACTCGCGTTACCTTATGCTCATGATGGAGCCTCTTTGCGCTTCCTCCGGGGCCCCTGTGGTGATGGCCTGGGTGCCCACAGAGAGGGCTCTGAGTTCCACCTGTGGCACCCGTGCCATAGGCTCACCACCACTGACCTATACGGTGGAAACATTGCACCATACCATCTGTAATTGGATTCTGGCAGATAAGATAAACATCAGGCATGCATCTTTTGAGCGCACAGTCAAAGTCGTAAAAACTGAGCCCACAAGAACGTGATGCACATTTTTTTTTCAATTTTTCCACATTTGGAATTTTTTTCCAGCTTCACAGTACACGGCATGTTAAAATAAATAACATTACGGGAAAGTAAAATTTGTTACGCACAAAATAAGCTCTCACACAGGTCTGTACACGTAAAAATGAAAACGTTATGCATTTTTGAAGGCGGAGAGCGAGAAATGAGCGAAAAAAACCTGCGTCCTTAAGGGGTTTGTTACTCAGGGTCTCAACTTTAAAATCAACTTTAAAATTATGCTAATGATCCTAAGGGGCTACCCTATCCCTCTTTACAGACTGTTACTCTGTCTCACCCTTTATCCCTGCTTCCTCAGGACTTGTGCGTTGAGCACTTCCTGGTGTATTCCCAGTGCTGAGGGAGCAGGGGGAGGACAAGAGAATGTAACAGTCTGTAAAGAATGATGAGAAAGCGACTATGGTAACTCCTACACCCCATTAGCACAATAGTAAAAGTTGATTTTAAAGGAAAGGAGGCCATGGATAACAAATATAAGATTACCACAGTCACAGTGCCTGGATCTAAGAGTAAGTGTCCCTAGTTTATCATTCTTGATTTTGATTGCCTTTAATTTGCTTGTACAGTATATCCTGAATGTTCCTTATCTGAAATTTTGATATTTGCTTATAGATCATGGATGGGAATTTTTGCTTTAGATATTTCTTATGTATGGCTAGTACTTGTGTGTATGGCTTTGTATTTCTTGCATGAATTTTTCATATTCACTTCTAGATTATGAAATGTATTTCAACATTACATTTTATTTCAGGACTACCATTAGAATCCTGCTTCATATAATCATTTTAGCCATGTTTTTTTTTATAGATTTAACACCTGGAATTGTACAAACACTTTTATAGCAGCAAAAATTCATTTCAGTCCATTGCCTTTTTAATATTGCTACAGAAATGTTTAGCTCTAGTATTACTTGAAGTGGAACTTCTAGACTGATAAAAAGTCATACATCTTTCATGATAATAGCCTTTTCTCCTCTGTTCAAAATGAAGGATATTTAGATTTTGTCCCTCATTTAAACTTTAGGACTGCATAACCACATCCAATATTATTTCAGTGTGTGTTCATTTTTAAAGGAGGATTTTGTCTTAAGGTTCTTGTTTCTTAAGCGGTAAAAAGTGAAGCACTTGAGCGCTCACTGATTGTCCTTTACCAGTACATTTACTTGATGCTTACATCCACTCAATTTGCCATATTTGCCTTTTTCTGAAATGAAAATATCAATAAAAGTGTATTATTTGTTTTTAAGATAGTTATTTCACGAAATTTTGCCAGTATGACCACTCATCATTTTACCAGTATACATTATATTAATCTCACACACCAAAGCTTGCACATGTATTTATTATGTTTGTGCGGCACAGTTTTGTCACGGCTGCATTTTGTCCAAGACTTTTTAACACTGTGCACCTAAAGGAGCTTGTCAGCGTGTGTTCCTAGTTTTTGACTCTTTTATTACAGAGATGAAGCAAAATGCAACAAGAAAAAAATTGATGCAACTTTTTGCACATCCTGAAAACTTATCGCATCTAGGGCAACAGTATTAAATACTTAATAATTATTAAACTGTTAATAATTAAATAAAGTGTTGCAACTTGCACAAATAAGGTTCCAACTAAAACTGGTCACATTGCAGCAGTTTTATATATTTAGGCCTGTATGTTTGCATTTAATGCCTGTGTGCCTAAGGGTAGCGTATCATAGTAGGTGCAGTGCAGTATTTGCTTCTGCCAAAAAACCTGCCCACCTGTGATATTATCTGCACTGTAGCACCCCATTTAAGGTATGTTATTTAGTTATTTACTACAGAGGTCATGCAAGGTGGTCAATTCATTAATTATCTGCACATGTTGTTTTTCTAAGTGTTTGTTATAAGAAGCATTTCAATGGAAATAATTGAAAAAGATCTATGCATGTCGCTAGGTTATTGTGACTTTTTGCTCCTGGACATTTTTGGGGGGTCATATTTACTGATATTTTTTAATTTCCACAATATATTGTTGTGCACACGCACAATAAGTGCAAAATTCATAAGATTACTGGCTGGAATACCGAAACCATATATGAAGCTTCCTGTTATTTATTATTATATGTTTAACAGCTACGGCACTATATGGATGCTAGAATTGATGTCTATTATTTAAATTGGTTTTCTTATTAATCTTTTTTAAAAATTACTAATTTTCATAGTATTATGATTTTCATCTATTTTACTATTTAATATTTAATTTCACTTCAATAGATGCTGGTTAGGGTATTTGTTTCCTAGTAAACCCTGATATTTAACTCTGGCATGTATGTTTGGTTGATATTTACTAGGAGAATATAAGATTCAGCTAGGATTTAAATTCAGGGCATCCCTAGCCTAAACCTTATAACACTGCAGGATGTTTACTATATGTTAATCGGTTTATTTTGAAGCTATAAAATTTCATCATCCACAGAGATAGGAGACAATTTTATTGCTCCTCCTCTGCAGCCTACACAATTTTGAACTCCCTACTAATCTGTCATTATGCTTTTGACAGGTGCAAACCAACACACAAGATATCTGGCCTACATGTAGAGTTATGGACCATATAAATTTTCACACACAAGCTTCAAACAAGCCAGGCAGCAAAATCTCATTCTGCTGAATTGATTTATCGGAAAAGAATGGCTGAAAGTTTATGAGTTGTGTTTGGACTCTAGTCAAACTCTTAGTGTGTGAAATTGAGAGCTAGCTACAGAAAAAATGGTCTATGTTGGTGTCCTGGAAACAACTTCTGTTTTGAGTTTAATTGAAGAATAATATATATATTATATGAATATATATTATATAATATATATTTCAAAGCAGTAAATCAGATCTGTCAATTCTAAAAATCCGGAAAAGCGATATTCGATCTGTAAGCCGAGTGACGTCAAAATAAATTATCCAGACATTTCAAAAATTATGAAAATGTAAAGTAGACATATGGGAAATGTTATTCAGCAACTTATTTAGGTGCTAAATCTATCTGCATGAAAACGCGATGATTTTGAATTTCGAAAATGGCAAATTTTTGTAAATTTCTTTGTAAATAAATGCAAAACTTATCAGCCAAAATTTACCACTGAAATGAAGTACAACATGTGGGGAAAAAACAATCTCAGAATCATTTTGATAAGTAACAGTGTTCAAAAGTTATAACCATATAAAGCGACGCATGTCAGAATCCAAAAAATCGGGCTGAGCCTCAAGCTACAAAATGGCAGTTAACCCCTTAGTGACAAAGCTCATTTGTGCCTTGATGACGAAGCCCTATTTTTCAAAAGTGATGCTTTATCTGGTAACAACTTTAGAACACTTGAATTTATCCAATTGGTTTAAAAAAAAAAATTTGTGACATGTAGTACTTCAATTTAGTGGGAACTTCTGGTTGATATACAAATCTTTGAAAAACAGAACATTTTGAAAAAAAAAAACTTTTTTTTTCCAAACTAATTACTAATTAACATTAACCATATCTTGGCTTTGTGTTGGTGTCATTTTATAAGTGTCCTTTTGTTTTATTACGGTGTTAGAAAGATCACATATTGGTCAGAATTTTTTCAATTTTGTTCGAAAATTTTTATTTAAATAATTTAGGGGTAATTTTATTTCTATAGGGGTTTTTGAAGTGATATTACGGTAATAGAATTCCCCTCCAAATCACCACATTCTAATGACGTTACTCCTCAAACTACTCAAAACAGCACATAGCAAGCTTCTTAACCCTTTAAGTATTTTACAGAAATCAAAATGGTTTTATTTTGAATTTTCTAATTTCGGCATTAATACATTCAATTAGTCTTAAAATTTACCCACTTAAGCTGAATAAAATTAAGAAATGTATCTACAAGTATATTGTACAGTTTATTCCAAGTACGAGGACACCCCACATGTAGATGTAACCTTTTTTCTGGGCACATGGCAGGGTGCAAAAGAGAAGGAGCGCTATTGAGCCTTAGTAGAGCCTTCGAGGTACCATAAACCTATTCCACCCATGGAATGACTTGATTATGTACACTTTTTATCAAGAGGTATAGGGGGGAATTTTAATCCCTTGGACATTTTATGTTTCTATTACGTGGCAAAATAAGGTCTTTTCAGCATAACAAATTATATTTCCTAGTGACCGTATCTTATATTCCATGGCGTGTACTGGTTAGTGGGAGAAAATTCCATATGCAGTTTTCTTTTGAAGAAGCAACTGCTGGTGGTGATACACGATGGGCTTCTGTCCCAGCTGCCCACCTTGGACAGACTACTTGCTGTATCAGGTATTGTACTGTTCAGGGCCTTCATGGTAAATGGTGGATTGAGTATTAATGCTACATTGTGCTTTCTTGAGCACCTGTATTGTGTGAATAGTTTTCTATCCCATGAATGCTGTGACAAAATATACACAATTGTTTATCTATCTACTGTTTCTGTGGTCATTGTTCAGATGGGGTAGATGGACTGCTGTCTCTGCACACACTATCATATGTTGAGATGTCATTTTGGTGAGTTTTCACCTTTTTAATTGATTTTATTTATTTTCATAGTTTATACGGTTGAAAAAAAGACACTTACCCTTTTGCCTGGTAATTATTCTGACCATCTTTTGTCTTACATGAATCATGTCTTTATACTATAGATATATTGTCTGATCATTATTTTTTTTCTTGTCTGGTATATAGTTGCCATTTGACAGGCTGAGGGTTTTGGGGCTGGGTAGGGAGGGGTTGCTTTCTGATGGGCCGTATCATGGGTCCTACCCTCCCTTGGGTTTTGTATAGAGGACCTTTGTTTCCTTTTTAAATGTTTTTATTGGTTTTTGGTTTGGTGTGTAATACTTATGTTGTATTTATATTAAATAAAGATTGTGCATTTTGGTATAGCACATGTTCATCTTGTATCATTGAAAAAAGACACATGTCCATCAAGGTGGCACTCAGAGCCCTTTCTGTGGGCACTCAGGCCATCACCAGAGATGACTCCAGGTATCTTCCTACAGTCCCAGAAAGCCCAGGACTTGCTGTGCACAGAGCTATTTTATAGTGACAGCTCTACCAGGGACTATTTTCTGCTGTATTGGTGTCCTCAGGGGGCTGGTATCAATGATAACTGTGACAGAGAAGGGAGTATAAATCACAAATTAAATTTCTGTGTTGGCACTTTGCCATAATTAAGCAGGTCTTTGTTATTGTTTGGGCACTCGGCCTCTAAAAGGTTCGCCATCACTGCTATATAACATAACCATCAATGTTCTTTAGGTTAAAAAGGCATCTAGACCCTTCTTGAAGCTCTCTGATGTCCCTGCTGTGACCAGCGCCTGAGGCAGGCTGTTCCACAGATTGACAGTTCTCATAGTAAAAAATTCCTGTCGCCTCTGGTGATTAAACCTTGATTTCTCCAGACAGAGACAGTGCTCCATCGTCTTTTGATTTAATCTGAAACAACTTATCACCATATTTTTTTGTATGGACCATTCATATATTTGTATAAATTAATCATGTCCCCCTCGTAGTGGTCTCTTTTCCAGTCTTAATCTAGCTGTTTTAATCTTTCCTCATAACTAAGACCCTCCATACCCCTTATCATATTTGTGGCTCTAAGTTGAACCCTCTCCAGCTCCAGGGCATACTTTTTATGGTCTGGTGCCCAGAACTGGACAGCATATTCCAGGTGAGGCCGAACCAATGCCTTGTACAGTGGTAATATTACATCCCTATCCCGAGTGAGTCCATACCACTTTTGGTACCACTTTTGGTACCACTTTTACATGACAAGATTTTACTGGCTTTAGAGGCAGCTGATTGGCATTGCATGCTGTAATTCAATTTATGATCTACATGTACCCCCAGGTCCTTCTCAACAAGGGACTCTCCTGGATTTACTCCCCCAAGGACATATTTTGCCTTTGGATTATTAGCCCCTAGGTGCATAACCTTACATTTATCCACATTGAACCTCATTTGCCAAGTGGATGACCAAACACTTTTTGTCCAAGTCACCCTGCAGCTTATGAACATCCTCCTTAGACTGTATTATACCACAAAGCTTGGTGTCATCTACAAAAATAGACAAAGTTCTATTAATTCCTACCTCTATATTATAAATAAATATATTAAATAGTAGTGGTCCAATCACATAACCCTCATAACTGGTGACCATTCTGAGTAGGAATTGTTGACCACAACTCTCTGGATAAGATCCTTCAGCCAGCTTTCAATCCAATTGCAAATGAATCCTGCCAAACCAATAGACCTAATTTTACCCAACAGGCGTCTATGTGGGACAGTGTCAAATGCCTTTGCAAAGTCCAAGAATACAATATCCACAGCAGATCCCCATCCAGGCATCTGCTCACCTCCTCATAGAAGCAGATCAGGTTAGTCTGACAACTTCTATTTTTAGTAAACCCATGCTGGCTGTCACTTATTATACTATTTGATGTCAGATACTCCAGTATATAGTCTTTTACTAACCCTTCAAATATTTTCCACAAAATGGAAGTTAAGCTTACAGGCCTGGCAAAGTTCTAGAACCCTTTTTATATATTAGCACCACATTTGCCTTGCGCCAGTCACTTGGCACCACACCAGACATTACGGAATCTCTGAAGATTTTAGACAGTGGTACAGCAATAACAGAACTTTCTTTAAGAACTCTGGGGTGTAACCTATCTGGTCCAGGAGCCTTGTACACATTGATTTTATTGAGCTTAGATTGGATCATCTCTACATTCAGCCAGTCTAAATGATGCATGACCCGCACTGGCACCATCCACGTCAGAAGTTCTTTCTTTTGTCATATAAATGGAGCTAAAATTCCATTAAGTATCTCCGCCTTCTCTTGGTCTCCAGTCACCAATGCCCCATTTTCCCGAAAAAAGGGGTCCAACCTGATCTGACCCATTTTTTTTCTGCATTGATATACTTATACTTGTGTAGAGTCTTTTTGTATTGACATCGAATAAAGAGAATATGCAACTAAGAAATATGCAAGGCAATATTTAGTTCAGGCTGGACTTGCCTTTATCTCATATATCACATTCACCATATTTCTGAGACTTGTATAGTCATATGAAAATGTAGAGTGTTCTTTAAACATTTACAATGATAAAATACATGAACATTTCAACTCAGATATAAAAAGTAAAGCTGCATCATATTAAGTGTACAATTTTCAGTTCTTGCGAGCAGATAAGTACTTCTGTTCTTTAAAGATTTAATTATGTGCTAACCCTTTCTGATATTTTTCCAGTCTTAGTGTAATTCAAAGTACTTTACAGATGCATCAGAGCTAAGCTATCAAATGTTCTAGTCTATAATTTTACTAGTAACTCGTGTGCTCTCTGTGATCATTTACTGTGTAGATCTGGCAGTTAAATGCTCTCTTGGGGATGGTTAAAAGATTATGTAACAGGTTTAACAGAAACTATGTCCTCTGTGGCAAAGATCCTGAAATAACCCATTCTGTTAAAGTGTGCATCTTATTTTGGATAAAATTTACAGCCTGATCAATCTTCTAAGAAGGTTAAAAAAAAAAAAAAATCTCAGACACGCTTAAATAGAATTCTAATATGGTAATATGGTAAAGATATGATAAGTATAGTTTCTTGTACAGGGCCCTCCGGATGAGAGAGCTCATCCAGATGCATCTATGCAATACATTGTGAACCTGTTGATTTTGAGTGACAACTTCATTCCTTGTGGTGATATAGAGGTACAAAGCTTTTCAGCAGCAGGAAAACTAGGATTATAATTCTAGAATACATTTTTATATTAAAAGTATGAAGGTGATAAACTGTTGTCATTACTCCAGGGAAACAAAGAATCTGCATTATTAACTGTTGGATTTTTCTTAGAGTGTATTTTGTTATATGCCATCCTTTATAGGTAAACATTTCCAAAGTCTACATTTTTAACAAAGGGATACAAACACTGTGTGAAAATAGACCTAACTTTGAACTGCAGAATCTGCCAGTTGCTTGTTTGATGACTAATTTATAGCTTGCCTTCCTGTAATTTACCCGAAAATTTAAGGCAGAAATTAGTGTTGGGGACACTAGTAGACCACCCTCCTTCAAAATATTACCCAACTATGCTTGAAGACCTCTAGTGAACATAAGATACCTGTGTCAGCCTATAAATTGCTTAAGAACATTTTCCCAGCCTCTGATAGTTAAATATATACCTGAACACCAAAATATTAATAAAGACATGACTTTTCTGCTCTGTTATAATCCCAACTGTGCTGAAAACTTGGTAAAGCTGTAATACTTCATAACATTAAATGTTCCATTCTTATGTACCTGCAAGCTACTGACTCACACTCTTTGAAAAACGGGCCAAAAGAGTATTTATTACCATCGTAAAGAGTAAAATGAATGGCTTCTGTGATAACCACATATATACAATCCAAAAAAAAGCTTTTTATGCCTTTATAGGTAGCTTAATGAATTGGACCTGTAAATAGGAAATATTCATTATGGGCATACATGTTTATTTGCATTGGGTAGGAGTTGGATAGGGATTGGCTATTTGTTAATCTGTTAAGTCTAAGAAAACATGCTGATCTCTGCAATCAATCTTAAGTAATGTAATCAATAGGGCAAACCTCAAAAAAGCAGCCCTCTCCCAGGTAGGCATTAAAATATATACATTTACTCCCCTAATTAATTATTACAGTTAGAACATAAACAGTTTCTACCCTTAAATACAATACTTCTGGGTGTGTTATTGGGTTTTTGTATTACCATCTCCAGGTGTTAGTATATCAGTGCTATAAGTGCCCCCTTAAATTAAAATATGAATAGCTCCCCTCAAATTACAATATTTAGCTAGCCATGAATTAAAATAATTGCACAACACCTAAATACAGCACCAGAGCCATGTTTAGCACATAGATATAGCACCAAAATGATAAAGCATCAAAACCAAGTTTAGTAAATAAATACAGCACCAGACTAAGGATATATATAAAATAAATATGATATTATCATAATAAATAAATAATAAACATAAAAAATACTGGAGATACAAAAGCAATGCTTGAGCTTGAGCATGCCACTAGTGTTTTTTTTCAACAGTACTATCTATGTAGCTTAAAAGCAGTGTGCAGTGGCAGAACTACCGCCATAGCAGCCGTAGCAGTTGCTACGGGGCCCTCATGGAGGGGCGCTCAGGCCACTCAGTGTCTGCTTACTCTCTTTGCGTCGGGAGGATACAGAGAGAGTTTCAGCAGAGAAGAGGCTGGCCCAGCAGCAGCTCATAAGTCTGAGGTCAGACAAAGCCCCTTTTTGCAGCCAGTATAACCTGCACGCTCAGCCTCTCTCCAGACCTCCAGAGCTGAGGCTTCCTGCACACAGCAGTATCTATGTGTTCCCTGTAGAGAGAGCCTCCCCTCCCCCATAGTTAACCCTCTCACAGTACTGCGTTGTAGTCCATGAGTGGGGAGAGGGTGAAGAGGGGGACATGGAAGATAGAAGCATGAAAGGACTGGAAGACATAGACGTTGACATCTGACAAGGTATGAGACTTTAATGTCTCCAGTTAATGTGTGCTTTGCAGTGCCCTCCACCTGCCCCCCCCCCCTATAATTTCAGTCCCCTTCTGGTGGAGTAACATGGGGCATTTACCTTGTGCTTAGACACGCAATGCAAGCCTTGAGGAGACAAATGTCACCCAAACCTCTTTGTACTGAGAAGGACCTTCAACCATTTAATCCTCATACATTTGTTCATGCTCTCAATATACATATATACAAGAGCCATTTCAGGACCTGAAACCGCAGATTGAAAGACCAAGAAGCTGATTCTAGTGCCATTTGTAGGAAGTGATTCCAGACTTGTAGGGACTATAATATTTATATGGCCCATGACAGTCTTAATCTGCCGTTGTATGAAATAATTTCCTATATCCTTCCTGCTTCTATTTCGGATTTTCTAGATATCTGCTTGCCTGCTTCCAGTGAATAGTAATATGTTCTTGGTCACGTGATATCACACTAGTGCATAGTTAGTTATATCAAATGGCTGATTACTGTGACGTCACGTGACCATGGACTGATTTTTTTTTTTTTTTACCCACTGGAAGTAAATAATGAATGACAGCAAGCAAGGATCTAAAAAAATATGATAAATTGATACAGAAAGTATGTTATTATAAAATTCATAGAAACAAAACCATTTGCATTAATTCTATGCGGGGCAATTAAGGGGTGGGTTATGGCACTAAATGAATTTTAATTTTGATGTAAGAGCACATTGTAGCGGCCTGTACACAAGCACTACACTACACTACAACATCCAGTTTAGGGGACCCCTGCCAAAATTTTGCTATGAGGCCCACTCATGGTAATGATGTCATTATGCTGCTGGATAAGAGGATCTAAAAGGAGGAGTAAGGCACTTAATAGCATCTCTGTCTTAGACGGTCCCCAACTGCTGCAAATTCTCTTGGTCCGTATATTTTACTTTACACCAGAGGAAGAGTATTGATCTTCGGCTTTCTTCATAGATCCAAAATCAACAATTGTTCAGTGTTTTCCAGGTTAGAATAGTGGTTCCTGTAGTCTGTTCCAGACATTGTCAGTGTTTCTTTAATACATCCTCTTCCAGTAGATCGAAACAGCAAGAACAACAACACATGAGAGCCTATGACAGAGAATCCCTAATGAATACCACAGAACTTTAATTTGAGTTTTCCTTTAATTAATGGGCTAGGTGGAAAGGTCTGTCTTTTTAAGAGAAAAATCACTGATAATTTTACATGGTCTATATATGATATTGCAGCCTAACATCATTCAGTTAAGCTGCAGTACCATAGTTGGGTGGGGCTCAAAGGATGAAAGGGCATTCCCTAATATTTCCAGCAAGATGTTTTAAGGTTCCCTTGAGGTGTGTTCTATCCTTGTTTTCATCAAAGAACGCATGCTACAAAATGATATGAATGGGGCTATACATAGGTAAACATCAGTAATCTCTGAGCTGTTTATTGACTGAGCTCTATGAGATTCAGAAGCCAAACATCAAAAAAGACTCTTGGGTTTATTCTCATTTGAGATACTAAGAGCAAATTATTTTTCTAATTTCCTTTGCAGTGATCCATGTAGAAAGAAAAGATGCTTAACCATGATCTCAGCATTAAGTTCTCATATGTTTTTCAAAGCTCTATGCAAACCCTTTAAAATACATCCAGTTCATTATTGGAAATCTATATCTGTGTAATTGCGGATGAGAAAGGTTTTAACCTTTGTGTATCAAGAGGATATTATGTTGATTATTACATAACCAATTTTATGTTTGGCAATGTAAAATTATATTTTACCTTATGAGCGTCAGTTTCTATATACAGGTAGTCCCTGGCTTAAAGGGTTTTTCCCATAAAATTACATTCTCAAATTTCAATCCCCTAATGATGTTAACACAATAAAGATTATTTTTAACCCTTTACTTCACAATTTTACTCAGTTTTATTGCTGTTTTAGCTCATATTACTCAATCACTACTAAAATTCCAGACACATAGAGAGATTAGACGGATCAGAGATGATGAGATCCATTAGATGCCTATTGTACTTAATGGTACATTGTCTATTGTATACTAAAGTCAGACGTTACAGGGTCTAGGGGCAACTGAAATTGTGTACATCAGAACTGATAGAAACAGGTTGGAATAATATCTGTGAAATGCTATATTTTGTTAGAGAATGTGTTATTTTTTTATCCTTAGTAGATTTAAGTTACAAATGGACCTGTATGGCCCCTGTGATCTTTGGCGATCCTCTCTGGAGACTTGTAATTTAATGAACCTTATTCCCATACTGCAATGGTCAACATAACAGTTAACACTAGGGTCTGCAATGAAGCTTTGTTGATAATCCTTGCTCCAATTAAATCCCAAAATATTTGAAATTATTTTGTCACAGGGACAAAACAAAAATTACCTTCTCTGGAGTTACACTTAAAAAAGATACTGGTCCCCACTTACACACAAATTCAACTTAAGAACAAACCTACAGAATCTCTCTAGTATGTAACAAGAGGGCCGTCTGTGTTTCACCTACTGAGATTTCCACTATAAGTTAATCAGGAATGGCATCACTGAACTTTGAGTGAAAATGTAAAAATTATCTGTAACTTTATCTTAGCATTTCAGCTTCATCACGCAGATCAAAATAAAAGAGTAATAAATATATTGTCACTTTATTTTTTTCAGAAATAATGAAATCTCCATTGATCTTCAGTTGATTGATTTTTTTTTTGTAATGGGTACGCCATGCCAATGCATAGTGCAACAGTATTTACAAAAAAGTAACAACATTTATTTTGCAAAAAAACGCTATTTCTGTAGCACAAAGAAAGATTAGAATTACTTTTTCTGAAGGTAATAACAGTCGCCAATCAGTAGGAAGTGTACATGCCTTTGCTTTCAATGACTTCAACATATTTGGTCCATTACTTGTCCAGTCTCTTCCACAGTTTTGTGACTGCTGGGGATTTTTTGGCCATAACTTTGTCACCAGAGGTTTTCTATTGGGATTAGATCAGGACTCTGGACTGGCCATTTCATTATTTCATTTTTTTATGTTTCAAGGAACTGCTTTACTTGTTTTAAGTGAAAATTGTGAAAATTGTTGGCTGAAGTGAGTGAAGAATGTAAGGATGGAACCACATGTTGTTGAAGGTTTCTAATACGCACTTGCGTTCACTCTGCTTTGTAGCTGTATGGTCCAACTCCGGCTGCAGAAGACATTTCCCAAACTTGCAGATTTCTCAATAGTAGTATACATGGCTGTTACTTGTCACATGCTCCTCAATATTGCTACTAAAGTAATATGAGTAATAAAATAAAATAAAGTTTCAGACTTCCTCTTAGGCAAAAGCAGCAGTATTATACCACATTTGTAATCGCCTTTACATGTATACAGTATGCACTGCTCCATTTATTTATACCATGCACATACATTATACTATAATGACATGTTTTCTGTTGTTATGATGACTTTTTATTATCTTCTATTATCTGGCACCAACAAAGATATGACCCCAGACATGACAGCTAATTGACATATCAGTAAGCAGCTTCCCCCTGTATTCTGAAATACAGTAGAACAGCCTCTTGAGAACTGTTTAGAAACCTACATGGCTGCTTAGAGCTTACAAGAGCTTACAATCTATGAGGATGAAGGGGTTGACACAGGTGGTATAAGAGCTTGTATAATGGTCCAGCCATTCTATATAAGGGAACAGTGTAAATAATTTAATAAATAAAAATTCTTCTGCATGAACCAGCCATCAGCCGCCATCTTATATACAAAGTCCAAGCAGAAAGCGATTTTAGTGAAGCCTTTTTTAGGACCAGTGTAGAATAAACATGGTTACCAGAGCAGCCCAGTTAATGAGCGGCGCACTGCAAAGCTGCCCAGTGGGGAAGATTGGCAGTCCAAACCTTCTTACAGCTAATTACAGATACAGAAAATATAGAACTTGAGAGGGGGAATGAGAAAAGTAGATAGAAATAATGAGGGTATTAAACTTCTATACTGGTAATTTCACCATATAGTATGTAACTGCCAATCATGGATTATTTACTCAATCTGCATTAACTCTCATGAATAAACAAAATCCTCCTGTAATGACATAAGTTAATTGACAGTTGCATTTTGCCTACTTTTGTAGTATATTTATGAATTAAGATAAGATAAGATAATCCTTTATTAGTCCCACAGTGGGGAAATTCACAGCGTTACAGCAGCAGAGAGGGTACAGAGAGTGAAGTACAAACTATGACAACAATAATATTAGGGATAAATGAACAAAATGAAAAGGGGGGTAAAAAGACAAAAAACAAGACAATTATGTTGTTTACTTCTGAGACTACAGCTTATTCTTCATATTGTATGAAAACTAAACACAGAGGTAAATCATATAAACATGCAGGCCATGGATTTATTCCCTTTTCAGGGTGAATTATAGTTTTGTCCAGTTTACTTAAAATATTTTTTTTACCTCCTATAATTCAGCTGTTTTAGTAGGAATGACTATGGCCTCAATTGAACTGTTAGTGTCTGTTCATTATCAAAGTTTGATATAGATGATAACAGGAAAGAAGTCCACTTTGGTGATTTGGAAAGTTTACCAAGATTAATGGACCATCAACAGGAAAGCTGGAAATTGTCTATGGCAATGCTCAGTATGTCTCTTAGTCAGGTCTCCTGTATAAAGTTACTAATCAATACACCCAATAATGAGATATGTGCCAGCCACTCTGTATTATAATGAATGGAAATTGTCTAGTACAGCAAATAAAATAAGACATCACAAGTCCTCTATTCTCGGGTGTATAATATCGGCCTAAAAGGAATACAGTGCAGTGATGCACAGCATTTATAGATTTAAGTATCTCACGGGTAGACATATTGCTAGGGGCTTGGGGGCCAGCACTGGTGAATAGGGGTTTTAAAAGTTGCAAAGTTCATGACAAAGTAAAGGGACCATGACTAAGTAAGAATGACGAAATGCGTAGGTCTACTGTATGCTGCCCGTTTGCTGCTCTTATGTTGATATGAATTTTAAAGCAATGAAATAAAGAGCACTGAATTTATATGCATCCTACGTGACTGTGCTGGACTTTTCTTGGATGCTGGTAAGCTGCACTGAACAGCATTGTATTCTGATCTGCTATGGCTTTTCAGAGCCTGCATAGTATTATTAAAGGGATATTTCCATGAAGACAAAATTCTCAAATTTAATCTGGATAACAAAATGATGCATTCTCTAATTCACGGTTATCAACAAAAATACAGCAGTTCAGATATAATTCCCACTTGTCTCTATCAGTCCTGGTGTTTATTTTTTTTGGTGTCCCTTGACCATAAACTCATGATTATGGTCTGAAAGGTTCCTCTTACATGAATAGCTTCTATTTTACTGCAGTGGGAGGGCCAGTAGGTAGAGAGCACTGCACGCAGAGGCACTTCCAGTCCAGCACCAGCATGCATAAGAGCTACAAACTGAGTGTGTCATTGTGTCTTTTATCCATCTCATGACTCTAATCTGTCTCATCTCTCTTCTTTGTGTCAGATATTAGTAGAATATCATTCATAATAAATGCAGAGGTAAATCATATACACACGCTGGCTATGGATTTATTCTCTTTTCAGGGTGAATTATAGTTTTGTTTGGTTTACTTACAATATTTTTTTTACCTCGTATAATTCAGCTGTTTAGCAGGAATGACTGTGGTCTCAATTGAACTGTTATTCAGAAGCTAAATGAAAGTGTAGCTAAACCCTGTACCATGATAATCTAAGCATATTGTCAGCACACAGCATCTTATAGCACAGATGAATCATCAAGTGTCTGCTCAACTAGTGTCCTACACATTCTGGAATCTTACACTGATCAGTCTAGCAGTGATACGAGAATAAACAGCAGTAAAAAGAAGTAAAATTGCATAGTAAGGGGTTAAAATAAATTCTTTATTATGTTAACATTACTGGGGGGGTTAAAATTTGAGAACTTTCTTTCATGGGCAAACCCCTTTAAGTGATGGGTGAAGGAAGCAATGCTTTATGTGGAGCTCCCCTGAGAATTTCACCTGCATTACTCTTTATTTTTTCTTTATATGACTTATTTTTTACCTAATTTTATTTTTCTATTTATTTATAGAGGCTGACATGGCATTCATGTTCAAAAGAGAGGGAAGGAGCTTAAGTGAAACCACACAAACACAGTTCAGTGTAGTCAGGGCAACTAGCACTTGGCTGACTGACAGCAGACAGCTAGCCTGAAGCAAGTGTTCTAAAGCCTTTTGGACAGGGGTTGTCTAAGATTATAAAAATAACCTAGAGATGGCTTTGGGGGGATGTACAAATAAATAAACCTGTACTTAGCTTTTCCTGCGCTTCTGTCCTCTGTCACAAAATATCACATAATCTCAGTGGCATTCATGGACAGTGGTGTGGGACATTGGGAGTGCCGGAAAAGGGAAGTATAGGTTTTTTTGGACAGATCCCCCTGGTGTCCGTTGAACAACCTCTTGATCCTCTGAATAGTTGATAATTGAATGGTGGTGGTCTGACTAAAGGCTTCTGTCCTTATCAAAGCTTATTCCATCTTTATTCACTTATAAATAAGGCTTGTAGTGACTTCCTGTGTGCATATCTGCTATTTTATTCAACCTGGGAGACACAAGGCCACCGTTTAATTGTGATCAGTGGTTTCAGTGATTGGATCCCTCACTAATTTAAAGGAAACCTACCACTTTAAAATTGTACTTATAAGCATCAAATACCGTGCACCAGCTCAGGGTGAGCTGGTGCCGGAGCATATCTTCATTATTTTCATAAAGCGCTGTAATGTTTTTTAACACTTTTTTAATCTTTATATTCTAAGTAGCCTCGGCGCACCATGCGTGAGACCGTGCCTGCGTGACTTCACCGGCTCTACAGCTCTTCCTATTCAGGTGCACGCATTGTCGCGCGCATGGTACGCCGACCACGTATCACCGTGCACCAAGGCTGCTTAGAATATAAAGATTAAAAAAGTGTTAAAAAGCAGTACAGCGCTTTATGGAAATAATGAAGATATGCTCCGGCCCCAGCTCACACTGAGCTGGAGCACGGTATTTGATGCTTATAAGTACAATTTTAAAGTGGTAGGTTTCTTTAACAAGAAATTAGTGTGACACCCTGATTATCTACTGACTACTTCCCTTTTTCCGGTCATATAAAAGGAACATTTCTTTTTTACACTTTTTTTTTTCCAACATAAGGTCCATGGTGTAGGAAAATTGGTAAGAGGGGCTCCACCTTTTGTTTTTCCAGAGATTTTCTCAATTGTCCACTACTGTTATACCTGCCATGTCCCTGCCTTTCCATACATGTTTTGCACATTCAGCTGTTAGGAGCTCTGTAATTAAAGTGCTGTATTGGAACCTTGTTAAATGATTATTGATGATGATGGAAGCTTATTAGGCTCAACCTGTGTAATTGCACAACTGTATCCAACACACTCTGCAGACTTTTACAAGCTATAAAACATGAGTGGTAGCGGATGAATATCCAAATGTTATTCTTACAGTACATTCATCAAACAGATGGTAATATCTCATATGAGATAATATCTTATTGTGCACCATATTATCCCGTAGCCCAGATCCATCATTGTCTGTAGTAGCTCAATGTTTGATAAATTGACCCAATAAAATAACAGTGTGAAGTGGGCTTATCTCACTTGTGATTATATCCCTTCTTGATGAATACACTCAATTGTAAGTATCGTTAGCATTTCAGTAACCAGCAGTTAGCATATGTTAACTTACCCTCTGACATTTGCTATGCCAAAGATTTAAAGTGACACTTTAAATAACACTTTTTCCATTCTTGCGCCCCTTACCTGATTACAAGGTAGTTATAGGAAGTGCAGTTTAAGAGACATTCACTCCCCTAAAGTGCAGCCTCCTATCTGCTTTGATCAGACACCATCATAATATATATATAATATTCCAAAATGTATTTAGTACAAAATTGAGTGATGATTAGTTTGAGAAGAATATATGATGTAAGGTTGCAATGCCACATCTACAAAAGTAGAGCAGATAGGGGAAAATGGTATGATTTGCATAATCAGTGCCCCAAACATACTTAGAACAGCAATAACTAAGTAAGGTAATGTTCACTGACTGTTTTTTTCTGATGACCAGGGATATCATAAAGGTGGATAAGTCAATAGTATAAGAATATTAGAATCCTTCATAGAAACAATTGACACACACAAACACACGGCTTGATTTATGTTCCGCACTTTGCAAATGAGAATCTTGTAGGAACAAGCTTACAGCTGAATGTTCAATGTTGGCAAAGTCCACTCTAATTCTAATTGTATATCACTGAAGCTCTTCCACTGGGTGCCGATACTTCTTCTATTGTGCTAATGGTTGAAATTTCTTTCCACCCCTTAGTAGTAAATAGCCAACTACTAATAGGCTTTTTACTACTAAGAGGTGGAAAGATATTTTAGCCATTAGCACAATGGAAGTAGTAGCGGCACCCAGTGGAAGAGTTTCAGTGATATACATTGGTTATTTAATACTCGCAACCTATTTCCATGGTCAATGCTGGTAAGCTTTGGCATACAGTGGGGAGGGGGGAGGGAAACATTTAGTCTTAAAAAGATGAGAGGCATGTAATTGACATCTTAGGTAGACCTCAACTATGACAATATGTGAAAACAAATCCAGAAAATTACATTGCACCTGACCTTCAGGTCCCATCCATAATATCCCTAATATATTTGTTATGTGATTGTGCTGTACTCTCTGTATTCTCTCTGCTTCTGTAATGTGGGAATTTCCCCACGGTGGGACTAATAAAGGATTATCTTATCTGTTTTTTGAAAGAAATTATTTGCAAATTATGGTGAAAAATAAGTTTTTGGTCGCTTACAAACAAGCAAGATTTTTGGCTGTCACAGAACTGTAACTTGTTCTTTAAGAGGATCCTGTGTCCTCCACTCATTACCTGTATTAATGGCTCCAATTTAAACTTGCCCACAACCTCAAACAGTCACACTTCAAATTCCACTATGGTGAAGACCAAAAAGCTGGGAAGACTGAATCTGCAATAGGCAAGCAGCTTGGTGTGAAGAAATCAACTTTGGGAGCAGAAATTAGAAAATGGAGGACAATGGGCTACAATATGAAGGAGATGAAGGACAGTGACCACTTTGTGATGGTGTGGAGGATTGGGCGCCACAATATGAGGGGGATGGGGAGGACAGGAGGCCACAATATGAGATGAATGGAGGACAGGAGGCCCTAATATGAGGGGGATGGAGGACATAATCCACAATATGAGCGGGGATGGAGGACAGGAGGCCACAATATGGAGGAAGGAAGAGAGGCAAGGGGGTGGAACACAAGAGGTCGCAATATGAGGGAGATGGAGGACAGTGGGCCACAATATGAGGGGAACGGAGGACAGGGGGCCACAATGTGAGGGGAACGGAGGACAGGGGGCCACAATGTGAGGGGGATGGAGGACAAGAGGTCACAATACAGATACAGAGGGACAGATGGCCAAACTATGAGGGAATTGGGAATCGCAGGGAAATTCAATAGCTAGTAACATAAGACAACAGCAGCATTTGGACAGGAACAATGACAGCAGACCATTCCTCCCATGATGTCAGCTTTGGTTACAGCTGATTTCAGCTAACCTCTTGTCAAACTACCACTGTTTTTTTTTTCAGTCTGTGTAAGCAATGTCTAGAATTCTGCACTTCTAGGAATACAACAATACAGTATTATGCCTATATTGAAGCAGATATTCTTATATGTTCTGAGAAAATGATAATTTATTGGAATGTAGTTGCAGAGTTCTCATGTACTTTCACCCCTTACCCGCAATTTGCATTACTATTACGTCAAACTTCTGGTGCCGGCTCCTTAACAGCTAGCCAACACCCGCCTCTAACACCCGCGATTGGAGATGTCTCTGATTGCGGGTGTTAACCCCTAACATGCTGCGGTCGCGCTGACCCCGCGGCGTGTTAGTGGCATTTAAAGTGAATCGGACCTCCCCGCGGTGCATACCGGAGGGATCCGCTGCTCCGATCACAGCCCCGGGACTGCCAGTGTCCCGGGGCTGTGCGATCTTGTTCCGGGAGACGGGTTCTGCCTCCTGGCAGGACCTGGATGTAACACACTGAGCATGCGCAGCATGGGCCCGCTCGGTGTGTAAAAACAAAACCCAAAAAACTCTCCAGAAATGTACATTTTTCATAAAATCTCTACACAAAAATGTTCTAAAAAGTGATCAAAAAAATTTATGTGCGCCAAAATGGTACCACTGAAAAGGACAACTCAACGCGTAAAAAGTAAGCCCTAAACTAGCTGTCAACCAAAAAGTATTAAAGATGGCGATGCAAAAACAAATGAGATTTCCTCTATATTAGTTTTTTTCCAGTAAAATTGTAAAAATAAATGAAATACTATATAAATGAGGTATCACCGTAATCGTAGTGACCTATTGAATAAAGATAATATAGTATTTTTCGTGTACGGTGCACGACCCCCAAAACATACAAAAAGAAAGAAAACCAAAATTGACAATTTTCTTTTCACCCATACAATCAAGAGTTAATAAAATCTCATCAATAAGCTAATGACCCACTAAAATGAAATATTTGTAAAGTGTATCTCATTTCGCAAAAAATAAGCCCTTATATGTCCAAATTGCCAAAAAACTAAAGATTGTATAGCCAATAAAAAGTGACAATGCATAATATGCTCTGAATGTCGCAGCTTCCCTTCGATGCCCCGGCATGTGCCATACAGCAGATTACCATCACATATGTGGTAGTGTTATACGCGGGAGGGATTGGGTATCAAATTTTGTGGAGCGTTTTGGTATTTTATCTACTGAGAATTTGTACATTTTTTGAAAAACACATTAATTTAGCCAAAAAAATGTTACTACTAAAGTAGAACATTTTGAAGTTCGAAAATTGAGAATTTTTCCAATTTTTCTCCAAATAGCTGATTTTCTCATAAATAAATGCAAAACATACCACCAAAATTTTTCAACTAACATGAAGTACAAAGTGTCACGAGAAAACTATTTTAAAATCACTTGGATATGTTAAAGCGTTTCAAAGTTATAACTATTTATAGTGGCACAGGGCAGATTTGAAAAAATGGGCCGTGTCAGGAAGGTGAAAAGTGGCTTCGGCGTTAAGGGGTTAACTTAATCTCCTTTCAGCATCAATCACCTTTCGCATTAACAGTACTAGACATTACTGTCTGATTTCTTCTACCGTATTTTATAACCAGTTCAATGGAGCTGAATTCATATTTAAAGCTTCTAGTATACCCCTACATGTCATTGCATATGCTGCACTACTTGGTGTGTGCATGAGATTATATCAGTTCAAGAAATTCAGCAGTTTGTGCTGCCAGCCTGCAGAACCCGTTATTTACCTTTAAAAGTGGTACTGTAAATGTGCGGCATTGATTTTCCCTCTCTACTGCTGTAGACTTGATTGATTCTCTTCTGCAGGCCTTAGAGTCTATGTAGATTTCCTTTGCACTTGGGGTTTGACTCTAAAGTTATAAGAAAACACTCTGCACAATTGACATAAAATACTCAGAAGCTGCTTAATATTTCTCTTTTAATCTTCTTGTGTTAAACATTTCCAAGATAAACATAAAAGTTACCAGGGGACTTGTAAATCGTAAACTATGCAAAGGACGTACACATCAAGATGCACAGCTCAGTATGTGCAGTTTTTAAAGTGTTTTAGGGCTTTATAGTTTTTTCTTCATTCTGTATATAGCACAATGCAAAGCATTTCGGATAAGAAACAATATTACCTCACTATTCCACGACAATGTAGCTGCCACATATTTGTTAGCAGCCAGAAGTATTGAAAAGTAGTCTCTCCCTCATTACATAATAGAAACAAAGATGAAAAATATTCAGCTCATCATATGTCATATTCCCTCATGCCACACGGGCACACGCTTGGGCGTGCTCAAGAGGAGGAGAAGCAAGCTCTGCTCGGCCCTCCCCTCTCCACAGAAAATAGTGGCACACAGATGGAGCAGACGGCCAAAGATGGAGCAAGCCAGGGAGCCATAGACAGCTATGGGGGATGTATTTGGGCCATATATACGTCCCCCCATGCATTAGTGTGTGTGGGCCCTTAAAACTACCATGTTGTAAGGTTTGTCTGCTTCCATGAAAAAGGAATTCCTTATGGAGAGGTGAAGACAATATTGGCTTATCACTTATACATTTGGTGGAGTCCTCTTCCTGTAGCTTTCCTGCACTGTATAGCTCTCTCTGGTTGGACCTGTTTTTAAACTCATCTTGTTGGAGTTTTTAAAATCAGGCTTTCAATCTCCTCTCAATGGTCCTGATCCTGTGATCACAAATGAGGGACATTTCTTTCTTTTATGGTAACAATATTTAGCAATTTGAAGTGTGTGTTTTTATTGTGTTATTTTAGTTTTATGTAAAGATCAGCAATGTTTCTTCAGATTTTTTTGTATTATTTCTAACACAAATATTTAACATCTACTTGCCTCAGTCATGTGGGAGCAGTGCTGCATCTAATCTTATCAACTATCTCCAAAGATGAACAGGAGTACGTCTTCATCTGTATTTTAGTGTAATAACTTTGTAAACAATACAAGATTACATCTGTAGACTTTGCACATCATATCACAGCAGAGCAGAACTTTGCCTTTTCGTGCAATTATTCTGATTACATTTTCGAATAATTTCCCTTTAATTTTAGAATAGATATCATTGAAAGGCTGTATCAATATCAAGCTTATTGCCAGTCTCCAATTGTAATTGCTCATACACTGCTTGGAGAACAGTTTACTTCGAGCTTACCATAAAAGCTTTTTACCCTCTCAATGTTTATTGGAACATATTTATAATTATACGTTTTCGATTGGAATTTAACATAGCATCAACTCTAATATGCAAAAGCTGTGATCATGGTGCAAGTAAATTAGCAGATTTTACAAAGTTCATCTCCGGCAGCCTAGCCTCACAACACCAACTAAATAATGTAAATTAAAACCAAACATTAACGGGATCTCATTTTGTGTAAGAGGCTGTACTCGGCAATTAAGAGATGAATTTCAATGTGTCTCTTGATGCTGATGGTTATCATTGACACTTGTCACAATTCCCAAGTGCACTATACTCTTGCGTCTTAGAGTTATGCATTTACTACCTCCTCAACTTCTGTATTGGCTTATAGAAGAATGTGGAAATGCTAAAACATTCAATGGTAAATGAGGAATACTTTCACAAAGACTAAGGTTTTAATAATCAAACTCCATCAAGGTTAAAGTTTGGTTTTTCCTAAAAGCTTAACTCTGAGATTTTTTTTTAAGCATCCTTGAATCGGTAAAGCAAGCTATCACTGTTTGCAGATCATGCATGTGTACATGTCAAAAAAAGGTCAACCATTTGGCATATAACAAACCTCTGGGATATGGGGGGGGAAATCAATTTTAATTAGGACTCTGGTAGCAAACCTTATATACCTCAGTACACCTCCAGGCACTCAAGGACATTTAAGATAAATTGCCACAGAAGTATTTCAATTGGTGAAAAAGCTTGACAAGGTCCCGATCAGATAAAATAATTTAATAACAATCCTACAACCTACAAGACTATTTCGGAAAGGGATTTTTTTCAGTAATTCCTATTCCACAAAGGCCAACAAACTTTTGATGGAAATTAACTTTCCCTTTTATTTTATTTTCTAGTTCACTTGCTTCTTTACTGTTCAAACGTCACCTGTCCATGGTAAGAGTAAGAGGCAGCAGTGTTGTCACCATGGATGACATGGCTGCTGTTATTTACTGATTCACCATCCATATAGACAACAGGTTATTTTTTTTATTTTTTTTTAAGAAAAGTCATTTGATATCCTCCAAATGCATATAGATAACAACTTAAAGTGCATTTACCTGATCCACCTCTACAGGGTCATTGAGTACAGAACGCCATGATGCAACCACGGATTGGCTGCAGTAGCCACATGACACAGAATTTATATTTATGACTAGTAGTGGAGACACTTTATTATTGTTATATAATTGACCATTTGAGGGCTACAGCATTTTGGGCAACCCTTTCAGATTGCAATCTACTTATTATGTTATATATATTACGTAAGCAGTAGCTTGCAATTTATATGTACATCATTGCTCTATTTACTGGTATGGATACCTATATTAGGTACAGAAGGTATATTGTAGCCAGTGTGCGTCTCTGCTCTGATATTTTGTTTGCATACCGTTAAAAGGACCGGAAAAGTGACATTGTCAATGTCACAGTTAAATTAGACTTATGATTCGTATTCTTTTTAATTTTAACCTGGCTAAATTTATCTTCAGCACTAAGAATATTTAGTATTTCAATGAAGAGATTAGTTTATATTTAAATTTAAAAAGACGATTAAAGTACAAACTTAATCAGTTCAGTGTGACCTACCCTTTGGATGATAAGAGAGTGCCTAGCACACCAGATTCTTTGAAAATGAGCTGAAGTATTGCATTGTATTATCAAATAAATGCCAGGTCACTTTGACATACTTAAATGATATAAAATGGATATATGAAGCATGACTGATCTGGTAAACTTACAAAATGTTTGCTCCCCAGTCATTATGAACATAATGAGCAATATAATGAGCAAAAAAAGGATGTATGGAAAACATAAAAAGCAAAATGGGATAAATAAATGTTTGTATTCCATTGATTTAATTGGGCCTTGGCACAGGTCATACGGCAAAGTAATGACAAAAGAAGGCAATACAGTCATTGTTCAGTCATTCAAGGGGTCATTTAAAGGGGTTGGCCACTTTAACTCATGTTTTTTGTAATGTGTATGTAAGTGTGAGGCGCAGACTAGTAGACAATATAAATCTATTAAAAGTTCTGCACAACTTTCTTGATGTGTAAATTGAAGTCTCATGTCTTTTACCTCATCAGCAAGACAATCCTGATCATAAAATGGCAGCAGAAGGGGGGTCATGTGGTCTCTATATGTCCATAAACAATCTCCCTGCCAAGAGTTTTGTTTTTCTTTATATGTGGAAATGGGATCCAAGTTTTCCTTTTTTCCTTTTGTTGTTAATTATGTTTTTATAATGTGTGCCTGTTTTTTCACTGACTTAAAGCCATGAATGCTCTCATACATGAAAAGACAAAATATGACATTCACCAAGTTAATTGTAATAGAGAATTTTATCTAGGACTCAGAACAGTCCTTACTTCAGTTGTAAGGGTGACTTTCAAACTAACTCTTTCATGGCTGCCCGGTACCTGGACAAGAGCACAAAACCCAAGACACATCAGTTTCCTAGTAAATATAAAATCTCCCAGTTTATTCACACGCAGGCGCTTATATAAAAGACAGAAAAATCAGCATGGGGGGGTGGCGTGGGGGACGAGGTGATAGAATACTGCACTGCTATTGGCCATAATTAATTTTACCAGGACATTCTCCGAAAAGGTTAATAAATCATGCACTGTCTTCTCCGAGGCAGAATGTTTATACTAATTTGCCTTGTGTTAGCTCTGTATAAGTCATATTAAGGCCTTCAAGCAGAGAGGAGCGAGAGCACAGTGAATTCTAAACACTTTCACACTGGATGAAGTCTCCAGTCATTGCGATGGCTCTACACAGATCAAAAGCACCACCTGCTAAAACTAAAATGTCCGCTTGATCTCTAAAATGGCTTCTGTTTGGTTTGCTTGGTCAAAATGGCCGCTGTTTGGTTCTTTTGGTCCAAGATGGCCGCTGTAGAGGAATAGATCATTAACAATTGCACTTGAGAATTAAAAGTTCCATTAATAGTCCCTTTTAAAATAAAAAAAACTGACCTGGGCATAAACTCAGATCACTGAAGCATAAAAAAGTTTGGGGATTTCAGAAAAGGGGGAATTTTAAGTGTAAGGGCAAACAGAGAAGTGGGTTATAAGTGTGGAGAGCTTCATAGGAGGGACATTAGGACATTTGGGCTATTGAAAGGGGGGCATTATTAGTGGGGACTAAAGGAAGTGCATTGTATTATGTGAAGAACATCGGAGGCTGGAAGAAGAGCGGGTCTGTGCGAAACGGCCGTTGCCACCGACTACAGGCATTCCGCCTTCACCCCCCCCTCCCTTGCATGCACAGTTGTGAGTATGTCTTTGCTCCTGTAATGTGAAATAAAGAGCAAGAAGATTTTTTATCGAAGATTGATGAGTGCCGTCCATTCCTTCTCTGAATTAGAATTATGTGAAGAACCACTAACAGGGGTAGGCAGACTATAGACAATAGGGTTAGATCACTAAATTCATTTTATTGGAAGGTTTGCTGTACATCATGGTGGCTGGTATATTTGTACGCCAGGGGGCCTAATCATTTCTAGTTAAGCCCTTTTAAAAAGAAAAATAAAGGCAAGGTGGGTTGATGGGAGGTTTCACTCCAGGTGCCCAAATTTTGAGCTCCAATGTATCCAGAACATGCTCTTAGTGTCATATTAAAGAATCTCAAAAGATATTTTTCTTGTATTGATACAGTTTTCAATAAAACTTTGAATGATAACCTCCCCCCCCCCCCCATCTTTCAGATTAGAACTAGCCCTCTCATAGCTGGTAAGTCTTGCTGATATTGCAGAAAGGCTTACCGGAACACCTGCGATCGGTGTCGCACCGATCGCGGGTGTTTTCACACGATGGCTGCGGCAAAGCTGCCGGCAACCTCAAAAGATAGCGGTGCATGGGCGCCGCCATCTTACTGGGATAGCCGCTCCCCATGACGTCATCGTGGGGCGGCGATCCGTTCCATGGTAACCTCGGGCTCCATTGCAGCAAAGGCTTACCGGGAACACCGCGATCGGTGCTAGCACCGATCGCGGGTGTTTTACAGCGATGGCTGCGGCAAAACTGCCGGCAGCCTCAAAAAGATAGCGGTGCATGGGCGCCGCCATCTTACCTGGGATAGCCGCTCCCCATGATGTCATCGTGGGGGGGCGATCGTCTCCATGGTAGCCTGGGTCTTCCGAAGATCCGAGGCTATTTCGTTTTAACCCTTCATTACAATGTGCTGATAGCACATTGTAATGAATGAGGAAGAAATCCCATTACTGCCATACTGTAGTATGGCAGTATATGATAGGATCGATCAGACAACCTAGGGTTAAAGTACCCTAGGGAGTCTGAAAATAGTAAAAATAAAAAAGTTTGAAAAGTAGTAAATACAAAGTAGTAAAAATAGTAAATATAAAAAAGTAAAAAAAAAAAAAATTATAATAAAAAACCCCTAAAATTTCAAATCGCCCCCCTTTCCCTAGAACTTACAAAATATAATAACAGTAAATATCATAAAACATTAGGTATTGACGCGTCCGAAAATGCCCGATCTATCAAAAATATGATAACAATTTTTCAATGCGTTTAACCCGCTAACGGAAAATAGCGCCAAAGTCGAAATGGCACTTTTTTGCCATTTTGAAAAATATGAAAAAATCTATAAAAAGTTATCAAAAGGTCGTACAGTCCTAAAAATGATATCATTGAAAATATTATCAAATTTCGCAAAAAATGACACCACCCCCAGCTCCGTACACCAAAGTATAACAAGTTATTAGGCCAGAAGTTGGCAAAATCAAAAAATAATTTTTGTATAGGAGGGATTGTACCGACCCAAAGAATAAAGTAGACATGTATTTGGGGCTCAGTGAAAGAAGTAATATCCCAGCCCACAAGAAAATGGCGCAAATTCGTTTTTCACCATTTCACTGCATGGAATTTTTTCCCACTTCCGGTACATAGCAGGGAATATTTAATACCATCACTATGAAGTGCAATTTGTTACGCAGGAAACAAGCCATCACACAGTCTTTACGTGTAAAAATAAAAAGTTATAGATTTTGAAGGTGGGGAGTAAAAATGGACATGAAAAACAGGAAAGGGCCGGTCCTACCGGTTAAATTGTGGTCTCTCTTCACAGGTTTTTACAGGCTAGTAAAAAGATACATTCTGTGGTGTTTATCAGAGGTAGATTCTGTTACAGTTTAACTTGATCCCGACCGTCCCACTGAAAAAAGACCTCAGAAGGCGCCTATCGACGGAACAGGACTGGGTCTCCAGTTGTCATACATAGCTAGAGACCCTAGGGAGAAGGCAGAAGCAGTTGATTACTGCTCTGCCTTCTCCTTCTGCACTGCATTTTTTATTTAACTATCCCTATTTGTCCCCATTTTACCGGACCAAACCTAGAATAACTGAACTGACGTGGTGATTTCACTTTAGTCGGGGCAATGTTACCTGATTTTACAGAACAGATAGGATTATAGAAGATAACACTGTATAGAAAACATTATTTCATATACTGTGATAATGATGATTTAAAGGCTTATTTACACCTCCTATATTCAGGGAATGCCATAGACCTCAGTGAGGTAGCTCCAAGTATTAAGTTCTAGGCTAAGAGGCAGCTGTAAAGGAAAACTTAACAGGTGACTACAACTAATTATTGTTTTAGCAGTTCATGTTCTTTCTAAAAATGAGTTTTTTTTCCAACAGGTTGTCACAAAAAGAACAACAATTTCTAGTATTTACAATCCCCCATTTGAACCATTGCCCTCTCAGTACTATATCAGAGCTGTTTCTGATCGATGGCTAGGAGCTGAAGCTGTGTGCATATAAATTTCCAAAATCTCATTTTGCCAGAGAGGCATCCTCCACACACAGGTAGGACTTATTACAGGAGTGGTGTTATTACTATATCCATGCTTGGATATTTGATTCTTAACAGTGAGTTTCATTGTGGACTAACATGCTTTCCTGAGACTTGCTCTACACTGTGGATACTATTTGGTTCACAAATCGTGCACACATGGACAAAATTGTTGCTACCCTTTATTTATTTTTTAATACAAGTCTCTTTATTGTAATATAAAAATACCATCCTAGCATATAGAAAATATATAACATATAATATAAATAAAGAGAAAATACAAATTACATAGTGTAAGACAGAGACTTCTATACATTTTTTACAACACCAAATTTTAAAAGAAAACACCACTATTCCAAGGCCCCCTTACCAATCCTAATCTGCTTGTTGCCTAGATTCCCTGGGGGAGATTTATCATTACTAGCTTCTTGGCGTATAATTGTTTGCAATCTTTTGCGCAAACTAGTGTTTGCAGGGTTTTTTTTGGCGAGAAAAAAAAGTGACTCTAAAGTCACGCAATGCCAGAAGAAAAAATACACCACAGAATGGGCAAAGCCACATTTATCAACTGAGAATTTCAAAGAATGCAAATTTAATCGCAAAACACCACCACATAGGAGGTGGTGTAAGTGGGTCCATTGCTACTACAGGGGGAAGTTTTGCCTCAATTTTAAAGTTTTTTACTCAATTTTATGTTTGAGGTATCTGAGAATTTCCTGTGCAAAAACATTGCAAAAAAGCAGAAATTGATTACATGTTACACATGTGTGGCTGGTGCAGTCTATTCGTATAGAGCACACACAACTGATCACTTCAGAAGGCATTTAACACTGCACATACATCGGACTATAAATCTGACTGTTGGAAACCTGCCAGTCTAACACATAGACAACTGTGCAAAATCCTGCCTAAGATAATCTCCCCCCATGTCTAATCCATTGAAAACTACCACTACCTAGTGCTATAAATGTCTCTCTTAGGCTACTTTCACACTGCCGTATGGGGGGGCGTATATACGGCCAAACGTATAACGCCCGATATACGTCCCCATAGACAGCAATGGGTGCACGGCGCCCAAGGAGTGGTCCGGTGCAGTACCGTGCGGCACCCTACCGCTCCGTACCCGGAAAAAGATAGGACATGTCCTATCTTTCTCCGTAGTACGGCGCCGTGCGCCATATCTTCCTATGGAGAGGGGCGGGGGTGAGCTGCGCTCACCTCCTCCTCCTCTCCCCGTGCGCTGCCGTTGCCCACTACGGTACGGCGGGCAACGGCAGTGTTAATGCAGCCTTACAGTTAGATATTGCCATTCATTTTTTGAAGGCAGATTCTGCTACTATTATTTAATGAAAAAAAAAACCCACAATGGTCACAGAAGTACAGGCGGTCCCCACTTAAGAACACTCGACTTACATACGACCATAGTTACAAACGACCACTGGATTAGTGTAATTTGTGTACTTTAGTCCTAGGCTACAATGATCAGCTGTAACAGTTATCACAGGTGTCTGTAAGAAGCTTTATTGTTAATCCTGATTCTTATGACAACCAACATTTTTAAAATCCAATTGTCACAGAGACCACAAAAAGTTCTGGCTGGGATACAATGATAAAATATTACAGTTCCGACTTGCATACAAATCAACTTAAGAACAAACCTACAGACCCTACTTGTTGAACCTGGGACTGCCTTTACTTGAATCTGACCAAAAGTTAAAATAAATAAATGTCCATGAAAAATGAACAGATGAAAGTCAGACATTGCTTTTCCACAAGCTTTATCAGAATGTTTGAAAAATAAAACTCGAGATCAGGCGGGACAGAAATTACAGTACCCCTGACAAAAAGTGAGCAAATGGACATGTAAATTTTTGCGGCGTGTCCAGTAATTAGCATCACAGGAGGTCTACAATCTGTAATCAGTCAGTGGTTTTTATAGGGCTACAGCTACTCACTGTGCTGGTGACATGGTGTGTACTACACTCAACATGGGCCAGAGAAAGCAAAAAGAAGAGTTGTCTCAGGAGCCAGAAAAAACTATAGAAAAGCATCTAAAGGTTAAAGATTATAAGATCATTTCCAAGCAGCTTCAGTTCCTGTGACTACAGTTGCACAGATCTATGGGAGTATGGCCAACCTCCCTGGACGTGGCCACAGGAGGAAAAATTGATGACAAATAAAAGAGATGACCCTACTGTGATATATGGAGGAGGCTCTTTGTTTCCTGGGGTTGCTTTGTTCTTTTCTGAATCTGGAACAGGGTGTCTTGAATCTGTGCAGGGTACAGGAAATCTCAAGACGTTCATGAGATTCTAGAGAGCTTGGTCACAGGCGCTGGCCAGTGTCTGAAAGCTTGGTCACAGGCCAAATGTCTAAGAAGAAAACATTGGACTATTGTGAAGTGGCATTTTACGAGACATGACCTCAATCCTATTGAGATCTTTGGAAGGAAGCTGAAGCTGAAACATGGCGTCTGGAAAAGGTCCCTTCAAACCCCGACCAATAGGCTAAAAATACTGCTGCGAGGTGCAGAAGTCTGTTGCAAGTTATAGAAATGTTTGATTGTAATGATTGTCTCAAAAGTTTGTAAGATTTAAATGTGGTTGTTTTTGCTCATAAATGTACCAACCAAAATTTACAGAAAAAAAACGAAATATGGATTCGAGCTAGTCAGCCATGAGTCTTCTTGCAAATGATGCAAAAGGCTTTTCACACATGGATTTGGGGATCATCTGCCAATTCTTCCTTGCAGATCCTCTCCAGTTGCCTCATGTTGGATGGTGAAGGTTGACACACGCCACGTTCAAGTCTCTCCACAGATCTCAATTGGGTTAGGGGTTGGGTTTAGGCTTTGGTCTAGGTCAGGGGTCTGGCTGGGCCAGTCACAGAGTTGTTCTGACAAGCGCTGCTTTTTATTTTAGCTGTGTGTTAGGATCATTGTCTTGTTGAAGGTGAACCTTCAGCCTAGTCTGCAGTCAATAGAACTCTGTAAGAGGTTTTCATCCAGGATATCTCTGTACTTGGCTGCATTCATGTCCATCTTTAATTGCAACCAGTTGTTTTGTCCATGCAGCTGAAAAACACACCCCACAGAATGTTTCCACCACCCTGTTCACTGTTGGGATTGTATTTGGCAGGTAATGTTCAGCACCTGGTTTTCTTACAACATAGGTGAGAATTAACACCAAAAAGTTCATTCTTTATTCATCATACCAGGATTCTACTTTCTCATAGTCTGGAAGTCCTTCATGGGTTTTTTTTGCAAACTTATGTGGGCTCCATAGGCAGACTCTTCCATAAAGCCCAAACTCCATTTACTGCCATACTGTAAATGAGAAATTTAGCAAAATGTGATCAAAAGGGTTGTACAGTCATCAAAAATGGAAAGCATGAAAACCTCAGCTCATCTCACAAAAAAAAAACACCTTACACAACCCCCTACACAGATGACTGAAAAAGTTTTTAGCATTTTAGGGTTTATTTATTAAACTGTATTAAAACATAGTAAAACCTGTATGAATAATCATCCCTGTTATTGTACTGAACAAAGAATAAAAGTAGAGTTGTTATTGGGAGCGCACTGTGAAAGTTTGTAAAAACGAGGCCACAAGAAAATGGTGCAAATGCGTTTTTTCACCCATTTACTGTATTTTTTCCAGCTTCCATGTACAAGGCATGGAGTAATAAATGCCATACTGCGAAGTGTAATTTGTTACGCAGTAAAATAAGTTTTATATAGCTCTGTAAACGGAAAAATAAAGAAGGCTGCGTCCTTAAGGGATTTAAAAAAGTATTTTTCGGGAGGGTTTATTTGAATAGATAAGTTTCTTTTAGAAGAAAAAGAAAAAAAAGTGAGGTGCACTCACGTTCCCTAGGCTGGTCTGTATATCAGGGTTTTCAATCCTGGGCTGCAACGGCGTCTGGCATGCAGGACAGATCCAAGGAGAAAATGAGAAAGCCAGAACTCTTTCTTTTAGAGGGTTGGCCACAACTTTTCTCTCTCTAACTGCTCGTTTGCCATCATCATCATGTCATCCACTGTGTCTCTCTCATGTCCATCCTCACTAACAGTTACAGGAAGAGGGGAGGAGTCATGCTGCTGCTAAAGCTCTCGTATCATCAGTGCTCACACATATAAACAAAGAATCACATAGAGTCTGCACACAGCACAACATTAAGTAGAGGACTGCTGAATCACTTGATGAACATTCAGGTATTATTATTATTATTAAGGCGAGTTAAGGAGATTCTAATACGTACTATATGTGTAAATTAAAAACACATTCTTAAAATAATGTTGTAAGGATTTAAAGAACAGTTTTTCAAACTAAACAATGGTTTACCGTGGGTGTTAACAGTTTAGGTTGTGAAGTTTTATCTATACATAAATATTTGAACTGAAAATTAGCTACCGGCAGTTTTATACGCATTTTTACTATTTTTATAATAAGGAAATTGAGTAATCATTATGATTATTCTGTTCAGAATGTGTGGAGTTGCAAGCCTTTGCCAATCACTGCCTTGGGGCATAGAGAATATGAAGCACTTTACAAGTTTACCCATTTAAACCCAGTTCAGACTCAGATTTTTCATTACTCTTTAACCATATGACACAAAAGTTCTCTGGGGCTCCAAACAGGGGCTGGAAAAACAGTAGTGCCAGAGTGGCCATCTTCCGAGTCTTAAACGAGTATCCAACATCTAAGGTGAGTAATATGCTTGAATGTGTTCAGAATAGAGTGTTTTTTTTTATTTGTGAATTGAGCAAGCGTCAAGGTTATATCCTGGTTGTTAAGTATAAAATATCATAGTAGTTTGGTAATAAACATGTAATATGTTATTTACAGGTTCATGCAAACCATTCAAAATATAATAAAGCCAGCTTACAATAGTAAACAATAATTTATGTGTACAAATATAGAAAGCAGACTAAGCTCTTCAAATAGTTGCATTTCTAGGCAGTGTTGCATTCTAGGCAGTGTCTATTGCTCCGTTAAAGGCATTAGTCCGAGAAAGAATGGAGGATTGGAAATACGAAGTGAAGAAAAACTGGCGCAAAAAGTAAGCACGGTTATTAGTTTACATTTACCAAAAGTAAATAAAGAGTGTGCTAATTTGTTTAAAATTTCTAAACAATATATCTAATAGGCAGCTGGTTTTGTCATCATGTGCAACCCAAGATTTCTGACAGATTTGCACTGTAAAACACAAACCTCTTCTTACTGCAGCTACCAAGGATTGGAGGAAAATAGGATATTTGTCAACTGACCCTTACAGTACTGTGATCCAATAATGATCTCAGCTCTGTGCAGGGGGGTGGACTACAGCACAAGACTCAGAAATCTAATCTAGACCGATCTCACACAAAAATCCAAATAATGGTGTCGACCCGAAGTCGAAGTTACGGGTCCGATCTAGGGGCAATGAAATGTGTATTATAGCAGGACTGATAGACAGGTGAACTTATATCTGGAAATTTTTGTTAATAAAAATTTTTGTTTATAAACGTGCTTTAGAGAATGTGTTATTTGGTGTGCGGAGTACATATTAGAAACTGTCTTGTGGAAAGGAGTTACCGTCATTTCAAAAAACTTTTGAATTGTAGGGCAGGGAATTTAAGCCTTTTGCAATTGGATTAATGGGATTACCTGAATGTTGTCCTTCTCTTGATCTGAAGACTTCCCCTATTGTTTCAGGTAATCTCTCTGGATAACTTGTTGATAGGCCCAAACATTCTGTCTTCCACGAGGAGATGGACTACGGAGGGAGACACCACCCCCTATTTCCCTTTATTCCTCTCTCTGCCCACTCAACGTGTTACCTCATGGCTAACCAGTACACACAGCAACTCAGTATGTGCGACTGAGACCATAACTAATGTAGTAAACAAAACAACTCACTTATCTTACCTGAGCTTACCCTATAATTGTATATAACAATAACCCCACAACAAAGCTTGCAGAATCAATCACAATCCCATCCCAACATTACCTCACACTCCACCAGCAGGAAATGGAAGGATTAGACTCTGCAAGTCTTCATGAGCGTCCCTCATGTCTGCGTGCAACTATAAGGTATTAGAGTAGATAGGTACTTAGATAGATAGGTACTTAGGATAGATTAGGTACTTAGATAAATAGTAAGGATATGAGAGAGATAGGGATAAGATATAGATATAGCTACGGATCTGGTATTTGGTGTCAGTGGTCAGAAGCAGGCGCTTGTGATGATAGGCTGAAGCAGGAGGTCAGTTTCCGCCCTCCTTCTTGATTTAGTAGTGTATGTTGAGAGCTGGAAACCGTGGTGCTTTGGCTATAAAAAAAAAGTACTTTATGAGGGAGCGACCGGCAAAACCTTGAGGAAATGATCCCAGGGATCTCTGGAGCAAGAATTATGTTTTTTTTTTTTTGCTCAGATATTGACGGTTTAAACTGTAAGGCAATGTAGTGAAGCATCACTGAGGGACGTGGGGGTCGCAGTGTCATCAAAACGCTTTGCAAATCAGGTCTACATTGCTAGTTGTTTAGTACAGTTCCATAGTCAGAATAACATAACGGGTCTATGATTTCATAAGTTCACAACTTTTTTTCTTAGTGGGGCAGTTTGGAGTAAGAACACACACAAATTGTAACTCTAATAGGAGGTATGAGGACTGACAATAGCAATATTCAGGCCTTCAACTCTCAATAGTGACATAGGGAAACTTTATGTTGCTTTGACATGTGTAATTGGGGGATTAACAACAGTAAGTATATTTTACAGGGTAGGGGGACCGGAGGCGGTGTAGAGTCACGTGTACCATGCAGGGGCCATAGCGAAGCAGATCTAATTGATCACTACCCCAGGACATAAGTGGGGATGGGTTGTCGAGACAGGAGTTGGCAAACAGAAGTTCACGGCAAAAAGTCTCCATTTTAATCATTGATGAAATCCATTTGCTTGGTGAGTAGCAATTACAATATTATGTATTACATTGTATCCTATATCACTTAATTGCTAGTTTTTGTTTATAGGGGATGAGAGGGCCAGTACTGGAAGTTCAGTGTGTTCTCGGACCAAACTTCATTTCCTAACATAAGGAGAAGACTGCTGTAGCGGTGTTGGTTTATCAACTGCTTAGCTAAAGATATTAGAGATCTTGCTGATTGGTTGGGCATCGGGCAGGTAGAAAACATTTGTTTTTTAAAAGCTAAAGAATGATTTATCAATAATCTATATTTTAAATGTGAAATGGGTCACCAAAGTAATGTTAGAAATACGGGAAAATACCAAAAAAGAACAGAAGACCTATTAATATTAATGTTTTTGGTTTGTAGTATCCAACCTACTGATCCTACTTGGCTTTGTCACCTGTTTATGTACATTTTTATTCATGTCTTTTAAGAGCAGGTAACTGTTCTCTATAATAGAAAATGGCTCATAGGTGTGACCTACATCTATGAAATATTTATGGCATAGTTTGTGTGGAATGTGGCATAAATATACAAGATGCGGAAACCCCAATGTCAATTACGAAGACACACCATTTTGTATGCGTGTCGTACATAAACTATTTGTTTGTTATATACTACCTGAACAGACATCTTTGTTTGTTTTTAGAACCATATCCATAAGTTTATTTGTATTAGATTGCTTTAAAGGGGTGGTTCCTTTAAAAAAAAATTAGCCGATGGGTGAGGAGGGCTTTAGGAAAACAAAAAACCCTTTACTACACACTCTCGCGAGTATGCACAGTTGTGAGTATGTCTTTGCTCCTGTAATGTGAAATAAAGAGCAAGAAGATTTTTTATCAAAGATTGGTGAGTGCCGTCCATTTCTTCTCTGAATTTGAATTATGTGAAGAACCACTAACAAGGGTAGGCAGACTATAGACAATAGGGTTAGATCACTAAATTAATTTTATTGGAAGGTTTGCTGTACATCATGGTGGCTGGTATATTTGTACGCCAGAGGGCCTAATCATTTCTAGTTAAGCCCTTGTTTCTTTTTAAAAAGAAAAATAAAGGCAAGTTTTGGGGTTCGAAATACAGGCTTTAAAGGGTTAATACCAAATAGAAACCTATGGATCTGATGTCCTAAGATGCCAGGAGTAGCCCTTGTGGTATTTAGGGTATATTCAGAATAAGTAGATATATTTTCAATGTCCCTGTATGTTTATGTCTATTTTTTCCACCATATGTGAGGAAACTTTTAATGTTTATTTTAGTCTTTCTTCTTTTCAGAGCCTTTGAATGAATTCTCACCTTTTAGATACATCTTTACATGCTTCAATTTCTTGGATCATTGCACCTCATCATTTTTTGTCACATTTTGACATAATTTCATCCATGTTGTGAAAATCTATGCTATAAAGACAAAAGACATTTATATTGAAGTGTTTTCCTTTTTTGCATGTGATGTTGTCATGTAACCAGCTCAGAGAGCAACTATCTTCCAACATGTTCCTCCTTCACTGGAACAGGACAAATTAAATGGCCTGTAGAATTTGTTTTCATCATTACATTCTATGTACAGAGCATTTTTCTACTAAGGGAAGCCAAATTTAAATAGCAACTAATTACATAGCCTTATATTTTAATATCTTGTTTGAATATTAATTTTGCTTATTCTTGTAATACCCCTTTACATTGCATTCTTTTCTTACCCCCTATGATATTTTCTTGAAAAGTGGGAAGCAAAAATTTTGAGATTTGGAAAAAGAGAAAACTGCTTCAGTTGTTCAGAGTGATATTACCAAGTGCTTTATCATGTTGTGACAGATTGAACTTTTAGTTTCATTTTCCTTAAATCACCTGAACAACCAGATATGTGACTGAACTCACAAATTATCAGGCGTTGGACTTTTCAGAGTACTGTCCCTAAGATAACTCGATAAAGAAATGCAAAAAATACATTCCACTGTAAAATTCCTAATGTTGTATGGTTTGTTTTTATTTTTTTAAAAAAGGATAAAAATTAATATACTCTAGTATATGAGTATAGTAAGGATTGTGCCTTTCCCCTATGAGAGGATGGTATATTCAGAATAAGTAGATATATTTTCAATGTCCCTGTATGTTTATGTCTAGTTTTTCCACCATATGTGAGGAAATTTTTAGTGTTTATTTTAGTCTTTCTTCTTTTCAGAGCCTTTGAATGAATTCTTACCTTTTAGATCCATCTTTACATGCTTCAATTTCTTGGATCATTGCACCTATCATTTTTTGTCACATTTTGACATAATTGCATCCATGTTGTGATAATCTATGCTATAAAGACAAAAGACATTTATATTGAAGTTTTTTTCTTTTTTGCATGTGAGCTTTACTTTTCTGCTTAGTATTACTTAAGTGATAATGTGGGTTTGTTTCTGGTGGAATATAAATGTGTTGTGTTAGTGTAGGGATTAAATGCTAAAAGCAGGTATTGCAGATCACTAAATATTGCACAAGACAATAGGGATGGAAATTTTTATTGGTGCGTCTAGTGTACTGTGGTGCATAAATTTTACTCCTAGAAAACATCTATTTAGCATTAAACGTGAATGAAAGTGAACTTGAGTGAATTGAATTTAACTATACGGCTGCAGAGCTCACCTGGGAGCTTCAGATAGCTAACTATGTGTAGATAAGCTTACCACATGCGCCAAGGATCTGCATGGATGCTTTATTGGACAACCTTGTCCTGTGTGGTGAACAGAGGCAGCACAGTATAACCCATGCCTCCTCTTATGTTTTACAATTAACCATTAGGGAAATGATGGACAATGAACAACATCATGTGTAAATGGACAATTGATCTTGTTGAAATCTGTCTGAATTAGAAGGAAACTGATCTGATGTGCACAACAATGTGTCTGTTTTTTACAACATTTTGTGTGTGTAAACCGTACAGTATCAGCACAATTTTTTGGTAGGAAATATATAGGCTCAATTTTGTTGACCAATGATTTTGTTGACCATTTACATTACCCAGATTCAAATATTTAGCAATGCTTGGCAGATCAGTCAATATTTTAAGAACAAATGCTTTAAAGGAAACCTATCATTTGATTTGATGCATTATGAAGCAAACATACATTGAAAATGCTGTAACTACACTGATGCAGGATCATATCTTGGATAATCCCTGAGCTGAGTGGTTTTGCTAAAAAAACAATTATAACATTCAGGACCTTGTGAAAGCTGAATCAGCATGGCTGTCTCAATCAACACTGAACTTGTAATTACAAATGGGGGTTAGTCAAGAGACTAATCAACCTGAGCTGGATCACTCATACACAGCAGCTGGGGATGGTGCAGCAGTTGATTATTCTGTCTGGCAGGGAGAAAGGTATCTTCTCCTGCAGAGAAAAACTCTCCTGCTATGAGAAGTGTGGAAGCAAGCAGTGAAGAAGCCATAGAAGCGAGAGCTTCACTATCATAATGTTATATCTATTTTATCAGCAAAACCACTCAGCTCAGGGATTAACCAAGACATGATCCTGCATCGGTGTGCTACAGCATTCTCAAGGTATATTTGGTTCATAATGCATCAAATCAAATGGTGGCTTCAGTTTTTAAGGGGTATCTCGGGAAAATGAACCTTTTTCAAAGCAGGCAGCGTGATCTCTAAGATGGCCATGGCAGGATCCTCCAACTATCATGAGCCTTCAGTACTCATAGTTTCTCCCTCTCTTGCTCTTCTTCCAGTGATCTTTGTGGTGATGATCTATTATACCGGGGGAATTAATTAATGTGTTGCAGGCTCTGTCAGTGGAGAAGCTGCACCTTCACAGCGAGCTCCTCTTCCATAGCTACAACTCCTTGCAGAAGCCTCTTGCTGTGTAATACCACATGGTATCCTGCAGATTTGCTTCACAGTCTGATCACATGTTCATGACCTCCTGCAAGACTTTTAGTAAATTGAATTTAATAGTGGCTAAAGTACCTGCATCAATGTCAGTGATCAAGACTGTTCTTCACAGGTCATTTAGACTAACCAGGAGATTGCATCTACATATCCCTCTTGTACTTCCAGCCTCCTATGTCCCAAATAAATTATATCAGTCTTGTCCTTTCTATTCCCCTGCACATTTGTGTATATGGTGCATATATGCTGGTTGTGTGTGTGTATATATGTGTGTAAAAGTATATAAATGTGTGTATGGGGGTAGAATTTTGTATGTGTATAAATGTGTGTATATTTATATGTTTGTATAAATGTGTGTGATGGTATAAATGTGTGTAAAAATATGTATGTAAGCCTAGGGTGGGAAATTAGTCACAGCCTCCACCCAATATATAGCCAGCCAGCCCCCTGTCCCTCAGTATATAGACACCCCTCTGTCCCCTAGTATATAGCCAGCCATCTCCCTGCACCTCCAGTATATAGCCAGCCATCTCCCTGCACCTCCAGTATATAGCCAGCCAGTCCCCCTGTGTATAGCCAGCCAGTCCCCTCTATATAGCTATATATATAACTGGCTAGCCCCTGCCCCCCATTATATAGCCGGCCATCTCCCATTATATGGCCAGCCAGTCCCCCTGTTTATCGCCAGCCAGTCCCCTTTTTATAGCTAGCCAATCCCTGTATATCGCCAGCCAGTCCCCCTGTTTATAGCTAGCCAATCCCTGTATATAGCCTGAAAGTCCCCTGCATATAGGCAGCCAGTCCCCTGCCCTGCACAATAATGAACTCTGTACTCACCTTTTCGATGCCATCCCTCTACCCCTTTCTCCCACAGGTCCACTTCTTGATCCAGAGCCCCCGGCAGCGTCAGGTCTGTGCACCGCTAACGCATACAGACCTGTCGCTGCCGGCAGGACTGCATAAAGAAGTGGACATGCGGGGGGTGTCGGAAAGTGATTACAGAGTTTTTATTTTTTTAAATACCCTAGTAAAAGCCGATTGGTGCTGATACTTGGCTTATACTTGAGTATATACGGTTTAATTTTTTTAAGAGGAAGTGGGGCCCCATGCAGAAGACTGCTATGCCCCTGCTACTGATTATCACATGACCTGCCCTAGCAGGTGCAGGACATGTGATGTTATCATGTAACCAGCTCAGAGAGCAACTATCTTCCAACATGTTCCTCCTTCACTGGAACAGGACAAATTAAATGGCCTGTAGAATTTGTTTTCATCATTACATTCTATGTACAGAGCATTTTTCTACTAAGGGAAGCCAAATTTAAATAGCAACTAATTACATAGCCTTATATTTTAATATCTTGTTTGAATATTAATTTTGCTTATTCTTGTAATACCCCTTTACATTGCATTTTTTTCTTACCCCCAATGATATTTTCTTGAAAAGTGGGAAGCAAAAATTTTGAGATTTGGCAAAAGAGAAAACTGCTTCAGTTGTTCAGAGTGATATTACCAAGTGCTTTATCATGTTGTGACAGATTGAACTTTTAGTTTCATTTTCCTTAAATCACCTGAACAACCAGATATGTGACTGAACTCACAAATTATCAGGTGTTGGACTTTTCAGAGTACTGTCCCTAAGATAACTGCAAAAAATACATTCCACTGTAAAATTCAGAATGTTGTATGGTTTGTTTTTATTTAAAAAAAAAAGGATAAAAATTAATATACTGTAGTATATGAGTATAGTAAGGATTGTGCCTTTCCCCTATGAGAGGTAGTATATGAGTATAGTAAGGATTGTGCCTTTCCCCTATGAGAGGATAATATAGCTTTTCGTGTCTGCTGTGATCAGACACCAGGTCAATTTTGCACATTTTCATGTGGGAAAAACTATGTAATTTAAAATCCAAATTCAGTTCCAGAATACATGTTAATACTGGATTTTCAAAGCTATTATTAATTCAATGAAAATCCAGATGATTTCTGCTGAAGAAAATTTACTTGCTACAGATTTAAGAATCTTGACTGTCTATGTCAGTTGTATATTGGAAACTTTAATTGTCCTCTACAGTTGTATGTATGAAAATATTCACATGATAAATGTGTGCACCTGACCTTATATTTTTCTGTGCAATGCTATCAATCCCAAGATACACACAGGTAGCTAGATACATATCTGCCTGCTGGACAATTGTACTTCTATTTCTATATTTTCCTAAACAAACTAGTAGAAGTATATAGACAGGAACACCATTATAACTGTGTGATAGGAGCTTGTCTCATAAACAGCAAATGTCAAGTTTAATGTTCCGATACATAAATATACATTGGTGCCAGTGGATGCGTTGAAGGTATGAGCAGTGGCGTGGCCAGGGGGTGTGGTTAGGGGGCGTGGCTAGGGTGTGGCTTCTGTGGGTAAAAAAATCGCCGCTTCGCGCGCCGCCATTTTGTCCCTCTTTCTCCTCCACAAAAGTTGGGAGGTATGGATACATGTGTGCACCTGACCTTATATTTTTCTGTGCAATGCTATCAATCCCAAGATACACACAGGTAGCTAGATACATATCTGCCTGCTGGACGATTGTACTTCTATTTCTATATTTTCCTAAACAAACTAGTAGAAGTATATAGACAGGAACACCATTATAACTGTGGGATAGGAGCTTGTCTCATAAACAGCAAATGTCAAGTTTAATGTTCCGGATAGGAGCTTGTCTCATAAACAGCAAATGTCAAGTTTAATGTTCCGCTGATGGAGAGCTTTTGTGGTACAATCCATGCAATTCCATCACACAGGAAGTGAGATCGGCGCTTTATGTATAGTGTAGAAAGACATGTAATTCCCAGCAGGTCACAATGAGGTTACATGACCTGACTGAAGAGAAGGACCCTGTGAATTTTCAGAAAGCAGGTAATTCCTAAATAAGGGAAAATAAATTACTGGAGTATTGCTTGAATTGAGCTTCACAAGGATGATTCAGGAGTTCACAGGGAGTCATCCATGGCTGAACAATTGCAACCAGCATCCCATAGATTTACAGCTTCACCATTAAATGTTACCAGTATCTGAAGTTGACCTCATTTTAAGAATACTGACTACTTCAGTCTCTCAATTTCTATTTGTCATGTTCCTCCACTTCGGACCATTCTCAAGAGACCTTCACAGGGCTTGAACTTTTTCTATTTTTAATTAAATGTAATACAGAACTTTAATTGTAGTGGTATCGCAGAGTAATCTCGCCATTTTCCACACTTCTCTGCAATAATTATTCTGGATAATGTTATGATTGATAACTTTTGCTTATCAAAACCCATGGGACATTTGTCATAGCAAATTTATTAAACGGTTTTAACAGATCTTTCTATAATCTTAATCTGAGCTTTATTCTTAACACATAATGTGTGTGTATATATATATATATATATATATATATATATATTTGCAGAATGTGAGCTACATTATCCACAAACTACAAAGAAATGTGTAAGCTAGTTTAATAGCTTGCTCTTTAAAATGACAGTGGGTTGTTCCCAGCCTGTGCTTATCTTAGCACTAGTTGTATTAGATACACAAAATGTCTAAAGATGATTAATGATTGTTGCTAAAAATGTCTTCCAAACTTGCAGCTCCTTTTTCTTGTACAACCGTTTGCATGCTGCTGAGCTTCACCCCTTATGGACACACTTCATACTGTTACGTCGGGTGCGGATACATGGAGAGTGCTCACAAGCTGAGCCCTCTCCATAGCCGGCAAGTCTTTGCTGCATATTGCTGCTGGCGGCTTTAAAAAGATAACGTCATCGGGGAGCAATGATTGGTCGTGTGACAGCCTCGGGTCTTCCAAAGACCCGAGGCTGCTTCGTTTTAACCCATTCCTTACAATGTGCGATTTGCAGTATGCAGTATATGCAGTATGGCAGTTTATGGTAAGATCGATCAGACAACCTACGGTTAAAGTACCCTAGGGAGTCTGAAAAATAGTAAAAATTAAAAAAAAGTTAAAAATATATATAATAAAAATTCAAATCACCCTTAGAACTGATATAAATATAAATAAACAGTAAAAAGTCATAAACACGTTAGGTATCACCGCGTCTGAAAATGCCCGATCTGTCAAAATATAATAGCGGTTTTTCACTGCGTTTAACCTCTTAACAGAAAATAGCGCCCAAGCTGATCAAAAGGTTGTGCAGTCCTAAATATGGTAGCCTTGAAAAAGTCATCAAAAGTCACACAAAATGACACCACCCACAGCTACACCAAAGTATGAAAAAGTTATTAGTACCAGAAGATGGCAAAATAAAAAAAATAAAAAATGTACAGGAGGTTTTCATTTTTGTATGAAAACATTATAAAACATATACAAATTTAGTATCCATGTGATCCTACCAACCCATGGAATAACGTAGTCATGTCCTTTGGGCCACACCTTGAAAGTCATAAAATCTAAGCCCACAAGAAAATGATGCAAATGTGTGTTTTACCATTTTCACTGCATTTGGAATTTTTTTCCCCCTTCCCAGTACACGGCATGGAATATGCAATACCATCACTATGAAGTGCAATTTGTTACGCAGAAAACCAGCCATCACACAGCTCTTAATGTGTAAAAATAAAATTTTTGAAGGTGGGGAGTGAAAAATGAAAAAACAATAAAGGGCCAGGTCGTTAATGGGTTAAAAGGGATGTGTATGTTTTTTTACAAGGCATCATGTGAATTCCACTGTAGTGGACTTTGGCTACTTGTAGTACAAATTTTCACCACTCATTCATTAACATACGTGACTGTTTTTAGGGATGTGCGACTGCGGCCTCATGCCGTTAATTATAATTATACACTCATACAGACTGTGTGCTTGATCTTTTATATTGGAGAACCCCATGGCATTTTCCACCACACAAATGTTAGGCTGCTTCAGCTGAATGTTCATTGCTATTATGTTATTCGCCCTTTTGGATCAAGATAATGTATAGTTACATTGAGTTCAGTTCAGCAAATTAAAAGGACTTCTGCAGCTAAAATGCAGTCTTAATAGATTGCCTATATTTTTATGTTAATCTCACACATAAGATTGAAAATTCATGCTACAATGAATATCTGCCGAGCTGCTGACAAGAAATGTTAATGCACTGTTTTTCAATTACTCATGGACAATGTTGAATATTGAAATCCAGCTATGAGAAAGGCTTCTGGGACTGTTATCAAATCAACGTCCAATGTGGTTTATAAGTTGAAGGATGTGGCTCATAATATCAAAACACCAGGTCCCATCAATTATATTCAATGCTAACTGATCGGAATGCTAAATATCTTTTCAGGTGTTCCATGCTCTCATTGATCCTCTATGGTTGCACCAAGGCTTGGTTACATGCTGCTATTCGTGCTTTGCTTTTCTTCAGAAACTAAAACAATTCTATTCCCTGGTTTTACATACATATGGAACATCACTATCCAAAATTATTTAACTGAATGGTATGGGCAATAAATGACAAAATTACCACCAGTTACATAAGCTCAGAAAACAGAAGATTTAACAAAAAAAAAACACATCTTAGCAAAAAATAGTCCATAAACAAATCTTTATTCACAAATTCCCCCAAAAACGTTTAAACTAAGCAACTAGTCAAAAGCAGAATATGTGTCATAATTTATAAAAGCATAGATCATCGTATGAGAGCTGTATCATTTGAATAGAAATTCCAAACAGTTCTTCACTCTCTTCTACACACATTTATATACTCATGTGCATGCACATAGAGCATATACACACACATAATGTGCCATATACAAATATATAGCATTTATACACACATACATTATGTACATTTAATGTACAAATCAGATATGCACACATATACAGCATAAATAAATTACATATATGTTATTTACGTATAGTGCTGTACAATGTGCAGCATAATATGCATATAATGGTATACATCCTCCATTCTTTAGTGTGTCAGGTCGAATGATGGGACCAGGGGCGCACCTGTCATGAGGCGAGTGGAGATTCTCGCCTCAGGCGGCGTGCCTCCTGTTAGACGAGGAGGCAGGTCCATGTCCTCAGGCCGGCACATGGACCTGCCCTTTACATAAACCCGCCCGCTGGCCTATGCGGCCCGCACATTATATTATATGGTATATGGCCACACGCTGTATGTATTATATACGAAATGGTGGCATGCTGTATGTATTATATACTATGTTGTGGCACGCTGTGTGCATTATATACTATATGGGGGCACGCTGTATGTATTAAATACTATATGATGGCACACTGTAAGTATTATATACTATATGATGGTACACTGTAAGTATTATATACTATGTGGCAGCACTATGTATGTATTATATACTATATATAATGGTGGCACGCTGTGTGTATTATATGGTATATGGCGGCACACTGTATGTATTGTATGGTAAATGGTACACTGTGTGTATTATATGGCGGCATGCTGTATGTATTATATGGTATATGGGGGTACGCTGTGTGTATTGTATGGTATATGGTGGCACACTGTATGTATTATATGGTATATGGCGACACGCTGTATGTATTATATGCTATATGGCGGCACACTGTATGCATTGTATGGTATATGGGGGCACGCTGTATGTATTATATGGTATATGGGGGCACACTGTATGTATTATATGGTATATGGCGGCACACTGTATGTATTATATGGTATATGGCGGCATGCTGTATGTATTATATGGTATATGGGGGTGGTACGCTGTGTTTGTATGGTATATGGGGCACACTGTATGTATTATATGGTATATGGCGACACGCTGTATGTATTATATGCTATATGGCGGCCACTGTAGCATGTGTATGGTATATGGTGACACACTGTATGTATTATATGGATATGGCGGCACACTGTATGCATTGTATGGTATATGGGGCACATTGTATATATTATATGGTATATGGCGGCACGTGTAGCATTATATGGTATATGGCGCACGCTGGTTATGTATGTAATATATGGTATTTATGGCGGCAGCTGTATTTATTATATGGTATATGGGGGCACGCTTGTATGTATGTATGATATGGTGGTACACTGTATGTGTTATATGGTATATGGTGGCACGCTGTATATATTATATGCTATATGCAGCACGCTGTATATATTATATGGTATATGGCGGCACGCTGTATGTATTATATGGTATATGGTGGCACCATGTATTGATTTATAGTATATGGCGGATTGTTGGAGTATTTTGTTCTTTATGGTTAGCTCAATGTTTTATTATATAGTCAACGGTGGAGCTCTATGTATTTTGCATTGCTTTATTTCAATTAAACCATATGATTGGGTTGGTACCTGACACTCCTTTAATATACATATATGGGAGTGGGGGGGGGGTCTTTTTACAAATCGCCTCAGGCAGCAAAGGCTAGGTTCACCCCTGGAGTGGACCCTCTGACTGTGTGGGCCTCATGCAGCGTGCATTAGGGGCATTTCATAGAGGGGCGCCTCGGACCCGCCCCTCATGACTTCAGAGGGCTGCAGTTTTGCTAGTTTATCGGTAAAGCTAGTGATTTTAAACACTGCTATTACTGGGGGTAGGGCTAGGGTGCTGCTTTATTTAGTAAGTGGTTCCTAGAGGGATTATTCCCGGTGACAGGTCCTCTTTATAGGTTTCCTCTTAAAGGGGTTGTCCAATTTCAGCAAATCATAATATCGTTCGTTGTAAGGGAAAGTTTAAACAATTTCCGAAAAACTTTCTGTATTCATTCCTCGCTGTTTCTAGATCTCTGCTGCTGTCCTGCGATCGAAAGTTATATCTTTACTTCCATAGGATAGAAATTGACCATGGTCATGTGTTTGAACACACAGGTGCACTCATTATAACACTCATTATAACACACGCGCCAATTACTCTGTGAGATGATAACAAGCTGTGCACCTGTGTGACATCACATGACCAGGGACAGATTTCTATTCACTGCAGTAAACAATGAAAATTCCATATAATGACAGCAAGCAGAGATCTAGAAAACTGTGAGGAATTGTACAGAAATATATGTAAACTTATTGTAATATGAATGTTATATTGTAACTTTTATCACACAAAACATATCAATTATTTACTGAATATGGACAACCTCTTTGTGTCAATTATTTGTGAGAGTCAAAGTTAAATTGTAGAAGTTGGTTGTCATCATTTTATAATTTGACAATATGTATGAATTAAAACGATGACATTCAAGAAACCTTACATGAATTCAGTGCTTATAACAGTAAGATGTGGTAAGAATATTCATCCAGAGTCAGGAATGAAACAAAGAGATGTCTGCAATTGCCATACTTGTGTTTAGCTTCTCTGCAAACAATTAGCACGTATTTAGAATATCAAAAGAAGGTGCCTGAGTCAGTTTGTGATTGCATATTTCCTCTACACATGAATGTCTTTCATTATGAACCAATCAGTCATTTACCAAATGCTTTTGTCTCCTACAGGTGCAAAGGTCTAGAAATAAGCAGCTAAGAGAGTTGTTTCCAGATGGATTTAGTATTCATCATGCAGGCAAGCTGCGGCAAGATAGGAGTTTGGTGGAGAACCTCTTTTCTCAGGGACATATCAAAGTCCTGGTTGTACAGCCACAGTGCCTGGGGTGTCAATCTCCTGCACACGCTGTTATCATAAGGTAAGAGATATTCTGCAGAACGGAATAACATTGTCTGCCGCTTATTCTGCACTGGAAATTAGACAATTGAAGCAGTGATACATTTTTGTTCATATGTCAGGGTTTTTCTGGCGTATATCCAGCTGTAATTTATAGCGGAATCCCTCTTGTATTATCAGTGGATAAAAGTCATATATAAAAACGCTGCCCAGTGTCGTGCCATTACCCGCCGCGCAGCAGGAGAAAATCACCTGAAGCCAGACCTGGCAGTTCACTTCTGTTCAAGCACAGTCTAGGAAAAAGCAGTTTGCTGTGGGATGTGCACAATGCAAATGACCGTTTGGGGTTAAACTTCTTGTTCTCCATTTAATTGAATAGCAACCTACAACTTGTCTGCATGTAAAAGACAAATAACGCTCAAGGAATTGTAAGAAGAGCATCAGGGGCTAGAGTGGCTCTGAAGCTTTAAATAAAAGAGCAAAATGGGATCTGTTCTATTACCAGTGTGACATATAGGGTGAAGAAGGCCAAAATGTAAATGTTAGACCTATATCTACATCATTGCAGCCTCTGGTTGGTGGATCAGTATACATTCCACATGGAAAGCTGTATAGTGACAATTATTACACATACAGTCTAACTCATTAATAAAAACATCTAGTGTTCCTCAAATTACCATATAGTTTAAATGTTACAATAAAAGGTTTCACTAGCACCAACCAAGTTTACAACCAGAGTTACTTTTTCATACAAACTTCGCTGTTAAATATTGGTAACCCACCACTTCCCTTCAAATCTGTATCAAGCTGAAGAAAATATATAACTTTTACCTGCTCTGTTATTAGAAATGTACTGGTATGACCTCATGCTAATTAAAGTCTATGAGTCTTATACCGGGGGTAAGTTGGTACCTGTAGTTTAGCACACAAGTCCACCCAATGAATTATGAAATCCGATGATGTTGTGCTTGGGCACAAATTATCCTATTGAGGACTCATTATCCAGGAAAGCATTTGTTTTTCTTTTCATCCTTGTGTGTAGCATTCCTGGTAAATCAGTAGCAAATGCAGGATAGCCCCAGCCGGCAGCTGTATTCCTCCAAACAGTTCAGTGGAGTGACTTTAATCGAAGTACTGATCCTCCAAAGCGGCACCTCCAACCATACTTCACTCCGATGGAACCCAAAAGCATAAAAAGGAAAGCAAGTGCTTTCTTCGATACTGACCCCTCTATTGGATATTTTATGCCCACTGAAAGATGAGGGACAACCTCATCGCACTTGATAATTCATTGGGTGGACTTACTCCTAGATCCAGACATGTGACTGTGGTAATTTTCTTATACATGTTATCCATGTCCTCTTCATTCTAATCAACTTTTACTTTATGCTAATGATCCTGAGGGTTTTGGGGGGGGGGGGGGTTTGAACCCCTCTGCGATTCTGTTCACTAATCCTTCTCTACCTGGTACTTCCCCCTCCAAATCCTGCTCTGTGGATTTTAACGTAGTTGAGTGCCACAGTGTGAAGAGGGACAGAAAAAAACAAAGAGGAGGAGCAGAGGGATCAGGGTGCCAACTTCAACAGACCCAACTCAAGGTAATGTGTAGTTAACCTGCAAAGAACACACCAGGGAAGCACGCATCCTGAGAAGTGTGATGATTTATTCATCCAAGGGCAAGATGCAACATTTCAGCTCCTCAAACACAATTTCAACACACTTCTCAGAAGTTCTGCTTCTTTGTGTGTTGTTCCAGTGGGAAGGGGGAAGTGTCCTTAAGGTGTAACAGCTTTGCAGCTACAGCATGGAGTAAAAGTTGATTTTAGAAGGATGGAGGCCTGTGATAACAAATATAGAAATTTACGAAAACACACGAGTCTATGAGTAAGTGCCCTAGAAAAAGGGGCTTTAACAAATTATAAAAATGAGCCTGAGGAGCTCAAGGCTCCATTAACTCCCATGGGCTTATTTGCATACTTTTAAAAGCCTTTTTTTTCTTTAAAACTAGGTCATAAGATTCTTAAAAGAACAGCAGATCCTCCAGATCTTTGATCTGGTGATAGATGTCCTTTAAATTAGTGTCCTTTAAACTAGATTTTAGTATCTGTCCAAAAATTGGCAACTATTCTTACACCAAGACATGTTCAAGCAAAAATTCTGGCAAAATTATGTGTTCAGCTATTTTATGCCCATATTTATTTTTCTGCTATAAATGACGGAAGTGTAACAGAAGAGTGAGCTTCCATAATTGTTTATGGGGATTGGAAGGTGAACGGAAGACCTTGGTTTTTTTATATTTCTTTTTACTCTTTTAAATTGGAGAATGGAACTGAAACCACCAAAGCAGGTGGGAATGGGCCTCCCTATTTATAGAACGCACCAATTTCTGAAACTGCCTAATGGTAAACCATTTTATGGACTGGTTTTATGATCACCAATCTCACACCTTACAGAGTCATATTATAGCCATACAATATCGTATATAATGAGCAAAAGGGGTGGATAAAGGTGGCCCCCTCTGTCCTAACCGAGCGCTTAGAGATGAAGCAGCACAGTGGGTACATTTGATTGACACACAAAGTAATGAAAAATTCTAGAGATTATTGTATGAAGAAGGAATACACTCTTTAGGGCAGAAATTGAATATTACACAACAAGAACACATTGGGTCACATTTACAAAGAAATATGTTACACGTTGGGCGGTGTATGTGCATCATATTAGTGAGGAATTTTTGCAATTTTCTCCAATGCTTGTCACATCTGAAGGAGTTCATGTCTCTCTGTGGTTATGAATTGAGGCATGTTGGTGTGGGTGTGGAGCGTGGAAGGGGCCTAGACAGTGAAAAATAAGGCTGGACATTGCGTAGGTGATGTAGAGCATTGTAGGATATTATTGGGGGCATTCTATTTGATTTCCAGTCTTTTTATAGCACCTATAGTTTTGTTACTTTGAGTCCATTTTTTAAAAAAACATATATGACACTTTGCTGTCTAAAAGATGAATCCGTAAGGATATAGTGTTTTACATATTTCTACATAAAACTTTCTCTTTTCATACAGGGGACACAATATGACGATGCCTAAAGAAGGGTCTTTTGTGGATCTGGGAATTCTAGATGTACTGGCAGAACTTTGGGCGAGCTGGGCAGGCTCTGCCCAGTTTGATAAATTTGGAGAAGGCACCATCATCACTACCCATGATAAGCTCAGCCATACCTGACCTTGTTACACAACAAAATCCAATTGAAAGATCAGTTTGTTGGAAAGCCTTGCACGACAATTTGAATGCGAGGTATGTTTCAATGTTTACAATATTTTTGGCTTGAAGTTTATATGGCGGCATGCTGTATGTATTATATGGTATATGGGGGTACGCTGTGTGTATTGTATGGTATATGGTGGCACACTGTATGTATTATATGGTATATGGCGACACGCTGTATGTATTATATGCTATATGGCGGCACACTGTATGCATTGTATGGTATATGGTGACACACTGTATGTATATAGGGGTATATGGCGGGCACCATGGTATGAATGGTATGGTATATGGTGGCACACTGGATAGTCAGTATATGGATTAGTGGAGGAAAGAATCGTATGAATTATGAGGGGTATATCCGAGGGCAGGATTTCCAGAGTTATATGGATGTAATTACGAGTGGTATATGGCGGCAAAGATTTTGTTATTATTATAGGTATCTTATGGGGGGCACGATTCTGTATGTATTGTATGATATATGGTGGTACACTGGATGTGCTTTATTGGTATATGGTGGCACGCTGTATTATTATATGTATATGGCCAGCAACGGCTGTTATTTATATGGGATTTATGGCGGCACGCTTGATGTAATTATATGGTATATGGTGGACATTATTGATGTATAGATATGGGGAGTGTGTATGTATTTTGTTCTTTATGGTTAGCTCACGGTTTATTATATAGTACAGTTGGGATGCTCTATGTACCTCCCCTCTGCTACCTGATGCCTTCCTCACTTCTACATGACTCGACCTATGACTGGTCTCTTCTATAGACTTCGTCCAACACTCACTTCAGTTCACATTTAGACCCTTTCCCTTGCTTTTTTTTTGTGCTCCTCCTGTTGTTGTGCATCCCGTTGAACTCTTTCACTCTTTTGCTTTCTACCCTGATTTATTCACTTACTCTATATCCCACTATGTTGCGTTTCGATCGCCGGCGGTTCCCCCTCCCCCGTTCCCCCCCCCCCGTCCCACTTTTTTGCCGACGCGCCTGTCCGCTTGCTTTCCCGTCTTTTTACAACTCGCTCTCCTCACTCCCCCCCCCATCCCCACCATTTTCCCCTCTCCCTCATTTCTTTCCCCCCCCGGCCTTTCCTCTACCCCACCCGCCCCCTTCCCTCTTATCCTTTCATCCCACGCCATTTTGTCTGATATCGGCCCCTCGTCCCCTCTTTAGTGCCTTCTTCTTACACCTTTTTTACTTTCCTTTGCTTCTTCCTGTGTGCGCGCCCTTCCACACACCTTTCCTTTGTTCCTCACCCTCCGACCCCCCCAGTCGCCCCACTGGTATTCCCGCCCCTTCTGTACGCCGCTTCTCTTTCTACCTTCTCCACGTCATCTGCTCTGACATTTTTCCCATCTCCCCCCAGTCTGTTTGGTTCTTTTCTCCCTCGTTTCATCTTGTTATTTGTTTCGTCCGCGCATTAATGTTTCCTAATGTCTTCTTGTTTTTTTTTCCTTGCTCCTCACTTTCTCCTCCGCACCCTGTTCGCCGGCATTCCGCTTTGTATATATTTTCGGCACCTCACCCACTGCCCCCCTTTCCAATGATATTCAGAGGGACCCTTCTGGCCTAGTGATCGCCGACCTTAGCTCTGTAGCTCGGCGGGGGAAAGTCATCTTAGTGATCTTATTAACATAGCTATAAATGGGTAGGGCTAGGGTTTAGGGTGCTGCTTTATTTAGTAAGTGGTTCCTAGAGGGATTATTCCCGGTGACAGGTCCTCTTTATAGGTTTCCTCTTAAAGGGGTGTCCATTTCCGACAAATCATAATATCGTTGTTGTAAGGGAAAGTTAAACAATTTCCGAATACTTTCTGTATTCATTCCTCGCTGTTTCTAGATCTCTGCTGCTGTCCTGCGTCGAAGCTTATATCTTACATTCCATAGGATAGAAATACTGACATGGTCAGTGTTGTTGAACACACAGGTGCACTCATTATAAACACATTATAACACACGCGCCAATTTACTCTGTGAGATGATAACAAGCTGTGCACCTGTGTGACATCACATGACCAGGGACAGATTTCTATTCTGCAAGTAAACAATGAAAATTCCTAATAATGACAGCAAGCAGAGATCTAGAAAACTGTGAGGAAATTGTACAGAAATATATTTGTAAACTTATTGTGAATATGTAACTGTATATTGTAAATTTTATCACACAAAACATATCAATTATTTACTGAGATGGACAACCTCTTGTGTCATTATTTGTGAGAGTCAAAGTTAACTGTAGAAGTTGGTTGTCATCATTTATAATTTGACAATATGTATGAATTAAACGATAGACATTCAAGAAACCTTACATGAATTCCAGTGCTATAACAGTAAGATGTGGTAAGAATATGTCATCCAGAGTCAGGATGAAACAAAAGATGTCTGCAATTGCCATACTTGTGTTTAGCTTCTCTGCAAACCATTAGCAGTATTTAGATATCAAAAGAAGGTGCCTGAGTAGTTTTGTGATTGCATATTCCTCACACATGAATGTTTTCATTATGAACCAATCAGTCATTTACCAAATGCTTTTGTCTCCTACAGGTGCAAGGGTCTAGAAATAAGCAGCTAAGAGAGTTGTTTCCAGATGGATTTAGTGATTCATCATGCAGGCATGCTGCGGCAAGATAGAGGAGTTTGGTGGAGAACCTTTTTCTCAGGGACATATCAAAGTCCTGGTTGTACAGCCACAGAGCCTGGGGTGTGTCAATCTCTCGCACACGCTGTTATCATTAAGGTAAGAGGATATTCTGCAGAGAACGGAATAACATTGTCGCCGCTTATTCTGCACTGGAAATTAGAACAATTTAAGCGTGATACATTTTTGTTCATATGTCAGGGTTCTTTCTGGCGTATATCCAGCTGTAATTTATAGCGGAATCCCTCTCTGTATTATCAGTGGATAAAAGTCATATATAAAACGCTGCCCAGTGTCGTGCATTACCCAGCCGCAGCAGGAAAATCACCTGAAAGCCAGACCTGGCAGTTCACTTCTGTTCAAAGCACAGTCTAGGGAAAAAGCAGTTTGCTGTGGGATGTGCACAATGCAAATGACCTTGTTGGGTTAAACTTCTTGTTCTCCATTTAATTGAATAGCAACCTACAACTTGTCTGCATGTATAAAAGACAAATAACGCCTCAAGGATTGTAAGAAGAGCACAGGGGCTTAAGTGGCTCTGAAGCTTAAATAAAAGAGCAAAATGGGATCTGTTCTATTACCAGTGTGACATATAGTGGTGAAGAAGCACAAATGTAAATGTTAGACTATATATTTACATCATTGCAGCCTCTGGTTGGAAATACAGTATACATTCCACATGGAAAGCTGTATAGTGACATTATTACACATACAGTCTAACTCATTAATAAAAAACTCTAGTGTTCCTAAATTACCATATAGTTAAATGTTACAATAAAAGGTTCACTAGCACCAACCAAGTTTACAACCAGAGTTACTTTTTCATACAAACTTCGCTGTTAAATATTGGTAACCCACCACTTCCTTCACAATCTGTATCAAGCTGAAGAAAATATAAACTTACCTGCTCTGTTATTAGAAATTACTGGTATGACCTCATGCTAATTAAAGTCTATGAGTCTTATAACGGGGGTAAGTGGTACCTGTAGGTTAGCACACAAGTCCACCAATGAATTATGAAATCCGATGATGTTGTGTGGCACAAATATCCTATTGAGGACTCATTATCCAGGAAAGATTTTGTTTTCTTTCATCCTTGTGGTAGCATTCCTGGTAAATCAGTAGCAAATGCAGGATAGCCCCAGCCGGCCAGCTGTATCCTCCAAACAGTTCAGTGGAGTGACTTTAATCGAAAGTACTGATCCTCCAAAGCGGCACCTCCAACCATACTTCACTCCGATGGAAACCCAAAAGCATAAAAAGGAAAGCAAGGCTTCTTCGATACTGACCCCTCTATGGATATTTTAGCCCACGAAAGATGAGGGACAACCTCATCGCAATTGATAATTCATGGGTTGGACTTACTCTAGATCCAGACACTGTGACTGTGGTAATTTTCTTATAATGTTATCCATGTCCTCTTCATTCTAACTCAACTTTACTTTATGCTAATGATCCTGATTGGTGTCTTGGGGGGGGGGGTTTGACCTTGATTCGTTACCACTGCCTGAGCCGCCCGTTCTCGTCGGTGAACATTACTGATGGGGTGGCTCGTGACCTTTGAACTGTACTCGTTCACTTCACTCCTCTGTTCCTAGTTCATCCCCCTTGAAAGTTTCTAGTGACAAAAGGGAGGGACAGAAAACAAAAGAGGAGGAGCAGAGGATCAGGGTGCCAACTTCAACAGACCCAACTCAAGGTAATGTGTAGTTAACCTGCAAAGAACACACAGGGAAGCAGCACTCGAGAAGTGTGATGATTTATTATCCAAGGGCAAGATGCAACATTTCAGCTCCTCAAACACCATTTCAACACTTCTCAGAAGTTCTGCTTCTTTGTTGCTGTGTTGTTTCCAGTGGGAAGGGGGAAGTGTCCTTCAGGTGTAACAGCTTTGCAGCTACAGCATGGAGTAAAAGTTGATTTTAGAAGGATGGAGGCCAATGGATAACAAATATAAGAAATTTACGAAAATCACAGAGTCTATGAGTAAGTGCCCTGAGAAAAGGGGCTTTAACAAATTATAAAATGAGCCTGAGGAGCTCAAGGCTCCATTAACTCCATGGGCTTATTTGCATACTTTTAAAAGCCTTTTTTTCTTAAAAATAGGTCATAAGATTCTAAAAGAACAGCAGATCCTCCAGATCTTTGATCTGGTGATAGAGTTCCTTAAAAGTAGATGTCCTTTAAACTAGATTTTAGTATCTGTCCAAAAATCTGGCAACTATTCTTACACCAAGACATGTTCAAGCAAAAATTCTGGCAAAATTATGTGTTCAGCTATTTTATGCCCATATTTATTTTTCTGCTATAAATGACGGAAGTGTAACAGAAGATGAGCTTCCATACATTGTTTATGGGGATTGGAAGGTGAACGGAAGACCTTGGTTTTTTTTTATTATTTTTTTACTCTTTTAAATTGGAGAGAATGTAACTGAAACCACCAATGCAGGTGGGGAATGGGCCTCCCTATTTATAGAACGCACCAATTTCTGAAAACTGCCTAATGGTAAACCATTTTATGGACTGGTTTTATGATCACCAATCTCACACCTCACAGAGTCATATTATAGCCATACATACGTATATAATGAGCAAAAGGGGATAAAGGTGGCCCCCTCTGTCCTAACCGAGCTTAGAATGAAGCAGCACAGTGGGACATTTTTCCATTATATGCTATATGGCGGCACACTGTATGCATTGTATGGTATATGGTGACACACTGTATGTATTATATGGTATATGGCGGCACACTGTATGCATTGTATGGTATATGGTGGCACACTGTATATATTATATGGTATATGGCGGCACGCTGTATGCATTATATGGTATATGGCGGCACGCTGTATGTATTATATGGTATATGGCGGCACGCTGTATTTATTATATGGTATATGGGGGCACGCTGTATGTATTGTATGATATATGGTGGTACACTGTATGTGTTATATGGTATATGGTGGCACGCTGTATATATTATATGCTATATGGCAGCACGCTGTATATATTATATGGTATATGGCGGCACGCTGTATGTATTATATGGTATATGGTGGCACACTGTATTGATTTTATATTATATGGCGGATTGTTGTATGTATTTTGTTCTTTATGGTAGCTCACTGTTTTATTATATAGTACACGGTGGGATGCTCTATGTATTTTGCATTGCTTTATTTTCACATTAAACCAATATGATTGGGTCTGGTCCTGACACTCCTTTATATATTACATATATGGAGTGGGGGGGGGGTCTTTTTACAACTCGCCTCAGGCAGCAGAAAGGCTAGGTTCACCCCTGGATGGGACCCTCTGACTGTGTGGGCCTCATAGCAGCTGTGCCTTAGGGGCATTTCAGTAGAGGGGAGCGCCTCGGACCCGCCCCCTCATGACTTCAGAGGGCTGCAGTGTTTGCTAGTTTATCGGTAAAGCTAGTGATTTAACACTGCTATTACTGGGGTAGGGCTAGGGTGCTGCTTTATTTAGTAAGTGGTTCCTAGAGGGATTATTCCCGGTGACAGGTCCTCTTTAATAGGTTTCCTCTTAAAGGGGTTGTCCACTTTCAGCAAATCATAATATCGTTCGTGTAAGGGAAAGTTAAACATATTTCCGAAATACTTTCTGTATTCATTCCTCGCTGTTTTCTAGATCTCTGCTTGCTGTCCTGCGATCGAAAGCTTATATCTTTACTTCCATAGGATAGAAATCTGACCATGGTCATGTGTTGAACACACAGGTGCACTCATTATAACACTCATTATAACACACAGCGCCAATTACTCTGTGAGATGATAACAAGCTGTGCACCTGTGTGACATCACATGACCAGGGACAGATTTCTATTCACTGCAAGTAAACAATGAAAATTCCTATATAATGACAGCAAGCAGAGATCTAGAAAACTGTGAGGAATTGCTACAGAAATATATTGTAAACTTATTGTAATATGTAATGTTATATTGTAACTTTTACTCACACAAAACATATCAATTATTTACTGAATATGGACAACCTCTTTGTGTCAATTATTTGTGAGAGTCAAAGTTAACTTGTAGAAGTTGGTTGTCATCATTTTATAATTTGACAATATGTATGAATTAAAACGATAGACATTCAAGAAACCTTACATGAATTCAGTGCTATAACAGTAAGATGTGGTAAGAATATTCATCCGGAGTCAGGCATGAAACAAAGAGATGTCTGCAATTGCCATACTTTGTGTTTAGCTTCTCTGCAAACAATAGCAGTATTTAGAATATCAAAAGAAGGTGCCTGAGTCAGTTTTGTGATTGCATATTTCCTCTACACATGAATGTCTTTTCATTATGAACCAATCAGTCATTTACCAAATGCTTTTGTCTCCTACAGGTGCAAAGGTCTAGAAATAAGCAGCTAAGAGAGTTGTTTCCAGATGGATTTAGTATTCATCATGCAGGCATGCTGCGGCAAGATAGGAGTTTGGTGGAGAACCTCTTTTCTCAGGGACATATCAAAGTCCTGGTTTGTACAGCCACATTAGCCTGGGGTGTCAATCTCCCTGCACACGCTGTTATCATTAAGGTAAGAGATTATTCTGCAGAACGGAATAACATTGTCTGCCGCTTATTCTGCACTGGAAATTAGAACAATTGAAGCAGTGATACATTTTTGTTCATATGTCCAGGGTTCTTTCTGGCGTATATCCAGCTGTAATTTATAGCGGAATCCCTCTCTGTATTCATCAGTGGATAATAAAGTCATATAATAAAACGCTGCCCAGTGTCGTGCCATTACCCAGCCGCAGCAGGAGAAATCACCTGAAGCCAGACCTGGCAGTTCACTTCTGTTCAAGCACAGTCTAGGGAAAAGCAGTTTGCTGTGGGATGTGCACAATGCAAATGACCTGTTGGGTTAAACTTCTTGTTCTCCATTTAATTGAATAGCAACCTACAACTTGTCTGCATGTAAAAAGACAAATAACGCCTAAGGAATTGTAAGAAGAGCATCAGGGGCTTAGAAGTGGCTCTGAAGCTTTAAATAAAAGACCAAATGGGATCTGTTCTATTACCAGTGTGACATATAGTGGTGACGAAGGCACAAATGTAAATGTTAGACTCTATATCTACATCATTGCAGCCTCTGGTTGGAAATATTGTATACATTCCACATGGAAAGCTGTATAGTGACATATATTACAGTCTAACTGATTAATAAAAACATCTAGTGTTCCTCAAATTACCATATACAGGCGGTCCCCTACTTAAGAACACTCGACTTACATACGACCCCTAGTTACAAACGGACCTCTGGATATTGGTAATTTATTGTACTTTAGTCTTAGGCTACAATGATCAGCTATAACAGCTATAACAGTTATCACAGGTGTCTGTAATGAAGCTTTAGTGTTGATATTGATTCTTATGACAACCCAACATTTTTAAAGTCCAATTGTCATAGATACCAAAAAAGTTCTGGCTGGGATTACAATGATAAAATATACAGTTCCGACTTACATACAAACTCAACTTAAGAACAAACCTACAGACCCTATCTTGTATGTAACCCGGGGACTGCCTGTAGTTTAAATGTAAATCAGTAGCAAGTGCAGGATAGCCCCAGCCGGCAGCTGTATTCCTCCAAACAGTCCAGTGGAGTGACTTTAATCGAAGTACTGATCCTCCAAAGCCGCACCTCCAACCATACTTCACTCCGATGGAACCCAAAAGTATACTTCGATACTGACCCCTCTATTGGATATTTTATGCCCACTGAAAGATGAGGGACAACCTCATCGCACTTGATAATTCATTGGGTGGACTTACTCCTAGATCCAGACACTGTGACTGTGGTAATTTTCTTATACATGTTATCCATGTCCTCTTTCATTCTAATCAACTTTTAACTTTATGCTAATGATCCTGAGGGTTTTGGGGGGGGGGGGTTTGAACCCCTCTGCGATTCTGTTACACTCATCCTTCTCCCTAGGTACTTCCCCCTCCAAATTCCTGCTGTGATTTTAACTGTAGTGAGTGCACAGTGTGAAGAGGGACAGAAAAACAAAGAGGAGGAGCAGAGGGATCAGGGTGCCAACTTCAACAGACCCAACTCAAGGTAATGTGTAGTTAACCTGCAAAGAACACACAGGGAAGCAGCACTCCTGAGAAGTGTGATGATTTATTCATCCAAGGGCAAGATGCAACATTTCAGCTCCTCAAACACAATTTCAAACACTTCTCAGAAGTTCTGCTTCTTTGTGTGTTGTTTCCAGTGGGAAGGGGGAAGTGCTCCTTCAGAGTGTAACAGCCTTTGCAGCTACAGCATGGAGTAAAAGTTGATTTTAGAAGGATGGAGGCCATGGATAACAAATATAAGAAATTTACGAAAATCACAGAGTCTATGAGTAAGTGCCCTGAGAAAAAGGGGCTTTAACAAATTATAAAAATGAGCCTGAGGAGCTCAAGGCTCCATTAACTCCCATGGGCTTATTTGCATACTTTTAAAAGCCTTTTTTTTCTTAAAAACTAGGTCATAAGATTCTAAAAGAACAGCAGATCCTCCAGATCTTTGATCTGGTGATAGATGTCCTTTAAATTAGATGTCCTTTAAACTAGATTTTAGTATCTGTCCAAAAATCTGGCAACTATTCTTACACCAAGACATGTTCAAGCAAAAATTCTGGCAAAATTATGTGTTCAGCTATTTTATGCCCATATTTATTTTTCTGCTATAAATGACGGAAGTGTAACAGAAGATGAGCTTCCATACATTGTTTATGGGGATTGGAAGGTGAACGGAAGACCTTGGTTTTTTTATATTTCTTTTTTACTCTTTTAAATTGGAGAATGTAACTGAAACCACCAATGCAGGTGGGAACTGGGCCTTCCCTATTTATAGAACGCACAATTTCTGAAACTGCCTAATGGTAAACCATTTTATGGACTTGGTTTTATGATCACCAATCTCACACCTCACAGAGTCATATTATAGCCATACAATATCCGTATATAATGAGCAAAAGGGGATAAAGGTGGCCCCCTCTGTCCTAACCGAGCCTTAGAATGAAGCAGCACAGTGGGTACATTTTGATGACCACAAAGTAATGAAAAATTCTAGAGATTATTGTATGAAGAAGGAATACCTCTTTAGGGCAGAATTGTATATTACACAACAAGAACCACATTGGCTCACATTTACAAAGAAATATGGTACACTGTGGCAGGCTGTTATGTGCATCATATTAGTGAGGAATTTTGCAATTTTCTCCAATGCTTGTCAAATCTGAAGGAGTTCATGTTCTCTGTGGTTATGAAATTTAGGACATGTTTGGGGTGGGTGTGGAGCGTGAAAGGGGCCTAAGACAGTGAAAATATAGACTGGACATTGCAGTGGCTGATGTAGGATGATATATTGGGTGCATCTTTTGAATTTCCAGTCTTATTTTATAGCACCTATTAGTTTTGTTACTTTGAGTCCATTTTTTTTTAAAACACATTATGACATTTTGCTGTCTAAAAGATGAATCCGTAAGGATATAGTGTTTCTACATATTTCTACATAAAACTTTCTCTTTTTCATACAGGGGACACAAATATACGATGCTAAAAGAGGTTCTTTTGTGGATCTGGGAATTCTAGATGTCATGCAGATATTTGGGCGAGCTGGGCGGCCTCAGTTTGATAAATTTGGAGAAGGCACCATCATCACTACCCATGATAAGCTCAGCCATTACCTGACCTTGCTTACACAACAAAATCCAATTGAAAGTCAGTTTTTGGAAAGCCTTGCAGACAATTTGAATGCAGAGGTATGTTTCAACTGTTTACAATATTTTTGGCTTGAAGTATTAGCATTTGTTTTACTGTGATAGCCTTATTGTTACCAATCCAGTGAAATCTCTCTCGGAGAAGCAATTTGTCCACAGAATTATTTTTTTGTTTAATTCTTCAGCTGATACAAGTGAAATAAAAACGCAGAGTAATATGATGTGCTGTATATATGATGTGGTACCTCCAGCTAGACATGTATCTTGGGCACTACAACTAATTAGACCAAACTTGTTTCAGTGGCCCACATGGAGTCTTACCAACCCAAAAATGTTCTAGTCTGTCCCTCCATCCGCTTTTTTTTAACCCCTTAATGACCTGGCCCTTTTTTGTTTTTGAATTTCCATTTTTCGTTCCCCACCATTAAAAATCTATAACTTTTTTTTATTTTTACATGTAAATAGCTGTGTGCAAACGACTTGTTTTCTGCATAACAAATTGCACTTTATAGTGATGGTATTTAATATTACATGCTGTGTACTGGGAAGAGAGAAACATTTTAAAATACAGTGAAATTGGTGGAAAAAAACGTGTTTGCACCATTTTCTTGTGGGCTTGGATTTTACGCCTTTCACTGTGTGCCCCAAATGACATGTCTTCTTTATTCTTTGGGTCAGTGTGATCACGGGGATAACAGATTTCTATAGGTTTTATAATGTTTTCATACATTTACACATTTTTTTTTTTCATTTTGCCTTCTCGCACTAATAACTTTTTCATACTTTGGTTTATGGAGCTGTCAGTGGTGTCATATTTTTGTGACTTTTGGTGACTTTGTCAATGCTTCTATTTTAAGGACTTTTGATCACTTTTTATTGTGCAATTTTCAACTTTAGACGCTATTTTGCGTTACGGGGTTAAACATAGTGAAAAAACTTATTATATTTTAATAGATTGAGCAATTTGGGATGTGGCGATACCTAATGTGTTTATGATTTTTACTGTTTATTAATATGATATAGGGAAAGGGGGGGTGATTTGAAATTTTAATATTTAATATCATTTTCTTTTTTTAACTTTTTAAAAAATTTTTATTTGTATGATTTTTCATACAACCCCGTAGAGTACTTTAGCCCTAGGTTGTCTGGTCTTCGCCCCAAGCTTTGGCGGCGGTGATGGATGGGAAATATTACTTATTTTTGCTAACTTTTCCTAAATACCCCACATGATACTGACCCAACTGACCGATACTGGGAGGGGAAAATATCAAGCCCTACAATCCAAAATTCTGGTTTCAAAAAGTTGTAAAGTGTAGTTCTCCTACTTTTTCCAGTTAATTTTCACCAAAATGTTGAAGCATTTAGATTTTTTAGATCACACACCCCACTTGTATATTTTATTCACAATAAGTTTCACACAATATTCATTAACCCCTTCACGCTCCGTGGCGGATATATCCGCCACGGCACTTATGCCGGCTCGGCTCTGGATCAGAGCCGAACCGGCATCGGGAAACACGGGGTGCCGGCTGTAACTAATAGCCGGCACCCCAGTGTAACACCCGCGATCGGAGTTGTCTCCGATCGCGGGTGCTTAACCCGTTAAATGCCGCGGTCAGCGCGACCGCGGCATCTAACATGCATCTGGGGGGTCTTTCCCCCACGATCGGCCCCCCCGAACCGTTTTCGGGGGGCGCCGATCGTTGCTATAGCAACTCTGGGGTCCGATCTGGACCCCAGAGTTACTTGCAAGAATTGCCGGTAAGATGGCGTCTGTGACGTCATCTTACTGGCACAGTGCCAGCCTATGCAAGTGTATAGGCTGACACTGATAATACTCTGCAATAATCAGTTATGGCCAGAATTTATCAGGAAGAAAGAAGCAATCAGATGATTGCTGTGTCATGTCCATGGTTAAAATGAAAAAGTAAAAAAAAAAAGGACGTATCAATAAAAAAAAAAGTCAAAATAATCTAAAATTGACCCAAACACCAACCTTCCAAAACAATAAAGAGACATAAACTAAAAAAAAAAAGTCTAAATCATAACACAAACCCACTATTATGTATCACTACGTCGTAACAAACCCGTAGAATAAAAGTAACACTCACTATGAACCCCCACGATAAACCCTCGTAAAAAAAAACTGTTATCAACCCTCCAAAAATTATGATTTTTACCTTTTATCCAAAAAAAGCTATAAAATGCGATCAAAAAACCATGTGTATCCGACATGAAATAAATGCAAAAAATAAGCCATCAACAGGGCGCGCGTAGCAAAAACAAAAAGAACAATGTGTATGCCACTTGGAAAGACGGAATACAGTAAATGATAGATTTTTCCCCAAATTAGGGTTTTGTTGACAAATTAGTAAACGTAAGAAAATATATTCATCTGGTAATCCCGTTAATCGTATCAACCCATAGAATAAAGATAACATGATTATTAGTCTATACGGTTGACCACCAAAAAAAAAAAAGTAAAAAATCAAGTACAGAATTGATGCTTTCTACTAGGCCTCAAAAAAAAAAAAGTTCCTAAATTTCACAATAGGTGATACCAACCCCCAAAATGGTAACAATGGAAAAAAAGGCATTCATCCCGCCAAAAAATGCAGTCCACATGGCCCCAATAACGAAAAAGCTAAAAAAATTTAAGCCTTCAAAGGGGGCCAATGAGGAAAAACTAAAATCCTGGCAGCTGCAGCGCCCCGCCTTCCCTTATGCGCCTCGTGTGACACCCATTAAAAAAGTAACGGCAATGTGGGGGGTCTTTGTACTCAGGAGAAATTGCCAGAAGAAAACAATTGGTATGGTGGGTTCTCTTTTATATTTTGGACTGTTTTAAATTTTAGTGATAAATGAACATATAAGGGAACAATTATGGACATTCTAAATTTCACCTCCAATTTGATTCAATACTATGAGATTCAAAGGGTTAACAATCTTCGTAAAAAGCTTTTCTGATAGCTTGAGGGGTATGCAGATTTGAACCTGGTAGTTATATAGGGGGTTTTGATGCTAAATATGTTAAAATTTCACATTCAAAAACAGTATTTATCCCCAAAAGTAGTCAATTCTGAAAATCCGGAAAAGAGAATTCTATTGTAAGCCGCGTGACGTCAAAAAGAATTATCCGACAATTTCAGAAATTATGAAAATGTAAGTAGAACCAAAGGGAAATGTTCGTCAGCAACTTATGTAGGGGGTAAATTATCTGCCTGAAAAACGCAAATGAGTTAGAATTTCGAAAATGCAAATTTTCAAAAAATTATTTTTTTTTTTTTGTAAATAACGCCAAAAACTTATCAGCAAATTACCACTTAAAATGAATACAATGGGGGGAAAAACAATCTCAGAATCGTTTTTGATAAGTTCACAGTGTTCAACCAAAAGTATTATAACCATATTAAAACGAGCAAGTAGAATCCAAAAAATCGGGCTTAGCCTTTAAGCTACAAAATGGCGCCGTCCTTAAGGGGTTAAGTGGGCCAGGGAGTTGATGGAGTTATAAGGATTAACTTAAAGTGTGCAACATTTTATCCATTGGAGGGTATGTCACAAATTTAGGCTCAAACAAAACAGATTTCTTTTTTTTAAATTTAGCTCATGATTCCCCCTGGGATCCCAGTGTAGTACAGTACCAGACTGCTATCTACCACTGGATTGCCAGTAAACATGCCAAAAATAAGCATTATGACCATGTAAAAGATTGAAATGGACGCCATGCTAAGGATTGGAAGACGAGGCATGGCAGGGACCAACTTTTAGAGGAATATTTTCTCAGGACCAGGAATAAGAAGAGTAACAATGCAAACAATTCAACAGTGCTTTCCATCTGATCTCTATAAGTAATTACTCTCTAATCAACAAGGCTTGTGTAGCTATACAGAATGCTAAAATGATGTAATCTGTGGAATACTACCTGTTGCTCTACCACACAGGTCGCAGTTTTCCCAGGAAATTCAGAGGCTGGCTATGTGAACACGACTGTGTGCACTAAGTAGGGTCATACTTCCTCAGCTTCAGTCTCCCTGGCTTTGGTAACAGTGCAGTGAGGTCTATGGATGCCTGAGCTGGCGCTGTGTGTGTCCATGTGCCTGAAGCCATACATACCGTATATACTCGAGTATAAATCGACCCGAGTATAAGCTGAGACCCCTAATTTTACCACCAAAAATTGGGAAAAACTATTGACTCGAGTATAAGCCAAGGGTGGGAAATGCATTGGTCACAGCCCCCCCCCCAGTATATAGTCAGCCTGCTCCCAGTAGTATACAGCCAGCCAGGCCCTAGTAGTATACAGCCAGCCAGGCCCTAGTAGTATACAGCCAGCCAGGCCCTAGTAGTATACAGCCAGCCAGGCCCTAGTAGTATACAGCCAGCCAGGCCCTAGTAGTATACAGCCAGCCAGCCCCCATTAGCTTAAGCAGCCAGCCCCCTGTAGTATACAGCCAGCCAGCCCCATGTAGTATACAGCCAGCCAGCCCCCATGTAGTATACAGCCAGCCAGCCCCCATGTAGTATACAGCCAGCCCCCATGTAGTATACAGCCAGCCCCATGTAGTATCCAGCGGCCAGATACCCATGTAGGTATACAGCCAGCCAGCCCCCATGTAGTATACAGCAGCCAGCCCCCATGTAGTATACAGCCAGCCGGCCCCCATGTAGTATACAGCAGCCTGCCCCCATGTAGTATCACAAGCCAGCCTGCCCCCATGTAGTATACAGCCAGCCTGCCCCCATGTAGTATACAGCAGCCTGCCCCCATGTACTATACAGCCAGCCTGCCCCCAGGTATATACAGCCAGCCTGCCCCATGTAGTAACAGCCAGCCCGCTCCCATGTAGTTACAGCCAGCCGCCCCCATGTAGTATACAGCCAGCTGCCCCCATGTAGTATACAGCCCAGCTGCCCATAGTATACAGCAGCCTGCTCCCATGTAGTATACAGCCAGCCTGCCCCCATGTAGTATACGCCAGCCTGCCCCATGTAGTATACACAGCCTGCCCCCATGTAGTATACAGCCAGCCTGCCCCCATGTAGTATACAGCCAGCCTGCCCCCATAGTATACAGCCAGCCTGCCCCCATGTATGTTATACAGCCAGCCTGCCCCCATGTAGTATACACACGCCCCATGTAGTACAGCCAGCCTGCCCCCATGTATATACAGCCAAGCCTGCCCCCATGTAGTACAGCCAGCCTGCCCCATGTAGTATACAGCAAGCCTGCCCCCATGTAGTATACAGCCAGCCTGCCCCCTTAGTATACAGCCAGGCCTGCCCCATGTAGTATTACTGCCAGCCTGCCCCCATGTAGTATACAGCCAGCCTGCCCCCATGTAGTATAAGCCACCTGCCCCCTGTTGTATAGCCACCTGCCCCCAGTAGTATACAGCCAACCTGCCCCCATGTACAGTATACAGCCAGCCTGCCCCAGTGATACAGCCGCCTGCCCCCAGTAGTATACAGCCAGCAGCCCCCATGTAGTATACAGCCAGCCTGCCCCCATGTAGTATACAGCCAGCCTGCCCCCATGTCCCCATGTGTATACAGCCAGCCTGCCCATGTAGGATAAAGCCAGCCTGCCCCCATGTAGGATACAGCCAGCCTGCCCCCATGTAGGATACAGCCAGCCTGCCCCCATGTAGTTACAGCCAGCCTGCCCCATGTAGTACAGCCAGCCTGCCCATGTAGTATACAGCCAGCCTGCCCCCATTAGTATACAGCCGCCTGCCCCCATGTAGGATACAGCCAGCTGCCCCCATGTAGGATACAGCCCAGCCTGCCCCCATGTAGGATACAGCCAGCCTGCCCCCATGTAGGAGCCACCAGCCAGCCTCACCCATGTAGGATAAGCCACCTGCCCCCCATGTAGGATACAGCCAGCCTGCCCCCATGTAGGATACAGCCAGCCTGCCCCCATGTAGGATACAGCCAGCCTGCCCCCATGTAGGATACAGCCAGCCTGCCCCCATGTAGGATACAGCCAGCCTGCCCCTGTAGGATACAGCCAGCCTGCCCCCCATGTAGGATACAGCCAGCCTGCCCCCCATGTAGGATACAGCCAGCCTGCCCCATTGTAGGATACAGCCAGCCTGCCCCCATGTAGGATACAGCCAGCCTGCCCCCATGTAGGATACAGCCGCCTTGCCCCCATGTAGGATACAGCCAGCCTGCCCCCCAGTAGGATACAGCCAGCCTGCCCCCAGTAGGATACAGCCAGCCTGCCCCCAGTAGGATACAGCCAGCCTGCCCCCAGTAGGATACAGCCAGCCTGCCCCCAGTAGGATACAGCCAGCCTGCCCCCATGTGGATACAGCCAGCCTGCCCCCATGTAGGATACAGCCAGCCTGCCCCCATTAGTAGCAGCCCCCATCCCATCATGTGTACAGCCAGCCTGCCCCCATTGATACAGCCAGCCTGCCCCCATGTAGATACAGCCAGCCTGCCCCCAGTAGCATCAGCCAACTGCCCCATGTAGATACAGCCAGCCTGCCCCCAGTAGCAACAGCCAGCCTGCCCCCAGTAGTATACAGCCAAGCCTGCCCCCCAGTAGTATACAGCCAGCCTGCCCCCATGTAATATACAGTCAGCCTGCCCCCATGTAGGATAGAGCCAGCCTGCCCCCATGTAGGATAGAGCCAGCCTGCCCCCATGTAGGATAAGCCAGCCGCCCCATGTAGGATACAGCCAGCCTGCCCCATGTAGGATACACCAGCCTGCCCCATGTAGTACAGCCACCGCCCCTGTAGTATCACGCCTGCCCCCATGTGGATACAGCCAGCCTGCCCCCATGTAGGATACAGCGCACCTGCCCCCATGTAGGATACAGCCGCTGCCCCCATGTAGGATACAGCCAGCCTGCCCCCATGTAGGATACAGCCAGCTGCCCCCATGAGGATACAGCCAGCCTGCCCCCATGTAGGATACAGCCAGCCTGCCCAGTAGGATACAGCCAGCCTGCCCCCATTGTAGGATACAGCCGCCTGCCCCCATGTAGGATAAAGCCAGCCTGCCCCCATGTAGGATACAGCCAGCCTGCCCCCACCTGTAGGATACGCCAGCCTGCCCCATGTAGGATACAGCCAGCTGCCCCCAGGTAGATACAGCCAGCCTGCCCCCATGTAGGATACAGCCCGCCTGCCCCCGTTAGGATACAGCCAGCCTGCCCCCATGTAGGATACAGCCAGCGCCCCATGAGCCTGCCCCCATGTAGGATACAGCCAGCCTGCCCCCATGTAGGATACAGCCAGCCTGCCCCCATGTAGGATACAGCCAGCCTGCCCCCATGTAGGATACAGCCAGCCTGCCCCCATGTAGATACAGCGACTGCCCCCATGTAGATACAGCCAGCCTGCCCCTGTAGATACAGCCAGCCTGCCCCCCATGTAGGATACAGCCAGCCTGCCCCATGTAGATACAGCCAGCTGCCCCCATGTAGGATACAGCCGCCTGCCCCATGTGGATACAGCCAGCCTGCCCCCATGATAGCTGGATAACAGCCAGCCTGCCCCCATGTAGGATACAGCCAGCCTGCCCCCTGTAGGATACAGCCAGCCTGCCCTGAGGATACGCCTGCCCCCATGTAGGATACCGCCACCTGTCCCCAGCACTTAAAAAATAAAATTATATACTCACCCTCCGATGTCAGCGCGGCTCCCCGATGTCGGCGCGTCCCATCTTCTTTCTTCCCCGCGGCTACTCTTCTTTCTTCTGTCATGGACGCAGCCATGTTTTCTTCCAGCAGGCGCATACTATGATGCGGCCACTGCTGATGTCATAGTATGCGCCGGTCGGGAAGATAACATGGCCACGTCCATGACCAAAGAAAGAAGAAGAGCCACGGGGAAGAAAGAAGACTGGACGGGCCGACTTGGGGACCTACGTGAGCATTGGGACGCCGGAGGGTGAGTATATAAGTTTTTTTTTTTTCCTTGACCCGTGTATAAGCTGAGGGGACATTTTTCATTTTTTGTGCTGAAAAACTTGGCTTATACACGAGTATATACGGTAGTTTATTTTGCCAGTGACCAAATGGGCCACACTATTAAGCCGAGGGCAGGGGGCAGATTTGCCTACAGAAGTAACCGTCCACTCGTGGAACCAAGGTGGAGCTGCAACCTATGCATCCAACCGCTAGTGTGTCGCTGGAGAACTGAAGGGGACGAACCAAGGACGAGGAGAACGGCTGGTCAGTGCTGCATCACCCTGCAACACACCAAGTTACACAAAAAAGGTGATTCAATTAACATATTTCTACTTAAAAAATCTAAAGCTAACATTTTTGTCAAAGAAGGGTTATTTTTAAGAGTTAAAAAAAAACTCTTAAAGAAGCACAGCTTGGAGTAGAAATCATATATGCATTTATTCTCAAATGTATAGAGTAATATGACCCTTTTCCTACAATTTATTCATTATGTGTATTCGTTATACATATCATAATATCATAATACAAAAAATACATAGATACCTATAGCTAACTGTTATCTGCTATAAATAATTGATAAAAAAGAACAATGAATGGGAATTGACAACTTGTAAGCACTTATACTGTGTGACCACATGATGGCGCCAAATACTTGATATGAACTTGAGCGTTTTGCCACCAGATGGCACTCTCAGACCAAATATAAAGATGTCTGTAATGTTTCTGTCGGCAAGAAGAATCTATAGATTATCCTGATCATACTATTTGTTTAAGTGGCTCGATGTGCTGAAAGAATTACTCTGTGAAAGTGGTTTCAGATTCTCTGCCTAAAACAACTGTGAAAACCAATAAATGTAGCTTTACCCTACGAGTGATTTAAGGTTTTATCAAGTTATTTAGTTGTTAAATAATACAACCTGCTCATTGACAGCCGGGACCCTCATTGTGCCCCTGCTAATTTACATGAGGGCAGAGGGGCTGGTTCCTCACTGACAAAAAACATTATACAGATTTTGTGATTTTATGTTGAATAATTGAATTATGATGTGCTATACGTTATAGGACTTCAACATTTTACACTTGGTACATGCTAGAACAAATGTATACATAGCTTACTATTAAGGCTGCCCGCACACACCAAGTTTTGAAATGCAGGCGCAAACAACGTTTCAGTGCACCGCCACTGGTGGGTAAGCTCTGCTCACGCTCAGATGACAAATGACTGCCTAGGACTCATCAACAGGAATAGGACCTGCTCTATCTTTTGCATCTTAGGCAGTCGGCTCATGCATGGGGCATCTGCTAGCTGTATTAAAGGCTAGTACACATCCTCATTTCCCATGATTTCCATACTGTTCGTTCCTAACAGGAATCCTGCTGGGCTTCTGGTAGTAAGAGGTGTTTATATACAGGTATAACAAGTATGTGCAGTCTATTTACTGTTAAACAATGGAAGTGCACCAAAAGACATTACATTTGTTGACTGACTGCAAACATAGATCTTAAAAAAGTATATATTTACTATGCTATGTAAAATTGGATGAGAAAACAAGAATGTTAGGCATCATAAGGACTACTCCATCCACAAAGTAGTGGTAGAGGAGATGATATAGCCTTGTTTGGCCACTACTTTGTAACATTCTGTAACCCACTCTTTGCTGTGGGTTATACAGATTCTATGGATATCACTTTTTAGGGCTCACTTTGTAATCTACACCATTATCTCATCTGGCTGTGCTGCTGTCACCAATTATCACCTTAACTGCTAGTAAGAATGTGATACATTGTGCCTTATTGGTTTAATGGCACCTTACCATATTGTTGTTTTTCTTGTTTCTAAAGTTTATATACTTTAACGTAGACCTTAACCTCTTCACACTCAGCACCATAATAATACGGTGCAGAGCTGTTAACACTGTATGAAAAGGGTTCATGGGGTGAGCCCTCGTCGTACAGAGGTGGGGTTTGCTGCATATTGCAGCAAACACCCACCGCTAACAACTGCAGGTTTTAACTCTTTGATTACCATTTAAAAGATGGCAGCATGTGGGCGCAACCATCTTTGTTTTGATCGTCATTCCCCGTGATTTCATTGGGGTGTGGGGATCGGTTGCCATTACAGCCTCAGGTCTTTGTAAGATCAGAGGCCGTATGTCTTCTGCAGATTAGTTACAATGTAATAAATCATGTGTCAAAACAGCAGCATTGCAGTATGTGGTATGAACGATCAAACTGTCTAGGTTTAAAGTACCCTAGAGGGGTCTAAAAAAAACTGTAAAAATAAAAAACTAAACACTCAAATCACCCCCTTTCCCTAGAACTGATAAAAAAATAAACAGTAAAATTTAAAAACATGTTAGGTGTCACCACATCCCAAAATTCCCAATCTGTCAAAATATAAAGATTGTTATTATCGATGGTGAACCCCCAAAAAAGAAAACAGTGCCGAAATGTCTGAAACACCACTTTTATGCCATTTTACATCAAATTTTTCACCAATTTTACCACATTTGGATTGGTAATAATGGAATAATAAAAAACGCCACTGAGAAATAAAAATTGTTACGCCGAAAATACAGGCAAAGCCTCACACAGCGCTGTGCATGGAAAAAGTTATAGAATTTTTAAGGTGGAGAGTGAAAAATTTACGAAAAAAGGCTGTGGCGCAAAGGGGTTAAAGGGGCTATCCAGTTCCCACAAATAATTAACAGTGAAAACTATGATACAATTTTCCAATATACCTTCTGTATCAATTGCTTACCGTTTTGTTTTTGCTTGTTGTCATTCTATAGGAAGTTTCAGAATGTGTTCACATCTGGAGCATTGCATTCTTAGGCAACCAAAACAACACGTTTGGTGACGGTGTGGTCAAACATGGTGTTTGTATGACGTTTACATTAGATCGGTAACCAGCACCTGGTGTCTTGCATTTAAACAATGCAAAACACTAGGTTCTGCTTACCGATTATATGCATTTCCATGCGAGTGAGTGCCGACCCTTGGCGTTTGCATTGTGTTTGTAAGATACAAACGCCACATGTGACTGCAACATCTTTTTTGTTCTTCCTGTGGATAGAAATCTGTCCTTGCTCATGGGATGTCACAGAGATGCACATCTTGTTATAACTCACAGCAGAAGTACTCTCTGTGATACTAGCGAGCCATGCACCTGTGTGACATCACATGACCAGGAATGAGTTTATCCACAATAATGCTTCCTATAAATTGCTGAGATTTAGAAAACTGTGATGAATTGATACAGAAAGTATATTGAAATTTTTTTATATCAGTTTATTTATAACATTTGTTTGCTAAAACCGGACAACCCCTTTGTAGTAAACCTTTTTGATAGAAGATATATAATAATTGCCCTGATTAGTAGTTATCTGGCAGTGGGTTACAAGTTTTCAATGTAAACTTTGTTCTGACGGATCAATTAGAGAATATGGGATGGCCTGGGAAATGTAACTGTTAGAAATTGCTGCAATTTATCACCAATGTGTATATAAATATCTTCCATAAGATATAAGATCTGGCCTTATCTTTTATGTTAGGAATAGACATATGGTCACTCTTTTTACAACTCTTTTAAGACTGAAGTCTATGTATGTAACTCTGTTACCAATTGACATGTTTCATGTTGGCTCTCAGAGTTTTAAAGACTTCCTGGTTTTGCACTGGTTACAGATGAACTATTAACCATTTGTTTTTATTTGCCACTTTAATGTTGCACTTTCCTGGCCATATCTGGAGATAGCATTAGGGGAGAGGTTTCCATTACTTTTATGTTTAACAGTTGTGGAGAATGTTGGCAAGTCATTTGGAGAAATAAAGAGGTCTATCTGCTGATATATGATGTCTTCTGCTTTCAGTTTGTGCTTTAAAAGGGATAAATGGGAAACATACTGCTGGCAATGTAAGCACTTTGGGGTCTTAGAAGTGCATCACAAATTCACAGTAGGATTCCCATATAATGTATTGCCTGGATGTATAAGTGGGAAAGAATGCTTAGATATGGTGACCATTTTAAAGGAAAACTGTCACCACAATCTCACAAATACAGCTAGTGGCACCCATCTTTTAGATATTTTTTTTTTAAATTTCAGATCCCCATAAATCATCTTTGGAAATTTGCCTTGCATACAGCTAAATTTCAAGGAGGTGTGGCTTCCTTGGGCTGACATCATTTCAGGTCTTTTAGCCTCCTAACATTAGTAAACTGTACACTATGCATATATTTGATCACATGAAATCACAGCATGCCTGCATGGAGTGGTTAAGTCCATGCAGGCATGCTGTGATTTCATGTGATCAGATATATGCATGGGGTACAGATTGCTAATGTTAGGAGGCTAATGGACCTAAGATGATGTCACATGACATCATCAATGAATGCTTTTAGCTAAGAGAAGTGTTACAGTTAATAGGGCGCAATGGGAACCTGCCATAAGCAGTATTTGTGAAAATGTGGTGACAAGTTCCCTTTTACTATTGTTAATTCTTACTAAATACTTACTAATACTTACTAATTGAATGATATATGGCAAAGAAGTTCTAGGATCGTTGATCACTGGTATTCTGACTTCTGGTGCACCTTCTAGTCCACAAATAAAATGTCCAAAGTCTTTCAGCTTTTGTTCCCTAATACAAAGTACAAAACAGTGGATGACCTATGTTAAAAATTTACTTTTAATACATGTATTATAATGAATTGTCTTCCTTTTCCCCAACGTACATAAACTCAATTTTCTTTGTGAGACTACTTTATGGATCCCCCGTCATTCTACATTCTGCTCCTTTGTACGTTAGGGGTTCAAACGGAGGTCAATACCTTTTTATCCACATCTGAAGCTCGCACACTTCAGCAGTGTATACAGCATATGCACCCACATGTCATAGTTTACAGGTATGTGACCAACCAAATGTGAGTTTGTTATGTACATTGGGGTAAAGGAAGACATTTTACGTTGTGCCTTTGTAAGGAGAGCTTAAGTAATTCTCCTTGCTGGTTGGTGTTTTTAGAGCTCTTAATCGGAGTTCCCTTTACATTTTATTATTTTCATTAGAATAGATTTATTAAAAGTTAAGTTTTAACATAGGTCATCCACTGTTTTGTACTTTCTATATTCTTTGTTGACCTTGGTGGTCAAGGTAGGGAGTATACACTACCCTCCTCTTTTTGTACCTCTGTCTTTGGTTCCCTAACAGTAGAATTTTCATAAATTTTTTGGGCTTCCCACAACACAGTTTCATTTAAAGTCAGCAGAAATTACCTTATAAACCTTTACTAGTATCTTATCAAGCATATCACCAACTCCCAGCTTTACATTTTATGGCCCAGCATGGTGACATCATGCAGAAAACTAACTTTTAAGTGATGTGCAAATTAGTTTTATAAAGTCACATCACAGAAAGGGGTGGTGTCATAGGACCAAATGAAAACATAACCTTTATTAGTACATATTATAAAATATGATGCATTTCTTGAAAAGTTATCCATATTGTTATGGGAAGGGATGCTGCAAAAAAAAATGTATTTAACTCCTCAGGCTCTCCCTTGTCCTGCACCGCGAATGGTGCCATTTCCCTTTTTGTTTACAGAGGCAGGCATTTTCCACCCTGACAACCTGCTTCCGTGCCTTATACTCCTTGAATCCTTGAAACTAATGCTGTATTATGCGCAAACAAATAGGGGCATGTCACCAACCTACTGCAGCGCAGGATAATGGGAGCTAAACATACGTTTGGGGTGTTTTTTTTTACACACCGCAAGCCCCTCCCCCATTCCACCTATACCTTTTTGTGTTCAGTGTAAAGACCTATTGGCAGGTCATTTCATACAATGTATTAGAATGGCGTCTCTCTCAAGTTTTACATTTTTACTAAAGGTGGGTTTCTTTGTTCTGCCAGTGGGATCTCGGTGCATAAATGTACTAGTCATGTTGACACGTTGGGTTTCCTGATTAAAAATACTTTTAAAAAGATGTTACGTCACACAGGTGCTGTCAGCTAAAAATGCACACCTCCAGTGTGACATCACTAGACTCTCCAACTGGGGAGAGAGAGGTAATTATTGCGTGGGAGTAGGGCATAATTATTAGCCAAGAGCACCTGTATGATATATTATCTGGAAGAAGACGCCGGCAGATCAGTATATATATGTCATGCAGTGCTAAATAAATATGAAGAGTGCGGACTGAGCCCTCTTCATAGAGACATGGAGTAAGATTTATCATACGCCCATTTATTATAGGCCTCCAAATGTATCTGGAGGGTGGGGTGGCTGACGAGCAAAATTATGCCAGGTCTGACATTGCTTTGTTCTAAGACTAATACCCTGCCTTCAAATGTTCCCTTAAAACCCCTCATTAAGGCAGGCCGTTCACACACTCTAACTGCATAAAATGTCAACTCTCTATTTACTAACCCATCCAGTGTACTCTTCCCGTCTGTTATCCAGCAAACACCAGATACCCAGCTCCAGGCTTCTCTTCGGTCTCATTGATTTTGTACATTGTGTATAAGATGGTGGCTGATGGATGGTTTAAGCAACATCAAGTTACTTTACTCTGTTCCCTTATAAAGAATGGCTGGACCATTATACAAGCTCTTATACCTCTTTTGTCACCCCCTTCATCTTCATAGAATGTAAGCTCTTCCGAGCAGGGCCCTCATTCCTATTGTTCCATATGACTGTTTGTAATATTATATTTGTATATGTCCCCTATGAATTTGATGTCACTATATAAATGAAGATTATTATTGTTGCCGTACCAAACCTAAGAATAAATTAGAGGTGTTATTTGGAGCGCACTGTAAAAATCGTAAAAGCTGAGCCCACAAGAAAATGGTACAAAACCTTTTTTTTCACCAATTTCACCGCATTTGGAATTTTTTACCCAGTTTTAGGTATGGAATAATAAATACTATCACTAAGAAGTACAATTCTGCTATGCAGAAATAAGCCCTTATGCAGCTCTGTATAATGTAAAAGTTATAGATATTTTAAGGTGGGGAGCAAAAAAATGAGTGAATAAAGGCTGTGTCCTTAAGGGAGGGATTAATCTTCATAGAAACGGTATTGGCATGTGCCTAATTTACATGCCACATTATAATATATATATTATACATTATGTATGTAAATATATATATAATGTGTGTGTGTGTGTGTGTATATACATATATATGGCCCTGTCCTTACCATGCCACCTGCGGCATGGTGGCATAAATAGGAAAATCCTAAAGAGAAACCAGCACAATAATTGTGCCTGCATCTTCATATAGCCAAATATATCCACACAAGTCCACATACACAATGACATGGATATAAATTGCTAATCATTATGTGCTTTACATTTCTTCTAATGCTTGGGTTTGATCAATTGCCCGCAGTTTCATGTATTTAGCTGGAGAATTTTTACTTGGTGCGATTTTATGAAATTATATTTGCCAATACACGGAAATATTTAGCAAACACGGTTATATTTCTTTTTAATTAAAAAATGCATTTACCACCAACTAAACACAATAATATAATATTTTTTTAATGCCAGAAAATGTTACTTTTTAACATGTTACCATTTACATCCAATTTCATGGGACAAATAAAGCAATTATTTTCTCGGTCTGAGAATATCCTGGAGATAAATTGTTTCTAAATGCAGCATTGAATATTGGATAGGGTGACAGATTGCATAGTTTGAAACCTGGATTTAAGAAGTAGACCGCAGTGAACTGCATTATACAAGGGTCAAATGTACAGCACACAGGGTTTTCTTTATATCCTTTGTTTTATTCCTTTTTTTGATTTATTTTACATTGGCACACAATACAGCAACATAATGTAGTCTTGATATAGTCTGAATAGAAAGCATTGCATTGATGCCTTTTACTTTTGTATTCTCATGTCCTTTTTTAAAATTGATATTACCTTAAAATGTGAAGGATGTCCCATATATTTCATTGTTTTTGTGGCTGCACAGTTTTAAATATTGTGTGAAAATCCTGCTAAATTTTTGGATAATTATAGAAATATACAATTATAATCGATACAATAGTTTAAAAGGGAAAACTTTGATTCCTAATTGTTTTCCATTATCTTCAATGGTGTTCTAAAGGCTAATAGATAAAGGAAAGTTTTACACTATATACTCGAGTAAAAGCCAAAACAGGGGAAAGTATAAGCCAAGGGTGCGAAATGCATTGATCACAGCCTCTCAGTATATAGCCAGCCAGCAAGCTCCCTGTAGTATGTAGCCAGCAAGCTCCCTGTATTATGTAGGCAGCAAGCCCCCTGTAGTGTATAGCTAGCTAGCCCCATGTAGTGTATAACCAGCCAACCCCCAGTAGTATATAGCCAGCCATCCCCCTGTACTAAATAGCCAGCTAGCCCCCTGTAGTATATAGCCAGCCAGCCCCCAGTAGTATATAGCCATCCCCTGTGGTATATAGCCAGTCATCCTCCAGTAGTATACAGCCAGCCCCCTTTAGTAAATAGCCAGCCCAGTGTAGTATATAGCCAGCCAGCCCCGTTTGCCAAGCACATAAAAAATAAACGTACATACTCACCTTCCAGTGTTCCCTGATGCTCCCGTCCCGCACCTCCTCTTCTTTTTTCTCGCTGCTGTATTAGCCGGCAGAGACACGGCCATGCGCTCTGCCAGCTAATTCAGCAGTGAAAAAAAAAGAAGAGGAGCCGCGGGGAGCCGCATGGAGAATCAGAGAGCTGCCGGGACTACCGTAAGGGAAGTATGTAAGTTTATTTTTTTATAGACTCGCGTAAAAAAAGCCGAGGTGGGTTTTTTCAGCACATTTTCTGTGCTGAAAAACTTGGCTTATACACAAATATATACTACGCCATTGATTATACTAGTTGTTTATAAAATATATAAGAAATAATAATAATATAAATAAGTTATATACAAATAATATTTTAAATAATGTGGCCATTATACTGCTATCTGTCCATCTCTTTCTTTCTTTTTTTTTTTTCTTTCTTTCATTGTTTCTTTCTTTCTCCATTACAATCTTTTAATACTTTTTCTATGGTATTTCTCCATTATAGTAATAAAAATGTAATTAGGAAAATAAATGTATTTTTTAAGATGTTGTACTTTCTGTACTCCACCACTAAAGATTTTGCGACCCAGAGCATATATTTGTACCACTTATTGCAGATCGCGCTTGGAACAGTGACCAATGTGGAGGAAGCAGTGAAGTGGCTGAGTTACACATATCTTTTTGTACGGATGAGAGCTAATCCATTAGTATACGGCATTAGTCATAAGGTGTTTCAGGTAGGAAATCCATTTCTTATGAATATCTAACCCCTATTCTCCAGTCAGTAATGCCAGGATAAATATTTGCTTTTGTTTTCTGACATGATAACAGCCCTGCTTTTAGCTCATTTAGTTTAGTTCAATTTGTTTAGGCCTTGGTGATTGAAATGGTTTTAGCCAAAGGCTCCTTGAGGCTTTTAACTCTTCATGTATACTACATGATCCAGCTGGTATCTATCCATGATTGTGTCTGAATCATGCAATTGTCTGTAAAATAATACATTGACCGTGTTTGAAAATACTAAGTGATATTGCAGGCCGTTTCTATTCTAAAATTTTCTTTAAAATCAATAGCATTGACTAAGGTGATGTTGTTCTTTTTGGACTGACAAACAGATGGATCCCTTTTTGGAGAAGCACCGAGAACAGCTAGTAATTGAAGTGGGACGGAAACTTGATAAAACACGAATGATTCGCTTTGAAGAAAGGACTGGATTCTTTTCCTCTACAGACATGGGCAGAACTGCCAGCCACTTTTACATTAGATATAATACGATTGAGGTACAAAGTCTTTTCCACACTAGTGTATAACACAAAGTCAGAGGAAGTGACTGCAGAACACATCTATTGTGGGCTTGTTGCTCCTGATAAGGACCTGTGTGAGAGAGTAGGATACGATCGTGTATGAAGTGCTATGATGTTGTGCTGTGGTGTGATTGTGCTGCCAGAATGACTGGCAGAGGTCCTAATGTATAGTCAGAAGTGGAGCTTTGAGGTAAGCAAATGAATAATACCATTGAAGTACTTTGGCTTATGCTCAGCATTTGTGTGCCAGAGTCAACTGGATTTATTCCAAAGAAATCCAAATGGTTTGTAAAATTTCAATATTGAGTGTCTTCTCGGATTGTGTCTCTAAACAAGATGTTTAGATTTGGTTAAAATTAGAAAAAAAGGCGGTGTCAACAAGGACTCTCAATGAAGTAAGGTGGATAAAAAAAAATCACAAAATAAAAAAAGTACCTTACTAGTCATTTTAGATTTTGGCTGGAAGAGGCACATGAAGATGTATTATTCAGGCACCATGCAAAATAAAGTATGCATTTTAACTCATATCAGCCAAACCAGAGACAATTGCCTGCACACAGCACTTTTTTTAAGTGCTCGCCTCACATCTGTAAGAGCTGGGTTACTATTTAGTAATATTTTGCAGGCAACTCTCTTTTCAAGTCTACGGGAGTTCCAAATATAGGTGAGAAAATAATCTGCTCCCATAGACCTCTCTTTAACCTGTGAACGTTCATTGTTGAACATTTGCAGGTTTTTACACAAATCTACACCAGACAGAGCCTGAAATGCATCAGGGAGTCTAAGTTCCCTGAGGGCGGGCTTCCATCATATGTCGGGGTCCAGAGTGTAAGCATATGATAAAATTCCCCCACGGTGCGGATATGAAGGTTTCTGAGATGCTTGTTTAAATACTTCTCCATGTGTCTCACATAGAAATCTTCCTTTTTATCAACCTTAGTCAATTAACTAATGTTTATGAGTATCTTAACTAATGACCTAAATATCACTTACATTATCACAGATAAATTAAATGGACCTTTGTCTATTCACTTTTTTACTTATTTGACAGACATTCAATGAATTATTTGATGCTCACAAAACTGAAGGGGATATTTTAGCTATAGTGTCTAAAGCTGAAGAATTTGAGCAGATCAAGGTAAGCAGCAGATGCTTAGCAAAGTGTATTTTACAGCTGTCATTTCTTCTCTTCGTATGGCGTGGAACAGTTGTTACAATGACTAGACCTGAATTCCGGCCATGCTGCAATATGTCCTGTAGTTATAATTTGGTTTTGGTTTTTAATAAACTAATTGGTCCCAGGAGAAACTTGAACTACAAATGTATTCAGGAAACTGACAATATATGGACTTGTTAATTAATGCTAGCCGACTGGTCAGACTTTTTTGTGCTATGATCCCCTACAATGAACACATAGGCTGAATACACTTATTGCACAGATCCACCTAAATATTCAGGAAATGTATAGTTTTTATTATTTGTTACAAAATATAAAAGGCATCTACCACCAGGATGAAAGACTGTAAATGGAGCTCCAGGCTCCATTAACACGTATGGAGCCCCTAAGTCTCATTTGCATACAGTCTTTCATTCTAGTGGTAGATGTTATACAGGTGTTCCCCAATGTAAGAACACCCATTTTACAGACGACCCCTAGTCGTTTTTTGACAATCTTTGGTCCCAGACATCAAACAACTTTGAAATTCCAATGGTGCCAAAAAATTTTTGTCTGGAGTTACAATTATAATATAAACCTGCCACAACCAGGAAGCACATAGAGCAGCCAGCAGCACCACTGTCATGTCATTATACCGCCTGTCAGTCATGTGTATAGGAGTATCTCATACACACACAGGCTGCATGGGGCGTAGCCGCCATAACCAGGAAGCACATAGAGGAGCCAGCACCGGGAGTGTCACATCTTTATATAGGCTGTCAGTCATGTGTATAGGAGTATCTCATACACACACAGGCGGCAGGGGGCAGGGCTGCCACACCAGGAAGTACATAGAGGAGCCAGCACCAGGAGTGTCGCATCATTATACAGGCTGTCAGTCAAGCACTGGGGGATGTGGCTGTGTCTTATACTCATGATTTAGCTGGACTACTGAATATAATAATGACTCATTGGACATCTCTCAGGACATTTGCATACAACTTTAGTACCTGATAGTTTGAGTTTATAGGCATGTAGAGGGACAATGTAGGGATAGGGGCGATGCTTTCTAATGGCAGCTTATGAAAATATATTTAGTATTGGCTGGTTAATTCGTACAAACCTGAAGAACCTATTTTCTACGTAACCCAGGGACTGCCTGTATCTGTTTTTTTACTTTAGAAACACTTTTTTTTCCCAGTGTACACTTGATATTTTTTATGTCACACCTGCAATTTATTGCTTTTTACAGTTGATTGTATTATTCATGTATATATGTGATTTTGGAGAGTGAAGCACTAGATATGCGGTAGGTCTAAGAGTTACGCCCAGATTAATTATATGCCAGGTCCTGCCTGGGCTCCTCAGTTTTGCTTGTTAATAATGAAATGCATTTGACAAATAAAGATGTAAACTTGATGTGGCCGGACAACACTTTTTAGTATCTGTACAGATACTAGAAATACTGGAAAATGACCTGCTCAGTTTAATTATTGTAGCAGGATATGCACATCATTTATATTAACTGTGGTATCTCCATTCAACAATAGGAAGATATGGCATCACGCCATTATATGTAATTACTTTTATGTGTAAGACAGTTTACTTCTATGAATCTAAGCACTTGGATTATGAAGATATGCATGCTTTACACTGACTGCATACTAGCGTTACAACTGTAATGAATACATTCTAAGTTAATTCAAGATTGTTCTAATCTGGATGGATAGACATTTTTCTGTGGTCAAATTGAAATGAAATCTCATCATTTGCAGGACGGTGGGGTTAGCAGGCCAATTTGTTTAGCATAGCAATTTTTTCTGTGTCAATGACAGCCTTAATAATAGTGATGAATAATAAAATGTAATTGTGTCATTATTAATATACTTTCAATTAGGTCGCTTTAGCTACAGAAGAACAATTTTCTCTACTTCCTTATGTGAGAAATTGCCTTGACATAGATACTGGGTGGAAGCAAGTAATAATTATATGTATTTTTGTAAAGGTCCAAGTCTATGAAATATATGGCGACAAGTAATTGTCTCAGAGGCTCTCTAATCCTATTTCTTACCTTTGGTGAAGATTATCAGGATTAAAATAATTTTTTTGTAATGATACTTCTCAGTGGCACTCCACACTTGTTGTAATGGGGGAAAGTAAAGTAAGTCTAAAAACTTAGTCTTAGTGTTTTCTAATAATGTATTGTCCAGATGGCATAGTACCTGATCATTTCCGTTCAAGATATCTTTTTTGATATCTCCTTCTAATGTTCCATTTCAGCCATTTAAAGGAATTTTCCAAGCATAAAAAATAAAATGATATATGGCTGGAGTATGTAAAAATAATAAATCTCTTATAATCACCGCTCTCCATGCTCCCATTCTCCTGTGTGGCCCCCCATCATGGTTTGATTTCTTGTGATCTAATAGATACATGGAGTAGATTTTTTTTAAATATTAGCAGGTAAAAGACCTTAGGTGACATAATTTTGGTCACATGACATGAAGTGCTGAATGGGAAGGAGGCAGCATAGGGAGGAGTAGAAATCAGTGAGGACAGGAGGGGCGCGTGACTAGGCCAAGCAGGACACGTTCCCTCTGACTAGCTGCTGGATTTGGCCATGTGCCAAGCATAAGGACAACAATTTTTATCTACAAATAAAAGGGTGGCATTTAGTTAATAGGGCTCTATGGATGAATGACCAGCAGTTGGCAGACCTGTGCACAGTTCAAGGCAACTGTTGTCTGTACGTACAATTCATATATAAGATGCACTGGACTATAAGGTGCGCCTTATAGTCCGAAAAATACGGTAATTGGTTGTTGCACTTTTTGCTACACCTTCTCACTTGTTCAGTCTTCTATAACTTTCTATTTCACATTTAATGTTGCTTTTCTATGTTAGGTTCGTGAGGAAGAGAGTGAAGAATTAGAGCACTTAATTGATAATTATTGTGAACTGCCTGTTGCTGGTGGAGTGGAAAATGGCTATGGAAAAGTAAATATTCTACTTCAGACATACATTGGACGTGGCGAAATTGACAATTTTTCTCTCATCTCTGATTCTGCATATGTTGCACAGGTAATATTAAAAATGCTAGATATTTTACAAGAATATTTTTCAGCAGATTTGCCTTTTTCTTTTATATATATTTATAGTGTTTTTGAATGAAGTTTTTTAACAGTATAACAAAGAAGGAATATCCAGCAACATTTGGCCTGTAAAATATCTTACAGAGCTTTGGATGTACAAATTGCTATTAGAAGTAATACCATCACCTTTTCACAATTACTAGTAATTAGATACCAAAATAGTTCAGACACATAAATCTCTGCCAATTTTTGCCTTTTTCTTTTTTAAAGTAGAAATATTTTACATTGATTTTTTTTTTACACCTGACATGTTAGTGGTCCATTTTGATCTCACATTTATGATTTTATTTTCACAGAATGCAGCACGAATTGTAAGGGCTCTTTTTGAGGTGGCCCTCAGGAAAAGATGGCCAGCTATGACTTACAAGCTCCTTAACCTTAGCAAAGTCATTGACAAGCGTCTCTGGGGCTGGGCTAGCCCTCTTAGGCAGTTCTCTATTCTTCAGCCTAATGTCTTAACAAAGTTGGAAGAGAAGAAGCTTACAATTGATAAACTAAAAGATATGAGAAAAGACGAAATTGGTAAAATAAATAATTAACAAGACTGTTTATATTAAAATATCCTAAATTAACACATTTTTGTTCTTTTTAAATAGTTGAATGTAGATTGAATGTAAGAAATTTAACTTATGTTATATTATTATAGGCTTGCTGTCATTCTATATAAAGCTTCCATGTTTACTTCCAGTAGACAGAAATCTGACCATGGTCACACAGGCGCACCACTCATTATATCACACATATCTGATTACCCAGTATAATACTAATGAGCTGCACATCTGTGTAACCATGGACAGATTTGTGTCCACTGGAAGTAAACATATAAGCTTTTTTATAACAGGACAGCAAACAGGAAAAACTGTGAGAAATTGAAAGTATACACTATACAAACAATAGCATTCATTTGCTGTAATGGTAGAATCCCTTTAAGCTTTACTTTACGTGCAAGCTTCTTAAGGAGAGTTGAATCATAGTTGTGACTTTAAGGAAATTGTAAATGAGGATGTTTTATGTCCTTGTCTACCATCCGACCTTATCCTCCGCTGGTCTGTCGAAGCGCTGGTGGTGCATTTCTATAGAGATAATAACTGATAGTCCTCAGACTTTCCCATCGCCAAGATCCACCTCATTTGTTTTGATAAAAAAAAAAAAACCTGAGCAAAATCCTAATCAGTAATGTGCATGAATTTAACAATTGTAAATAAATTCATATTTGGTAGCTATTTTTAACTCTACTGTGGAAATCATTGATAGGGTTAATACTTATTATTCATAGTTGCTAATACTAAAACCACGCTATACTAATTCTAGTTAAGTATTACAAAACATTAGAACATGCCAGGTCAAAAAAGTCACTCATTTTTACACCACAATGCAAAGCTCGCAAGCTGTAATATGCTCATCTAAAAGCTGATTTACAAGTCTGATTGCATTAGTGTGCCTGTATATGCAAACGTTTTTAACCTAATGTACCTTTTTTTAGGTCACATGTTGCATCATGTGAACATTGGGCTAAAGGTGAAACAGTGCGTCCATCAAATACCATCCATTACAATGGAAGCGACTATCCAACCAATTACGCGCACAGTTCTTAGAGTTCGATTAAGTATCAATCCAGACTTTAAGTGGAATGATCAGGTATGATTCTCACTTGTAAAAGGCTAGCTACCTGTGAAGAAGAAACGATTATTACCTTATTTATTGCAACAATATTACAAGGGAGAAAAGATTCCTGTATGTAACTGCATGCACATTTTTCTTATTGTATCATTCATGATGAAAAATTCTTGTTCCTTCTGTGTAATACATGAGAATATTTTCTTGCAGCATGAAATTTTACATGTGGTGCTATTATTATAATTTTTTAAAATTGTTTAAGGTGTTGTCTGGAATACATATATATATATATATATATATATATATATATAAAGCTTGGGGGAGTGTCAAAATAATAAACCTGTTATTCCCGTCGCTCCTGTTCATCCTGCCGTCACTTCCGGTCTTTGTATACAGAGGCTGCAGGTGCTGTGTCGAAATCAGCCATGAATTGGCTACTTCCTAAAAACTCCATCACCGAGGTCCATCTTATCTGTGTGCCGGTTTGTATACAGGGGCGCACAGGGAGCTTCCGGCCGGCCGGAAGCTCCCATCCAACACCATCTCCCAGTGCTTACAATGCTGAAAGATAGGGAAGGATGGGAGGAGCCGGCCACATCGCCAGCCGGAAGTTCCCTGTGCGCGGCTTCTTTGCCCTGTAAACAAACAGGGGCGTGGATCAAACGGAGCGCGGCGCGGGATATCCGCGGCAACGGAGGAGGTAGGTACAGCTTTGTTATTTTTAAATAGCCCTCCCCATCTTGGCCATAAGTAAATTTGTATACCCTGATAACCCCTTTATCCTGATAGGTGCAGCAGAAGTTTTCAGTGCCACAAAATGCCCTGCAGCCAGCCCCCCCCCCATTGATGAATGGCCCTGCAGCCACTGAGTGTATAAAACTACTATACTCACCTTCAAAGCTCCCCGCAGCTCCACTTCCATTCAGCTCTTCATCTGTAACAAAGCAGGCAGACACTTGTCTATGCTCTCTGTCCACCGGCGCCTACATCATAGTATCTGGCGGCTTTGTTACAGATGAAGAGCTGAATGGAAGAGGAGCCACGGGGAGATCGGCAGCACCTGAAGGATATACATTTTTTGTGCTAAACAGCTTACACACAAGTATATATGGTAGATTAGATCATTTATGACTTTTATTTTTATGATAAATTATCAAAAATATATACTCTATATTTATATTTTTTATAGATCTTAAATATTATACATAATGGAATACAGATATTTAAATAATAATCTAGTTTTTTTTTTTGTTTTTTTTTTTTTTAGAAAAAGTCAAACTTTATTAGACAAATTTATCATTATACATAGAGAAAAAAAAAAGAAAAAAACAAGAAAGACATACAAATAAATACAAAATTTGCACAGGTTGTTTCTCATATATGCCATCTAAGTCGGCGAGCTCTCTTGTTTCAATTAACAATGTGGTTCTTATACAAAAAAGGCTTTACATAAATATATCATTTACCACAAGTTGTCCGAATCGGTAAGCCATCCAGGTATAAATGACAATGTAACCCGTAACTCAATTTATTCCAATTCAGCCAGTCCAACACCCCCCCCTCGGTCCGCTGAAGGGAAAAAAATAAAAATAATAATAATCTTAGTTAATACATGCTATGGACTTTAAAAAGTAGGAGATAACCAGTCATGATGGCTATAACAGTTCAAAGGCTTTAAATTCATTATGTAATTCAACTAAACAGATGTTTAATTCATTATTGGAAGACGATAGAAAAATAACAAGGCTGGAAAAGGAAACAAAGGGAAGATAATTCCTGCCCAAGTGATGAGGTGGTTACAGTTTTGTCATGTTCGGGAGTAGTACAAAGCTCATTAATGCCTGCTGTTGGATTTAACCTTTAGGTCAGCTCACTGACTTGCCAATCTTTTGTGAAACATAGACCAAACACGATGAGAGGCACTCGGTCACCCAGTAGGTGGTGACCCAAACAGTTCACAAGGTCAACACCCTGTAGCTCTTTATCTCCACTGCAGCCTTTATGCATTACGTCTTCATTATGCTGTCTGGTTTTTACATCTCTTGTACAATCCGGACAGATTTGCTTTTCTTTGAAAGTTAATTTTAAAAAGTTACTGTAATAAGCTTACGGTTAAGTCCCAAAGCTAGTGCTGCATTTATTTGAATCTATTTTCCATATTACATTTGGAGATTTATGCTTGCATAGTACATTAGTTACCTTGGTGTCACTGTTGAGTGAGAAATACTATAAATGTTGATTTAAGTTTTATGAAGTAATCTTCATTTATCTCATAATACAGCACATCACTTGGGCCACACAATAAATGAGGGAAATGAATTGTTGTTGGATAGCATCTAGCTTGCAATTAATCTAATATTTTTCCTGACTGAACCTGCTTGTACATTTATTTATCCCATCTAGTTTTAAGGAAACAAGATAATCATTAGAGATTTCATTTTATCTCTATGTGGCTTTTCTTTCTCAATCGGAAATGTTAGAAACTATATATATTGTTATTAAATAAAGTAAACCACAGTTTCACAAACGTTTAATGCAGCATGTCATGTTGTTGATATCTGCATTTACAGGAACAACAATAGTAAAGTGTGTAGCAAATTCTTGTGAAAGATTGTTTTTGTTTCCTGCCAAATAAGATAAAATAATTCATATAGGTGCTATACAGTATAAAATGTTCATGACACATTGACAGCATATACCACATAAACTTTGTAGACAAGGGGATTGGAATTATTGCATGGTTATTGCATGGTAACAAATATATACAGACAAAAACACGCATTTTTGGAAATATTTTATTGTATATTTTCATGGGACAACACAGAAGATGTGATATCTTGATACAATGTCAAATACAGCTTGTAGGATAGTGTATAGTGTACAGAGTGCAGCTTTTTAGATAGTGTACAAAGTGCAGCTTGTAAGATAGTGTACAGAGGTTATTATTAGTGTTTGAACTGCGACACTGATGCAGAAACATATCTTGTTTAATCCCTCTGCTCAGTGGTTTGGATGAAAAAACAATTATAACATTCAGGACCTTGGGAAAGCTGGGTACTGCTGGCTGCCATATATAAACACATTACACTGAGCATCCTGAACTTTCCAGCCAGGACTAATCAACCTGAGCTGGCTGACTCATACACAGCAGCTAGGGAATGGTGCAGCAATTGATTACTTCTGCCTGTCAACGACAAAACAATGGGCAGGACAAGGCTGGAGCATTGCATAATTAGGGTAACAGGAGAGAGCCAGGCAGCCACAGGAGCAACAGAGTGTCACCATCATAATTAATGTAGCTACAGCATCCTACATGCATGTTTGGTTCATAATGTATAAAAACAAATTGTAGATTTCCTTTAAAATGGCTTAAAATGGCTTAATTGTTTCTAAAGTGTCAATATTTTGTGTGCCTACCATTATTTTCCTGCTCTGTCTTAACTCTCTTGGGCATGGGAGATTCACTGGTTGCTACTGGATCCTAACTACTCAAAGAAGATTTCACAGAGCTGGTAGATGTTTGAGACCTTGGGTTCCTCCATCTGCTTTTTGAAGATGACCCATAGATATTCAGTTGGGGTTAGGTCTGGAGCGCAGGGCCGGGACAAAGTGGGCCCTCCGCAAAACTAAAAGTGAGGACCCAAAATAAAAATATGAACAGTCACAGTCATTAAGAGGCTCCCTTTAGCCCTGCACAATTACACTTTGTAGTTTACAAACAGTAGTATGGTAAGGCAATGTGTAATATGGGAACTGTGGGAGATGATAGATGATAGGTAGATTGATGATAGAAGACAGGTAGATAGATAGAGTAGGAGAGAGGTCAATTGATAGATAGGAGGTAGATAGGTAGAGAGAGTATTTATAGATATAAAACTAGATAGATGAGCGATTAAATAGATGGATATATCTAAGGTAAATAGACAAATAGACAAATTATAGGAGATTACTAGAAAATAGAGGTTCAACCAATGGGTATTATAAGGACCAATGCTACCTCTGCCCACAACAGTCCACATGCAAGGGGCCCTGGGAAAATGCTCAGTTTCTGCTCCCTAATGCCGGCCCTGTCTGGAGGCTTGCTTGGCAAGTCCAGCACCTTTACTCTGCTACTTTAGCAAGGCATTGTTTTGCTTACATATATCACAGTGGATGTTGGCATTTACAGTTCCCTCAATGAACTGTTTCTCTACACAACTGACAGAATTCATGCCAAGTCATGCCACACCCCTCACCATGACTTTGACTTTAGGCAAGACACATATTATTATGTCAAAGAAAAATAAAAGTATCTATGTTCTAAAGAGTGTATAAATGAGTGAATGTATAACGAGTGAAGTCCAGAATTAGAGTGCACGCTGGCAGCTGACCAGGATGAAAAACTTTAAAATATTCAAAGAGAAAAAGAGGTGTGCCAATAGACAAAATTATGTTAAAAAGTGATAAATCTTTATTTCAACAATAGAAAAACTCCATCAAGGAATGAAGGACAAGTTAAAAACAATTAAAAAACATACATGAGTCAAAATGTTTGGCACAACCAGGTAAGGTTCACCAAACAAACACCTCCTCCATACAGTGGAACCTGGCCCCTAGTATGATACAATTACAATAGAAGGATGAATAAGGCCCAAGCTGTCTAATGACCCTGAACAGATGAAGATAAATCTGCCATAACAATCATAGTGCGGCTATAGAATAAATGGGTAAGTATACATTACGAGTCAGTGGTCAGCAGGCAGGCATCAGTACAATAAGTCAACAGGGCGGCTCAGCAGTAGTGGAGGACGTGGAGGACTCCCCACGCGTTCCGTCTCCCAAGTGGAGACTTCCTCACTTTTTCTCTTTGAATATTTTATAGCTTGCTTTGTGTGCTGACATTTACCTTGTTTTGGTGGTTGTGCATGGTCCACTGTGTGTATAGTATACAGGATGAAAAACTTGTTGTGGCACCTCAGAAGATAAAATCCTTGGAGCAGTCAGGACACTAAGCCCCAAAGCAGAGGTCCACTGTTCAGGCTCGATCTTAGCCAGCCCAGGCTGAAACGACTACCAGCTTGTGTTCAACCCTTCCTGCAAACCAAATATCTCCTACCAACTTTCCAGCCTGTTGAACCTGCTGCTGTTGTTAGGCCGTTGCCTGCTGTTGAAGTTCCAATGAAGAGCTTTGAATTGATTTGCACTATGTGATCCTTGGATCAGGCTGTACAACATCACTGGCTCCCCATCCTTCATCACCCAGCGATCCCTATAAACATCTCAGGGGTTGCCCCAGGGAGAAACCTACTCTATCAGCCTCGGCATCCATTTTTCTTGCATACACCACCTGCTAGAGACCTGTCAGGCTGTAGGCCCATCCTCCAGTCCCAATACCAAGCATCGTGACGATCGTGTGCACAAGGCCGCATTAGCCAGCCACTTCGGTATTCTGGGTCCCGGCTGCCTACAGCCAACGAAGAAAAGGTCAGGCTCCGGTGTGGGTTGTTACACAAACAGGATTATCTACTTCTGTGCCTTAGGCTGACACTTTGAACTGTTGTTTTATTTAACTGTGTTGCCTAATCCTGCTGCCATACGGGTTAAGGCCCTACTGTGATTGAACTTTGCAAGATAGACTGTGCAATTCTGCTTCCTTGTGCTGTCGAGCACTGCTCCAGCACCAACAGGGTTAATACCTGCAAAGACCTGTCTGCTCTGCTACTGCAGCACTGAAAGCATTAACTCTTGCAAACTCTGTGCTGAGCAGCAAGAAAATACAGCCCGCAAGAAACTCAGTCTGAACAGACCAAGCTCCGCCAATGCGTGAATGGAACGAATCCTACCTCAGAGCTCTGAGGCATAGGTGAAAATTCAGTCCGCAACAGCTCCTGCTAGGAAGGACTCTAGCCCTGCCCTCTGGTGCGAGGACTTCCTGCTCCACCACAACGCAGGAAGTGAACCCGAGTTTGTCTCATGGAGTGAAGAAGGAGCCCTCACCATGGCGAGACCGCGTCTACTGCCCCATGATGAGGAGCTTGAGTTCTTTGACGCATTTGAGACTCTGATAGTGCTGGCAGCGCATCCAATCCGGAGGCCATCCACTGAATCGTAGGACTGACTCAGACTTTATCCTGAATACCTATCTAAGGTCGGTGATGGAACAGGGTTCCCTACCCGGGAAACTCCTTGTCGGAACCAGCACTTTGTAGCCGGTCGATAAACCAAAGGTGTTTGGTTGCAGCAGGAAGATACCACAGGAGGGGTTCGGTCCTTTGACAAACAGAGAGGTTTCTGGTTCGCTACCGAGGACTATAAGGGACGGAAAGTATTTATCCCCTGCCGCTCCCCCAAATTGATGGCGGTAGAGGAAGCACTGGCAACCCTAAACAACAACAAAGCCCCAGGGCAAGACGGCCTTCCCAAGGAATTTTATGATAACTGTAAAGAGCTGCTTCTTCCTAATTTCTTACAGATGTATAATGCAGCCTTCCGAGAGGGATCGCTCCCCGATTCCTTATCAAAGGACACTGTGGTTTTACTCCTCAAGCCTGATAAATACCATGTGGTTCCTACAGGCCTATCGCCTTGTTGAACACAGATTAAGATTACAAACTATTGACCCATATACTGGCAACAAGGCTGAACAAAGCTCAATTATCTCTCATACACCTGGACCAATCGGGATTTATGCCTGGCAAATCCACTACAATATCCTTTGGGTCCAGGTGGTAGCACAGAAAAGCCGACACTACAGAGAGGATTGGGCCTTGGTCTCCCTGGACACCTCGAAGGCCTTCGTCGAATGGCCTTTTCTTAGACAATGCTTACAGAAATTAAAATTTGGCCCACGCTTTTGCTGCTGGATTTCTATTTTATATAAAGCCTCTAAGAGCAAGCTGATGATCTATGAAGAACTATCTCCAGAAATCCCCCTACATGGAAGTCCTTTATCGCCTCTGCTTTTCGCATTGGTGATTGGGATCCTTGCAATAAAGCTCCGCAGGGACACCACATACACTAGTGTATTCATTGGCCCCAGAGAAGACAGAGTGGGACTGCAAGCAGATGACATGATTCTGTTCCTATCCCACCCTTCCTCCTCCCTACCTAGAGCCATTATCAGGGCTGAACGTGGTCACCTCCTTTAAGTATCTAGGTATACATATACATAAACATCACTAACGTTCACTGACACAGAAGAATAAACCTAGTTAAAATGATAATACTGTTTATAGTGTTTATATCTTCTCCAACACTCTGCGGTCCCCTATTCCTAAAAATTTTTTTTAAAGAACTGCACTCCAGTACAGGCAGATTTGTGCGGTGAAACTCCAGGTGCAAACTCAGCCTAACATCCCTGCAATGCCCCAAAACGCAAGCGGTATGGCCCTCCCAGACTTTAACTTATATTGACTAGCAGGGCAACTACAATACATGTTTTACTGTGTCATGGGTGATCGACTCACTTATCCAGAGCGCCATTTATGTCACTACTTACGACTACAGTCCTTATGGTCCATACTAGAGGGTTCCCCTCACCTCCCATGCCCCATGCTGCCTCTAAATAGAATGGCGCTGCAGGTATGGAAAGCAGCTAAAGCCATCACACTCTTTAATTATATAATACCTAATATGCCCATTTGGCAAAATGCAGCACTACCCCAACTGGAGGGGGCGGAGGGATTGCAAGGTACTTTTGTTATCAGATATATACACAAATGGGATACTAGCTTCCTTCAGTGACCTACAGGAAAGGTGCAATCTAGACAGACTGCTGGTTTTACCGATACCTTCAACTACGGCATGCGCTGTCAGCACAATTCTCCAAAGGAAACCTCCCCTATATCTAAATACCCACTTATAATTATAAATAAAATGCAAAGGTATCTGATATCAAAGAGTTGAGCACACTCCACTACGGGCACTGTTAATTGAAAGAACTCATCCCTATTTTTCAGGATGAGACGCTTAAAGATATCCTTTCCTCCCATTTTAAAGTATCCCCAGCAGTAAACAACATGATGACACAACTCTACATAATGCATCAGGCTTACCTAACCCAAGTACGTTTACACAGAATGGGACACGCACCCAAAACAACCTGTCCCCGATGCAGCTCCCTTTGCAGCCAACTTCTGGCACATGCCGACTTCTGGTTGTGGCCCCCTATTGCCCGCTTTTTTGGGAAAGGGTAACAGCCTTTCTATCAGACTTGCTCTCAATGCAAGTGCCTTGCACACCTAAGATATGTTTACTAGGGCTACTGTCTGAAGAAACCTGGTCTCACTACCACAGAATATTCCTACAAGAATCAATGTTTATGGCCAGAAAATGTATCACTCTTAAGTGGTATGACCCTAATACGCCCAAACTGAGGCTAATATCAGTCAGATGTTACCTTACGAAACCTTGATCTTTAAAAACAGAAACTGCCCGGACAAATTTAATCGTATTTGGGGAGTCTGGTGCAACACTACCCGCACCAACTCACTCTCCAACTTCTTGCCTCAGATACCACCGAGACTAAATGTACACTAAAATTCCCCATTTACTGGATGGAAATACCGGATGTGGGGAGGCGACACCACTTAGTATCCTGGGTAGTTCTCTGGAACAGTTTCCATGCAAATAATTACAGTCTGGAAATGTTTGTTAATCACGTTTATTTTAGTTGTAAATTGATCATTTGAATTGATATCTGTTTCACAATGCACAGGCCTTCTAGCAGATAATATGTGTATGAGGCAAATATGAGAATATGCTTTGTAAAACGGAACAAAAGTTGTTTGTATACATGTGATTCTGGAATGTTCAATTTGACTTGACTACCTTCTCTGTGTAATGATTGTACTTTAATAAAACAGTTTAAAAAGTGAACGTATCATCTTCCACTTTTAATGGTCGTACCATCTTAATTATTGCCATTATCTTTTACCACCCCAAAGGCATTAATGTAATAACAAAAAAAAAACAGGAAATCAGATTATTTGAGCAACATTTTCTCCATTACCGTTAAACTGCCTTATTTCTCTTGTAGGCACATGGAACTGTTGGAGAGCCCTGGTGGATTTGGGTTGAAGATCCCACTAATGACCATATTTATCATTCAGAATACTTTCTTCTCCAAAAGAAACAGGTATTTACTATTAGATTTAACATTTATACTTTTTAACCATAATTTATGAATAATGTTCAATATTGCTATATTGGGATTATTGTCTTCCATGTCTTGTAGAAATAGCACCTTACATATTTATACTGTACTGGGGTCCTGACATCCTGACATCTCCTTGCTTTACTAATGTCCCATCGGAAAAATAAATTGTCACAGGCTATCTTCTGCATGTGCTACTCAGAATTCTGATAATGTACTTTAAAGGAAATCTACTTCATGGGTGCAGTGCTTCTTATCCAAGCACACTTACATGCTGGCATGTGCCTCCTAAAACAGGATCCATGCTTCTTTTTTGCTTGTAATAGCTTACCGCGTGCCGGGTCCGGATGCATGGAGAGGGCTCGTGGGCCGAGCCCTCTCCATAGCCGGTAAGTCTTTGCTGCATATTGGGTGTTTTCACTACGATCGCCGCCGGAATGACGTCACGGGAGCGGCTATCAGCACATTGTAATGAATGAGGAGTAAAATCCCCATATACTGCCATATTGCAGTATGGCAGTATATGGTAGGATCGATCAGACAACCTAGGGTTAAAGTACCCTAGGGAGTCTGAAAAATAGTAAAAGTAAAAAAAAGTTAAAAAAAAAAATTATAATAAAAAAACCTAAAAATTCAAATCACCCCCCTTTCCCTAGAACTGATATTAATATTAATAAACAGTAAAAATCATAAACACATTAGGTATCGCCGCGTCCAAAAATGTCCGATCTATCAAAATATAATAACGTTTTTTCGCTGCGTTTAACCCCGTAACGGAAAATAGCGTCCAAAGTCAAAAATGAAATTTTTTTGCCATTTTGGAAAATATAAAAAAAATAATAAAAAGTGATCAAAAGGTCGCACAGTCCTAAAAATGATAGCAATGAAAACGCCATCAAAAGTCGCAAAAAATGACACCACCCACAGCTCCGTACACCAAAGTATGAAAAAGTTATTGCCGCCAGAAGACGGCAAAATAAAAAAAAAAAAATTTTGTACAGGAGGTTTTAATTTTTTTAAATGTATGAAAACATTATAAAACCTATACAAATTTGGTATCCACATAATCGTAGCAACCCAAAGAATAAAGTAGACATGTCATTTGGGGCACACAGTGAAAGCTGTAAAATCCAAGCCCACAAGAAAACGTCGCAAATGTGTTTTTTCACCATTTTCACTGCATTTGGAATTTTTTTCCTGCTTCCCAGTACGCACCATGGAATATTAAATACCGTCACTACGAAGTGCAATTTGTTACGCAGAAAATAAGCCATAACACAGCTCTTTATGTGGAAAAATAAAAAAGTTATAGATTTTTGAAGGTGGGGAGTGAAAAATGGAAGTGAAAAAACTAAAAAAGGCCAAGTCGTTAAGGGGTTAAAATTATGCAAATGAGCCTCAGGGCTCCTGGCTCCGTTGTCTGCAATTATTCACACCTTCATTCGGGGAAGTATGAGGCGGGCAGAAACACTGAATGGTGGCGTGAATAACTAGCAGACAATGGAGGCAGAAGGAACTTAAGTAATATTGCCACTTTCTTCTCAAAAACTAAGCTGTTAAAAGCTGAAAGTAAAACAGATCCTGATCAGAGGCATATTCCAGAATATAGGTGTGCTTGGTATAGAATCACTGCACCTATTTGGTACATTTTCTTGTAAGTAGTCATGAAATGCAGTAGTGGATTATAATGTAGACAGTTTAGGCGGTAGCCCAGGGCCCAAGTCTTCTAGGGGGCCCATGGCCACCCAAACCACCCACCAAATTATATACTTAGAAGAACGCTCACAAAGGGTCCTAAAACTGCAGATTATTAGCGGGTGAAATCAGTGGTAGAAGCTGGAAGCATATTGCCCTGTCCACTGTGTAGTGGCAAAGTGGGGTCATTGCAGCTCAGATCGCTATCAAATCAGTAAATTGCCACCCACATTGGTTACTGCAGAACAAATTCTAATTGAATGGGATCTTAGCTGTAGTTTCTGGACCTAGCCACTATACAATTAACAGATCCATTTGCTGCTTCCATCTACTGGCTGGTTTCTGCACCAACCAGAAATTACTAAGGGCTGTTTCACATTACTCAGTGATCAGTCAGTGTTCACGACCATGAAGAGTGTGGTGCCATGGACTGATCATTATTCTGGGGATTGAACTTCGTGCATAATAATGATATATGATGCACAGATTTCTTATTTCCCCCATATGCGGCAGAGATGACTGGACTGATCAGAGTAATGTGAAACAGCCCTAAGTGTGGAGGCTGCTAGGTGTTTAACTGTCACTGATCTGATATTGATCTGCTTGACATTTCGAAGGATGGCTAAAACAAACACTATCACCAGAAATGTCCTTTCAAGTAATCCCTCTTTTGTGTGAAATCTAACCCATTTAACCATCAAAACTAACCCCAAATTCATGGAAATTAGCTGAAAAGAGTCGCATTTGCCTCAGGTGAGGCACTTTTACGTGGGTTGATGGGAGGTTTCACTCCAGGTGCCCAAATTTTGAGCTCCAATGTATCCAGAACATGCTCTTAGTGTCATATTAAAGAATCTCAAAAGATATTTTTCTGTATTGATACCGTTTAATAAAACTTGAATGATAACCTCCCCCCCCCCCATCTTTCAGATTAGAACTAGCCCTTCCATAGCTGGTAGTCTTGCTGCCTATTGCAGCAAAGGCTTACCGGAAACACCTGCGATCGGTGCTAGCACCGATCGGGGTGTGTTTCACAGCGATGGCTGCGGCAAAGCTGCCGGCAACCTCAAAAAGATAGCGGTGCATGGGGCCGCCATCTTACCTGGGATAGCCGCTCCCCATGACGTCATCGTGGGGCGGCGATCCGTCTCCATGGTAACCTCGGGTCTCATATAGCAGCAAAGGCTACGGTAACACCCGCGTCGGTGCTAGCACCGATCGGGGTGTTTCACAGCGATGGCTGCCGGCAAAACTGCCGGCAGCCTCAAAAAGATAGCGGTGCATGGGCGCCGCCATCTTACCTGGGATAGCCGCTCCCCATGATGTCATCGTGGGGCGGCGATCCGTCTCCATGGTAGCCGGGTCTTCCGAAGATCCGAGGCTATTTCGTTTAACCCTTCATTACAATGTGCTGATAGCACATTGTAATGAATGAGGAAGAAAATCCCCAATACTGCCATACTGTAGTATGGCAGTATATGATAGGATCGATCAGACAACCTAGGGTTAAAGTACCCTAGGGAGTCTGAAAATAGTAAAAAAAAAAAGTTTGAAAAGTAGTAAATACAAGTAGTAAAAATAGTAAATATAAAAAAGTTAAAAAAAAAAAAATTATAATAAACACCCTAAAATTTCAAATCGCCCCCCTTTCCCTAGAACTTACAAAAAATATAAATAAACAGTAAATATCATAAAAACATTAGGTATTGAGCGTCGAAAATGCCCGATCTATCAAAAATATGATAACAATTTTCAATGCGTTTAACCCCGTAACGGAAAATAGGCCCACGCAAATGGACTTTTTTGCCATTTTGAAAAATATGAAAAAATCTATAAAAAGTTATCAAAGGTCGTACAGTCCTAAAAATGATATACATTGAAAATATTATCAAATTTCGCAAAAAATGACCACCCCACAGCTCCGTACACCAAAGTATAACAAGTTATTAGCGCCAGAAGTTGGCAAAATCAAAAAATAATTTTTGTATAGGAGGGAATTGTACCGACCCAAAGAAAAAGTGACATGTCATTTGGGCGCTCAGTGAAAGACGTAATATCCCAGCCCACAAGAAAATGGCGCAAATTCGTTTTTCACCATTTCACTGCATTTGGATTTTTTTCCCACTTCCGAGTACATAGCATGGAATATTAAAACATCACTATGAAGTGCAATTTGTTACGCAGAAAACAAGCCATCACACAGCTCTTTACGTGTAAAAATAAAAAGTTATAGATTTTTGAAGGTGGGGAGTTAAAAATGGACATGAAAAACAGGAAAGGGCCCGGTCCTTAACGGTTAAATGTCGTGTCCTCTCTCACAGGTTTTTACAGGCTAGAAAAAGATACATTCTGTGGTGTTTTATCAGAGGTAGATTCTGTTACAGTTTAACTTGATCCCGACCGTCCACTGAAAAAAGACCTCAGAAGGGCCATCGACGGAACAGGACTGGGTCTCCAGTTGTCATACTAGCTAGAGACCCTAGGGAGAAGGCAGAAGCAGTTGATTACTGCTTTCTGCTTCTCCTTTCTGCACTGCATTTTTTATATTAACTATCCCTATTGTCCCCATTTTACCGGACCAAACCTAGAAAACTGAACTGACGTGGTGATTTACTTTAGTCGGGGCAATGTTACCTGATTTATACAGAAAAGATAGGATTATAGAAGATAACACCTGTATAGAAAACATTATTTCATATACTGCTGATATAGATGATTTAAAGGCTTATTTACACCTCCTATTTATTCAGGTAATGCCATAGACCTCAGTGAGGTAGCTCCAAGTATTAATGTCTATGGCTAAGAGGCAGCTGTAAAGGAAAACTTAACAGGTGACTACAACTTAAATTGTTTTAGCAGTTCATGTTCTTTCTAAAAATGGTTTTTTTCCAACAGGTTGTCACAAAAGAACAACATTTTAGTATTTCAATCCCCATCTGAACCATTGCCCTCTCAGTACTATATCAGAGCTGTTTCTGATCGATGGCTAGGAGCTGAAGCTGTGTGCATTAAATTTCCAACATCTATTTTGCCAGAGAGGCATCCTCCCACACAGGTAGGACTTTATTACAGGAGTTGGTTTATTACTATATCCATGCTTTGGATATTCTGATTCTTAACAGTAGTTTCATTGTGGACTAAACATGCTTCTGAGACTTGCTCTACACTGTGGATACTATTGGTTCACAAATCGTGCACACATGGACAAAATTGTTGCTACCCTTTATTATTTTTTAATACAAGTTCTTTATTGTAATAAAAAATCCATCCTAGCATATAGAAAATATATAACATATAATATAAATAATAAGAGAAATACAAATTACCATAGGTAAGACAGAGACTTCTCATACCATTTTTTACAACACCCAATATTTTAAAAAGAAAAAACCACTATTCCAAGGCCCCTTACCAATCCTAATCTGCTTGTTGCCATAGATTCCATGGGGGAGATTTATCATTACTAGTCTTGGCGTATAATTGTTGCAATCTTTGCGCAAACATAGTGTTTGCAGGGTTTTTTTTGCGAGAAAAAAAAAGTGACTCTAAAGTCACGCAATGCCAGGAAAAATACACCACAGAATGGGCAACGCCACATTTATCAACTGAGGAATTTCAAAAGAATGCAAATTTAATCGCAACAACACCACACATAGGAGGTGGTGTAAGTGGGTCCATTGCTACTACAGGGGAAGTTTTGCTCAATTTTAAAGTTTTTACTCAATTTTATGTTTGAGGTATCTGAGAATTTCCTGTGCAAAAACATTGCAAAAAAGCAAATTGATTACATGTTACACATGGTGGGCTGGTGCAGTCTATCGTATAGACAACAACTGATCACTTCAGAAGGCATTAACACTGCAATACATCGGACATAAATGACTGTTGGAAACCTGCCGGCTAAAAATAGACAACTGTGCAAAATCCTGCTAATGATAAATCCCCCCATGTCTTAATCCACTTTGAAAACTACCACTACCTATGCTATAAAACATGTCTCTCTTAGGCACTTCACACTGCCGTATGGGGGGGCGTATATCGGCCAAACGTATTACGCCGATATACGTCCCCCATAGACAGCAATGGGTGCACGGCGCCCAACGGAGTGGTCCGGTGCAGTACAAGTGCGGCACCCTACCGCTCCGTACCCCGGAAAAAGATAGGACATGTCCTATCTTTCTCGTAGTACGGCGCCGTGCGCCATATCTTCCTATGGAGAGGGGCGGGGGTGAGCTGCGCTCACCTCCTCCTCCTCTCCCCGTGCGCTGCCGTTGCCACTACGTACGGCGGGCAACGGCAGTGTAATGCAGCCTTACAGTAGATATGCCATTCATTTTTTGAAGGCAGATCTTGCTACTATTTATTTAATGAAAGAAAACCACTGGTCACAGAAGTACAGGCGGTCCCCTACTTAGACACTCGACTAATACGAACCATAGTTACAAACGACCACTGGTATTGGTAATTTAGTGTACTTAGTCCAGGCTACAATGATCAGCTGTAACAGTTATCACAGGTGTCTGTATGAAGCTTTATTGTAATCCTGATCTTATGACACCAACATTTTTAAATCAATGTCACGAGACCAAAAAAAGTTCTGGTGGGATACAATGATAAAATATACAGTTCCGACTACATACAAATTCAACTAAGAACAAACCTACAGACCTATATTGTATGAACTGGGACTGCCTTAACTTGAAATCTGACAAAAGTTAAAATAATAAAATGTCCATGAAATGAACAGATGAAAGTCAAGACATTGCTTTTCCACCAAGCTTTATCAGAATGTTTTGAAAAATAAACAACTCTTTGAATCCGGCCTGGACAGAAATTACAGTACCCCTGACAAAACGTGAGCAATGGGACATGTTAAATTGCGGCGTGTCCAGTAATTGGCATCACAGGAGTCTACAATCTGTAATCAGTCAGTGGTCTTTATATAGGCTACAGTACTCACTGTGCTGGTGACATGGTGTGTACTACACTCAACATGGGCCAGAGAAAGCAAAAGAAAGAGTTGTCTCAGGAGCCAGAAAAAACATATAGACAAGCTCTAAAGGTAAAGATTATAAGATCATTTCCAAGCAGCTTCAGTTCCGTGACTACAGTTGCACAAGACTATGGGAGTATGGCCAACCTCCCTGGACGTGGCCACAGGAGGAAAAATTGATGACAAATAAAAGAGATGTCCCTACTGTGTGATAATGGAGGAGGCTCTGTTGTTTCCTGGGGTTGCTTTGTGCTTTTCTGAATCTGGCACAGGGTGTCTTGAATCTGTGCAGGGTACAATGAAATCTCAAGACGTTATGAGATTCTGGAGAGCTGGTCACAGGCGCTGGCCAGTGTCTGAAAGCTTGGTCACAGGCCAAAATGTCTAAGAAGAAAACATTGGACTATTGTGAAGTGGCATTTACGAGACATGACCTCAATCCTATTGAGATCTTTGGAAGGGCTGAAACATGGCGTCTGGAAAAGGTTCCCTTCAAACCCCAGACAATAGGCTAAAATACTGGAGAGGTGCAGAAGTCTGTTGCAAGTTATAGAAATGTTGATTGTATGATTGTCTCAAAAGTTTGTAAGATTTAATTGGTTTGTTTTTGCTATAAATGAAAAAAAAGGAACGAAAAATATATCAAAATAAAACAAATTTAAAACATCAAAACACATCACCTAAAAAGGTGTAAAACAAAGACCCCCAAAATCCAAAAACAAAAAAATATGGATTCGAGCTAGTTCAACATGAGTCTTCTTGCAAATGATGCAACAGGCTTTTCACACATGGATTTGGGGATCATCTGCCAATCTTCCTGCAGATCCTCTCCAGTTGCCTCATGTTGGATGGTGAAGGTTGACACACAGCCACGTTCAAGTCTCTCCCACAGATGCTCAATTGGGTTAGGGGTTGGGTTTAGGTTGGGTCTAGGTCAGGGGTCTGGCTGGGCCAGTCACAGAGTTGTTCTGAAGCCGCTGCTTTTTATTTTAGCTGTGTGCTTAGGGCAGTTCTGTTGAAGGTGAACCTTCAGCCTAGTCTGCAGTCAATAGCATCTGTAAGAGGTTTTCATCCAGGATATCCTGTACTTGGCTGCATTCAGTCCATTTTAATTGCAACCAGTTGTTTTGTCCATGCAGCTGAAAAACACCCCCCACAGCAATGTTTCCACCACCATTTTCACTGTTGGGATTGTATTTGGCAGGTATGTTCAGCCACTGGTTTTCTTCACACATAGCTGTGAGAATTAACACCAAAAAGTTTCATTCTTATCTCATATACCAGCGATTCTACTTTCTCATAGTCTGGAAGTCCTTCATGGGTTTTTTTTGCAAAACTTAGTGGGCCTCCATAGGCAGACTCTTCCATAAAGCCCAAACTGCCATAGACGCCATACTGTAAATGAGAAATTTAGCAAAAATGTGATCAAAAGGGTGTACAGTCATCAAAATGGAAGCAATGAAAACCTCAGCTCATTCACAAAAAAAAATAACACCTTACACAAACCCCTACACAGATGACTGAAAAAGTTTTTAGCATTTAGGGTTTAATTTATTAACTGTATTAAAACATAGTAAAACCTGTATGAAAATCATCCCTGTTATTGTACTGAACCAAGAATAAAGTAGAGTTGTTATTTGGAGCGCACTGTGAAAGTTGTAAAAACCGAGGCCACAGAAAATGGTGCAAATGCGTTTTTACCCATTTCACTGTAATTTTTTCCAGCTTCCATGTACAAGGCATGGAGTAATAAATGCCATCATGCGAAGTGTAATTGTTACGCAGAAATAAGTTTATATAGCTCTGTAAACGGAAAAATAAAGAAGGCTGCGTCCTTAAGGGATTAAAAAAGTTTATTTGGGAGGGTTTATTTGAATAGAAAGTTTCTTTTAGAAGAAAAGAAAAAAAAGTGAGGTGCACTCACGTTCCTAGGCTGGTCTGTATCTCAGGGTTTTTTCAATCCTGTGCTGAACGGCGTCTGGCATGCAGGACAGATCCAAGGAGAAAATGAAAAGAAGCCAGACTCTTTCTTTAGAAGGGTTGGCCACAACTTTTCTCTTCTAACTGCCCATAGCTGGTAAGTCTTTGCTGCATATTGCAGCAAAGGCTTACCGGAAACACCTGCGATCGGTGCTAGCACCGATCGCGGGTGTTTTCACAGCGATGGCTGCCGGCAAAGCTGCCGGCAACCTCAAAAAGATAGCGGTGCATGGGCGCCGCCATCTTACCTGGGATAGCCGCTCCCCATGACGTCATCGTGGGGCGGCGATCCGTCTCCATGGTAACCTCGGGTCTCCATATAGCAGCAAAGGCTTACCGGTAACACCCGCGATCGGTGCTAGCACCGATCGCGGGTGTTTTCACAGCGATGGCTGCCGGCAAAACTGCCGGCAGCCTCAAAAAGATAGCGGTGCATGGGCGCCGCCATCTTACCTGGGATAGCCGCTCCCCATGATGTCATCGTGGGGCGGCGATCCGTCTCCATGGTAGCTCGGGTCTTCCGAAGATCCGAGGCTATTTCGTTTAACCCTTCATTACAATGTGCTGATAGCACAATTGTAATGAATGAGGAAGAAAAATCCCCAATACTGCCATACTGTAGTATGGCAGTATATGATAGGATCGATCAGACAACCTAGGGTTAAAGTACCCTAGGGAGTCTGAAAATAGTAAAAAAAAAAAGTTTGAAAAGTAGTAAATACAAAGTAGTAAAAATAGTAAATATAAAAAAGTTAAAAAAAAAAAAATTATAATAAAACCCTAAAATTTCAAATCGCCCCCCTTTCCCTAGAACTTACAAAAAATATAAATAAACAGTAAATATCATAAAAACATTAGGTATTGACGCGTCGAAAATGCCCGATCTATCAAAATATGATAACAATTTTCAATGCGTTTAACCCCGTAACGGAAAATAGGCCCAAGCAAATGGCACTTTTTTGCCATTTTGAAAAATATGAAAAAATCTATAAAAAGTTATCAAAAGGTCGTACAGCCTAAAAATGATATACATTGAAAATATTATCAAATTTCGCAAAAAATGACCACCACCACAGCTCCGTACACCAAAGTATAACAAGTTATTAGCGCCAGAAGTTGGCAAAATCAAAAAATAATTTTTGTATAGGAGGGAATTGTACCGACCCAAAGAAAAGTGACATGTCATTTGGGCGCTCAGTGAAAGACGTATATCCCAGCCCACAAGAAAATGGCGCAAATTCGTTTTTCACCATTTCACTGCATTTGGATTTTTTTCCCACTTCCGAGTACATAGCATGGAATATTAAAACATCACTATGAAGTGCAATTTGTTACGCAGAAAACAAGCCATCACACAGCTCTTTACATGTAAAAATAAAAAGTTATAGATTTTTGAAGGTGGGGAGTAAAAAATGGACATGAAAAAACAGGAAAGGGCCCGGTCCTTAACCGGTTAAATGTCGTGTCCTCTCTTCACAGGCTTTTACAGGCTAGTAAAAAGATACATTCTGTGGTGTTTTATCAGAGGTAGATTCTGTTACAGTTTAACTTGATCCCGACCGTCCCACTGAAAAAAGACCTCAGAAGGCGCCTATCGACGGAACAGGACTGGGTCTCCAGTTGTCATACATAGCTAGAGACCCTAGGGAGAAGGCAGAAGCAGTTGATTACTGCTTCTGCCTTCTCCTTTCTGCACTGCATTTTTTATATTTAACTATCCCTATTTGTCCCCATTTTACCGGACCAAACCTAGAATAACTGAACTGACGTGGTGATTTCACTTTAGTCGGGGCAATGTTACCTGATTTATACAGAACAGATAGGATTATAGAAGATAACACCTGTATAGAAAACATTATTTCATATACTGCTGATAATAGATGATTTAAAGGCTTATTTACACCTCCTATTTATTCAGGTAATGCCATAGACCTCAGTGAGGTAGCTCCAAGCTATTAATGTCTATGGCTAAGAGGCAGCTGTAAAGGAAAACTTACAGGTGACTACAACTTAAATTGTTTTAGCAGTTCATGTTCTTTCTAAAAATGAGTTTTTTTTCCAACAGGTTGTCACAAAAGAACAACAATTTCTAGTATTTACAATCCCCATCTTTGAACCATTGCCCTCTCAGTACTATATCAGAGCTGTTTCTGATCGATGGCTAGGAGCTGAAGCTGTGTGCATTATAAATTTCCAACATCTCATTTTGCCAGAGAGGCATCCTCCACACACAGGTAGGACTTTATTACAGGAGTTGGTTTATTACTATATCCATGCTTTGGATATTCTGATTCTTAACAGTAGTTTCATTGTGGACTACACATGCTTTCCTGAGACTTGCTCTACACTGTGGATACTATTTGGTTCACAAATCGTGCACACATGGACAAAATTGTTGCTACCCTTTATTTATTTTTTAATACAAGTCTCTTTATTGTAATATAAAAATACCATCCTAGCATATAGAAAATATATAACATATAATATAAATAATAAGAGAAAATACAAATTACCATAGTGTAAGACAGAGACTTCTCATACCATTTTTTACAACACACAATATTTTAAAAAGAAAAACACCACTATTCCCAAGGCCCCCTTACCAATCCTAATCTGCTTGTTGCCATAGATTCCATGGGGGAGATTTATCATTACTAGCTTCTTGGCGTATAATTGTTGCAATCTTTTGCGCAAACATAGTGTTTGCAGGGTTTTTTTTGCGAGAAAAAAAAGTGACTCTAAAGTCACGCAATGCCAGAAAAAATACACCACAGAATGGGCAACGCCACATTTATCAACTGAGAATTTTCAAAAGAATGCAAATTTAATCGCAAAACACCACCACATAGGAGGTGGTGTAAGTGGGTCCATTGCTACTACAGGGGGAAGTTTTGCTCAATTTTAAAGTTTTTACTCAATTTTATGTTTGAGGTATCTGAGAATTTCCTGTGCAAAAACATTGCAAAAAAGCAGAAATTGATTACATGTTACACATGTGTGTGGCTGGTGCAGTCTATTCGTATAGAGCACACACAACTGATCACTTCAGAAGGCATTTAACACTGCACATACATCGGACTATAAATCTGACTGTTGGAAACCTGACAGTCTAACACATAGACAACTGTGCAAAATCCTGCCTAATGATAAATCTCCCCCCATGTCTTAATCCACTTTGAAAACTACCACTACCTAGTGCTATAAAACTGTCTCTCTTAGGCTACTTTCACACTGCCGTATGGGGGGGCGTATATACGGCCAACGTATATACGCCCGATATACGTCCCCCATAGACAGCAATGGGTGCACGGCGCCCAACGGGAGTGGTCCGGTGCAGTACACGTGCGGCACCCTACCGCTCCGTACCCCGGAAAAAGATAGGACATGTCCTATCTTTCTCCGTAGTACGGCGCCGTGCGCCATATCTTCCTATGGAGAGGGGCGGGGGTGAGCTGCGCTCACCTCCTCCTCCTCTCCCCGTGCGCTGCCGTTGCCCACTACGGTACGGCGGGCAACGGCAGTGTTAATGCAGCCTTACAGTTAGATATTGCCATTCATTTTTTGAAGGCAGATCTTTGCTACTATTTATTTAATGAAAGAAAACCCACAATGGTCACAGAAGTACAGGCGGTCCCCTACTTAAGAACACTCGACTTACATACGACCCATAGTTACAAACGGACCACTGGATATTGGTAATTTAGTGTACTTTAGTCCTAGGCTACAATGATCAGCTGTAACAGTTATCACAGGTGTCTGTAATGAAGCTTTATTGTTAATCCTGATTCTTATGACAACCCAACATTTTTAAAATCCAATTGTCACAGAGACCAAAAAAGTTCTGGCTGGGATTACAATGATAAAATATACAGTTCCGACTTACATACAAATTCAACTTAAGAACAAACCTACAGACCCTATCTTGTATGTAACCTGGGGACTGCCTTTAACTTGAATCTGACAAAAGTTAAAATAAATAAAATGTCCATGAAAATGAACAGATGAAAGTCAGACATTGCTTTTCCACCAAGCTTTATCAGAATGTTTGAAAAATAAAACTCTTGAATCAGGCCTGGACAGAAATGACAGTACCCCTGACAAAACGTGAGCAAATGGACGTGTTAGGGTGCGGTCACACGTCGCGTTTAACGCATGCGTTTAAAATGCATTGGAATAGCTGAAGAGTGATTTGCCTAATTAAACACCTCTTAACACTTGTGTTTACAAAACGCATGCGTTAAACGTGATGTTAACACATGTGTTAACAATGTGTTAACGGTTGCGTTTTGTCAACACAGGTGTTAGCAGCTGTTTAATTAGGCAAATCACTCTCCAGCTATTGCAATGCGTTTTTAAACGCGACGTGTGACCGCACCCTTAAATTGCGGCGTGTCCAGTAATTGGCATCACAGGAGTCTACAATCTTGTAATCAGTCAGTGGTCTTTATATACGGCTACAGCTACTCACTGTGCTGGTGACATGGTGTGTACTACACTCAACATGGGCCAGAGAAAGCAAAAGAAAGAGTTGTCTCAGGCGCCCAGAAAAACATATAGACAAGCATTCTAAAGGTAAAGGTTATAAGATCATTTCCAAGCAGCTTCATGTTCCTGTGACTACAGTTGCACAAGATCTATGGGAGTATGGCCAACCTCCCTGGACGTGGCCACAGGAGGAAAATTGATGACAAATAAAAGAGATGATCCCTACTGTGATATATGGAGGAGGCTCTGTTGTTTCCTGGGGTTGCTTTGTTCTTTTCTGCATCTGGCACAGGGTGTCTTGAATCTGTGCAGGGTACAATGAAATCTCAAGACGTTCATGAGATTCTAGAGAGCTTGGTCACAGGCGCTGGCCAGTGTCTGAAAGCTTGGTCACAGGCCAAAATGTCTAAGAAGAAAACATTGGACTATTGTGAAGTGGCATTTTACGAGACATGACCTCAATCCTATTGAGCATCTTTGGAAGGAGCTGAAACATGGCGTCTGGAAAAGGTCCCCTTCAAACCCCAGACAATAGGCTAAAATACCTGCTGAGAGGTGCAGAAGTCTGTTTGCAAGTTATAGAAATGTTTGATTGTAATGATTGTCTCAAAAGTTTGTAAGATTTAAATTGTGTTTGTTTTTGCTCATAAATGTCCACCCAAAATTTACAGAAAAAAAACAGAAATATGGATTCGAGCTAGTTCAGCCATGAGTCTTCTTGCAAATGATGCAACAGGCTTTTCACACATGGATTTGGGGATCATCTGCCAATCTTCCTTGCAGATCCTCTCCAGTTGCCTCATGTTGGATGGTGAAGGTTGACACACAGCCACTTTCAAGTCTCTCCACAGATGCTCAATTGGGTTTAGGGGTTGGGTTTAGGGTTTGGGTCTAGGTCAGGGGTCTGGCTGGGCCAGTCACAGAGTTGTTCTGAAGCCGCTGCTTTTTATTTTAGCTGTGTGCTTAGGGTCATTGTCTTGTTGGAAGGTGAACCTTCAGCCTAGTCTGCAGTCAATAGCACTCTGTAAGAGGTTTTCATCCAGGATATCTCTGTACTTGGCTGCATTCATGTCCATCTTTAATTGCAACCAGTTGTTTTGTCCATGCAGCTGAAAAACACCCCCACAGCAATGTTTCCACCACCATGTTTCACTGTTGGGATTGTATTTGGCAGGTAATGTTCAGCACCTGGTTTTCTTCACACATAGCTGTGAGAATTAACACCAAAAAGTTCATTCTTCATCTCATCATACCAGCGATTCTACTTTCTCATAGTCTGGAAGTCCTTCATGGGTTTTTTTTGCAAACTTTATGTGGGCCTCCATAGGCAGACTCTTCCATAAAGCCCAAACTCGCCATATACTGCCATACTGTAAATGAGAAATTTAGCAAAATGTGATCAAAAGGGTTGTACAGTCATCAAAATGGAAGCAATGAAAACCTCAGCTCATCTCACAAAAAATAACACCTTACACAACCCCCTACACAGATGACTGAAAAAGTTTTTAGCATTTTAGGGTTTAATTTATTAAACTGTATTAAAACATAGTAAAACCTGTATGAATAAATCATCCCTGTTATTGTACTGAACCAAAGAATAAAGTAGAGTTGTTATTTGGAGCGCACTGTGAAAGTTGTAAAAACCGAGGCCACAAGAAAATGGTGCAAATGCGTTTTTTCACCCATTTCACTGTAATTTTTTTCCAGCTTCCATGTACAAGGCATGGAGTAATAAATGCCATCACTGCGAAGTGTAATTTGTTACGCAGAAATAAGTTCTTATATAGCTCTGTAAACGGAAAAATAAAGAAGGCTGCGTCCTTAAGGGATTAAAAAAGTATTTATTTCGGGAGGGTTTATTTGAATAGAAAGTTTCTTTTAGAAGAAAAAGAAAAAAAGTGAGGTGCACTCACGTTCCCTAGGCTGGTCTGTATATCAGGGTTTTTCAATCCTGTGCTGCAACGGCGTCTGGCATGCAGGACAGATCCAAGGAGAAAATGAAGAAAGCCAGAACTCTTTCTTTTAGAAGGGTTGGCCACAACTTTTCTCTCTCTAACTGCTCTGTGCCATCCTCATCATGTCATCCACTTTGTCTCTCTCACTGTCCATCCTCACTAACAGTTACAGGAAGAGGGGAGGGAGCAGTATAAGTCATGCTGCTGCTAAAGCTCCTCGTATCATCATTGCTCACACATATAAACAAAGAATCACATAGAGTCTGCACACAGCACAACATTAAGCAGGACTGCTGAATCACTTGATGAACATTCAGGGATTATTATTATTATTATTAAGGCAGTATTAAGGAGATTCTAATTACCGTACTATATGTGTAAATTAAAACACATTTCTTAAAAAAATGCTGTAAAGGATTAAAGAACAGTTTTTCAACTAAACAACTGGTTTCCGTGGGTGTTAACAGTTTAGGTTGTGAAGTTTTATCTATACATAAATATTTGAACTGAAAATTAGCTACCGGCAGTTTATACGCCTTTTACTATTTTTTATAATAAGGAAATTGAGTAACTCATTATTGATTATTCTGTTTCAGAATTGCTGGATTTGCAGCCTTTGCCAATCACTGCCTTGGGGCATAGAGAATATGAAGCACTTTACAAGTTTACCCATTTCAACCCAGTTCAGACTCAGATTTTTCATACTCTTTACCATACTGACACAAACGTTCTCCTTGGGGCTCCAACAGGCTCTGGAAAAACAGTAGCTGCAGAGTTGGCCATCTTCCGAGTCTTCAACGAGTATCCAACATCTAAGGTGAGTAATATGCTTGAATGTGTTCATATATAGATGTTTTTTTTTTGTATTTGTGAATTGAGCAAGCGTCAAGGTTATATCCTGGTGTTAAGTATAAATATCATAGTAGTTTGGTATATAACAATGTATATGTTTATTTACAGGTCATGCAAACCATTCAAAATATAAAGCAGCTTACATAGTAAACATAATATTTATGTGTACAAATATAGAAAGCAGACTAAGCTCTTCAAATATGTTGCATTTCTAGGCAGTGTATATTGCTCCGTTAAAGGCATTAGTCCGAGAAAGAATGGAGGATTGGAAACTAAGAATTGAAGAAAAACTGGGCAAAAAGTAAGCATCCGGTTATTCAGTTTACATTTACCAAAAGTAAATAAAGAGTGTGCTTTAATTTGTTTAAAATTTCTAACAATATATCTAATAGGCAGCTGGTTTTGTCATCATGTGCAACCCAAGATTTCTGACAGATTCTGCACTGTAAAACACAAACCTCTTCTTACTGCAGCTACAAGGATTGGAGAAATAGGATATTTTGTCAACTGACCCCTTACAGTACTGTGATCAATAATGATCTCAGCTCTGTGCAGGGGGTGTGACTACAGGCACAAGACTCAGAAATCTAATCTAGACGATCTCACACAAAAATCCAAAATGGTGTCGACCCGAAGTCTGAAGTTACAGGGTCCGATCTAGGGGCAACTGAAATTGTGTATAGCAGGACTGATAGACAGGTTGAACTTATATCTGTGAAATTTTTGTTAATAAAAATTTTTGTTTATAACAGTGATTTAGAGAATGTGTTATTTTGGTGTGCTGAGTACATATTAGAAACTTGTCTTTGTGGAAAGAGTTACCGTCATTTCAAAAAACTTTTGATATGTTGTAGGGCAGGTAATTTTAAGCCCTTTTGCAATTGGATTAATGACTGAATGTTGCTCCTTCCTCTTGTATTCTGCAGACTTCCCCTATTGTCAGTAATCTCTCTGATAACTGTTGCTAGGCACATTCTGTCTTCACTGAGGAGCTGACTACGGAGGGAGACACACCCCCTCTTTCTCCTTTCTCTCCTCTCTCTGCACTCAGCTGTTTACCTCATGGCTCCAGTACACCAGCACTCAGTCATGTGCTGACTGAGACCATAACTAATGTAGTAACAAAACAACTCCACTTATCTCTACCTGAGCTTTCCCTATAATTGTATATAAACAAATAATCCCCACAGACACAAGCTGCAGATCAATCACAATCTCCCTTCCCCCATTCCCTCACACTCCACAGCAGGAAATGGCAGGATAGACTCTGCAAGTCTTCATGCTGTCCCTTCATGTGCTGTGCTAACTTATATAAGGTACTTAGATAGATAGGTACTTAGATAGATAGGTACTTAGATAGATAGGTACTTAGATAGGTACATAGATAAATAGATATGAGAGAGATAGGTAGATAGATATTAGATATAAGATAGATATGGTGTCATTGGTCAGCAGCAGGCGCTTGTGATGAGGTGACAGGAGGAAGTCCCGCCCCTCCTTCTTGATTATAGTAGTTTATTTGAGAGCTGGAAACCGTGGTTGCTTTGGGCTAAAAAAAAGTACTTTATGAGGACTGAGAGGCAAAACACTTTGAGGAATGATTCCCAGGGACTCCTGGAGCAGAATTATGTTTTTTTTTTTTTTTGCTCAGATTGACGGTTACACTTTAAGGCCAATGTAGTGAAGCATCCTGAGGAGACGCTGGTGGTCCGCAGTGTCAAATGCTTGCATAATGGTCTACATGCTAGTTGTTTAGCTACAGGTTCCCATATGTTCAGAATTAACATAACGTGTCTATTGATTTTCATAATTCCACAACTTTTTTCTCTTAGTGGTGCAGTTTTGAAGTATAGAACACACACAAATTGTAACCTAATTAGGAGGTATGAGGACTGACATAAGAATATTAAGGCTTCCTCTCAATAGTGACATAGGAAACTTTTCTTGTGCTTTTGGACATGTGTAATTGGGGATTAACAAAGTAAGTCTATTTTTACAGAGTTGTAGAGTTGACCGGAGATGTCACTCCTGACATGAGGGCCATAGCTGAAGCAGATCTAATTGTCACTACCCCAGAAAAGTGGGATGGTGTCAGCAGGAGTTGGCAAAACAGAAGTTACGTGCAAAAAGTCTCCATTTTAATCATTGATGAAATCCATTTGCTTGGTGAGTAGCATTACATATTATGATATTTACATTGTATCTATATCACTCTAATATTGCTATGTTTTATTGTTTATAGGGGATGAGAGAGGTCCAGTACTGGAAGTCATTGTGTCTCGGACAAACTTCATTTCCTCACATACAGAGAAGACTGTGAGAGTTGTTGGTTTATCAACTGCTTTAGCAAATGCAAGAGATCTTGCTGATTGGTTGGGCATCGGCCAGGTAGAAAACATTTGTTTTTTAAAAGCTAAAGAATGATTTATCAATTATATCTATCTTTAAATGTGAAATGGGTCACAAAGTAATTGTAGAAATAGAAATATACCAAAAAAGAACAGAAGACCTTATTAATTAACTGTTTTTGGTTTGTAGTATCATCACATCCTACTGATCCTACTTGGCTTTGTCACCCTGTTTATGTACATTTTTATCATGTCTTTTAAGAGCAGGTAACTGTTCTTATAATAGAAACTGGCTCCATAGGTGTGACCTACATCTATGAAATATTTATGGCATAGTGTGTGGATGTGGCATAAATATACAAGATGGGAACCCCAATTGTCAATTACGAAGACACCATTTTGTATGATGGTCTGTACATAAAATATTTGTTTGTTATATACTACCTGAACAGCACATCTTTAGTTTGTTTTTTAGAACATATCCATAAGTTTATTTGTATTTAGACTTGCTTAAAGGGGTTGTTCCTTTAAAAAAAATTAGCAGATGGGCTGAGGAGGGCTTTTAGGAAACAAAAAACCCTTTACTCACACCTCTGGAGCCGTCGGTCTCCTATCCCAGCGCCTGATATGGTGCTGGGACATGGGGACGTAGGTGGTGAGCAAAGGTTTATTTATTGTTTTTTAAGCCGTCCTCATCCGACCTGCTAAATTTTTCTAATAGTCAGACAGCCGCTTTAATTTATGAAATAATGCAATGTCTTAATAAAAATAAATATCTTTTTTTTCTCAGATGGGACTCTTTAACTTTCGTCCATCTGTACGACCAGTACCTTTGGAGGTCCACATTCAGGGCTTCCCTGGACAACACTATTGCCCTCGTATGGCTAGCATGAATAAACCTGCATTTCAGGGTAAATGTTCAAACTATGCGTGTGATAGTGCACTTACTGGATGTATAATGATACAAGCTTTATCACGTCTAGCATATTCCTACACCAGACTCATAGTTACATCAGTTGTCTTCAAAATGTCTCACAATTGTCCCATCTGTGCCAAATTTGCATTTTTTCTGCAACATTTCCCAAACCACCCGATTCACTTCTTACTTCAAACAACTTTCTCTAGATTTATCAAGGAAATCCAGATGTGCGAAACAGATTATAAAAGTGCAACTTATAAAAACACACAAATTTAGGCAAAAATACATTCCAGTCCCACCCCAGTAATGTAGGAAAAACTGAGGAAGTAATTGCACCAAATTTACAACCTCTGTGCGGATTTTTAACTAAAAAGTTGCATATCCACTGCAGACTCCCATGCCACCCCTAAAACAATTTAACTGGAGTAAGATTCTGCCACATAATTCAATGCTTTAGTGAACCACTATCTATTCCCTATTTAATACAGCTGGCACTGTTGCATGCAATCTCTGCCCATCTATGCTGCCAGGGAAACATAAAGGATGAATGCAAGGAGAATCTACATCATCCAGGAGCAGTGTGTTGTTAAAGGGAACCTGCCATCAGGATCACACATTTATCCCACATATTATGATCTCCTCTCTGCTCTGCTTACTCTCATCCACCTTCCCTCATGCAGCCCATAGCTGACTCTGTGTTCCAAGCAATTCTCTTTCACGTCTGCAGGATTTAGGATGGGAGAAGGAGAGAGCTGGCTGACCAAAGATGAGATAATGTTGACAGACATATGGACTCCAACACTCCTGTGACTTGATACAGTTTTCTGGCAGGGAGCCAGGTCAGGATATACAGGAACGAGCCGCAAGAGGTGTATGAAGAGGGTTTTATCCAGTCCTAAACCCTGTAACTGAAAATACCACCTAAATGTGCGAAATGACACTTTTTTGCCATTTTGCGAAACACAAAATATTTTTAATAAAATGCGACCAAAAGGTCATACAGTCCCCAAAATGGTATCAAAGTAAACAACATCATGTCCTGAAAAAAATGACACCTTACACAGCTCCATACACTGATGTTGTAAAAAGTTTTTGCCTCAGAATATGGCTATTGAATAGTTATGGCATTTTTTTCCAACTTCCCAGTACATGGCCTGGAATATTAAATGCCAACACTAGGAAGTACAATTTGTTACGCAGAAAACAAGCACTCATACAGCTCTGTACACTGGAAAATAAAATAGTTATGGATTTTTGAAAGTGGGGAGTGAAAATTGTAAATGCAAAAATGAAAAAGGGTTGCAAAATGGTAGTAAAAGTAATTATAAATGAGTATTAAAAAGGCTATCCACAGCCAGCCTTACTTGCTGATCAGTGGGGTCTTGGTGATAGGACCCCCACAGATCAATAGAATGGGGGTTAAATTTTCCCCCATCGCACCCTTCGTAGCCCCACAAGTCTGTGCTGCCCTGTTCATCTCATGAGCAGTTCGATGGGGATATATCAGACCCCCACTTTCTTGATTCGTGGGGGTGCCTTTACCAAGATCCCACTGTGGAAAAACCCCTTTAAATCAATCTTTAACGCAGCACCTCATGTATGTGAATGGTTTGCACAGATTCTTCCGCAAAATGGTTGTAAGTATTTTATCAAGACTGTTTAGAATGTTTCCTAATTGTACATTTAGGAAGTAAATGTACAATAACAATTCTGTGTGAAAGATGTACATAGAAAGTCTTCAGTCTTTTAAATTGTGGGATGGGAGGTTCCATTTCTCACTTTTCTAGGCCTAATGGATTCTAGTTATGCTCCTAAAGCAGATATATATTTATCATATTAGACAAGGCGGAATTTATAGGATTACTGTCAATCTCCCGGAACGTCTTAATGCAGAGAACCAAGACGGTGAACAGAACGTAGCAACAGACAACACATTCAGTCCGCTACATCTTTAGACTCTAAGGCTTGTAGTTGAAGAGGACCTGTCATCCAAATTTTAGACACTAAAGTGAGCAGCTTCTAGTGCTTGAACAAACACCGCAGTGTAAGAGTGATAGCGTTACCGCAAACCTCCGGCGGGGTACAGTGTAATTGTCGGACAGCTCGCAAAGCGAGGGGGTGGGGTTGGGCCGTGGCTAGGGGCGGTGACTGCCGCCTGGCGTGTGGCAGTCACTGTCAGCCTATGGAGCGAGCGGGGCAGTCCGGGGAAGAGGCAGACCGCTTTGCGAGCAGTCCGATGATTACATTGTACCCTGCCGCAGTGTTAGATAGCGTTACCGTAGGTTTCCAGTAACGCTATCACTCTAACACTGCGGCGCTTGTTCAAGCACTAGGAGCTGCTTAACAGGTCCTCTTTAAGATGTTTTATGAATTTGCATAATATTGCATTATGATTAGATAGCTGTTATCATTCATTTATAGACCAGCGACATATTCCACCACACTGCACAATAGACATGAATAAAAATGGACCTGGTGTGTGATGTTAAATGCTTTAACCACAGATAAATTGGTCCTTGTTTGGATATTTGGGTGGTATTTATGATATCTCATTCTTAGAAGTAAAATTTACATCAAGGCCTGTAGTGGCCTGTAAAATGACTGCTTAGCTTTTCTAATTAGCCTAGTGACAGAGCTGGAGTATTGATGGCAATTTTAGACTGGTCCTGACTATTTCTATTATTTATATGCTACAGAACGCTATGTAAAAACCACTAATGAACAATAAATCAGGCTCTTGCTGTTTAATCGCACCTGTTCTAGGGAATGAAAGAAACCATTACATCTTATGCCTCCAGATTCTTCCAGGCTGTATGTGTATTTAATGATGATGTATTCCTGCCATCTCCACAGACTGGCTAGTCTATTTCATTATTGACTTTCCCTTGGGCGCAACATAAGTATTTACTCTCTAAACTGTGACATTTTTTACCCTGTTTCTCATGGTGTTTAGAGAAAAACATTTGCATCAGCTGTAAAGATGTCACATCCATTTTTGTGTTAGTAATATAAGCATCACAAGAATTTTCTTAGGCCCGCCTTCATAGGAAAAAGGAAATAATGTATTGAGCTGCCTCCTTTGACAGCTTGAAACTTAAAATGCTGCAAAATGTAAAAAATAAACAAACTTTACAAACCTCTATGTTTAGGCTGATATGATCAGGAAGATATTTAGACCAGTTCTGCAATTATGATTCGTTTAATAATTACAGGACAATCATGTTCTGGGACTTAGATATTCATCCAAAGTTTGTCATCCATACTAGAATGCTGGGGTCCAACTCTTGACACCCCAATTGATCAGCTCATGTTTTTGGCATGGACCGGAAGTTCAGAAAAGGTAAGTATTAATCTCCCCTTGCCTAATTTCCCATAAGCAGTTATAAGACTACTTTTGTGTGAAATTGCATAACTAGCACCTCTTCATCACAACAGCACCACCTGAGAGAGGGGACCGCTCCCAGGGACAGGAAACCCAGCCCATAAAATTGTACCACCTTCTCCACTGCAGTATGGTTTTTCTGTCCCATGTGGAGACACAGTCGGGTCCTTAGTAAGGATCCCTTAAGATGCCTCCAATGGTCTATACGTAACACAGGGAGGGGGACCGGGAGTTCCCTGGTCTCCCGTCAAGGTTGTGTTGACCCCCTCCTTCTGTTGTGTCTTACCTGGTTGGGGGCTGTAGCGGAGCAGGGGGCTGGATGGCCACTCAATGTGTGCTGATCTGGGAGCTAGGGAGGACCTCTTCTAGGCGGCACCGTGCTCTGCCTCTATGCTTTTATGAGCGAGGCACTGCTCAGAGCCGGCAGGCCGCATCAGTCCCCCACTTCCGGTAGAATCTGGCACCGAACATATGGTATGAGATACAGGGTGATTCGTGGTCTGGCTTATAACAGATGTTTTTTAAATGAGGCCTCTCCTGTGTTCTTGTATTTTCAGAGAGCAAGCTATAAGTAGAAAAGTTACTAGAAAGTCTAAAAATCAGGCCTGTAGGATTTGTGAGACTTCTCTACCTCCTCATATGAGAAATCTACTTGTGTATCATGTGTTCAGGATTTAGTCACACAGGAATCTTCAGCTATGTTTGAATCCATGTGTACCTTTATAAAAGAAGAGGTCCTTAAATATTAAAGTATTTCCTCTCCTGGAACTTCCAAAGTGTATGGGTCTTATTCAGAGAATTAATTTAATGTGTCTACCGACAGTTCTTTATAAGATTAAGAACAAGAGGATGCAGGAAGACCCTTGTTCCCTGTAGAAGATGCAGACCATCTGGTAAACTGATTAGGTCCACGATGGAGATTGACAAGCAGAAAGAACACCTTTCAGTCCAGGATGTCATGTTTCAAGATCTGGGAGAGAAACAAAGACATGTATTTCCCTTGCATAAAAACATTTCCTCCTTAATTAAAGCGGAGTAGAAGAAGCCTGACAAAAGGGGGTTCATTCCAAGAGCTGTCGAGAGGAAATACCTATTTGATGAAAAAGAGACCGAATTCTGGGACAAGTCACCAAAAATTGATGTAGCTAATTCTAAAATATCAAAGAAATCTGCATTACTGTTTGATGACACTGTAGCATTGAAGAACCTTATGGACAAGAAGACTGACGGTCTCTTTAAAAGATTCTGGGCGGCTTCATCGGCAGCGTTCAAGCCTAATATTGCAGCTACCTGTGTGGCTATATCTCTGCTTATGTGGCTAACCCAGATGGAAGAGAAATTGAAAGAAGGTGCCCCTAGATAAGCTTTGTTGACAGATGTCATGGCAGCTCAGAAGGCCTCGGCCTTCCTAGCGGATGCTTTCATGGATGCCTTAAGACTCTCTGCAAGATCTTCAGCCTTAACCAATGAAGCTAGAAGAGCCATATGGCTAAAAAGCTGTAATGGAGACGTGGCATCCAAAAGTTGTCTGAGTGCAATCCAGTGTTAAGGGGAATATCTGTTCTGGACTACGCCAGACAAGAAACTGGAAAAAGCTTCTGATATGAAAAAGGTATTTCCAACGCATCAGGAATTTAAAAATTGGTCCTTTCGTGCCCAAAAGAGATATTTCGCTTCCCCAAAACCCTGAGATTTCCAAGAAGAATTGGGTAGTACCTTTTCTATCCCTTCCCCCACGATTCAGGACTACAATTATGGAATTATGACAAATCAAAGTGCACAATTAGCTCTAGAAGCCGAAGTAAAAAATCTACTTCAAAAATCCATGTTGGTGGAGGTTCCAATCCAAGAAAGGGGCCAAGGTTTCTATTCCACATTGTTCCTGGTCAAGAAACCAGGTGGATCCATACATACAATAAACAATTTAAGACCATTAAACAGGTATCTGCTAGTTGAAAAATTCAAGATGGAAACTCTAAAATCAATAGTAAATTTGCTATTCCAGGACTGTTTCATGGCATCAATGGATTTAACTCTAAAACATTTACAGTTCAGAGCAATGCCCTTTCGGATAGCAAACTAATTGCCGAGATGGCATCTTATATTCGTCTAATGCAGGGCCTATTTGTTCCCTATCTAGACGATTTTCTGCTGGTAGGGAATTTGGTAAAACCGGTAGATTCTCAGCTGTCAAGAGCACAGAAGATCTTGGAAAGGTTGTGCTGGATAATAAACTTTAAAAAACCCTCCCTCACTCCTTCCACATCCAAAAAAATTTTTGGAATCTTTTTAAATTCCAGATGTCAGAAATTCTTTCTTCCCGGGGAAAAGATTCTGTAAATACAGATGGCATGTCTGTCTTAGGCCTCTTCATAGCAGCCTCTCCATCAGTTTCCTAGGCCCAAATTCAGAGTCTGCATCTACAGTTACACATGTTGAGAATGTAGATCAGAAAATATTTCTTCCTCCAGAAGTTCTGGATTCCCTGGAATGGTGGATGACAACAAAAAATTTGACTTCCCCGGAGAATGGAAAGGTCAGTGATATGACAATTCAAACCTCTGTTCCTACTCCTGAAAGTCTTGAAAAAATCAGACAGGATCCTTCAAGGGTCATCCTGACAGCCCCCTTTTGAAGTAAGAGGGCTTGGTTCTGATGGAGCTATCGCTTACAGATCTTGGATTCTACTAGATATCCTGAATATGGGGCAGGAGCCAGTCTGTCATCCTCAGAGCAACAGACTTCATCTGAGGCCTTGCTCTTGAAAGGATAATTCTTTCTAGCAAAGGTCTGTTAACCTTTAAGATATACTTTAGGATCTGGAAAGTCTTCTTTTCATTTTGTGTGCATGAAGCCTTACTTATCCAGTGTAATTTATGTGGACTAGTTTAAGACTTGGGAGTCATACTTTAGACCACCAATTAGTTGATCTAGTTTATGACTGAATTTTTTAGTGCACAGATGGACTTTTCTGGCTAGGCCACATCCCTTTCCATCAAGTCAGAAAACCGCTTAAAAAACATGGTCTAAAACCCTCAATAAATGTGGCGCATGGCATTTCTGATGCAAATTACTCCAGAATTCTGGCATAGACAGGGGCACTATCCCAGGTGCGGTATTGTTAGGTCTAATTTTCACATTTTTATTGAAAAATATTTTGTCCAGAGTCAATGACTTGTGTATTGTAGTGCAATGTACTTCAGGCCTAAAGAAGACCTGTCACTAAGAAAATAATGCCAAACGATATACCTCACTCAGTTTCACTGCGGCCCTGATCAAATGACTAAAGGTACTAATACTATCACTTTTGTTACAGCTATAAGAAGTCACTCCCCTGCCAAGCCTGTACTCATCTTTGTATCATCTAGACGTCAGACTCGACTCACTGCTATTGATTTGATTGCATTTCTTGCTACTGAAAATGATCCCAAACAGTGGCTCAACATGGATGAAAGGGAGGTATGTGCTTTTCCTATAAGTAATATATTTCTTGAACGTTTTTGGTTTAACCATTATCCATATTTTTTAGTTATTTTCTACTAGAACCCAAAACTTCCCATTCTGTCTTATTGCCCGCTTTATTGTCTTTGAATGCTATGGTACTATTTTAGAGTCAATAAACATTTATTGGAACGGTACAGAACATAACATATAAAGCTTATGACATGGACAATCCAAAACAGTCATACAATAGAACAGCAATGATATAATCGGATGACTTGTGTCCCAAAACTGTGCGCCTGGAGAGGCATGAATCTACATAGAGTAAAATAAGCAGGCTGCATCTGACAGATCCAAGTCATAGCAGTAAAACAACGAAACTAAATAATAAAACAACAAACAGAAACATCCACACACTCTTACATACAACAAGTAGTGTAAGGATAAAGACACGTACATGTTATATTGGGATCAGTATAGATGACAAAGTGAGGGAGGAAAGTTATAGAAAAGAGAAGGCATTCTGCAAGGATAATGCATATGCGCAAGTTAGGAAACTATTCTGGATGAGACCCATGCAGTGAGAGCGTGTGTGTCTTTAAAGGCCAGCCACGTGGACCACGTGGTGTCGAACACTGTCACTTTGCCATCATCTATTGCCTTAAGCTCTTCCATCCTTTGGATATGAGTCATAGCAACTACCCAATCAGCTCTTGATGGAGGCGTGATTGATCTCCAATGTCTACGGATAATCTGATGTGTGGCAACAAGAAAGTGCCTTAGCAAATCTTTTTTAATTTTGGAGATGGGACCAGGTAATGCGGAGAGCAGAGCCTGTTCCGGAACGAAAGTCAAATGGGACTTAGTTAAGGCATTGTATAGTTGATTGACATTGTGCCAGAGGGGAATGATTAGAGGGCAACTCTACCATATATGCAGCATTGTGCCAGCTTCATTTTCACATCGCCAGCATTGGTCCGAGACCTGAGGGTAAATTTGCCTCAATGTCACTGGAGTACGGTACCAGCATGAGAGGAGCTTAAAATTAAGCTCCTTCAGTTTGCAGCATGAGGAAAAGGGCATTCGTCAGCGTATATACCTTATACCACTGGTTCAATGAATGGTATGGTACTATTTTAAATTGTGCCAAAATGGCTCAGTGGTAAAAGATGAATCTAGTAGCCATTGTTTCCTAATGCCCTTGCACATACAGGCAGTCCCCAGTGACTGTTTGTTGGACAAAAGATTATCAATAAAGCTTCATTTCAGACACCTTACAGCTGATCATTGCAGTCTGGGACTATAGTAACATCCAGAGAGCTTCACCAGAGGTCACAGGGGTCCGTCTTTAACTAGGGGTCGTCTGTAAGCCGGGTGTGCTTAAGGAGGGGGCTTTAGTAGTGTGCTTTAGTAGTAAGTATTGTAGATTATGTGTTCTTACAGGTAATGTACCTATTATACAAACCAATATATTAATCATTTAAAGATCTATAGGGCTTGGTTGTTAAATTGTTTTGCTGGAAGCCTGGAATAATGCAGTTTACCTTTCATATAAATGTTGTTTATCAGTCTTATTTCATGAACAACTTCTCTCAGCTGACATGTTGTATTAGAAGAAAAGTGAAATTAAAACTTAAAACTTCTTACATGTTAAAAAGCAAAGACCTTTTTATTAATTTTGGTTCTCTTGTGCTGCTAACCGCAGTCCTGCTGCTGGACCTTCCAATAGTGAAAGTTTTTACTGCCTCCAGCTGTGCATGTGCAATCATTAGCATCCGTGCTTTGCTATATTTATGGTTATCTGCTCATAAATGATGGATTTTGTATTCTATGGAGTACTTTATTAACTTGACTGAATAGATGTTTTCTTTTTGCTTGAATAGCATAAGACTAGTCTTCTGTTGGGAAGGAATAAAAGTTTTGCCAATTTAAAAACAGAAAATATTTCTAGCCATTGATATACACTCACCGGCCACTTTATTAGGTACACCATGCTAGTAACGGGTTGGACCCCCTTTTGCCTTCAGAACTGCCTCAATTCTTCGTGGCATAGATTCAACAAGGTGCTGGAAGCATTCCTCAGAGATTTTGGTCCATATTGACATGATGGCATCACACAGTTACCGCAGATTTGTTGGCTGCACATCCATGATGCGAATCTCCCGTTCCACCACATCCCAAAGATGCTCTATTGGATTGAGATCTGGTGACTGTGGAGGCCATTTGAGTACAGTGAACTCATTGTCATGTTCAAGAAACCAGTCTGAGATGATTCCAGCTTTATGACATGGTGCATTATCCTGCTGAAAGTAGCCATCAGATGTTGGGTACATTGTGGTCATAAAGGGATGGACATGGTCAGCAACAATACTCAGGTAGGCTGTGGCGTTGCAACGATGCTCAATTGGTACCAAGGGGCCCAAAGAGTGCCAAGAAAATATTCCCCACACCATGACACCACCACCACCAGCCTGAACCGTTGATACAAGGCAGGATGGATCCATGCTTTCATGTTGTTGACGCCAAATTCTGACCCTACCATCCGAATGTCGCAGCAGAAATCGAGACTCATCAGACCAGGCAACGTTTTTCCAATCTTCTACTGTCCAATTTCGATGAGCTTGTGCAAATTGTAGCCTCAGTTTCCTGTTCTTAGCTGAAAGGAGTGGCACCCGGTGTGGTCTTCTGCTGCTGTAGCCCATCTTCCTCAAAGTTCGACGTACTGTGCGTTCAGAGATGCTCTTCTGCCTACCTTGGTTGTAACGGGTGGCGATTTGAGTCACTGTTGCCTTTCTATCAGCTCGATCCAGTCTGCCCATTCTCCTCTGACCTCTGGCATCAACAAGGCATTTCCGCCCACAGAACTGCCGCTCACTGGATGTTTTTTATTTTTCGGACTATTCTCTGTAAACCCTAGAGATGGTTGTGCGTGAAAATCCCAGTAGATCAGCAGTTTCTGAAATACTCAGACCAGCCCTTCTGGCACCAACAACCATGCCACGTTCAAAGGCACTCAAATCACCTTTCTTCCCCATACTGATGCTCGGTTTGAACTGCAGGAGATTGTCTTGACCATGTCTACACGCCTAAATGGGATTGGCGCCATGTGATTGGCTGATTAGAAAGGAAGTGTTAACGAGCAGTTGGACAGGTGTACCTAATAAAGTGGCCGGTGAGTGTACATCTTACAGAAATGCATTAGAAATGGTAGAACCTATATATTAGTGGAAGTCAATAGCAGTAACTTGTTACTTACAGTTCTATTCTGCCTTCCAGCTATCATCATAGCTGCAAGAAAGCTACAGACAGTGAGGTGTAGGTGCAGGTGTAATTGGCTCAATTAATTGCCAAGTTTTTCATGGTCATCATAGAATAGGTTCTCCTGCTCAAGACTGAAATAGGGTAATGATTGGCCTGTGAAAGCGACTTCTATTTCAGCCGTTCAAATTTGCCCATGATGTACATGGTTTAACTAGCCAGTAAAAGCAGTTTTACAGTTCCAAAATCAATGTGTAGGGCAACTTATAAGATTATGAGACATCCACTTCCTGTTCCCCAATGAACTGTGAGTTTAGAGAAACTTCAGTTTTTATCTTTGTGTAACTGAACCTCATTCACTATACTTAAATTGCTTCCTTAGCCTACGTGGCGATGGTATTAGCAGCTGCAGGAGAACATGAATGGTCAGATACAGGTTTTCTTGGTGAAAGAATGAGACTCTGTCTTACAAAGGAGATGATTTGGCAAAACAAATCACCTAAAATTATATGGGTTTCAATACCAGTTTAAAAAACAAACACCTTACTTAAGCGGCACATGAGCGTTGTTGATGGAAGAGGTCTTAGTTGATGAAGAAAATTATAATGCACCTTCGTGTTTGGGAACAGTCCCTCGTAATTGTTTTTATGCAGTGCTGTTAAGCAGAAAAGTCACTGGTTGCCAATAATGTCACATATCCAAGTGCTGATCTACCAGAGCAGCTTGCTTAATATATTAATTCTGTTTTATCGCCAGCGTTTGCATTTAGCAGTTAGCATTAAACGCCAGCATGCCTGGGCTCTCATGAGAGCCGGGATTTTATGACAGAAAAGTGCCTCATAAAAAGTGAACACTTAATTATGAGAGAGAAGTTTTTACTTCATTTAACATCTGTTACAGATGTGATGTTAGTAAATCTCCATGTTAAAGACTTGTGTTTCTTGGCACATCTTAGTTACACTGGGCATTGCAAGCAATCAAGGGGCATTACTGAGTAGCATATGGTAAGAAGCTGATGTGCCCTGAAATAAGAAGACTAATAATTAGAGTTCTGTAAAAATAATGCAGAAAACCAACAGCAGCCACCATAGATCCGCTCCTAAAAGGCCTGTGCACTTAGCATCTTGAAACAATATATCACACTCAAAGGGACAGAACTGGGCTACACAATCTGTTAGCTCATTCTTGTCCAATCTGGTCTTGTCTTTTCTTTTGGAGCAAGCATTGTCATCATTGTGCTGAATTATACCCTGCCTCGCATGGTTTTCAGACATGGGGTAATGTATCTACTGAGATGGAATCTCATCCTTTACAAAGGCTTTTCTTATGCACCAATAAATTTTAACATGTTAGAAACATACGCAAATGGTTCAACATTTCACACATGCTCCAAGGTGGGGGCATGCTACTACTCAGCTTTGAAGGTTCAATTTGTCATAAAAGCACAAGAAATCCTCCTTATTGTGCTCTTGAATTGCAACCACAGTGCTTTATATAAAGAAGATGCTAAACTGGTCACACATTGCAAAAAAAATTCTTTTATAGGAAAAGTTTTTCTGAATTGAATTTTTATAGTACAATTTCCTTAAAACACATTTCCCATCATGTTGGCAAAACCCTATGAAGAATATATTTAACTGGATCTGCAATTGATATTTTGAAATAAAGTCATTTAAAAGGGGTAAAGGGGAAATCAACTTAAAGGGGATGGGGAGAGTTGCAATTTTCCCAAATAACCTCACAACGTTGTATAGGAATTTATATGATTTCCTGAAACAACTTTACCTGATTTATAGCTGCACGTCTTTAGATTTTTTCAGTTTCTATCCGTGTACAGTCTTCTTAGTGCATCATAACCACTCAGAACTGTCCAATTATATAATACTAACGTAATAGAAGGAAGATGCACTGGAAGGTGAGTCACCATCACTAGTGCATTGAGAAGCTCATTTACATATTCGCAAATTAAATAGATTTTTTTGTAAACTTGTAACCTATAATGTACTGCTCCCAGGTCCTCTACCTTTTCTGACAAAGCTCTGCTCTGGGTCCTGATGCCAGCACATCGAACCAGCATGGGACATAAAGCAGAGCAACTTCAGGAGAAGACCCAGGAGTAATAAGTACTTGTCAGATGTTCTGTACTGCTTTTGTTTTTTTCTACCTTCCCTGGGTCCTGATACCAGTGCATATAACCAGCGTGGGACAAATAGCAGAGCAGCACATGGCGGAGAGAAAAAAATGTCTGCTCTGATGGTATTCAGAATGTTGTCTGCTCTTGGGGTCTCTTGTCTTATTATTGTCTGCTCTCGGATATTGCTGTGTGCTCTACTATTATGGTATGCTCAGAATGTAGTATTTAGTTTCTGGGGTGACATTTAATGCTGTTCTGTGGTATTTATACTTTCTGTGGTTAAATTTTTAATGTACTGTGGTATTTGGAGCATCTAGGGCAGTGATGGCGAACCAAAGTGCCCAAACTGCAAACCAAAGTCTACGCTATCATTGCAGAGTGCCAACCCGGCTATTAGCCAAATTACCGACAATCCCCCTCTATAAGGGCATATATAAAGTAGTATCATGACCATTACCAGTACACACATGATAATACCGCCATAACTGTATAATAACCAACCAATATCACCAATAATATCACTAAGCATGAGCAAATACAGTGAGGAGCACTAACCCCCATCCAGGCGAGCCTACCCCCATCCAGTGAGGAGCACTACCCCCATCCACTGAGGAGCACTACCCCCATCCACTGAGGAGGCACTACCCACCTATCCAGTGAGGAGCACTACCCCCCCATCCAGTGAGGAACACTACCCCCATCAAGTGAGGAAGCACCTACCACACCCCATCTAGTGGGAGCACTACCACCCACCCATCATGGAGACACTACCCCCATCCGTGGGAGCACACCCCCATCCAGTGAGGAGCACTACTACCTACCCTCCAGTGAGAGCACTACCCCCATCCAGTGAGGAGCCACTACCCCCATCCGTATGGAGGACGCACTACCCCCATTCCATGAGGAGCACTACCCCCATCCATGAGTGAAGCACTACCCCATCCAGTGAGGAACACTACCCCCATCCAGTGAGGAACCTACCCCCACCAGTGAGGAAGCACTACCCCCATCCTGAGAACCTACCCCCATCCAGTGAAGGAACACTACCCCCACAGTGAGGAGCACTACCCCCCATCCAGTGAGGAGCACTAACCCCCATCCAGTGAGAGCACTACCCCCATCCAGGTGAAGACCCAAGAGGAGCACTACCCCATCCATGAGAGCACTACCCACAGTGAGGAGCACTACCCCCATCCAGGAGGAGCACTACCCCTCCAGTGACCAAATAGCAGGGGCAATATGAAGGATTGTTGAATTCAATTCGAGGGGGTTGTAGGGCTAATGTTGTGTTGTGGGGTGAAGGTGGGAGGCACTGCATAGCAAAGTTACAGGGAACCAGGCGCGAATTTCAATCAAATCACCACATATGTTACATGTTTTGTGGCCATATTATCTACCTCCTTGTCTGGAGCTCTGGGCACCTGTGCCCTGCTGTGCAGTGAGGGCAGTGTAGTGCTTCCTGGCATCACTGCACATGCACACACAACAAGGGATCCAGCCAGGGCAGTAGAGTTGTGACCATGGGAGCTGCACTACAGGCAGTTTGGGAATAAACAATAAGGACCTGTGTTGTTAGTGTCCCAAAGCTGCCTGCTGCCTGGGTAACACACACAGAACAGCTGCTGCTTCCATGTACTCACCGGGGCGTTGTTGTAAGCTCCGATGTTCTGCCCTCATTCCACCGGAGTTCCCGGCTGAGCAGGGGAGGAGGGAGGGAGGGGAGAGGGGGAGAGAGTTGAGGGGCGGGCACTGACTTGCTCTGTGTCTAAGGCAGCACTTGTGACAGAGCAGGTCAGGATGAACTACAGTATGTAGAGAGATCACTGAAGCTCTCGGCAAGCGGCAGATTTTTCCTTGCATTGCCTGAGCTGCAGTGATTAACAGGGAAATGGAACAGGAAGATGGTACGCGTGCCCACAGAGAGGGCTGTGCGTGCCCTCTCTGGCACGCGTGCCATAGGTTCGCCACCACTGATCTAGGGTGCTGGTTACTGTTATGGCCGCTTAAAGGGGTTATCCGAGACCTGAAAAAAAAAAAAAGATAAGTGGCCGGAATGGGGATGCTTAAAAAAATAAACATTTACTTACCTTGGTGGTCCCTCCTGGTGTTCTGTGCCCCCATCTCTCCCTGCCGTGCCCCTATTTGTTTACAGAGGCATGAAAGCTGTGCTGATTTTAACTCGTCATACCCATCCAACCATTTGGGGATGGGTGGACGTGACCACTCAGAAGTTGAACTCGGGAGAGGCGGCGGCGTGACGCATCGGGAGGGACTGCCGAGTTGATAAAATGTTTATTTTTTTAAGCAGCCCCATCCCGACCGCATATAATTTTTTTTCAGGTCTCAGATAACCCCTTTACAGTTAAGCCGAATGACAATGCAGCTTTAGGACAAATAAAGGTTGTCCACCCCTAACCTAAATCTTTAGATCAGTAATAAAACAAACATTTAATCGTTTCCCTGTTAGGAATTCTGGAAATTTTGTTGTGTTATTGGCCAAAGCAATTTTTATTGCAGCTTAAAGAATTATACCCATCCCCATCAAACCACATATTTTCTGAAAGCAGACACTTTTCCCACTTTTAAAATTTGCATTAAGGATTTTCTAGACATTGGCACCTTCATGCAATTTTGAATCATAGTGTAAAATTGTATTTAAAATGTGCATAAATATGCCCCAAGTGGAAAAAACCTTCAAACCTCCTAAATGTAGTAAATGAACGTGTGTAAAGTTCATAGGTAAAATAACTAAAAATAACCAAAAATCTACTTTTCAGCTACAAATTTTTTTTGTGCAACATATAGCGGTTAAACAGATTAAAATGTAAATTCACCTCTAAAACCTATAAATTTTTTGAAAGCCGACAACCTGATGATTTGCATTTGCCTTAACAGATGACAACCCATACCACCCTCATGCAAAAATGCTACAACAGCCATATTTGGTTGTAATCCAAAACATACAAAGTAAAAACCTCCTGTAAAAATCTTTTTTTTTGTTTTTCAGAAAGCACAGCCTACCATTTATACAAATAAACTTACGTAAAAACTTATTTATAAGCCCGAGTACAAACCGAGACCCCTAATTTTACCACCAAACTGGGAAAACCTATTGACTCGAGTAGAGCCGAGGTGCAGTATACGCCACTCCCCATGTGTATACAGCCAGCCCCCCATGTTGTAAACCACAGACCGCCCCATTTGTATAAGCCAGCCCCCATGTTGATGTACACCAGCCCCCATGTTGTTGTACAGCCAGCCCCATGTTGTGTACAGCCACCCCCAGGGTGTACAGCCACCCCATGTGTGTGTACAGCCAGCCCCCATTTGTGTACAGAGCCCCATGTTGTGTCACCAGCCCCATGTTGGTGTACAGCCAGCCCCCATGTTGTGTACAGCCAGCCCCCCATGTTGTGTACAGCCAAGCCCCCAGTTGTGTCACCCCATGTTGTGTACAGCCGCCCCCAGTTGGTACAGCCAGCCCCCATGTTGTGTACAACAGCCCACCATGTTGGTTTACAGCCAACCCCCATGTTGATACAGCCCCCCCATGTTGTGTACAGCCAAGCCCATGTTGTAAACAGCCGCCCCCATAAGGTATACACCACCCCCATGCCTTCCCCAAAAGTATCAGCGCTGCCCATAAGGTATACAGCCTGCCCCCATAAGGTATACAAGCCTGCCCCCATAAAGTATACAGCCTGCCCCACAAGAAATATGCAGCCTGCCCCCCCAAGTATACGCCTGGCCCCTATAAAGTATACAGCCGGCCCCCGCCAGCTTAAATACGAGTTATACACCCTCCGTGTCCGATCGTTGGCGCGGTCCCGCTCTTCAGAGCGATTCTCCCATCGTCAGCGTGATGCTCTCCGAGTTTCACGCGATGCTTCCCGATCTCAGCTCGTAACCAGGCAGCGGCTCCCTCTTCTTTGTCTGTTACCGGCAATCGCTCCATAGCGCTGCACTATGATCGGCGTTGTCGCGGCTTGATGACTCAATAAGCCGCAACACCGCTGCACTTATGCGCGCCCCGCTGGCGTACTCGCATGGACGCGATCTGCCTGCTACAGAAGAAAGAAGAGGAGCCCGCCGCCATCCTGGTACCAGCGCCGAGATCAGGAGCCTCTGCTGAAGATCCTGACTGCGCCAGATGACCGGACCCCGAAGGTGAGTAGATTCGCGGTGTTTTTTTTTTTCTTGACTCGGTAAAGCCGGAATCAGGTTTTTCAGAACATTTTTGTGCTGAAAACTTCGGTTTATGACACGATATATGCGGTATTATCTTGATAAAATGCAGAACTAAGCATAATCTAAATATCCACTGTCTAAGCCAACTACTAATAAAACAAATGTACTTGTTTAAGATGTGAAGAGTTCATACATACCCCACATGTGCATATTTACCAAATTCTGCAGGGAACACTGCAGGAATCTCTCTCTGCACATGTTTCTTTCTCCTTTCTGCAGCCAGGCAGCTAAGATGCTGGAGGATGTGGCACAATTCAGAGGGCTACAACTTTGGATCTCCAACTTAAATCACCCCTTTTAGATGAACCTAGGATTGTGCCTTCTAGCTGCCAGGGTACCGGAGATATTAACTGTAAATTGACAGATACCACACCATATAATATATATATATATATATATATATATTATATACAATATATATATTTACTATAATATATATATATATATATATAATAATATAGATTATAGAGAGAGAGATACACACATATATAGATACACATAAATACATATTATCACTCAATGAATATTTTCTATTCAATTTGTAACTCATTTAAAAAAAAAAAAGTATCAGTTTTCAAGGAAAACACAGAGTTGTCTGGGTGACCTCAAAGTTTGATATATTGTACTCAAAAGTGAATATCTCTGGATCTCTGGCACCTAGAAACACACTCCTAGTTTTTGTTCTACTTTACTTTTTCATATGAAACTATTTCATTAGTCTACAGCAGGGGTCTCAAACTCGCGGCCCGCGGGCCAACTGCGGCCCCCCGGGACAATATTTGCGGCCCCCACCTGGAAAAGGCACGCACCGACCGTGTATTTGTTATTCATGGGGCGGTGGGTCACGCTGCATGGGAGAGGGGTAACGGGCTGAAGCCCTCTCCATAAGCCGGTAAGTCTTTGCTGCATATTGCAACAAAGGCTTACCGGTAACACCCACGATCGGCAGCGATCCGTTCTCCAGGTAGCCTCGGGTTTTCGAAGACCGAGGCTATTTCGTTTTAACCCCTTCATTACAATGTGGCTGATAGCACATTGTAATGAATGAGGGAAAATCCCCATATACTGCCATACTGTAGGATGGCACGTATAGATGGAGGATCGATCAGACAACCTAGGGGTAAAGTACCCTAGAGCAGTCTGAAAACATAGTATAAATAAAAATAAAAAAGTTGTAAAAAAAAAAATATAAAAAAAACATTACATTTCAAATCACCCCCCCTTTCCCTTAGAACTGACATAAATATAATAAACAGCAAAAATCATAAACACATCAGGTATCGTACGCCCGCACGAAATGCCCGATCTATCAAAATCTGTAACGGTTTTTACAATAGCGTTTAAACCCCGTAAGGGAAAATAAGCGCCCAAAGTCGAAAATGGCACTTTTTGCCATTTTGAAAAATATAAAAAAAATCTATAAAAAGTGATCAAAAGGTCATACAGTCCTAAAAACAATGATATCATTGAACATATATCAATTTGCAAAAATGACCACCACACAGTCCGTACACCAAAGTATAAAAAGTTATTAGCGCCAGAAGTTGGCAAAAGCAAAAAAAATAATTTTTGTACAGGAGGTTAATTTTGTAAAGGTATGAAAAAACAGTATAAAACCTATACAAATTGGTATCCCCTAATCGATAGACCCAAAGAAATAACAGTGAATGTCATTGGGGCGCTCAGTGGAAAGACGTATATCCAAGCCCACAAGAAAATGGCGCAAATGCATGTTCATTAATTTGGAATTTTTTTCCCGCTTCCGAGTACATGGCATGTAATATTAATACCATCATGAAGTGCAATTGTTACCAGAAAACAAGCCATCACACAGTCTGTACGTGTAAAAATAAAAAAGTTATAGATTTTGAAGGTGGGGAGTGAAAAATGGACATGAAAAAACAGAAAGGGCCCGTAAACGGTTAATCCGCTTCCCTCCGGTACTGAAAGATGATGAGTCGCCGCTCGAACGCATTGGTGCAGGTCAGAGCGGCGACTTCATCTTCTTCGATGTTGGGAGGGACACGGGGAGGAAGTACGGGGGGGGGGATGGAGTGTCCCGACTGGGCTCAGTGCGGTAGGAGCTGCGTGGGCCCCTCGGTGCACAGGACGTTCATAGAGAGAACAGGTCTCCCAGCTCGAGGCTTTCCTTGCGCTGGGAGACGCCATGCATTTGAATCTGAATAATGATATTTGTAAGGCATTTTGTGTGGAGAAAACTTGATGCGGCCCAGCCTTACCCAGAATCTACCTCCAGCGGCCCCCAGGTAAATTGAGTTTGAGACCCCTGGTCTACAGCCACTTAGGTGCCACCCTGTATATGATACGTTACAGTTAAAGGACCATACATAATTTCCCCAAGTTCATATGAAAAAGTATTCAGCACATGCAGCATTGATCAAACTCTACTAATTTATTATGTTATATATATGGAGCCAGTACATTTTGTCCACCAAAGCCCTGATTTGGAAAGTCCCCTTCTACCACTCCAAAAGATGCCATTTCAGAAAAGACAAAATTAATAAATCTGGCTAAAATAATCTTTCAGCATGTTACGAAATCACATTGGTGGCATCCATGACTACTACTAATTCCCATAACAAATGTTGTGAAAAGCCATTTGTTTAGAATGTCAAGAACAATGATGGTTACAGCTGCATACTGCAAAATGCTATAATTTAGGAAATAGGTGGAGGTGCTGTTGTTGTACCCTTTTCATATATCTGTGTAATGTGATAACTTGAGTGCATTTCCTTTTTTAATCCCCTAGCCTACGTAGCCACTTTTCATCTACCTGACACAGAATATGACATGTCTTTATAAGTGGTAATAACTTTAAAACGGTTTAACATATGCAGTGATTTTTGAGATTGTTTTCTTGTGGCACATTGTACTTCATGGTAGTTAAAAAAAAAAATTTGTTGGTGATCTTTATTTATGAAAACATTGATATTTGGAAAAATTGTTGATTTTCGAAATTCTAAATTTTTTACTTTTCCAATACACAGTCATAACACCAAAATAACTCGATAACTAACATTTACTGAATGTCTGCTGTATGTTCATGGAGTTTTATGGGTCCTCTCAGTTTTGTAGGATGTTATGAGGCCTAGAAGTTTAGGTGTGATTTTTCACATTCTCAAAAATAATTGTACAGCATTCAAGTCACTTTGAGAGGACTAAATAATAACACCACAAAGAAGAAGAAACAAAAAAATAAATGTAGAAAGCATAAAATAACACTTTAATAGAACAATTAGAAAAAAAATCCATTTAAAAAGATAACATACATAGAAAAAAGTCTACCAATGGTCAAACTGACTAAATATTCATAATAATTAATCACAGTAATATAGAAGGTATAGTCTTCAGAACCAGTCAAGATATTTGCTTACAAAATAATATTGCATATTACCCAGCGGAATAACAGAGGACAAGGGACACATACATATATACAGACCAAAGGTTGGATCCAACCTTACACGTGTTTCACCTTGCTTTGTCAGGAGTATGGAGGAAAATAATATCAATTCTGGTTTAATATTTTCTGCAATTATTTGTGGTCTGTTCACCTTACCATAAAAATATGGATTACTACAATTACGGTGATACCTTTTATATCAGGGGTCCCCAAACTACGGAAACGTCCGCTCGAGCACTATTATTGCAGGTGGAGCGATGTGGCCGGGAAACCACCCCGGCGCACATCGCTCTTTGAACCTGCATGCGCGGCCGCGTGATGACGTCATCAAGCGGCCGCGCACCTTTTCCTGTCCGGCAGCCGCAAGAAGAAAGAAGACGCGGAGGCCAGAGGTAAGTACAGGGTTTTTTAATTTTTTTTAAGCAGCAGTAAAAACATTGTGCCAGCGGGGGGCCCTATTATATGAAATAATTCATTATGGGAGCATCATATAAAATAACTAATGGTGGGGGCAAATAATAAAAATAATAACTAATGGTGTATGTGTTGAGTTGTTCTTTTCAGTGTTACTATTTTGGCGCACATAACTTTTTTTGATCTCTTTTTGGAAAATTTTTGTGAAGGGATTTTATGAAGAATTTACATTTTTGGCAAGTTGATTTTTTTTACAGCATTCACAAGTGTTTTTTTGTTTTTTTTCTACTTTAATAGAGTTGTATAGGAAATGGTGGTATTTAGGGGACTTTTACTTTATTTAATTACTTTTTATTCAAAAAACTTTATCAAGACAAAAGATCTTGTCAATCTTAGACCAGAAGACACAATGCGCGCGTAACCGACTGCGCAAAAGCTACTACGAATATGGGGATAAATGCAGTTCATGGCTTGCAAGGGCACTACATCCAAAGGCTTCTCGCACACATGTTCTTTCTATTATCTCAGCAGATAAAGGCACAATTCACTCGCCACAGGGTATAGTGGATGAATTCCGAGACTTTTATAAACGACTCTACAACCTAGATCACACTACCCAACAACACCCTCGACCCAAACACACGAAAATTGAGGAGTACCTATCTAACCATGGGCCCAAGCCTATATCAGAAGAACATTCTGAGTCACTAGAACAGGATTTCACTGAACATGAAATTTTTTTTGATCTCTTTTTGGAAAATTTTTGTGAAGGGATTTTATGAAGAATTTACATTTTTGGCAAGTTGATTTTTTTTTACAGCATTCACAAGTGTTTTTTGTTTTGTTTTTCTACTTTAATAGAGTTGTATAGGAAATGGTGGTATTTAGGGTACTTTTACTTTATTTAATTACTTTTTATTCAAAAAACTTTATCAAGACAAAAGACCTTGTCAATCTTAGACCAGCCAACCGACTGCGTGAAAGCTACTACGAATATGGGGATAAATGCGGTTCATGGCTTGCAAGGACACTACCTCCAAAGGCTCCTCGCACACATGTTCTTTCTATTATCTCAGCAGTTCACTTGCCACAGGGTATAGTGGATGAATTCCGAGACTTTTATAAACGACTCTACAACCTAGATCACACTACCCAACAACACCCTCGACCCAAACACATGAAAATTGAGGAGTACCTATCTAACCATGGGCCCAAGCCTATATCAGAAGAACATTCTGAGTCACTAGAACAGGATTTCACTGAACATGAAATTAGAAGGGTCATAAAAGACTTGAAATCCGGTAAGAGTCCTGGTCCAGATGGCTTTACGGCACGGTTTTTCAAACTGTTTGGAGAGGACATCACGCCTATACTCCTACAGATATTCAATGCAGCAGCAAGTGGTACTCCCTTCCTGACCCAATCCCTACAAGCAATTATCACAGTCCTACCCAAACCAGGGAAACCCCTAACCACATGTGGGGATTTTAGACCTATATCACTACTAAATGTGGATGTAAAATTGTTTGCAAAAATGATAGCCTACTGCCTCCAATCTCATATCCCAAATCTCATACATTTAGACCAAGTGGGCAGGAAGGGAGGCAAAAGATAACACAGTGAAAACGATCTCCCTGATAGCGAGAGCGCGAGCAAATGGTAACAAATTATGCCTTCTCACAGTAGATGCGGAGAACGCTTTTGATAGGGTGCGATGGGAATTCCTAATGGGAGTTCTTAGGAAACTCGGTCTAGGCCCCAAGATCTTGCAAGCCATATTGGCACTATATCGTGACCCCACAGCTTTAGTCCGAGTTAATGGTACACTATCGGATCCACTTAGTATCACAAACTGGACGAGACAGGGCTGCCCCCTATCCCCCTTTCTTTATCTTCTAGCAATGGAACCCCTGGCAAATGCTCTGAGATCTAACCCTGACATTTGTGGCCTCCTAGTGGGCGGGAAACATTGCAAATCATCATTATTCGCAGAAGATCTACTATTATACATCACATCCCCGAACACGTCCTTACCCGCAATATTAAAAGAATTCAGCTCCTATGGAGAGGTGAGCAATTTTAAAATCAATACACATAAATCGGAACTTCTAAATGTCTCCCTCCCTGCAATTGAACAGGCATGGCTACAAGCTAACTTCCCCTTCAAATGGGCAACTGAATCTATACATTATTTGGTACACATATCCCCTCTGACATGACCTCGCTTTTCGACCTCAATTATAAACCTATGCTTCGGACTATTGGAAAGGACCTAGAGAAGTGGGCACAACTCCCCTTATCGTGGTTTGGCAGGATCAACGTCCTGAAAATGGATATACTACCTCGCATCTTATATCTTTTCCAAACTACACCCATCCCCCTTCCTAGGTCATACTTTGATAGACTCCGACGCATAACTCAAAATTTTGTATGGCGGGGCTCGCATCCATGCATCAGGCACACAACTCTCACACAACTTAAACTTGATGGGGGAACAGGGCTCCCAGACTTTCACAGCTACTATAAGGTAACAATTGCCACCTATATCCTAGACATCTAGAGATGGAACTAGATCAGAGCCCCACCCAAGCTCTGGGAGCATTCTGGTGGCCTTCACTGCCACCTAACACAGACTTCTCTCCCCTCCTAACACTCATTCTAACCTCATGGCGAAAATTTGCACGCGCCTCAGGACTAATCAAAATTCCAGGCCAACTCACTCCACTAATTGGTAATCCAGCCATTGCTGGAATCTATTCATTAGCTCAAACAGGCCTTCCACATCTTCTTAGAATGAGAAACATTGTCACAGACACAGGAATCAGGGCCCAGAAGGGGTGACGACCTTACTTGGCGTCCCCCCACCAGATGGCTTCTATATTTTCAGATTCGCGACTTTTTCCTCATTGGGAAAGGTGGAACAATTACTGACCAATACCCCATTTGAAGATATTTGCCTTTCGACCTCTGCACCTCCACACGCGATCTCCTTGGTCTATTCCATGTTGACACAGCTGGACATGGCGGACACCCGCCCGGATTGTGCAGGTGCCTGGGAGAGAGAACTTAATAAATCCTTCACTCCTGCACAATGGCAAAAGGCGTTAATCTTGACGCGTAAGTCGTCCATTTCCTGTCGTATGCAGGAACAAAATTCTGACCCAATGGTACAGGACTCCAGAAAGGTTACATAAAATGTTCCCCTCTGTCCCAGACACCTGTTGGCGTTGTGGAGCAGGAGTGGGCTCCATGTTTCACATTTAGTGGGAGTGTGGTCCCATCCAGGATCTCTGGCGGGCTGTCTTTGACCTCTACAACAGTATCTACAAGGGGAAAATTGCTCCAACCCCTGAGGTGGCGCTTCTATCCATGTATTCTGGAACTATCGCTAAATACAAAAAAAGAGCATTACGCTCTACACGACAAATAATCCCCAGACTTTGGAGATCGACCGAGACACCTACTAGGTTACAGTGGATAGAGGCGCTAGACATAATCAAACAAATAGAGGAATTGAAGGCGAATGATGAGGGCAGATATGAACAATTCAATAACATATGGTCTTCTTGGATTGATTATCGAGACACCCCTGCCTTACGCGATTGGCTAACCTCAGGTAACAGCATACATGATTCATAAACATAGGTATGTGGCAGAAAGCACCTGTGTGGTCCGCCTCCCACCCCCCTCCCCTCCTCCAAGCCCTTTAATCCCTGTATGTGTTGTCTTGTCTTATGTTTGGCACCCATTTCCAAGTTTTTTTCTCTCCAATTACCTTTGACAGGCCATATGGTGGTTTTGACAATTGTTAATGTTTTAAAAAGTTTACCCTTCTCACCAAATGCGATGTATACCACTACAAAAGTACATATGTACCAATAAGGTAAATGTATACGTATTTCTACATGTTGCAAACCAAACAATATATCGCTACATTTTGTATCACTACGCAACAGCCAATAAAGTTTGATGTTGAACTATAAGAAACTTTATCAATTGTTTTAAACTTTTTTTTCTTACCTGAACGCTTGGTCATACTCTTATTCATCTATAACAGATATATTGCATTGTGTTATGTTCAGTGTGTTATAGCCAGGTCTTGCCTGGAGGCAGGCCCCGGCTCCCAGAAGACATTGTACAGCCCCGGGCTGCCATTAAGGATCGGACCCCGCCAGTGAACGGTGCGGGGTGGGGGACCGATTCTCATCGTGGGTGTTACAGGCGGGCCTTTAGGGGCCGTGCCATAAGCTGGATGTAATAGTACTGCACGTGTTGGCAAGTCACTGTCACCCGTGCAGAACTATTACATTAAATGTCGGTAAGGGGCTAAAAAGCTAGGTAACAAACAAATAAACAAGCTAAGAATGTACATGACACATTGAGAAAGCTTAATTTAATTAATGTGATTTTTCCTGATTGTAAATGATAATTTTTCCGTAATATTAGCCATTTTGATAGGTTACTAAAATTAGGTTATTGTGTTCCTATAGGTAAACATGCAAATATAGGCATGTGTTAGCAATCAATAAATTCAACACATACAGTATAAGAAATATGTTGGATAAAAGTTGGTCTCACACTTGATTAAAATGTAAATACAGTAAGTGCATGCTGTAAATTGGGGTAAAGTAATATAATATATTTATAGAATTCTTAAAATTTAGAAGGCATTTACTACGGTGAAAGGGCATCTAGCACCTGGATGAAAGACTCCAGGCTCCATAGGTGTAAATGGAGACTGGAGCCCCACAGGCTCATTTGCATTCTTTATCCTGATGGAAGATGCCCTTTAAAAAATTGAGAAAAGAAATCAACATTCTTAAAACCGATTCCTTATAAGAACTGTAAGCTGCGAGCATTGTGCCAATGGTAAAAATAATTTTGTTTTCTGGAGTGATTTATGTGAAAGTTAGAGGGAGGTCAGTAAGAAGTGACCAGGGCTTCCAGCTGCTATTCTGACAGTATATTCGTACATTCTCCTGCAAAGGGCTCTATCCCTTTCCCAGCTAAATTACTTTGCTTAGCAGAACATGACTAACTGCACCACGGGGCATCTGTACCATACTAGGCTGCAAGCCAGGAAAAAAAGAGAGATTCACTATTAATTTGTTAGAGAAACAATATCCCTGAACAGAAGATTAGCTGAAAAATTGTGTTCCTGTATTGCTATAAAATTGTGTGGAAAAATCAAATGCAGGCTCTCGGCCACTAAGGTTGAAAATGATACCAAATTGTTTTATTTTCAGCCTCTGTGCAACCTTTCCATCAAGTAAAATCATTGTTGTTGTGTTTTTTGTATACTTCACAAATGCAGGGTAAACAGTATGAATGAAGATTTGGATGGTCATAGGTATAAGATTTATCTAGGTGTGCTTCTAGTATTCATCTTGTTATAAATTGCATATTTTAAGAGAACAGTAAGTAGTGGCGATTTACTACATGAAATCATGTAGGAAATTAGGATGAGATCATGTGTTTGTAGTATGTTTGAAGCCAAAAAGTCAGCCCACATTTCCAACATAGCTATTGATTGTCTTTGTCATCGATCTTAACATAAAGCAATAATTTATCAGTAGATAAAGACAGATTTTTGTATTAAAGAAGCGAAAGAATGGGCACCAACTGAATTATCTGCCAAACAATAGTGACTTGAAATATGACCATGAACAACTCTCAAAAAAGACGTGTAATGAAACAAAAACATTTCTTTATTACAGCAAAATAAAATTTACTTGCACCACAACATCACCAATATACCTGTGTATACTCGATTATAAGCCAACCCAAGTATAAGCCGAGGTCCCTAATTTTACCACAAAAACCTGGTAAAAGCTGTATTTTTTTTTTATTCGCGTATAAGCAGAGTTTGGGTTTTCAGCACATTTTTTGTGCTGCAAAACTAGGCTTATACTCGAGTATATATGGTAAGTTGATACTTCATTAAAATGAATTTAATGGCAGGTGGGACTGATGCACTTGATAATACAGATCAGCTTACTGAACACTGCCCCAGTTCACTCTTCATGAACCCGAAATACAAAATATAAATCAGCAAGCATGTATGTGTAACATTAATACAGACAATAACAATTAATCACAAATTTATTATTATAAGTATTAAATAGGATGTGCAATATCCAAGGATATTGGCCGTGAATGGCAACCAAGATGTGTCTGGTAGCTTTAATGCTTTAAAAGGCAAAGAGACACTTGCACCTATAACAAAAAAACCCACGGGGGAAAGGAGCAGGCTGTGATAAACCCCACTCGTATCGCCACATGATTCGGCTTCCCCAGGGGTCCCTTATGCATATAAGTTATATTATGCAACAACACTGGCTGTGAGGGGCAACCAAGAAGTGCCAGGTACCTTTATAGCTACAAAAGTGTACAAAAAGAGATACTTATACTGCATCTGTTACAAAAAGATGGCAAACATCGGGGAAGAGAGGGAGCAGGTTGTATGTTGCTGCAATATGTCTTTCTCTCTCTCCTAGTGTTTTTGGCAACTTTGTCTGTATTGTCTGTATTGCACATATTGTCTGTATTGATGTTACATATAATTTGGCTGTGGGGCTGTGTTTGGTAAGCTTATATGTATTTTTAAGTGCCTCAGTCCCACCTGTCATCAAATTATTTGGGTTTTTACACTTTTTAATGGTGTTTTCATTTACATTATGGTGCATGTAATTTTTGTGCTGTAGACAGATATTTGTTCACTATTGAAAATCAAAAATACAGTTTCTAGTCAACATAATGTTAAATTAAGGAGGATGCAGCTAATGAAAGCAATAGCTCAATAGAATATACTGATATTGAACATGAACATTTACTGAGGGGACGTCCACAATAAAATCCATTTAAGAGAAACATTTTGAACCCACAACTCATTATTTATGCATTATTTTCCAACCAACATTAAAAAATAATTTTAATAAATTGTTTAATGGACACAATATTGCTATGTATAAATGCCATGTGTGAGTCTGGCATCATATAATGTACATCTACATTTTAAACAATGACTATTTCTAATGACTTCGGACATCAGTGACACTGGCAACTTGGTTCTCTTCCGTTAGTTGTCCATTATGTCTAGTTATCAGATTCTACCTGGTGTTACAATAGTAATAGGACAGAATTGTGTAGAGTCCAAGCGATCTATTAAAAAAGATCAAATGGTTTTGTGCTCTCCATTGTAGAGATTTATAGAATAAACCCCATAACAACAGTGCAAACTGAGCTTTAAAGGGGTATTCCAAGAACAAGCATAATTCATATATAAATGGGTCCATAAAATATAAGCTAATATGTAATTAGTTGTTATTTAAAATGTTGCTTCCCTTAGAAGAAAAATGCTGTTGGCATACAATGTTATGAAGAAATAAAATGCTACCGGCCCTTTAATCAGTCCATTGATTTTCTCCCCACGGAGAAGAAACAGGACAGAAGATGTCTGGTGGTCACATGTCCACATCAGGTCATGTGATCATCAATATGTTTGTCTGTTGTTGGTTGGTTGCAGTGCATCTAGTATGGCCAGTGTTATGGTGAGACGTCACCTCAGTTATGTAATGTGCAGTTACATATCATTGCTATAGTAACAGAGCAAGAAAGTCTGCTACATCATCACTGGGAGCAGAGCATAGAGGAAGGGGGAGTTATTGAGAACTAAAGGATCATGGGACTTGTAGTTTGCAGTGACTGCCATCTTGGTGATAACTCCACCTACTTTAGAAAGACCATAAAATTTTGTGAATCATAAAAGCAAACTATTTAAGCTCCATTTTGTGACTGACATTGAGTTTTGTTATATTCATTTATTTACAGCATTATGGGTTTTTGTTTTAGACATTCATATTCCTGGAATACTCCTTTAAGATTGTGGAAGCCTGCAAAGGCAATCTAAGGAATTGCATTCTCCTACCTGACCCATGTCTATGGCCTCTCACTTTGCTAAACCAGTTCCTTATTCGGTACTTATGAGGTGCAATGACTCCTAAACTGTGTCTATTCATTCTTAAAGAGACTTATTAATTTTCTGAAGGAGTTTTGTTTCCCTCTTTGACTCTTCTCAGCAGTGAAAGAGTTGTCAACATTCTCTTTAGTTAGTATTTTTACAGAAAAAGAAAATATTTAAATTATAAAAAATGTTATAGAAAAATCAAGTAAAAATGACATAGAATTAGATTGGCAAGTAACAGCATGTACTAGAAAATTTATCTTTTTTGTCTTTTTATTCAGACCCTTTCCCTAAAGCCAAATAATGGATACAGCAAACAAGATTACTGCCTGACATAAAAGCCTTCTACTCATAATTATACAACCCATTCATAACTATTATTTCATAATACCACTTTCACCTACCTGTCTCAGCAGTAGCTCCCCTTTAATAGTGGATAGATCTTGTCTGTTCTAACCTTGCTGCCAGGAATCGGTAGCCCCCCCATCCTGCTCTATGTTTCCATATTAATAATTGGCCCTGAGAGTAGAAAACACCTTTAGAGTCAATAAACATTTATTGGAAAGTACAGAACAAGTCATACAAAGAGTATTATCTGAACAATCCAAAAACAATAGAAAACACCTTTAATGTAGTGTCTCCCTAAGAAGAACACCCAAAATGTTATTGCTTCCCTTTAAACAAGTACAATCTAGTTATACTGCCTTCAGTCCTAGTCTAAACCCTTTTCCTATGTTTGGCACAGATGGATGACATCATTGCCACTCTGAGGGATTCTAACTTGAAGCTTACACTGGCATTTGGCATTGGAATGCATCATGCTGGATTACATGAAAGAGATCGTAAAACAGTGGAGGAGCTGTTTGTTAACTGCAAAATCCAGGTATGTTGCTTCTTCAGCTAAGCATTAAATTGACCAAAAATAATCTTTTTTTTCCACTTACCAAGTCTCTTCAAATCTTCCAGGTTCTAATTGCTACCAGTACATTGGCATGGGGTGTTAATTTTCCAGCCCATTTGGTTATTGTTAAGGGAACCGAATTCTATGATGGTAAAACAAGAAGATACGTGGATTACCCTATTACAGGTGGATATACTCACATAGCCCTTCAATATCAAGTAAACTGCAGCACTGCATGCCAATAGTGTGAAAGCAGATTCATGCTGACCATGTCACCATACTATATACTGCCGGCTTGCTAAATATTTTATGTGTTACAATACATACAGGGTCAAGAAATAGGAGTTCTCCTTATGGAGACTTTGCCAATTAAGTCCACCTTGCAGGCATGTGGATACTTGTAGCCATTGATGCTTCACTGGGGGAAATGTACACATATATTTTCATTCTCCCAAATATTTGCATATTTCCCACAATACATACCTGTTGTTGAATGTCATAATGTTGAATGAAAATTCTAGCTCAGGGAAGCAACTAGAAATGTTTGGTCCCTATAGCAAACTTTTTTCTACGTCCCCCAAAACTCTATGTTTTATTATTTCACTTTATCAGCAAACATGCCATACAGTTACTCTAACCACTCTCACTAGTGTGAAAAATGTATAATGTTATACTGAAAGGCTATACTTTAAGGCGCCCACTAAATAATGACCCCCTATCTGCCTTCTATTAACGCTGAATATTTGTTTTCAAATTCCCTGTCATTTGCCAGATAGCTTATATTGCCACAAATCACAGCTGCTATGTTATATTATAAGTCACAATTATGTTTACAAGTTCTGTATTGTGTTATTAGATGTACTGCAGATGATGGGCCGAGCCGGGAGACCTCAGTTCGATGACCAAGGCAAAGCAGTGATCCTGGTCCATGACATAAAAAAAGATTTCTACAAGAAGTTTCTTTATGAACCATTCCCTGTTGAATCTAGGTAAGGAGATAATTACAATCTCAATATTGGTCTCAAACAATGGCCAACTTCAAACGGCTATATTTCCTGAACCCTGGCACCTAGAAACACAATCTAGGTGTCATATTAAACCGAAGCTCCCCTTTGATAAAATATCAGGATTGTGTATGGATGATTCACAGAACTGAAGATATACACTCTTAAAGTTGCAATAAAATTTTTACATTTTATATACAGCTTTCTAATTTCCACTGTAACTTTAACAGTGGACGCCTTCATTTCTGTGAAACATCCAATTATCCAAAACACAAGAGTTGCCAGGGTACAGGAGATTTGAAGATGGCCACTGGAAAGACATTTATAAACTTCCTTTCTCCATGGGGCGTGAAGGGGTTAAAACAAGCAATATTATTCATACACTCAATGGGAGCCTCCCATTTTTAAAAGTTATTACTTTAAGCTCCCCTCAAAATTCACTTTTCAAAGTTCTTTTGTTAAGTAGCCCAAAGGATATAATATTTGGCAGATCTGCATGCTCCAGGTCATCTCCATGCAATATTAAAGGGGTTTTCCTACGAAGTCAAGTTAGGACGTATCCACGGCCGTCTGCTCAATTAGTCTGAAGAGCGGTTAGGGGTCAGTTGGATGGGGCCATAGATGGGGCCTAACTTGCCTTCGTGGGAAAACCCCTTTAAAGTCACCAACATTGAGACTGTAATAACAAAAAAAGCTTATTTTCTCACATTTGTAGTCATTTATCAGCTAAAATGTCATTAATAAAACTATCCTATCAAGTTAGTTTCACATGTCATACAAATAAACAAAGTAAAAAATGTTATTATATGTAAAGCTTTTCAAGATATTGTCATTTAACACCTTATCACCAACATTTGTTTCAGCTTAATGACCAGATTCTATTTTTAGTATCTTGACGGTTCAGAACACTTTTACATATGTAAGAGATTTTGAGACTGTTTTATCTTGACACATTGTACTTGCATTTCTTTCTGAAAAAAATGTAATTTAAAAAAAAAAAAAAAACCCTTCATTTTCAAAGTTTGAAATGTTCTGCTTTCCTGGACAGATATCCAGAACACCCAAATATCTTGATAAGCTAACATTTCCAGAATGTCTGCATTGTGATGACATGCTTTTTATGCCATTTATCATTTTTCTAGGATCTTATGAGTCTTAGAACTTTAGGTGCAATTTTTCATGAAAATCGCCATGACTCATGTCTGAGAGACAACTCCGCTTTCAAGTGACTATGAGAGGCCTAAATAATAGTAAACCCCTAAAAATTACACCAGTATAGAAACACCCCTCAATGTATGAAAAACAACTTTTCCGATCCTGGCTGTTAGTGCCGGGTCTGGGCTGTGGTAACACAGCCCGGCATCGGCACTTGCAGGACACTAGTTCATGTAATCTTCTTCTGACATCAGAAGAAATACCCTTAGTGATCTCTGTAAAAACCTGATAGGGCGATCATTAATGGGTTAAAGAAGTGCAAGAATTGACATGGACATTTACATGTCATGAAGGGGTTAAGCAACAGCTAATAAATAAAAATGTGAATATTTTGCTCTTTTCTATAATTTTAGTTGGGGCTAATTCATGCAAACATGTTCCATTCAAGAAAGTACCTTTGTTGTTTCACTGATAAGCTGGGACTCCATGCATCATAAATACTTTCATGGTTGGATTCTTCAGCATCGTGTTCTGTGTGTGAAATCCAGCTACCACACTGTCCAGCTTCACAGACCGAGCATGTTCATTTGCACAAGCCATCGTGTTGTTGTCTTTTTCTATAATAATAATAATCTAAAGCTGTATCCTGTATAACGTTATATAAAATGTCTCCCGTAAATGCTAAACATGGTTATAGATTATTATTGATCTGACAGAAGACAAAATATTTTGTTTTGACATCTGCTACACAATTTTCTTTTTTTATTATTTTCATTAACCAATGTCGAAAATAGCCAAATGCTATGGCCTTATATATCAGTAATTTATAAAGACATATAATTAATTCTACCATATACACTAAAAATAGTCTTAGCTGTATTTATATATTTCTCTAACTGATAAGTATAAATTTGCAGAAAATGACATGTAATAATTAGAACGTGGTACTTTGTGCAGCTGTAAAGTACGTTTTTTAAGATCCACCCTTCAACCTCTGTCCCAATTTTTTTTAACAGTTTGTTGGAAGTCCTGTCTGACCATTTAAATGCTGAGATAGCAGCTGGAACCATTACATCAAAACAGGATGCAATGGATTATATCACATGGACCTATTTTTTTCGTCGGCTGTTGATGAATCCGAGGTAAGATTGCTCTGATTTACTTAAAGGGGTATTCCCATGAAGACAAGATTCTTAAATATACTGAAGATAACAAAATAACACATTCTCTAATTCACTGTTATTAACAAAAATACAGAATTTCACAGATACAATTCCAACTTGTCTCTATCAGTCCTGGTTTTTGTACGATTTTGGTTGTCCCTGGATGCGACCGTAAATCTTCTGACTATGTCTGTACAAGACCAAGTCAGACACAGGCACTTACTCTACTAACAGAGACTTACTCTACAAGCCACAGACAGATAAGGTCTTTATAGCAGGCTGACCCTGTGTTTTATTGATAAGTTGAGAGAGCAGAGCTCAGAGTGTCATTGTGTTTTATGTCCATATCATGGAGCTCATCAACTCTCACTTCTTATCTCTTCTTTTCTATGTCCCAGATGCACATAGAATGTTCAAAAGCTAAATAAAAGTGTAGATAAACCCTGTACCCCTATACTCCAAGTACATTGTCAGCACACATCATCTTATAGCACTAGAGAAATCATGAAGTGTCTGCTTAGAAAGTCCTCACCCACACTCTGCAATTTTACACTGGCCATCACTTGTAGGAGTTAAGACAGCAATAAAAGTGAGTAAAATTGTAAAGTAAGGAGGTTAAAAATGATCTTGTGTAAACATCACTTGTGGATTAAAATGTGATAATTTTCTTTCATGGGCGAACCCCTTTAAAGAGGTCTTTAATGTTGTATCCATATGTGACTGATGGATGCTACTTTGATGAAGTTTCTTATGGCTCCTTGTCCCTTTGACAGTCAAATGCAGACTGTCGACAGTGGTTGGGATTTTATGTTAACAGTGAAGAAATAAGTTATATACACTATATGCATAACTCCCATTCACTTTAAAGGGAGTTGCAAAAAATAGAAAACTTAGCTTTATGATGTGTATTGGATATCTAAAATCACAATTTAGCACTAAAAGTACCCGCTTGATAAGAACCTGTTGGATGGAGCATCATGGCTTGATATTGGAGATAGGTGCAGATCCACTAGTGGGATATACAATACATTTCTTTTGTGTACTTCACCCAGGTGGTAGATTTTCTTTAAGATCATTGTATAATGTGTTTAGAAATTCATTTAAGCACCTTCTGATTTTATCATCACTATTGCTTTCCTGCTGGTGTTTACTAACCTGTTTTTTAACCTTTATTTTTGTACAAATGAAAGGAAACCTACCGTGAGTAATCTATCATCGGAAGTAGATCTAGATCTGCCTGCCTCTGCCCTAATCTGTAATTTAATAGTCCTGGAACCTTACCTTTTAACAACTTTATTTTAGTAATATGTAAATAAACTTCAGAGGCTACTGGAGCGTATACTAGCCTCCCCGAGCACTGGGAGCTAAGGCTACTCCTCTGTGATTTCATCGGGAAGGCGAAATCTGTCACCATGATAGCCTCGGGTCGTACAAAGACCAGAGGCTGTCATGTTTTGGGCTATATGTTACAATGTGCGATTTGTACATTGTAATAGATGATGTGCAACATCCCCATATACTGCCATACTTTAGTATGGCAGTATATGGTAGGATCAATCAGACAACCTAGGGTTAAAATACCCTGGGGTCTGAAAAATAGCCTGATGTATCAAAATATAATAACGGTTATTTAACCCCGTAATGGAAAATAGTGCCCAGAGTCAAAAATGCCAGTTTTTTGCCATTTTGCAAAAAAGAAAAGTCATCAAAAGGCTGTACAGTCCTCAAAATGGTAGCATTGAAAACTTCATCAGAAGTTTGAAGAAAAATGTGCAGTACTCGGTACAGAACACCATACACCCCCATTATTGTTTGTAGCTACAAAGTATTTCTTAAGAGAATTTCTTTAAGACATTTGACTATTCAACACTGTCACTGTTATATACCACTAAATATAACAACCCAGATTACAAGCAAATAGTGCTGTACAAATGCCATAAAAATGAATATGACTATTAAGTAATTTATTAAAATACAATAATGTAAACCATACAAGCAAAATGTGCATTTGAGGTATAGTGAATAAACTTCCAGCGATGTATGACATTTACATTGTTCTATCATAGCTGAACAATGTGTTCCAATTACAACGTCAAAGCAGCTTAATTGTGAGTTAGGAAAAGCTTTACAACAGGCTTTAATCTGCTGTGGTTGTACCAAGCATCAAAGGGTTACATGTCTATGTGTTGCCTGTAATAAGGGGCTTTAAATTTGCTCAGTAAGTATCTCTAAGTGACATATCCCTGTTTGCTCTCCCTGCTTTGTTGATTATTTTCCACATCTGTTGAACCACAGTGCACTATTGTCTGTGAAATGGATTCTTAAGTGAGTAATTGAGCATCTGATTTGGAGGGTGTGGCTGCTGGCAGGTGGCAACATCTATAGGAATGCCAAAGCGCCACTTGCTGAATAGGCAACTAATGAGGCGCACAGGGGGAAAGCTCCATAACAGTCATTCCATTAAGTCACTACATGATTGGCTTCTAAGGAAAGTTCATTTGCAAGTCATGTAGTCTTTTAGAACGGACAACTTTGTGGTGCATTGTAGTATAAACATATAGTTTCACCCAGATAATAAATTAGAGCCACTTCTATAAGATGGTATTCTATGAGCTCTTCTTCCACATTATAGAGCTCATAAACACAATATTAATGTTACCTTAGTGTGGGGCACTGTATGAGTTTGTTATCACTTCACTTGTTATCACTTCCCACAAGGAATCTCATGCAGACACTGAAAAGACATACAGTTGCACATAGTAGTATTAAATCTTTATTATATTTTTTCATATACTGACACACCTTACAAAACATGTGGGGACATATACAAACATATCAAGGCATTACACAGAAATCACATGGTGAGATGTAATAATGAGATTGAGAACCCTGCTTGCAAGTGCTTACAATCTGCTCACTTGCATTAAACAAGCTGATGCAAACGACTACTGAACAATCACTTACCAAGTGTTGTACCACACTGTACAATAGCAATGTTTTTTGTACCTTAACACAGCAAGAAATTGGAAATCATCTTGAACAAACACTCCTAAGAATGTGTTCCTGATCTTTGCCTGTTGGGTCACCCCATCTCTATTTTCTATTATCTAATAATTCCTTGGAATCCAGTTTATTTTCCAAGCATGGTCTACTGGTCAACTTCCTTCTGAGAATGGGGGTTATTTCTGTGGGCAAGCTGTATTGACAGGGGTAATGGTGCTGATGAAAGCAGGGGGTTACAATGGTATTTGCTTTGGGTCAGATCTGCAAATTTCAATGGGGGATGGGTTCTCTAATTTATACATGTGTGTGGGCTGGGAGAATAAATGTGAACATGTTTGTAGTGGTCAGGGAGAGTAGTAGGTTAGATGGAAAAATTATGCCAATTTAAATATGGAGATGTGCTGCAAACAAAAAAGTACTTATATGGCCTCAAGAGCAATGCAGTGAAACCAAAAGGCTGATGTCCACATTGCAGGTTCAGTCACATTTGCCCATTACGTGTTACACAGACCCTTACGTTGCCTATACATTTCACATCACTCTGATGTAAAAGGGAATGTGGTGCATTCAATAGAAATACTAAGTATACCCTAAAGTATGGGGAAGCAGGTAATTACTCCTGTATGGTTGTGTCAAATTTAATATCCTTATTAAAAGAATTCTATTTTTCAATATGTTCTGTGGTCATAGGCTAAAAACACTATTGCCTTGCCATGTGGCATCTTAGGCTCCACATGCATTGGTTTAATAGGATGCATTAGGGAACTCTCATTCTTATTCACAGACCTCAGAGATTTATTTATTTTATGTGACTTTGGCATCAATCTTTAATTTACATTTTTCCCTTCTCCTCTCCGGTTTTACAGATATTCTTGATACATCAATTTAGAGCAACTGTGAAATAGCTGACATGTTTGGTACATAATGGAATAATAGGGGCAACAAATCATTATATTTTTCAGACAGCTTAGATCTATTGGGTTAGTCTTTCCAGTAATAGTTATCACTATTCAGGACGTGGGTTCATTTCCACGGCTTTGTAGTATTGCATATTTTTCACTATGTCACCATAACTTATATTTTTGGATGCGTCAAAAACATTTCTCTGCAAAGTAAAAATAAGGGTTGTAGAGGCCATTATTTTTATAATACATAATATTTTCTAATACATTATATTGTAAAACGTTCTAAAATGTAAAAAGTATTGCACATATCTTCTGTAAATAGAATAGAAAGAAATGGGTCAATAGAATATTCCACACCTCAACAAGTGGTCCCTAATCATTCTGAACTTGGTCTGGTGATATGTGGTACAGTCCAGACATGGGTAGATGATATAACAAATCATTTGTTTTTGACAGGTAATGAAGTCATTATTCAAGTACAACTGTAAAGTATCAAAACCTTTGCCTAACTTTGCACAAAGCAAAAATAAGCAATTCTAACATTTAATTAGCTTTTTGTTGGCGTTTGGCTGCAAGCACAAGTTTTACCTTGCCCCTCCAGGCTGCTTTCCTTCCGTCTGTAAACATAGGAATACGTACAGGACAGCTTAACCCCTTATCACCGACACTAGTTTTCAGCTCAATGACCAGACTCGATTTTTCAAATCTGACATGTATCATGATAATTGGTTATAACTTCGGAATGCTTTAACATATCCTGGTGATTTTGAGAATGTTTTCTCGTGACACACTGTACTTCATGTTAGTTCTAAATTTAAGTGATAAGTTTTGCGTTTCGTTTTGAAAAAAATGAAAATTTGCCAAAAGTTTGTCAAAATTCTTCATTTTCCAAGTTTGAAATGTTCTGCTTTCCAGACAGGAAATAAAACTACCCAAAAAGCTTGATAATTAACATTTACGGAATGTCTTCTTTATGTTGGGATGATATTTTATGCGTCCTGTAATTTTTCTACGATGTTATGAGGCGCAGAACTTTAGGTGCGATTTTTCTTATTTTCATGAAAATTGCTAAAATCACATTTTGAGGGACAACTCAGCTTTCAGGTGACTTTGAGAGGCCTATATGATAATAAAACCCCATAAATTACCCCACTACAGAAACTTCACCCCTCAATGTATGTAAAGCAACTTCTATGGAGCTCTGGAACCCTTTAAGTGTCTTCACAAGGGTTAAAACAATAGGAGCTTGCGATTTAGAAAACTTTTGAATTTTTTTGGAAAGTACATTAATTTAGGCCATAACTGGACAGTTCATAATACGAATAAAGTGTGAAATTTGGGAAAACACTTGCCTACTGAATGCCCAATTCTCCCGAGTATACTGATGACCCCATCTTGGTGGAGATGTGTAAAATGGCGCTCGACGTAATCACTTCGCCTGCAACTACGGTCCGAGATAGGATTCATAGCGCGACTGATTCACAGCAGATTGTATTCACATGTACAAGCTTATAATTTAAATTTGTTTTTGGGTAGCGAAACATATGGGGATTATTATTTTGACGGGTGAGATGACAATGTATAGATTAAGTCATTTTGGGTGGTCCTATAGCTTATTCATGAGATTTATTAACTATTTCAAAGGGTGACGCACACAAACATCATCAAGTTTTATTTGTGGATTTTAGCACTTTTTTCCCCGTTCCCGTAAATAAAAAATTTTATCTTAGTCTATGGTTCACTACGATTACGGTGAACTAATTTATATTGTTTGTCTTATCTTTGCTCAATTTTACTGAGCAAAACCAATCTTGAGAAGCAAAATGAATTGTTTTTACTATTGACAACTTTCAAGGCCATAAAATTGATTTTCTGTATATTTTTCAGATCTGGTTGAGGGCTTATTTTGGTTGTTCTATTCAGTTATATCACATATTAGGGAAAGTAAGCTTTTGATCAACTTTTCTAGACATTTTTATGATGGTGTTTTGATTGAAAAAATGTATATTAACGGGAAAGGGTTTCGTGGTTTGTTTTTTGTCATTACCTGAGCGGGGGGTTTCAATATTGATTGCGATTTATTGTACAGATTAATACGTGGGATGGGGCGGTGATACCAAATATGTAAATTTTTGTGTGTTTTGTGTTTTATTATGTATTTGCATTATACAGGCAGTTTCCCGGGTTGCATACAAGATCAGGCTGTTGGTTGCCCTTAAGTGAGTTTGTATGTAAGTCATAAACTGTAACTTTTCATTGTACCCAAGCTCAAATATATTTTGGTCTCTGTGACAATTGGTTTTAAAAGGTGGAACCAGGATTAACAATAAAGCTCATTGTAGACACCAGTGGTAACTGTTATAGCTGTTTATTGTCGCCAAGGACTAAAAGTACAGTTAAATGCCAACATCCAGCCTGAGTCAATTTGTAACTAGGGGTAGTATGTAAGTCAGGTGTTCTTAAGTAAGGGACGCCTGTATGTGTAACTGGGGAAATTAGGGACTTTATTTTATTATTTAATTATTTATTATAAAATGATTTAATCTTTTTTTTTTTATCTTACATACATTTTCACCTTTGGATGAACAAAGCGATCATTCGATCACTTATTCAACGCCTCTACAGCAATACACTGTTATTGCAGTGTAAGTGTTGTACGGAACTGCGGCATGCCTGAACATGGCTCGGTACATACAGCTGGGTTCTGCCAGGAAGGGCAGAACCGGCGAGAAGAGAGCCGAAGCCTCGGGTCACTCGCCAGAACTGGGGAGAAGCGGCTCGGCAGGAGGGATCGGGATCCCCCGGTCAGCACACGGGGAGGGGTCCCGATCCACGGGGCACACTTGCACACCGCGGTCATACTTGACCGTGCTGGAAGGGGTTTAAGTTGGTCTTTTAAAAAACCGGGATCGGAGTTTTTCCGATCCCGGGTGTTAGTGACGGGTCTGGGCATGTGATATCACAGCCCGACAACGGAACTATACTGACACGAGTGTCCCGAAAATAATTCGCCGCGGTGCCGTAGAACGGCGTTGACGTCAGAAGAAGTTTACCTTAATGACCGCTGTGATTCCGATAGGGTGGGTCATTTAAGGGGTTACGGGTGGTGGGCAGAGCTGTGGGAGGGACCTGAGTGATGTCACAAGCATGTGAATAATCCGCATGCTAAGTCGTCAAAATACAACACATGTTGGTCATGCTCCATGTGAATGTCCTCATTGCTCTGACTTAAGGCCCTAGCCAAGGAAGCTAGGAAGTGACGCCCTACTTCAATAGAAGTGAATATGATTTATAACAAGGAAGATAGATAGTCCAGGCTGAGGGGCTAGGAAGAAAGAAACCAGCAAGAATGATTACCGGTATTGTTGGAATGGCATTCCCCAGCTGTGACTAAAAACAATTTTTGTTAGTATGTTAGTAACTGTACAAGGATTCTTTAAATGGTCTTTTATGGTAGTAGTAGCCCTCATACTTGACATGTTGGTTGAGTACACTTATCATCCAAAATATAATTTTAGATTATTTAGAACTTTTGCTAGAGATTGCAGGCTGCAAACTAAATTATCACCAACCACTAGTTAAACAAAATAAATGTGTAAATCTTATAATGCAAAGGGTCTTATTGGCTTTTTATCTGAAAAATCAGCTGAATGCAATTTGCGAGCGGACTGAGCTGACTGAGGTGTTCCGATAGTGCTCTGTGTAAGGGGAGGGGATTCAGTGAATCTGCAGATTTAGACAGCCACATAATGTCCAGGAAAATAATATTCCTCATGAACACAACTGAACATGAGTTTGTTGAAAGGTCAGGTACATATTAGTAACCATTAGGTGATCATACTAATCGACTATGTATTGGACATTTGTAGCATTTACGCTGTGTGCAGGAATAGAATAAGAGATTATTTTCCGTTTTTTTCAGTTTTTTTTTTTAAATTTTCTATTAATATTTTGGGGACAGAGGGGCTTTGTATTGTTTTCCCATTGGAATACTAAAGAAGTGTGACTTGTCTTATCTAGACCATGTGCAGATGCTGTTGTATGAAACGCTTGACTTTCAACCTCTCAGGTGGAACGAGAATTGTTGTGTTCAAACAGCCTGTAATTGGATCCCGATGGCTTTCTACAGTACGTTCTGGCTATAGGAGTAAGTAAACAACTCAGCCTGGTTAACAGCATTGTAAATATTCAACCTTCGTAGGATGCTGCTTGAGGACCAATATCTGGGAAAGACTGGCAGAGCCCAGCATATGAAATTAGAGCGACTGACAATCAATATTGTAAACTTGGTGTTTCATGTGAAATTAATGAAAAATAACATGCGATAAAAAATGGCAGACTGCTCTTACGCACGGAAACAATACAAGACGGATGATACCAAACATTAACATGCGACTGGCATTAGCTTGTAATCATTAACACTATTAAATTGCAACTCTACAAACAAAAAATGATAATTTTGCTTGTTTGTTTTTAAATGGTTTCCTTTTAGTTCTTTTCTTTTTGAACACCATGGCGCATCTATTATTTTATTTGTTTTTCACCCATAGCTACTACAATTTGGAAGATGTTGGTCATGAATCAATGAATAAATTCCTTCAAACCTTGTGGGAAAATCACATTGACCTAAAGTGTTCATTACGATAGAATGTGCGGGAGGTGAGAAGAAACTTAACTGATCACCATAATGCTGTCATCAGTACTTTGTTGTCTATGTAATCTACTAAAGTACTTAGTTTTATATAACTATTATTCCAAATGAAAATATCACAGTACAGTAACTAAAGAGTTTATGTATGCTCATATTATAAAAATTGTAGATTCCACACGGAAGGCATCCAAACTATGATTTGCCATGTGGAATTATTATATTAACAAAATGAGTGTGTGAAAACAACTGAAAATAATGCCTTTTATTCTAGGGTTCCTCAAAGTAGCCACCTTTTGGTGTTGAGTACTGCTTGTGGACACTCTTGCCATTCTCTTTATGAGCGTTCAAGGGTAGTCACAGAAAAGGTTTTCACATCAAGGTGCAACGCTGTCAGGTTTAATAGCGGGATGTTCTTTTCCTTATAAATGGGGGGTTGGAAACACAGTTTGTGTTGTGCAGAGTAAGGTGGGGAGTTAAGAAAGCCTATGAAAACTACTGTAAGAATGTTTTTGTAGTGGCTAGAAAAAAGCACGCCAAAGTTCAAAACAAAAGACGTGGCCATCATTGACTTTAAGAAAAATGAGGTCAGTCGGTCGAAAAATTGGGAAACTTTGAAGTTCCCCAAGTGAATTGACCCAAGCTGCTTCAAAAGAAAATGGCCTCACATGAGGAAACGCACCAGGAAGAATACCAAAGCACCGTCTGCTGCGGAGGATAGTTCATTCCTAGTCACCAGCCCGGAAATCACAGGATTAACGCAGCTCGTAGGCCCAGGTCCAAGCCAACAAGTGCCTAGCACCAGACACATCTACTACACACTGTACAAGAGAAGACTGTGGCCGGATGTAAAAGTGAGGGAAACCACACGCAAAGACAGGAACAAGCAGAGAAGAGACTTCTGTGGGGGCTAAAAGCACAAGGAATGGACAGTAGTAGACAATAGAAATCATGCTGTTGGTTGATGAGTCCAATTGAGATTTTGGTTCCAACCCCAGTATTTGTGTGATGCAGAAAAGGTGAACTAATGGACTCTAACATGCTGAGTCCCCCCAGTAGAAGCATAGAGGAGAAGGTGTGGGGTGATCTTAGTGGTGACACTGTTGGGGATTATTCAATATAAGTAGTTATACTGAACCAGCATGGTTAATCACAGCATCTTGCAGACGCATCATTCCCCCAGTTTGCGTTTAAGTGGACCTATTAGTTTTAACAGGACAATGACCCAAAACTCACTCCAGGTGTGTAAGCTATTTGACAAGAAGGGAGAGTGATGGGGGTTCAGATGACTGGCCTCCACAGTCACCAGACTTGAACCCAATCGAGATGGTTGGGGTGAGCCAGGAGCGCAGACGTGAAGGCACAAAGGGCCCCGCAAGTAAAGCATTCTTGGGAACGTCTCAAGACTGTCAGGAATGCTGTGTAGGTGATACCACTCTTACAGTCATCAGCTTCGACGTGCCACGCGTAATCAAATCAAAGGTGGTTACCTTTCATAACCGAGAATCTAGAGTATATCCTTTAGGTGTCACATTTACACAATCTTGTGCGCGAAGGGTTGCTTGTATATCTGATGTATCTCTTTACCGGCGTACCAGGGTTCCGTACAAGAGAGGGGCCGGATGGTGTTTTTAGTGAATTGTATTAAGTTCAAATGTAATATGTAATTGGTCGGTTCCGCCACCCCACTTGGCCAGGGAAATGGGCGTCTTACGTGTAACAGTTTGTTGGCAGGACAAGGAGTATCCTCCCCACTAATCCCGACCTCTACCGTTGCTTCTTGCACTGGCATATAGGCAACTCTGAGAGTCACGAGGTCCACGGGGTCTGCTTGTAGGGTGTCTTAAGTGGGCCACCCTGCTACTCTTCTTACAGAGGAGCAGCGAAACGGGACTCGAGTCTCCGTTTATTTAAAAAGGTTAAAATAAAACAATATTACGCAAATAATATATACAACCAGCTAGTCGATCTGTTGTCGTATTAGATAGGCCGTTTGTTATTTTCATTTATAAAGGCAATTAAAAAATAACATGATTATGTGTGCATAGAATCTTTCTTAGTTGTTTTTTACGTCTGACATCAAACAAAAAAGTACTTATATGGCCTCAAGAGCAATGCAGTGAAACCGAAAGGCTGATGTCCACATTGCGGGTTCAGTCACATTTGCCCTTTACGCAGATATGTGTTACACAGACCCTTACGTTGCCTATACACTCTGATGTAAAAGGGAATATGGTGCATTCAATAGAAATACTAAGTCTACCCTAAAGTATGGGGAAGCAGGTACCTTATATACTCGAGTATAAGCCTAGTTTTTCAGCACAAAAAATGTGCTGAAAAACCCAAACTCGGCTTATACTCGAGTCAAAAAAATAAATATATCTAAACTCACCTTTCCGGCAACCCCTGTATATCTTCTGTGCGATCTGTCCGGCAGGGTCTGGCAGGCTACATACACTGGGGCAGGGTCTGGCAGGCTATATACACTGGGGCAGGGTCTGGCAGGCTATATACACTGGGGCAGGGTCTGGCAGGCTATTTGATACCTCATTTATATTGTTTTTCTTATCTTTGCTCAATTTTACTGAGCAAAACCAATATTGGAGAAAATCGCATTGTTTTTACTATTGCCAACTTTTCAGGGCCATAACTTTTTGTATTTTTCTGTTGTATTTTTCAGATCTGGTTGAGAGCTTATTTTTTGCGAAAAGAGTTGTTCTATTCAGTCGTATCATATTAGGGAACGTAGCTTTTTTTGATCACTTTTTAGAACATTTTTTATGATGGTGTTTGATGAAAAATTGTATATTACGGGAAGTTTTTCGTAGTTTTTTTTTTTGTCGTTCACCGAGCGGGTTCAATATTGATTTAGATTTATTGTACAGATTAATACGGACGCGGTGATACCAAATATGTAAAATTTTTTTGTGTTTTTGTGTTTTATATACTGTATTTGCATTATACAGGCAGTCCCCGGGTTACATACAAGATAGGGACTGTAGGTTTGTTCTTAAGTTGAGTTTGTATGTAAGTCAGATCTGTATACTTTATCATTGTAACCCAAGTGAGTGATGTCACAAGCATGTGACTCATCGCATGCTACAGGTCGTTCGGTCCCTCCCACAGCTCTGCCCACCACCCGTAACCCCTTAAATGACCCACCCTATCGGAATCACAGCGGTCATTAAGGTAAACTTCTTCTGACGTCAACGCCGTTCTACGGCACCGCGGCGAATTATTTTCGGGACACTCGTGTCAGTATAGTTCCGTTGTCGGGCTGTGATATCACATGCCCAGACCCGTCACTAACACCCGGGATCGGAAAAACTCCGATCCCGGTTTTTTAAAAGACCAACTTAAACCCCTTCCAGCACGGTCAAGTATGACCGCGGTGTGCAAGTGTGCCCCGTGGATCGGGACCCCTCCCCGTGTGCTGACCGGGGGATCCCGATCCCTCCTGCCGAGCCGCTTCTCCCCAGTTCTGGCGAGTGACCCGAGGCTTCGGCTCTCTTCTCGCCGGTTCTGCCCTTCCTGGCAGAACCCAGCTGTATGTACCGAGCCATGTTCAGGCATGCCGCAGTTCCGTACAACACTTACACTGCAATAACAGTGTATTTCTGTAGAGGCGTTGAATAAGTGGATCGATGATCGCTTTGTTCAAGCACAAAGAGTGAAAATGTATGTAAGATATAAGAGAAAAAAAAGATTTCAATCAGTTGTGTATAAAATATATTAAATAATAAAATAAAGTCCGCATAATTTCCACCCCAGTTACACATACAGGAGGGTCCTTACCCGTTAAGAACACCTGACTTACTACTACCCCTAGTTAAAGCTCAGGCCTGGATGTTAGCAATTTACTGTACTGTTAGTCTTAGGCGTACAATAAAAGCTATAAACAGTTTACACTGGTGTCTACAATAGCTATTGTTGAATCCTGGTTCCACACATTTTAAATACCAATTGTCACATAAAAGAAGACCATAAATATATTTGGCTTGGTGTTACATATAATAAATTAGTCATTTATGACTTACATACAAACTCAACTTAAGGGCAACCAACAGTCCTATCTTGTATGCAACCCGGGAACTGCCTGTATAATGCAAATACATATATAAAACACAAAACACACAAAAATTTACATATTTGGTATCACCTCACCCATCCCACGTATTCATCTGTACAATAAATCGAAATCAATATTGAAACCCGCTCAGGTGAATGACAAAAAAAAACCACGAAACAACTTTCCCGTATATACATTTTTTCAATCAAAACACCATCATAGAAAATGTTTCTAGAAAAGTGATCAAAAGCTACTTTCCCTAATATGATATAACTGAATAGAACACCAAAAATAAGCCCTCAACCAGATCTGAACAAATATCACAGAAAATACAATTATTATGGCCACTGAAAAGTTGGCAATAGTAAAAACCAATTCGATTTGCTTTCTCAATAATGGTTTTGCTCAGTAAAATTGAGCAAAGATAAGAAAACCAATATAAGTATTAGCACACGTACATCGAGTGACCATAGACTGAAGATAAAATTTTTACGTTACGGGAGCGGGGGAAAAAAGTGCTAAAATCCACAAATAAAACATTGGATGATGTTTGTTGTTTTGCCGTCACCCTTGAAATAGTATACAAAATCTCATAATTAAGACATAGGACCCCAAATGAATATCTACATTTATCTCACCCACGCAAATATACCCCTATTATGTTTCGCATTACCAAAAACAATGTAAATTTATAAGTTGTACATGTGACAATACCAAATCTGCTGTGAATAGCGCTGCTTTGCATCCTCATCTTCGTGCCTGTAAGCGCGTCCGCAAACCTACAGCATGTTTACCATCCACCAAGATTAGGGGTTCAAATAATACTTCGGTGAGAATTGGGCATTCAGATTGCAAGTGTTTCAATCATCAATCATTTATTATTTATGAACTGTCAGTTTATGGCCTAAATTAATGTATTTTCCCAAAAAATTCAAAAGTTTCTAAATCCAAGTCCTACTTGTTTTAATACCCATGTAAACACTTAAAGGGTTCAAACATGACATAGAAGTTGCTTTAACATACAATTGAGGGGTGAAGTTTTCTGTAGTGGGGTAATTTATATGGGGTTAATTTATATATAGGGAACCTCTCAACAGAGTTCACCTGAAAGCCTGAGTTGGTCCCTCAAAATGTGATTTTAGGCACATTTTCAATGAACATAGAAAAATCTGCACCTAAAGTTCTGCGCACCTCATAACCATCGCAGAAAATGACAGGAACGCATAAAATATCAATCCAACATAAAGAGACATTCCGTTACATGTATAATTATCAAGCTTTTGTTGGGTAGTTGTTTTAACTTCCTGTCTGGAAGCAAGAACATTTCAAACTTGGAAAAATGAAGATTTGCAAACTTTTTTTGGCAAATTTTCATTTTTTTCATTTTTTTTTTCAAAACGAAACGCAAAACTTATCACTTAAATTTAGAACTAACATGAAGTACAGTGTGTCACGAAAACATTCTCAAATCACCAGATTGTTTCAGAGTCCGAAGTTATAAAACCAATTATCATATACATGTTAGATTGAAAAATCTAGTCGGTCCATTGAGCTGAAAACTAGTGTCTGTGGAAAGTGGTTAGCTGTCCTGTACGTATTCCTATGTTTCAACGGAAGGAAGCATTCTGGAGGGGCAAGGTAAAACGTGTGCTTTCAGCCAAACGCCACAAAAAGCTAATTAAAGTTAGAATTGCTTATTTTTGCTTTGTGGCAAAGTTGGCCAAAAGGTTTATACGTTTACCAGTTGTACTTGAATAATACTTCATTACCTGTCAAAAACAATGATTTGTTACTTCATCTACCCTAGTCTTTTGGGGACCTGTACCACATATCACCAGAACCAAGTTTCATAATGATTAGGGACCCACTTGTTGAGGTGTTGAAATATTCTCATGACCCATTCTTTCTTTCTATCTATTACAGAAGATCTTTGCATACTTTTTACATTTTTAAACGTTTTACAATATAATGTTTTAGCAAAAGAATTATGTATTACATAAAAATAATGGCCTCACACCCTTATTTTTCCCGTTGCAGAGAATGTTTTTGACCGCATCCAAAAATTAAGTTTAGGTGACATAGTGAAAAATATGCATACTACAAAGCCGTGGAATGAACCCACGTCCTGAATATGATAACTATTACTGGAAGACTAACCCATGATCTAAGCTGTCCTAAAAATAAGAATGATTTGTTGCCCCTATTTTCCATTTATGTACCCACACCATGTCAGCTATTTCACAGTTGCTCTAATTGATGTATCAAGAATATCTTAAACCGAGAGAGAGGGAAAAATGTACATTAAAGATTGCTGCCAAAGTCACATAAATAAATAATCTCTGAGGTCCCGTGAATAAGATAGAATCCTCTAAATCATCTATTAAACCAATGCATTGGAGCCAAGATGCCACATGGCAAGGCATAGTGTTTTTTAAAAGTTTAAGCCTATGACCACGAACGTATTGAAAAATAGAATTCTTTTAAATAAGATATTAAATTTGAACACAACCATACAGGAGTAATTACCTCTTCATCCCCATACTTTATGTTACTTATATTTCTTTGAATGCACCAACATTCCCTTTTACATCAAGTGATGGTGAAATGGATAGGCACGTAATGGTCGTTTACACGTCATGGGCAAATGTGACTGAACCCGCAATTGGGACTCAGCCTTTTTGGTTTCACTGCATTGCTCTGAGGCCATATAAGGTACATTTTTTGTTTGCAAGCACACTCTCCATATTAATTGGCATAATTTTCCATCTAACCTAACACACTACCAGACTCACCCCTGACACCTCAAGAACCTGTTCACATTTATTCCCACCACCAACAATGTATAAAATTAGAGAACCCATCACCAATATGAAATTTGCCAGATCGTGACCCAAAGCAAATACCATGTAATAACCCCCCCCGTGCTTTCAATCAGCACCATTACCCCTGGTCAATCGCTTGCCCACAGAAATAACCCCCATTCTCAGTAGGAGAGTTGAACCGTAGTACCTGCTTGGAAATAAATACTGATTCCAAGAATTATTAAGTAATAGAAAATAGAGATGGGTGACCAACAGCAAGATCAGGAACACATTCTTAGAGAGGTTGTTCAAGATGATTTGCCAATTCTGCTTGGTGTACGGTACAAAAACAATTGTACTTGTACAGTGTGGTCAACACTGGTAGTGATTGTTCAGTAGTCGTTTCATCAGCCTGTTTAATGCAAGTGAGGCTGGAAACCTCTCGCAAGCGGGTCTTCAATCTCATATACAATCACCATGTGATCTGTGTAATGCTATATTGGTTTGTATATGTCCCCACGTTTTGTAAGTGTGGTCAGTATACTGAAAAATATAATAAAGATTTAATTCCTACTATGTGCAACTTATGTCTTCTCAGGTCTGCATGAATTCCTGTGGGAAGTGATGAAACGTGAAGTGAGTAACAATATACAGTGCCCACACTAAGGTAACATTAATATTGTGTTTATGAGCTCTATAATGTGGAAGAAGAGCTCGTAGAGATACCATTTATAAAGTGGCTAGATTAGTATCGGGTGAAACGAAATATGTTATTACATAACACAATGCACCAACAGTTTCCGTTCTAAAAGACTACAATGACTTGCAAATGAAACTTTCCTAGACGCCAATCATGTGTGACTTAATGGAATGCACTGTTATGAGGCTTTCCTCCCTCCTTCCTCCCCGTGGCGCCGCATTAGTTGCCTATTCATCAAGTGGCGCTTTGGCATTCCTTAGTGTGCAACACTGCAAGCAGCCACACCCCCAAATCAATCTCAATTACTCACTTAAGAATCCATCTTCACAGACACTAGTGCACGTGTTTTCACAGATGTGGAACCAATAATCCACAAGCAGGAGGATCAACGGGATTGTACTTGAGATACTTGAGAAAATTTACAGCCCTTATAAGGCAACCATAGACATTCACCCTTTGATGCTTGGTACAACCACAGCAGATTAAAGCTGTTGTTAAAGCTTTCCTAAACTCACAATTAAGCTGCTTTGACATTTTAATTGGAAACTGTCAGTATGATAGAAAAATGTAAAGTAGACATCCATGCTGAAGTTTATTTATTCACTATACCTCAAATGCACATTTTGCTTGTATGGTTTACATTAGTGTATTTTAATAATACTTAATAGTCCTATTCATTTTTACTGCATTTGAACAGACATTTGCTTGTAATCTGGTTGTTATTTTAGTGGTATATAACAGTGACAGTGTTGAATAGTCACTGTCTTAAAGAATTCTCTTAAGAATAACTTTGTAGCTACAACAATAGAGATGGGGGTGATGGTGTTCTGTACCGATTACTGCAACCTTTTTCTTCTTCAACTTCTGATGGAAGTTTTCAATGCGACCATTTTGAGGACTGTACAGCCTTTTGATGACTTTTCTTTTTTGCAAAATGGCAAACAAACTGGCATGTTTGACCTGGGCACTATTTCACCATTACGGGTTAATAACCGTTAGTATATTTTGGATACATCAGGCTATTTTTTCAGAACCCCAGGGTATTTTAACCCTAGGTCAGTGATGGCGAACCTTCCAGACCGAGTGCCCAAACTGCAACCCAAACCCAATTACTTATGGCAAAGTGCCAGTACTGCAATTTAAAACGCAGAAAACTGACGTTTAGTTTCGAATCAATTTACACCGACTGTCTGAGCTCGTATTCCAGCATTCCTATAACACACTGAACCGCCACTTTATCACCATTTTACATCACATAAAAGATTAATAAAATTTCAAAGGTCACGCAGTCCTCAAATGGTAGCAATGAAACACGGCCTCATAAAGCAAAACAATCACACCCTCTCACAGCTCCGTTCACTAAGGTTTATCAGCATCACAGATGCGAACCTATGTTCTTTTTTCGCACACTGTTTTAATTATTGAAAAAGTCTTAAAACAACAAAAACCTCAAGTCTGGTATCACGAGATTTTAAACTCGTAACCACAGAATAAAGGACACAAATGATTTTGGAGCGCACAGCGCCAGTATTAAATCGCCCTTTTCCCCAGTCCACGACAAGGAATAGTAATGAGAAGTAAAATATTTCCATAAATAAGCCCTCACCATGGTATATATATAAAGCCACATATATATAATAATATGCATATACAGTATAAATACATACAAGAAATACATCTGTTACTTACTCTTTGTTGTCCACGGTTGCGGCCATGCTGGCGGGCATAATTCCGGTGTCTGTTGGTTTCCGGGGGGTCAGTAGGGTAGATGGGGGGCAGAGGGTGGCGGGTCCCGATTTAGGGCTGGGGGGGTTTCATGCAGCATCTGATTCCGGGGCAATGGGTTATGATCATGCGTTTTCCAGGGAAGGGTATGCGGGGGCAATGACCGGAGTTTTGGGGGGGGGGGGTTGTGGAGCGGCGGAGTTTGCGCATGCAATTTCATGTAGTGGGCGGAGTTTGGGGGCGGGGGGGTGGTAAGGGTGCGTAGCGGCTTGGGTTCCTGCGCAGGGGCTGTGGTAATGCTGGCGCAGTGAGGTTTCGGGCCGGTTGCTAGGGGAGGGGAGGGGCGGAGCGGGCAGGAAATCAGCCTCCCTCGATCTATTATGCCCCTTGGAGCGCTGAGTTAAAAAAAAAAAAAACTCACCTCATACTCGGCGTTCCGCCGGCTGAATCACTGCGTCGACACCTATTAAGGTGCCCCAGCTCTGGCAACGAATGACAAATCAATCATTCCGCTGCCAGCGCTGGACTCTTAACGTCCTGTGCGCGCTGTTATCGTAGTGCAGATCAGGAATTGTCCAGCACCCTGCTCTGTCATGGCCTTTAGTCATATCGAGCACAGCTCCGATACTGCTAGGCGGTCATGAAACCAATGTGTGGGACAGTGGTTGTCCCCGCACCTGGCAGTGGTTGGAGATGGGGGCGCTGTGCCAGCAGTGAGGGCTCTGCGTGCCTCTCTTGCACGCTTGTCCATATGTTCGCCATCCTGCCACTATTGTCTGATTGATCCTACAATATCTACATACTGGCAGTTATATGGGGATGTTGCACCCATCTATTTACAATGTACAAACGCCACATGTAAATATAGCCCAAAACATGACAGCCTCTGGTCTTTTTGGGGGGGGTACGACCCGAGGCTATCATGGTGACCGATTTCCTCCTCCCCGGTGGAAATCACAGAGGAGTAGCCTTAGCCTTCCAGTGCGCAGCGAGGCTAGTAATCCGCTCCATTTAGCCTCTGAAGTTTCTTTTACATATTCTAAAATAAAGTTGTTTAAAAGTTAAGGTGCAGCTATTAATTACAGATTAGGCAGAGGCAGCAAATCTAGATCTACTACTCTTCCATGAGAGATTACTCACGGTAGGTTTCCTTTCATTTGTCCAAAATAAGGTAAAAACAACAAGTAAACACCAGCAGGAAGAGCAATAGTGATGATAAAAACAGAAGGTCCTTAAATGATTTCTAACACCTTAGAACAATGAGCTTAAGAAACTACCCCTGGTGAAGTGCTTCGAAACCAGCGTACTTACATTCTGTCATGTGCCTCCTGTAACATAATCTGGTCGTTTTTGCTTATTATAAGCTTAGTTTAGATTTTTTTTAACACAAAAAGAAATTGTAATTGTATATCCACTATGTATCTGCACCTATCTCCAAGATCAAGCCATGGAGGCTCCATCCAACAGATTCTTCTTATCAAGCGGGTACTTTAAGTGCTAAATTGTGATTTTAGATATCCAATACACATCATAAAGCTAAGTGTTTCCTATTTTTTTTGCAACTCCCTTTAAAGTTGAAATGTGAGTTATGCATAAGTGTATATAACCTTATTTCTTCATCACTGTTACATAAAATCCCAACCACTGTCGACAGTCTGCATTGACTGTCAAGGGACAAGGGCCTAGAAACTTCATCAAAGTAGGCATCCATCAGTCACATATGGATACAACATTAAGAACCTCTTTAAAGGGGTTCGCCCCATGAAAAACATTATCACATTTTCACACCACAAGTGATGTTTCCGGTTTACACAATATCATTTTTAACTACTCCTTACTTTACTCTAAAACTTTACAATTTACTCACTTTTATTGCTGTCTTAACTCCTACAAGGATGGCCAGTGTAAAATTGCAGAGTGTGGGGTGAGGACTTTCTTAAGCAGACACTTATGATTTCCTCTAATGCTTATACGATGATGTGTCTGACAATGTACTTGATTATGGGTCCAGGGTTTATCTACACTTTTAATTTAGCTGTTGAACATTCTCCTATGTGCATCTGGGACAAGAAAAGAAGAGAATAAGTGGAGTTGATTAGCTCCATGATATGGAACCATAAAACCAATGACACTCTGATCTCTGATCTCTCAACGTAATCAATAAAACACAGGGTCACCTGCTATAAAAAAGACCTTTCCTGTCTGTGGCTGTAGAGTAGTCTCTGTTAGTAGTAAGGCCTGTGTCTGACTTGTCTTGTCAGACATGTCGAAGATTTAGGTCGCATCCGGACAACCAAATCTACAAAACCAGACTGCAGAGAACCATTTGGAATTGTATCTGTGAATTCCCTGTATTTTTGTTAATAACGTGAATTAGAGATGTGTTTTTTTTGGTGTATCCTTCAGTAGCTTTAAATCTGTCTCATGGGAAACCCCTTTAATGTAAATCATAGCATCTTGACTCGGATTCCATCACAGCCGACGAAAAAAATAGGTCCATGTGATTAATCCATTCATCCGTTTTGATGTAATGTTTCCACTGCTTATCCTCAGCATTTTACCATGGTCAGACAGCCTTCCAACCAAACTGTTAAAAAAAAAAGTGGGACAGAGGTTTGAAGGGGATTTAAAAACTACTTACAGCTGGCACCAAGTTAACCACGTTCTAATGAATTACATGGTCCATTTTTCTGCAAATTTATACTTAATCAGTTCAGAGAAATATATAAATACAGCTAAGACTATTTTTGGTATAGGGTAAGAATTATTATATGTCTTTATAAATTACTGATTATAGCCTAGCATTGGCTATTTTCGACATTGGTTAATGAAAACAATAAAAAAAGAAAACTTGTGTACAGATGCTCAAAACAAATCTTTTGTCTTCTGTCAGATCAATACTATCTTACACATTTATGCATTTACGGAGACCTTTTTTTAACGTTATAACAGATACCGCTTAGATTATTTTATTAATAGAAAGACAAAAACACGATGGTTTGCAAATAAACATGCTCGGTCTGTGAAGCTGGACTTGTGGTATCTGGATTTCACACACAGACAGATGCGGAAGAATCCAACCATGAAAGTATTTAATGATGCAAATGGAGTCCCGCTTATCAATCAGTGAAAACAACAAGTTACTTCTTGAATGGAACATGTTTGCATGATTAGCCCCAACTAAAATTATAAGAAAAGAGCACAATATCACATGTTTTTATTAGCTGTTGCTTAACCCCTTCATGACAGAGAGTCATTGGTGCCTAAATTCCATGTCATTCTTGCACTTCTTTAACCCATAATGATCGCCCTATCAGGTTTTTAACAGAGATCACTAAGGATTTCTTCTGATGTCAGAGAAGATTACATGAACTTAGTGTCCCCTTCAAGTTCCGAATGTGCCCGGGCCTGTGTTACCACAGCCCCGACCCGTCACTACAGCCAGGTCGAAAAGTTGTTTTTCATACATTGAGGGGTGTTTCTATACTGGTGTAATTTTTAGGGGTTTACTATATTATTTAGGCCTCTCATAGTCACTGAAAGCTGGTTGTCTTTCAGAGTCATGGTCGATTTTCATGAAAAGGAGAAACTTGCACCTAAAGTTCATAATCCTCAGACGTCCTAGAATATAAATGGCATAAAAAGAATGTCATCACATGCAGACATTCTGGAAATGTTAGCTTATCAAATATTTGGGTGTTCTGGATACTGTCGCAGGAAAGCAGAACATTTCCAAACTTTGAAAATAAGGTTTTTTTATTGTTTTTAAATTAACATTTTTTTCAGAAAGAATGCAAGTACATGTGTCAAATAAACAGTCTCATCTCTGGGACTATATAAAAGTGTCTGAACCGTCAATACTAAAAATAGTATCTGGTCATTAGCTGAACAAATGTTGGTGATAAGGTGTTAAATGAATAGCTTAAAACTTTATATAATAACATTTTTTACTTTGTTTATTTGTATACATGTGAAACTAACTGGATAGCTAGTTTTATTAATTACATGTTATTTTCTTTATAACATTAGCTGATAAATGACAAAATTACTGCAATGTGAGAAATAAGCTTTTTTTGTTATTACAGTCTCAATGTTTTTGGTGCTTAAAAAGGGTTTTTCCCAGATGCAATTAGGCCCCAGCTCGACGGCCGCCCCATCCAACTGACCCCTAACGCTCTCAGACTAGTATTGAGCAGACGGCCGTGGAATCGTCCAACTTGGACTTCGTGGAAAACCCCTTAATATTGCATGGAGATGACTGGAGCGGCAGATCTGCCAATATTATATCCTTTGGGGCTACTCGACAAGAACTTTGAAAAAGTGAATTTTAATGGTACTTCAATAATAACTTTTAAAAATGGGAGGCTCCCCATTGAGTGTCATGAATAATTTGCTTGTTTTAAAAAACCCCTTTCACGCCCCATGGGTAAAGAAGTTTATAAATTCTTTCCAGTGGCCATCTTCAAATCTCCTGTAACCCTGTCACTCTTTGTTTGGATAATTGGAGGTTTTCACCAAAATGAAGGCGTCCACTGTTAAATTTACAGTGAAATTAGAAAAGCTGTAATATAAATTTTAAAAGTTTATTGGGCAACTTTAAAGATTGTATATCTTCGGTTCTGTGAATCATCCTACCCAACCTGTATTTTTTTATCAAAGGGGATCTTCGTTTAATATGACACCTAGTTATGTTTCTAGTGCCAGGGTTCAGGAATATAGCCGTCTTGAAGTGGGCCATTGTTTTTGAAGACCATATTGAGATTGTAATTACTCCTTACCTAATTCAAACGGAATGGTTCATAAGAAAACTTCTTGTAGAAATCTTTTTTTAAATGTCATGGAACCACGATCACTGCTTTGCCTTTGGGTCATCGAACTGAGTCTCCCCGGCTCCGCCCATCCTCTGCATTACATCTAATAACACAATACAGAACTTGTAAACTAACTGTGACCGTTAATATAACATACAGCTGTGATTTGTGGGCCAATATTAAGCTATCGGGCAATGACCGGAAGTTGAAAACAAATATTCAGCGGTAATCAAGCAGATAATAGGGGTCATTATTTAGTGGAGCCTTATATTATAGCCTTTCATATAACTTATACCAAATTTTTTTTTTCACACTAGTGAGAGTGGTTCGAGTAACTTATAGGCATGTTTGCTGGTACAAGTGAAATAAAAACATAAGTTTTGGGTTACGTAGAAAAAAGTTTTGCTATAGGGACCAAACATTTTCTAGTTGCTTCCCTGAGTATAATTTTCCTTCAACCATTATGACATTCACAACAGGTATGTAATGTGGAAATATGCCAAATATTTGGGAGAATGAAAATATATGTGTACTTTCCTTCCCCCGTTAAGATCAATGGCACAATCTCCACCTCCTGCAAGGTAATTGGCAAGTCTCCGATAATTAAACTCCTATTTCCTTCCTTTGACCCAGTATGTATTGTACCCATAAATATTTAGCAACTGGCAGTATATAGTATGGTGACATGGTCAGCTGAATCCCGCTTTCACACTATGGCAGCAGTGCTGCAGTTTACTTGATCTTGAAGGGCTATTGGGTATATCCGCCTGTTATCGGGTTCCACGTATCTTCTTGTTTTTACACCCATCATAGATTCGGTTCCCTTACATAACCAAATGGGCTGGAAAAATTACATACCCCATGCCATGTACTGTTTAGCAATTAGAACCCTGGAAGATTGAAGAGACTGTGGTATTGTAAACAAAAGATTATTTTTGGTCATGTAATTGCTTAGCTGAGAAGCAACATACTGGATTTGTCAGTTAACAACATCTCCTCCCCTGTTTTAATTACGATCTCTTTCATGTATCCCGCATGATGCATTCCAATGCCAATGCCAGTGTAAGCTTCAAGTTGAATCCCTCAGAGTGGCAATGATGTTCATCCCCATCTGTGCCAACGTAGGAAAGGGTTTTACTAGGACTGAAGTCAAGTATAACTAGATTGTACTTGTTTAAAGGGAAGCCATAAACATTTTTGGGTGGTTCTTTCTTAGGGAGAGACACTACATTAAAGGTGTTTTCTAATTGTTTTTTGTTTGTTCATGATAATACTCTTGTATACTTGTCTTACTTTCCAATAATGTTTAATTGACTCTAAAGGTGTTTTCTCTACTCTCAGGGCCAATATAATGATGGAAACATAAGCAGGGATGGGGGGGCTACCGATTCCTTGCATCAAGGTTAGAACAGACAAATCTAATCACTATTAAAGGGGAGCTACTGCTGAGACATGGTAGGTGAAAGTGGTATTATGAAATAAAGTTGATGAATGGGTGTATAATTATAGTAAAGGGCTTTATGTCAGGCAGTAATCTATTTGCTGTATCCATTATTTGGGCTTTAGGGGAAAGGGTCTGAATTAAAAAGGACAAAAAATAACAAAGAATAATTTTCTAGTACATGCTTTACTGGCATCTAATTCTATGTCATTTTACTTGATTTTTCTAAACATTTTATAATTTCAATATTTTCTTTTTCTGTAAAAATACTAACTACAGATAATGTGACAATCTTTCACTGCTGAGAAGAGTAAAGCGGAAACAAAACTCCTTTAGAAATTAATAAGTCTCTTTAACCCCCTTAAGGACGCAGCCTGTTTGCGTTACGGCTCGCAACTTTTTTTTTAAATTGACCATGTCTCTTCCTGTGGTATAACTTTTGTAAGACGCTGTTACTTATCAAATCGATTCTGCGATAGTTTTTTCCTCACATGTTGTACTTCAATTTTAAGTGGTAATTTTGGCTGATAAGTTTTGCTTTATTTCCAAAAAAAAGAAAAACATGTGAATTTTAGAAAAATTTGCCTTTTTCGAATTCTAAATCACACACCGCGTTTTTCAGGCAGAAGATTTACCTTACCCACCACCTAAATAAACTTGCAGAATACACTGTCCCCTTTAGTCTACTTTTACTTTCAAATTTTTGAAATGTTTTGATAATTTATTTTTCCGTCACTCGGCTACAAATCGAATAGGCGATTTTTTCCGTATTTTCCGAATTGACTATTTTGTGGGGATAAATACTGTTTGAAATCCAAATTTTACATAGTTACAACAAAAACCCCCTATATAACACTCCTTTTCAATCTGACCCCTCACACTATCAGAACAGTCATTTACAAGATTGTTAACCCTTCAACAACCCCCTTGAGATCTTCATATAATTGAATCAAAATGGCGGTGAAATTTAGAATGGTCAAATTTTGTCGGTTATACGTTCATTTAGCCCCTAAACTTACACATTTCCAAAGTAAAAAGAGAAACTCACCATAAAATTTGTTCTAAACACTTTTCTCCTGAGTGCAGCGACCCCCCATGTGGACATTACTTTTTTATTGGGGCACAGCAAGGCGCAGAAGGCAGGAGCACCCTGCAGCTGCCAGGATTTAGTTTTCTGGTTGCCCCCTTTTGAAGGTATAAAATTTTCTTCGCTTTTCCCGTTATTTGGGCATGTGATGGGCATTTTTTTTGCTGGACGAGGATGGCTTTTTCCCAGTGTTCCCATTGGGTTGGTATCACCTATTGTTGAAAATTCAGACTTTTTGTGAGGTCATGAGTAGAAAGCATCAATTCTTCTGTACGGGATTTTTTGTACTTTTTTTTTTTTTTTTTCGTGTCTACACCGTATAGCCTCAATAATCCTGTTTCTTTATTCTATTGGATGGGTCGATACGATTACGGGGATACCAACATGAATATTTTTTCTTATGTTTTCTAAATTTACAAATAAAACCCTAATGTGGGGAAAATCTATCATTTTTTTTTTTGCACGCGCTGTTCTCCAAGTGGCATAAAACATGAAAACATTGTTTACGTTTTTGGGCTACAGAGCTGGTCGATGGCTTGGTTTTTTTTTGCGGACATGTTTTGTTCTTTCAACAATATCATTCTGGAGTACATATGTTTTGTTGATCACTTTTTTATTGCATTTTATGGGATATAATAGTACAAATCATAATTTTTGGAGGGTTTTTTTTAACGGTTTTCTTTTACGCTTCATCATCTGGGTTCATATTATTTCGTTTTTTCTATGGATGTTACGGACGCGGTGATCCTAAATGTGGGTTTTGTGTTATGATTTGACTTTTTTGATTGAGCGTATATTTCTTCTTTTATGTTTTGGGGGCTTTATGGCAGTTTTAGTGGCTTTATAAATAATTTTTTATTGAAAAACATTTTTTTTACTTTTGTTTTTTACAGGATCCACCATGGGATATGAACAATCAATCATCTGATTGCTTGTTCTGATAATACTCTGCAATACTCAATGTATTGCAGTTATTTCGTGCCAGCCTATGCAGATGCATAGGCTACACTTTGCCTAAGATGACGTCACAGACGCCATCTTAAGGTAAACCCTCCAGGCTTCTCTGGGTCCCGCTCGTACCCAGATGTCAAACAATCGATCGGGTCCACCCGAAAACGTGGCGGGGGGGGGGGCGATCGGGGTTAAAGACCCCCAGAAGGCATGTTAAATGCCCGCGGCGTCGCGTTGACCGCGGCTTTAAACGGTTTAAACACACCCGCGATCGTGAGCCCCACCTCCGACAGCGGGTGTTAGCCGGGTATGTCACGGTAGATTCCCGTTGAAAGCCGCGGCTACCGATGCCGTTCGGCTGCTATACAGCTGAACCGCATCGTCTCTGCGCAGTAAGCTGTACTGCGCTGAGCGCTATTCGCGGGCTCTCAGCGGCAGTACATCTACGCGCAGAGCACTAAAGGTTTAGAATGAATGACACCGTTTAGGAGTCATTGCATGCACCTATAAGTACCGAATAAGGAACTGTTTCGCAAGCAGGCCATATACATGGGTTAGGTAGGAGAATGCAATTCCTTATATGCCTTTGCAGGCTTCCCCACAATCTGAACGGAGTATGCCAGAATATGATGTCTAAAACAAAAACCCATAATGCTGTACATAAATGACATATAACAAAACTCAATGTCGCCACAAAATGCGCTTAAATAGTTTGCTTTTATGATTCAACAAAATTTTATGTCTTTCTAAAGTAGGGTGAGTTATCACCAAGATGGCAGTCACTGCCAACTAACACAGTCCCCATGATCCGTTAGTTCTCAATAACTCCCCCTTCCTCTATGCTCTGCTCCAGGTGATGATGTAGCCGACTTTCCTTACTCTGTTTACTATGTAGATTATATGTTACCTGCCTCACTGCACATTCATACTGAGGTTAACGTCTCACCATAACACTTACCATACTAGATGCACTCAACCACAACAACAGACAACTTCGTGTCCTGTGTCTTCTCCGTGGGGAGAACAATCAATGACCTGATTAAAGGGCGGTGCATTTATTTCTTTCATACTTGTTGCCCAAAGCAATTTTTCTTCTAAGGGAGCAACAATTTAAATACCACAATTACAATTAGCTTATATTTTATGGCCCCATTATATAATGAAATTATGCTTGTTTCTTGGGAATAATAACCCTTTAAAGCTCAGGTTTTGCACGTTGTTAATGGGGTTTATTCTATAATCTCTACACTGGAGCACAACATTTGATCTTTTTTATAGATCGCTTGGGACTCTACATAATTTCTGTCCCTCTTACTATTGACCACCATGTCGAATCTGGATACTAGACAAATGGAACACTAACGGAAGAGAACCCAGTTGCCAGGTCACTGATGTCCGAAGTCATTGAAATGTCATATTGTTTAAAATGTAATTACATTATTGATGCCCGACTCACACATAGGCCTTTATTACATAGCAATATTGTTTCCCTTAAACAATTATTAAATTATTTTTTAATGTTTTGGTTGGAAAATAATGCATAAATAATGAGTTGTGGTTCAAATGTTTCTCTTAACACATGGATTTATTGTAACTCCCCTCATAACTGTTCATGTTCAATATCATAATGTTCTAAATTGAGCATTGCTTTCATTAGCTGCATCCTCCTTAATTGTAACATTATGTTTGACTAGAAACTGTATTTTTGATTTTCAATAGTGACAAATATCTGTCTACAAGCAACAAAAATTACATGCACCAAAATAATAATGAAAACCATTAAAAGTGTAAAAACCCAAATCAATTAATGACAGTGGTACTGAGGCACTTTAAAAATACATATAGCTTACAAAACACCGCCCCACAGCCAAATTATATGTAACATCAATACAGAAGACAATATTTGCAATACAACCATACCGACAAGCTGCCAAAAACACTAGAGAGAGAGAAACATATTGCGGCAACATACAACCTTGCTCCCTCCTTCCCCTATGTTTGCCAACTTTTTGTAACAGTAACTTTTTGATGCGTATAAGTATCTCTTTTTTGTAACACTTTTGTAGCTATAAGGTACCTGGCACTTCTTGGTTTGCCCCTCACGAGCCAGTGTTGTTGCATATATAACTTAATGCATAAGGACCCTGGGGGAGCCGAATCATTGGCGATAACTAGTGGGTTTATCACAGCTGCTCCTTCCCCGTGGTTTTTTTGTTAGAGGGGCAAGTATCTCTTTTGCCTTTGAAAGCCATTAAAGCTACCAGACACATCTGGTTTGGCTATTCAAAAAATGTGCTGAAACCACTCTGCTATACGCGAATAAAAAAAAATCACAGCTTTTACCAAGGTTTTTGTGGTAAATTAGGGACCTCGTCTTATACTTGGTTGGCTTATAATCGATTATATACGGGTAAATTGGTAATGTTTTGGGCAGTAAATTTTATTTTGCTGTAATAAAGAAATGTTTTTGTTTTCTTACCGTTCTTTTTTTTGAGTTGGCTGAGTGATGTCACAAGCATGTGACTCATCGCATGCTACAGGTCGTTCAAATACAAACATGTTGTCATGATCCATGTGAATGTCCTCAGTGCTCTGACTTAAGTGCCCTTAGCCAAGGAAGCTAGGAAGTGCCGCCTACTTCAATAGAAGCTGAATATGATTTTATAACAAGGAATGATAGATATTCCAGGCTGTATGGCTAGGAAGAAACCAGCAGCATGATACAGGTATTGTTGGAATAGGCTCTCCCCAGCTGTGCTAAAACTATTTTTTGTCAGTAACTTTACAAGGATTCTTTAACTGGTCTTTTATGGTTAGTAGTAGCCCTCATCCTTGACATGTTGGTTGTAGTACACTGTATCATACAAAATATAATTTTAGATTATTTAGAACTTTTTGCTATAAGATTGCAGGCTGCAAACTTAAATTATCACCAACACTAGTTAACAAAATAAACTGTGTAATATCTTATAATGCAAAAGTGTCTTATTGGCTTTTTATCCTGAAAACTCAGCTGAATGCAATCTTGCTAGCCGGACTGAGCTGACTGAGTTTTTCAGATAAAAAGCCATAAGCTCTTACTCAGCATTTTGCATTATCAGAGATTTACAATCAACTTTATTTGTTTAACTAGTGTTGGTGATAATTTAGTTTGCATCCTGCAATCTTCTAGCAAAAGTTCTAAATAATCTAAACATTATATTCTGATGTATAAGTGTACTCAACCACAACATGTGCAAGTATGAGGGCACTACTAACCATAAAAGAGCCATTAAATGAATCCTTGTAAACTATACTAACAAAAATTGTTTTTAGCGACAGCTGGGGAGATGCCATTTCCAACAATACTGTATCATCTGCTGGTTTCTTCTCACCCATACAGCCTGGACATATCTATCTTCTGTTATAAATCATATTCACTTTCTTGTGAAGTAGCGCACTATCCTAGCTTCCTTGGCTAGGGCCTTAATCATGAGCACTGTATACATTCAACATGGATCATACAACATGGTTTATTATTTGAACGACTGTAAGCATAGCATATTCACATAGCTTGTGAAAAATCACTCCAAGGTCCTCCCACAGAGCTCTGCCCACCACCGTATCCCCTTAAATGACCCCACGCCTATCGGAATCTAACAGAGCGGTCATTAAGGTAAACTTCTTCTGACGTCAGAACGCCGTTCTACTAGGTCCCGCGGTCGAATATTTTCGCGGGACACTCGTGTCAGTATAGTTCCGGTGTCTGGGCTGTGATATCACAGCCCAGACCCGTGCACTAACACACGGGATCGGAAAAACTAACTCCGATCCCTTTGTTTAAAACCACATTACAACACTACCTTCCGCCACGGTCAAGTATAACCGCGGTGTGCAAGTGTGTCCGACGTGGATCGGGACCCCTCCCCGTGTGCTTACCGGTAGGGATCCGATCTCCTCCTCCGTCGCTCTGCCCCATGTTGTATCCTGGCGAGTTGACCCGAGCTTCGGCTTCATCTTCTCTCTCCGCCAGGTGTCCTGTCGGCCTTCCTGGCATGAACCCAGCTGGTGATGTAACTGACATGTGGCATGTCGCAGTTCCGTACAACATATCCACTGCACATACCAGTGTATTGCATGTAGATGCTTGAATAAGTGATCGAATGATCGCTTTGTTCAACACCAAAGGGTGAAAATGTATGTACAGATAAAAGAAAAAAAGATTTAATCAGTTGTGTATAAAAATATATTAAATAATAAAATAAAGTCCCATAATTTCCCCAGTTACACATGACAGGAGGTCCTACCTTAAGAACACTGACTTACTCTCGGACCCCCTAGTTACAAATGACTAGGGCCTCTGGATGTTGGCAATTTACTGTACTTGTTAGTCTTGGCTACAATAAAAAGCTATACAAGCAGTTTACCACTGGTGTCTACAATGAAGCTTATTGTTAATCCGTGGTTCCACACTTTTATAAACCAATTGTCGACACAAGAGACCAAAATATATTTGGCTTGGTGGTACATATGAATTACTATTATGCTATTTATGACTTACATACAAACTCAACTTAAGGGACAACCAACAGTCCTATCTTGTATGCAACCCGGGAACTGCCTGTATAATGCAAATACATATATAAAACACAAAACACACAAAAATTTACATATTTGGTATCACCTCACCCATCCCACGTATTCATCTGTACAATAAATCGAAATCAATATTGAAACCCGCTCAGGTGAATGACAAAAAAAAACCACGAAACAACTTTCCCGTATATACATTTTTTCAATCAAAACACCATCATAGAAAATGTTCTAGAAAAGTGATCAAAACGCTACTTTCCCTAATATGATATAACTGAATAGAACACCAAAAATAAGCCTCTCAACCAGATCTGACAAATAACAGAAAATACAATTTAATGGCCTTGAAAGTTGGCAATAGTAAAAACCAATTCGATTTGTTCTCCAAGATATGGGTTTTGCTCAGTAAAATTGAGCAAAGATAAGACAAACAATATAAGGGATGTAGTTCACACCGTAATCGTAGTGACCATAGACTGAAGATAAAATTTTTATGTTACGGTGACGGGGAAAAAAGTTGCTAAAAATCCAAAATAAAATTGGATATGTTGTGTGTTTTTTGCCGTCCACCCTTTGAAATAGTATACTAAATCTCATATTAAGACGATAGGACCACCAAATGATATATCGTACATTGTATCTCACCACGCAAATATACCCCATTATGTTTCGCATACCACAAAAAATTAAATTTATAAGTGTACATGTGACAATACAAATCTGCTGTAATAGCAGCTGCTTTGCTATGCCCATATCTCGGCCAGTAAGCCGCCCAAACCTACAGCATTTTACCACCACCAAGTTAGGGTCATCAGAATAATACTTCGGTGAGAATTGGGCATTATGGTTGCAGAGTGTTTCAATTCATCATCATTTATTTTATGAACTGTCAGTTATGGCCTAAATTAATTATTTCCCAAAAAATTCAAAAGTTTTCTAAATCCAGGTCCTACTTTGTTTTAATCCCTGTGAAACACTTAAAGGGTTAAACATCATAGAAGTTGCTTTAACATACAATTGAGGGGTGAATGTTTCTGTAGTGGAGGTAATTTAAGGGTTGGTTTTTATATATAGGGCCTCTCAAGATAGTCACCTGAAAGTGAGGTTGGTCCCTCAAAAATTGATTTTAGCAATTTTCAATGAAATAGAAAAATGCACCTAAAGTTCTGCTGCCTCATAACTCCAAAAATACAGGAACCATAAAATATCACCAACATAAAGAGACAATTCCGTTACATGTTAATTATCAATGCTTTTTTTTTGGGTAGTTGTTTTAATTTCCTGTCTGAAAGCAGAACATTTCAAACATTGGAAAAATGAGATTTTGACAAACTTTTTTGGCAAATTTTCATTTTTTTATTTTTTTTTTCAAAACGAAACGCAAAACTTATCACTTAAATTTAGAACTAACATAAGTACAGTGTGGTCACGAAAACATTCTCAAATCACCAGATTGTTTCAGAGTCCGAAGTTATAAAACCAATTATCATATACATGTTAGATTGAAAAATCTAGTCGGTCCATTGAGCTGAAAACTAGTGTCTGTGGAAAGTGGTTAGCTGTCCTGTACGTATTCCTATGTTTCAACGGAAGGAAGCATTCTGGAGGGGCAAGGTAAAACGTGTGCTTTCAGCCAAACGCCACAAAAAGCTAATTAAAGTTAGAATTGCTTATTTTTGCTTTGTGGCAAAGTTGGCCAAAAGGTTTATACGTTTACCAGTTGTACTTGAATAATACTTCATTACCTGTCAAAAACAATGATTTGTTACTTCATCTACCCTAGTCTTTTGGGGACCTGTACCACATATCACCAGAACCAAGTTTCATAATGATTAGGGACCCACTTGTTGAGGTGTTGAAATATTCTCATGACCCATTCTTTCTTTCTATCTATTACAGAAGATCTTTGCATACTTTTTACATTTTTAAACGTTTTACAATATAATGTTTTAGCAAAAGAATTATGTATTACATAAAAATAATGGCCTCACACCCTTATTTTTCCCGTTGCAGAGAATGTTTTTGACCGCATCCAAAAATTAAGTTTAGGTGACATAGTGAAAAATATGCATACTACAAAGCCGTGGAATGAACCCACGTCCTGAATATGATAACTATTACTGGAAGACTAACCCATGATCTAAGCTGTCCTAAAAATAAGAATGATTTGTTGCCCCTATTTTCCATTTATGTACCCACACCATGTCAGCTATTTCACAGTTGCTCTAATTGATGTATCAAGAATATCTTAAACCGAGAGAGAGGGAAAAATGTACATTAAAGATTGCTGCCAAAGTCACATAAATAAATAATCTCTGAGGTCCCGTGAATAAGATAGAATCCTCTAAATCATCTATTAAACCAATGCATTGGAGCCAAGATGCCACATGGCAAGGCATAGTGTTTTTTAAAAGTTTAAGCCTATGACCACGAACGTATTGAAAAATAGAATTCTTTTAAATAAGATATTAAATTTGAACACAACCATACAGGAGTAATTACCTCTTCATCCCCATACTTTATGTTACTTATATTTCTTTGAATGCACCAACATTCCCTTTTACATCAAGTGATGGTGAAATGGATAGGCACGTAATGGTCGTTTACACGTCATGGGCAAATGTTACTGAACCGCAATTGGACATCAGCCTTTCGGTTTCACTGCATTGCTCTGGGCCATAATAAGTACATTATTTTGTTTTGCAGCACACTCTCCATATTAAACTTGGCATATTTTCCATCTAACCTAACACTACATAGCTCCCTGACCACACTACAAACCATGTTCACATTTATTCCCACCCCACACACAGTATAAAATTAGAGAACCCTCCCATTGAAATTTGCAGATCGTGACCCAAAGCAAAGTACCATGTTAACGCCCCCCCCGCTTTCAATCAGCACCATACCCCTGGTCAATCGCTGCCCACCAGAAATAACCCCCATTCTCATACGGCGAAGTTGAACCGTTAGACCATGCTTGAAAAATCTGGATTCCAAGGAATTATTATATAATAGAAAATAGAGATGGGGTGGACCCAACAGGCAAGATCAGGAACACATTCTTAGGAGTGTTGTTCAAGATGATTTGCCAATTCTGGCTGGTGTAATGTACAAAAAACAATTGTACTTGTACAGTGTGGTAAACACTTGGTAGTGATTGTTCAGTAGTCGTTTCATCAGCTGTTTAATGCAAGTGAGCGTGAGAAACCTCTCGAAAGCGTGGCTACAATCTCAGTATTTACATCACCATGTGATCTTGTGTAATGCCTATATTGTTTGTATCTGTCCCCACAGTTTTTGTAAGTGTGGTCAGTATCATGAACAAATTAATAAAGATTTAATTCCTACTATGTCAACTCTATGTCTCTCCAGTGTCTGCATGAATTCCTGTGTGGAAGTGATGAAACGTAAGTGGTAAAACTCATAAGTGCCCACACTAAGGTGAACATTTAATATTGTGTTATTAGCTCTATAATGTGGAAGAAGAGCTCGTAGAATACCATATTATAGAAGTGCTAAATATTACTCTGGGTGAAACCAAAAGTGGTTATACTACATAACACAATGCACATCAAAGTTGTCCGTTCTAAAAGACTACAATGACTTGCCAAATGAACTTTCCTCTAGAGCCAATCATGTGTGACTTAATGGAATGCACTGTTATGAGGCTTTCCCTTCCCTCTTTCCCCCCGTGGGCGCCCATTAGTTGCTATTCAGCAAGTGGCGCTTTGGCATTCCTTAGATGTTGCACAGTGCACAGCAGCCACACCCCAAATCAATGCTCAATTACCACTTAAGAATCCATCTTCACAGACACTAGTGCCACTGTTTTCAACAGATGTGGAACAATAATCAACAAGCGGAGATCAAGGGATGTACTTGAGATATTTGAGAAAATTTAAGCCCTTATTAAGGCAACCCATAGACCTGTCAAACCCTTTGATGGCTTGGTACAACCACAGCAGATTAAAGCATGTTGTAAGCTTTTCCTAACCTCACAATTAAGCTGCTTTGACAGTTTTAAAATTGGAAACATGTCAGCTATGATAGAAAATGTAAATGTATCATGGAAGTTTCTTTTCACTATACCTCAAATGCAATTTTGCTTGTATGGTTTACTTAGTGATTTTAATAATGTACTTAATAGTCCTATTATTTTTTGGCATTTAACAGAACTATTGCTTGTATCTGGTTGTATATTTAGTGGTATATAACAGTGACAGTGTTGAATAGTCACTGTCTTAAAGAATTCTCTTAAGAATAACTTTGTAGCTACAACAATAGAGATGGGGGTGATGGTGTTCTGTACCGATTACTGCAACCTTTTTCTTCTTCAACTTCTGATGGAAGTTTTCAATGCGACCATTTTGAGGACTGTACAGCCTTTTGATGACTTTTCTTTTTTGCAAAATGGCAAACAAACTGGCATGTTTGACCTGGGCACTATTTCACCATTACGGGTTAATAACCGTTAGTATATTTTGGATACATCAGGCTATTTTTTCAGAACCCCAGGGTATTTTAACCCTAGGTCAGTGATGGCGAACCTTCCAGACCGAGTGCCCAAACTGCAACCCAAACCCAATTACTTATGGCAAAGTGCCAGTACTGCAATTTAAAACGCAGAAAACTGACGTTTAGTTTCGAATCAATTTACACCGACTGTCTGAGCTCGTATTCCAGCATTCCTATAACACACTGAACCGCCACTTTATCACCATTTTACATCACATAAAAGATTAATAAAATTTCAAAGGTCACGCAGTCCTCAAATGGTAGCAATGAAACACGGCCTCATAAAGCAAAACAATCACACCCTCTCACAGCTCCGTTCACTAAGGTTTATCAGCATCACAGATGCGAACCTATGTTCTTTTTTCGCACACTGTTTTAATTATTGAAAAAGTCTTAAAACAACAAAAACCTCAAGTCTGGTATCACGAGATTTTAAACTCGTAACCACAGAATAAAGGACACAAATGATTTTGGAGCGCACAGCGCCAGTATTAAATCGCCCTTTTCCCCAGTCCACGACAAGGAATAGTAATGAGAAGTAAAATATTTCCATAAATAAGCCCTCACCATGGTATATATATAAAGCCACATATATATAATAATATGCATATACAGTATAAATACATACAAGAAATACATCTGTTACTTACTCTTTGTTGTCCACGGTTGCGGCCATGCTGGCGGGCATAATTCCGGTGTCTGTTGGTTTCCGGGGGGTCAGTAGGGTAGATGGGGGGCAGAGGGTGGCGGGTCCCGATTTAGGGCTGGGGGGGTTTCATGCAGCATCTGATTCCGGGGCAATGGGTTATGATCATGCGTTTTCCAGGGAAGGGTATGCGGGGGCAATGACCGGAGTTTTGGGGGGGGGGGGTTGTGGAGCGGCGGAGTTTGCGCATGCAATTTCATGTAGTGGGCGGAGTTTGGGGGCGGGGGGGTGGTAAGGGTGCGTAGCGGCTTGGGTTCCTGCGCAGGGGCTGTGGTAATGCTGGCGCAGTGAGGTTTCGGGCCGGTTGCTAGGGGAGGGGAGGGGCGGAGCGGGCAGGAAATCAGCCTCCCTCGATCTATTATGCCCCTTGGAGCGCTGAGTTAAAAAAAAAAAAAACTCACCTCATACTCGGCGTTCCGCCGGCTGAATCACTGCGTCGACACCTATTAAGGTGCCCCAGCTCTGGCAACGAATGACAAATCAATCATTCCGCTGCCAGCGCTGGACTCTTAACGTCCTGTGCGCGCTGTTATCGTAGTGCAGATCAGGAATTGTCCAGCACCCTGCTCTGTCATGGCCTTTAGTCATATCGAGCACAGCTCCGATACTGCTAGGCGGTCATGAAACCAATGTGTGGGACAGTGGTTGTCCCCGCACCTGGCAGTGGTTGGAGATGGGGGCGCTGTGCCAGCAGTGAGGGCTCTGCGTGCCTCTCTTGCACGCTTGTCCATATGTTCGCCATCCTGCCACTATTGTCTGATTGATCCTACAATATCTACATACTGGCAGTTATATGGGGATGTTGCACCCATCTATTTACAATGTACAAACGCCACATGTAAATATAGCCCAAAACATGACAGCCTCTGGTCTTTTTGGGGGGGGTACGACCCGAGGCTATCATGGTGACCGATTTCCTCCTCCCCGGTGGAAATCACAGAGGAGTAGCCTTAGCCTTCCAGTGCGCAGCGAGGCTAGTAATCCGCTCCATTTAGCCTCTGAAGTTTCTTTTACATATTCTAAAATAAAGTTGTTTAAAAGTTAAGGTGCAGCTATTAATTACAGATTAGGCAGAGGCAGCAAATCTAGATCTACTACTCTTCCATGAGAGATTACTCACGGTAGGTTTCCTTTCATTTGTCCAAAATAAGGTAAAAACAACAAGTAAACACCAGCAGGAAGAGCAATAGTGATGATAAAAACAGAAGGTCCTTAAATGATTTCTAACACCTTAGAACAATGAGCTTAAGAAACTACCCCTGGTGAAGTGCTTCGAAACCAGCGTACTTACATTCTGTCATGTGCCTCCTGTAACATAATCTGGTCGTTTTTGCTTATTATAAGCTTAGTTTAGATTTTTTTTAACACAAAAAGAAATTGTAATTGTATATCCACTATGTATCTGCACCTATCTCCAAGATCAAGCCATGGAGGCTCCATCCAACAGATTCTTCTTATCAAGCGGGTACTTTAAGTGCTAAATTGTGATTTTAGATATCCAATACACATCATAAAGCTAAGTGTTTCCTATTTTTTTTGCAACTCCCTTTAAAGTTGAAATGTGAGTTATGCATAAGTGTATATAACCTTATTTCTTCATCACTGTTACATAAAATCCCAACCACTGTCGACAGTCTGCATTGACTGTCAAGGGACAAGGGCCTAGAAACTTCATCAAAGTAGGCATCCATCAGTCACATATGGATACAACATTAAGAACCTCTTTAAAGGGGTTCGCCCCATGAAAAACATTATCACATTTTCACACCACAAGTGATGTTTCCGGTTTACACAATATCATTTTTAACTACTCCTTACTTTACTCTAAAACTTTACAATTTACTCACTTTTATTGCTGTCTTAACTCCTACAAGGATGGCCAGTGTAAAATTGCAGAGTGTGGGGTGAGGACTTTCTTAAGCAGACACTTATGATTTCCTCTAATGCTTATACGATGATGTGTCTGACAATGTACTTGATTATGGGTCCAGGGTTTATCTACACTTTTAATTTAGCTGTTGAACATTCTCCTATGTGCATCTGGGACAAGAAAAGAAGAGAATAAGTGGAGTTGATTAGCTCCATGATATGGAACCATAAAACCAATGACACTCTGATCTCTGATCTCTCAACGTAATCAATAAAACACAGGGTCACCTGCTATAAAAAAGACCTTTCCTGTCTGTGGCTGTAGAGTAGTCTCTGTTAGTAGTAAGGCCTGTGTCTGACTTGTCTTGTCAGACATGTCGAAGATTTAGGTCGCATCCGGACAACCAAATCTACAAAACCAGACTGCAGAGAACCATTTGGAATTGTATCTGTGAATTCCCTGTATTTTTGTTAATAACGTGAATTAGAGATGTGTTTTTTTTGGTGTATCCTTCAGTAGCTTTAAATCTGTCTCATGGGAAACCCCTTTAATGTAAATCATAGCATCTTGACTCGGATTCCATCACAGCCGACGAAAAAAATAGGTCCATGTGATTAATCCATTCATCCGTTTTGATGTAATGTTTCCACTGCTTATCCTCAGCATTTTACCATGGTCAGACAGCCTTCCAACCAAACTGTTAAAAAAAAAAGTGGGACAGAGGTTTGAAGGGGATTTAAAAACTACTTACAGCTGGCACCAAGTTAACCACGTTCTAATGAATTACATGGTCCATTTTTCTGCAAATTTATACTTAATCAGTTCAGAGAAATATATAAATACAGCTAAGACTATTTTTGGTATAGGGTAAGAATTATTATATGTCTTTATAAATTACTGATTATAGCCTAGCATTGGCTATTTTCGACATTGGTTAATGAAAACAATAAAAAAAGAAAACTTGTGTACAGATGCTCAAAACAAATCTTTTGTCTTCTGTCAGATCAATACTATCTTACACATTTATGCATTTACGGAGACCTTTTTTTAACGTTATAACAGATACCGCTTAGATTATTTTATTAATAGAAAGACAAAAACACGATGGTTTGCAAATAAACATGCTCGGTCTGTGAAGCTGGACTTGTGGTATCTGGATTTCACACACAGACAGATGCGGAAGAATCCAACCATGAAAGTATTTAATGATGCAAATGGAGTCCCGCTTATCAATCAGTGAAAACAACAAGTTACTTCTTGAATGGAACATGTTTGCATGATTAGCCCCAACTAAAATTATAAGAAAAGAGCACAATATCACATGTTTTTATTAGCTGTTGCTTAACCCCTTCATGACAGAGAGTCATTGGTGCCTAAATTCCATGTCATTCTTGCACTTCTTTAACCCATAATGATCGCCCTATCAGGTTTTTAACAGAGATCACTAAGGATTTCTTCTGATGTCAGAGAAGATTACATGAACTTAGTGTCCCCTTCAAGTTCCGAATGTGCCCGGGCCTGTGTTACCACAGCCCCGACCCGTCACTACAGCCAGGTCGAAAAGTTGTTTTTCATACATTGAGGGGTGTTTCTATACTGGTGTAATTTTTAGGGGTTTACTATATTATTTAGGCCTCTCATAGTCACTGAAAGCTGGTTGTCTTTCAGAGTCATGGTCGATTTTCATGAAAAGGAGAAACTTGCACCTAAAGTTCATAATCCTCAGACGTCCTAGAATATAAATGGCATAAAAAGAATGTCATCACATGCAGACATTCTGGAAATGTTAGCTTATCAAATATTTGGGTGTTCTGGATACTGTCGCAGGAAAGCAGAACATTTCCAAACTTTGAAAATAAGGTTTTTTTATTGTTTTTAAATTAACATTTTTTTCAGAAAGAATGCAAGTACATGTGTCAAATAAACAGTCTCATCTCTGGGACTATATAAAAGTGTCTGAACCGTCAATACTAAAAATAGTATCTGGTCATTAGCTGAACAAATGTTGGTGATAAGGTGTTAAATGAATAGCTTAAAACTTTATATAATAACATTTTTTACTTTGTTTATTTGTATACATGTGAAACTAACTGGATAGCTAGTTTTATTAATTACATGTTATTTTCTTTATAACATTAGCTGATAAATGACAAAATTACTGCAATGTGAGAAATAAGCTTTTTTTGTTATTACAGTCTCAATGTTTTTGGTGCTTAAAAAGGGTTTTTCCCAGATGCAATTAGGCCCCAGCTCGACGGCCGCCCCATCCAACTGACCCCTAACGCTCTCAGACTAGTATTGAGCAGACGGCCGTGGAATCGTCCAACTTGGACTTCGTGGAAAACCCCTTAATATTGCATGGAGATGACTGGAGCGGCAGATCTGCCAATATTATATCCTTTGGGGCTACTCGACAAGAACTTTGAAAAAGTGAATTTTAATGGTACTTCAATAATAACTTTTAAAAATGGGAGGCTCCCCATTGAGTGTCATGAATAATTTGCTTGTTTTAAAAAACCCCTTTCACGCCCCATGGGTAAAGAAGTTTATAAATTCTTTCCAGTGGCCATCTTCAAATCTCCTGTAACCCTGTCACTCTTTGTTTGGATAATTGGAGGTTTTCACCAAAATGAAGGCGTCCACTGTTAAATTTACAGTGAAATTAGAAAAGCTGTAATATAAATTTTAAAAGTTTATTGGGCAACTTTAAAGATTGTATATCTTCGGTTCTGTGAATCATCCTACCCAACCTGTATTTTTTTATCAAAGGGGATCTTCGTTTAATATGACACCTAGTTATGTTTCTAGTGCCAGGGTTCAGGAATATAGCCGTCTTGAAGTGGGCCATTGTTTTTGAAGACCATATTGAGATTGTAATTACTCCTTACCTAATTCAAACGGAATGGTTCATAAGAAAACTTCTTGTAGAAATCTTTTTTTAAATGTCATGGAACCACGATCACTGCTTTGCCTTTGGGTCATCGAACTGAGTCTCCCCGGCTCCGCCCATCCTCTGCATTACATCTAATAACACAATACAGAACTTGTAAACTAACTGTGACCGTTAATATAACATACAGCTGTGATTTGTGGGCCAATATTAAGCTATCGGGCAATGACCGGAAGTTGAAAACAAATATTCAGCGGTAATCAAGCAGATAATAGGGGTCATTATTTAGTGGAGCCTTATATTATAGCCTTTCATATAACTTATACCAAATTTTTTTTTTCACACTAGTGAGAGTGGTTCGAGTAACTTATAGGCATGTTTGCTGGTACAAGTGAAATAAAAACATAAGTTTTGGGTTACGTAGAAAAAAGTTTTGCTATAGGGACCAAACATTTTCTAGTTGCTTCCCTGAGTATAATTTTCCTTCAACCATTATGACATTCACAACAGGTATGTAATGTGGAAATATGCCAAATATTTGGGAGAATGAAAATATATGTGTACTTTCCTTCCCCCGTTAAGATCAATGGCACAATCTCCACCTCCTGCAAGGTAATTGGCAAGTCTCCGATAATTAAACTCCTATTTCCTTCCTTTGACCCAGTATGTATTGTACCCATAAATATTTAGCAACTGGCAGTATATAGTATGGTGACATGGTCAGCTGAATCCCGCTTTCACACTATGGCAGCAGTGCTGCAGTTTACTTGATCTTGAAGGGCTATTGGGTATATCCGCCTGTTATCGGGTTCCACGTATCTTCTTGTTTTTACACCCATCATAGATTCGGTTCCCTTACATAACCAAATGGGCTGGAAAAATTACATACCCCATGCCATGTACTGTTTAGCAATTAGAACCCTGGAAGATTGAAGAGACTGTGGTATTGTAAACAAAAGATTATTTTTGGTCATGTAATTGCTTAGCTGAGAAGCAACATACTGGATTTGTCAGTTAACAACATCTCCTCCCCTGTTTTAATTACGATCTCTTTCATGTATCCCGCATGATGCATTCCAATGCCAATGCCAGTGTAAGCTTCAAGTTGAATCCCTCAGAGTGGCAATGATGTTCATCCCCATCTGTGCCAACGTAGGAAAGGGTTTTACTAGGACTGAAGTCAAGTATAACTAGATTGTACTTGTTTAAAGGGAAGCCATAAACATTTTTGGGTGGTTCTTTCTTAGGGAGAGACACTACATTAAAGGTGTTTTCTAATTGTTTTTTGTTTGTTCATGATAATACTCTTGTATACTTGTCTTACTTTCCAATAATGTTTAATTGACTCTAAAGGTGTTTTCTCTACTCTCAGGGCCAATATAATGATGGAAACATAAGCAGGGATGGGGGGGCTACCGATTCCTTGCATCAAGGTTAGAACAGACAAATCTAATCACTATTAAAGGGGAGCTACTGCTGAGACATGGTAGGTGAAAGTGGTATTATGAAATAAAGTTGATGAATGGGTGTATAATTATAGTAAAGGGCTTTATGTCAGGCAGTAATCTATTTGCTGTATCCATTATTTGGGCTTTAGGGGAAAGGGTCTGAATTAAAAAGGACAAAAAATAACAAAGAATAATTTTCTAGTACATGCTTTACTGGCATCTAATTCTATGTCATTTTACTTGATTTTTCTAAACATTTTATAATTTCAATATTTTCTTTTTCTGTAAAAATACTAACTACAGATAATGTGACAATCTTTCACTGCTGAGAAGAGTAAAGCGGAAACAAAACTCCTTTAGAAATTAATAAGTCTCTTTAACCCCCTTAAGGACGCAGCCTGTTTGCGTTACGGCTCGCAACTTTTTTTTTAAATTGACCATGTCTCTTCCTGTGGTATAACTTTTGTAAGACGCTGTTACTTATCAAATCGATTCTGCGATAGTTTTTTCCTCACATGTTGTACTTCAATTTTAAGTGGTAATTTTGGCTGATAAGTTTTGCTTTATTTCCAAAAAAAAGAAAAACATGTGAATTTTAGAAAAATTTGCCTTTTTCGAATTCTAAATCACACACCGCGTTTTTCAGGCAGAAGATTTACCTTACCCACCACCTAAATAAACTTGCAGAATACACTGTCCCCTTTAGTCTACTTTTACTTTCAAATTTTTGAAATGTTTTGATAATTTATTTTTCCGTCACTCGGCTACAAATCGAATAGGCGATTTTTTCCGTATTTTCCGAATTGACTATTTTGTGGGGATAAATACTGTTTGAAATCCAAATTTTACATAGTTACAACAAAAACCCCCTATATAACACTCCTTTTCAATCTGACCCCTCACACTATCAGAACAGTCATTTACAAGATTGTTAACCCTTCAACAACCCCCTTGAGATCTTCATATAATTGAATCAAAATGGCGGTGAAATTTAGAATGGTCAAATTTTGTCGGTTATACGTTCATTTAGCCCCTAAACTTACACATTTCCAAAGTAAAAAGAGAAACTCACCATAAAATTTGTTCTAAACACTTTTCTCCTGAGTGCAGCGACCCCCCATGTGGACATTACTTTTTTATTGGGGCACAGCAAGGCGCAGAAGGCAGGAGCACCCTGCAGCTGCCAGGATTTAGTTTTCTGGTTGCCCCCTTTTGAAGGTATAAAATTTTCTTCGCTTTTCCCGTTATTTGGGCATGTGATGGGCATTTTTTTTGCTGGACGAGGATGGCTTTTTCCCAGTGTTCCCATTGGGTTGGTATCACCTATTGTTGAAAATTCAGACTTTTTGTGAGGTCATGAGTAGAAAGCATCAATTCTTCTGTACGGGATTTTTTGTACTTTTTTTTTTTTTTTTTCGTGTCTACACCGTATAGCCTCAATAATCCTGTTTCTTTATTCTATTGGATGGGTCGATACGATTACGGGGATACCAACATGAATATTTTTTCTTATGTTTTCTAAATTTACAAATAAAACCCTAATGTGGGGAAAATCTATCATTTTTTTTTTTGCACGCGCTGTTCTCCAAGTGGCATAAAACATGAAAACATTGTTTACGTTTTTGGGCTACAGAGCTGGTCGATGGCTTGGTTTTTTTTTGCGGACATGTTTTGTTCTTTCAACAATATCATTCTGGAGTACATATGTTTTGTTGATCACTTTTTTATTGCATTTTATGGGATATAATAGTACAAATCATAATTTTTGGAGGGTTTTTTTTAACGGTTTTCTTTTACGCTTCATCATCTGGGTTCATATTATTTCGTTTTTTCTATGGATGTTACGGACGCGGTGATCCTAAATGTGGGTTTTGTGTTATGATTTGACTTTTTTGATTGAGCGTATATTTCTTCTTTTATGTTTTGGGGGCTTTATGGCAGTTTTAGTGGCTTTATAAATAATTTTTTATTGAAAAACATTTTTTTTACTTTTGTTTTTTACAGGATCCACCATGGGATATGAACAATCAATCATCTGATTGCTTGTTCTGATAATACTCTGCAATACTCAATGTATTGCAGTTATTTCGTGCCAGCCTATGCAGATGCATAGGCTACACTTTGCCTAAGATGACGTCACAGACGCCATCTTAAGGTAAACCCTCCAGGCTTCTCTGGGTCCCGCTCGTACCCAGATGTCAAACAATCGATCGGGTCCACCCGAAAACGTGGCGGGGGGGGGGGCGATCGGGGTTAAAGACCCCCAGAAGGCATGTTAAATGCCCGCGGCGTCGCGTTGACCGCGGCTTTAAACGGTTTAAACACACCCGCGATCGTGAGCCCCACCTCCGACAGCGGGTGTTAGCCGGGTATGTCACGGTAGATTCCCGTTGAAAGCCGCGGCTACCGATGCCGTTCGGCTGCTATACAGCTGAACCGCATCGTCTCTGCGCAGTAAGCTGTACTGCGCTGAGCGCTATTCGCGGGCTCTCAGCGGCAGTACATCTACGCGCAGAGCACTAAAGGTTTAGAATGAATGACACCGTTTAGGAGTCATTGCATGCACCTATAAGTACCGAATAAGGAACTGTTTCGCAAGCAGGCCATATACATGGGTTAGGTAGGAGAATGCAATTCCTTATATGCCTTTGCAGGCTTCCCCACAATCTGAACGGAGTATGCCAGAATATGATGTCTAAAACAAAAACCCATAATGCTGTACATAAATGACATATAACAAAACTCAATGTCGCCACAAAATGCGCTTAAATAGTTTGCTTTTATGATTCAACAAAATTTTATGTCTTTCTAAAGTAGGGTGAGTTATCACCAAGATGGCAGTCACTGCCAACTAACACAGTCCCCATGATCCGTTAGTTCTCAATAACTCCCCCTTCCTCTATGCTCTGCTCCAGGTGATGATGTAGCCGACTTTCCTTACTCTGTTTACTATGTAGATTATATGTTACCTGCCTCACTGCACATTCATACTGAGGTTAACGTCTCACCATAACACTTACCATACTAGATGCACTCAACCACAACAACAGACAACTTCGTGTCCTGTGTCTTCTCCGTGGGGAGAACAATCAATGACCTGATTAAAGGGCGGTGCATTTATTTCTTTCATACTTGTTGCCCAAAGCAATTTTTCTTCTAAGGGAGCAACAATTTAAATACCACAATTACAATTAGCTTATATTTTATGGCCCCATTATATAATGAAATTATGCTTGTTTCTTGGGAATAATAACCCTTTAAAGCTCAGGTTTTGCACGTTGTTAATGGGGTTTATTCTATAATCTCTACACTGGAGCACAACATTTGATCTTTTTTATAGATCGCTTGGGACTCTACATAATTTCTGTCCCTCTTACTATTGACCACCATGTCGAATCTGGATACTAGACAAATGGAACACTAACGGAAGAGAACCCAGTTGCCAGGTCACTGATGTCCGAAGTCATTGAAATGTCATATTGTTTAAAATGTAATTACATTATTGATGCCCGACTCACACATAGGCCTTTATTACATAGCAATATTGTTTCCCTTAAACAATTATTAAATTATTTTTTAATGTTTTGGTTGGAAAATAATGCATAAATAATGAGTTGTGGTTCAAATGTTTCTCTTAACACATGGATTTATTGTAACTCCCCTCATAACTGTTCATGTTCAATATCATAATGTTCTAAATTGAGCATTGCTTTCATTAGCTGCATCCTCCTTAATTGTAACATTATGTTTGACTAGAAACTGTATTTTTGATTTTCAATAGTGACAAATATCTGTCTACAAGCAACAAAAATTACATGCACCAAAATAATAATGAAAACCATTAAAAGTGTAAAAACCCAAATCAATTAATGACAGTGGTACTGAGGCACTTTAAAAATACATATAGCTTACAAAACACCGCCCCACAGCCAAATTATATGTAACATCAATACAGAAGACAATATTTGCAATACAACCATACCGACAAGCTGCCAAAAACACTAGAGAGAGAGAAACATATTGCGGCAACATACAACCTTGCTCCCTCCTTCCCCTATGTTTGCCAACTTTTTGTAACAGTAACTTTTTGATGCGTATAAGTATCTCTTTTTTGTAACACTTTTGTAGCTATAAGGTACCTGGCACTTCTTGGTTTGCCCCTCACGAGCCAGTGTTGTTGCATATATAACTTAATGCATAAGGACCCTGGGGGAGCCGAATCATTGGCGATAACTAGTGGGTTTATCACAGCTGCTCCTTCCCCGTGGTTTTTTTGTTAGAGGGGCAAGTATCTCTTTTGCCTTTGAAAGCCATTAAAGCTACCAGACACATCTGGTTTGGCTATTCAAAAAATGTGCTGAAACCACTCTGCTATACGCGAATAAAAAAAAATCACAGCTTTTACCAAGGTTTTTGTGGTAAATTAGGGACCTCGTCTTATACTTGGTTGGCTTATAATCGATTATATACGGGTAAATTGGTAATGTTTTGGGCAGTAAATTTTATTTTGCTGTAATAAAGAAATGTTTTTGTTTTCTTACCGTTCTTTTTTTTGAGTTGGCAAAACTCAGCTGAATGCAATCTTGCTAGCCGGACTGAGCTGACTGAGGTGTCCGATAGATGCTCTGTGTAAGGGGAGGGGGTTCAGTGAATTGCAGATTTAGACAGCCACATAATGTCCAGGAAAATATATATTCCTCATGAACACACACTGAACAACTGAGTTTGTTGAAAGGTCAGGTACATATTATGTAACAATTCAGGTGATCATACTTAAATCTACTATGTATTGAACATTTTAGCATTTACGCTGTGTGCAGAATAGAATAAGAGATTAATTTTCAGTTTTTTTAACAGTTTTTTTTTTATTTTCTATTCTTCCATATTTATGGGACAGAAGGGCTTGTTATTGTTTCCCATTGGAATACTAATAGAAGTTTGACTGTCTAGCCCATGTGCTAGATGCTGTTAGTATGAAACTGCCTTTGACTTTCACACCTCTCAGGGGACGAGTAATTGTTGTGTTCAAACAGCCTGTAATTGTGATCCCGCTGGCTTTCTCAGTACGCTTCTGGCTATTAGAGTCATTAAACAACTCAGCACCTGTTAACAGCATTGTAAATATTCAACCTTCGTGTATGCTGCTTGAGACCAATATCTGGAAGACTGGCAGAGCCCAGCATTATAAATTAGAGCTACTGACAAGTCAATTATTGTAAAACTTGGTTTCATTGTGAATTAAATGAAATAACATGCTGATAAAAATGGCAGGCTATCTGTTTACTGCAAGGAAACAATAAAGACCGGATGATACCAAACAGTTAACATGCGACTGGCATTAGCTGTAATTAAACACTATTATAATTGCAACTCTACAAACAAAAAATGAATTTTGCTTGTTGTGTTTTTAAAGGTTTCATTTTTCAGTTCTGTTCTTTTTAAACACCATGGCGCATTACTGATTTTATTATTGTTTTCACACTAGCTACTACAATTTGGAAGATGTTGGTCATGAATCAATGAATAAATTCCTTTCAAACCTTGTGGAGAAATCACTCATTGACCTAGAGTGTTCATACTGCATAGAGATTGCGGAGGTGAGAAACTTAATATACCATATATGCTGTCATCATACTTTGTTTCTATTGTATCTACTAAAGTACTTAGTTTTATATACTATAGTTCACAAATAAAAATATACACAGTACAGTACATTAAAAGAGTTTTATGTATGCTCATATCTATAAAAATTGTAGATTCACACGGAAGGCATCCAAACTATGAATTTGCACATGTGGAATTATATACTTAACAAAAGAGTGTGAAACAACTGAAAATATGCCTTATATTCTAGGTTCTTCAAAGTAGCCACCTTTTGGTTTGATTACTGCTTTGGACACTCTTGCCATTCTCTTTATGAGCTTCAAGGGGTAGTCATCAGAAAAGGTTTTCACATCACAGGTGCACCCTGTTAGGTTTAATAAGTGGGATTTCTTTCCTTATAAATGGGGTTGGGACCATCAGTTGTGTTGTGCAGAAGTAAGGTGGATAGTTGACTGATAGTCCTACTGAAAATACTGTAAGAATTTGTTTTATGGCTAGAAAAAAGCAGCAAAGTAAAACAAAACGAGTGGCCATCATTACTTTAAGAAATGAAGGTCAGTCGGTCCGAAAAATTGGGTAAACTTTGAAAGTTTCCCCAAGTGCAATTGCCCAAGTGCTTCAAAGAAACTGGCTCACATGAGGACCGCCCCAGGAAAGGAAGACCAAGAGTCACCTCTGCTGCGGAGGATAAGTTCATCCGAGTCACCAGCCCCGGAAATCACAGATTAACAGCAGCTCAGGTTAGAGACCAGGTCAATGCCACACAGAGTTCTAGCACCAGACACATCTCTACAACAACTGTAAAGAGAAGACTGTGTGCAGCAGCGTTATGGTAAAATAGTTGCTAGGAAACCAACGCAAAGGACAGGAAACAAGCAGAAGAGACTGAAGTGCTAAGATCTTGGGAACTTCTTCAAGACTGTCAGAAGGACTGTTAGGTGATACCACTAAGCTCATCAGAGAAAGCGCGATGTGCAAAGCAGTAATCAAATCAAAAGGTGGTTACTTTAAATAACCTAGAATATAAGACATATTTTTAGTTGTTTCACACTTCACAATCTTTGAATGAGAAGGAGTGTCTGTACTATATGTATGTATATATACAGGCAGTCCCCGGGTTACGTACAAGATAGGGTCCGGAGGTTGTTTAAGTTGAATTTGTATGTAAGTTAAACTGTATATTTTAATTGTCGATTCCAGAACTACAAAATTTTTGGCCCCAGTGACAATTGGAGTTTAAAACAGTTTTTGCGTAGGGACAAAGGATTATCAATAAATCTATTACAGACACTTACAGCTGAGTATTGCAATATGAACTATAGTAACATCCCGAGCGCTCAACAGAGAGTCAAAGGGTCGTCTGTAACTGGGGTTGTCTGTAGTCCGGTGTCCTTAAGTAAGTACCACCTGTATATATAGTTATATAGAGAGAGCAGCGGAACGCGATATCTCCAGCTCAGTCTTATTTAAAACGAGTTAAATAAAACACATTACCAAATTAATATTTAGATAACAAGCAGAAGACTGTTTGTAGTATTATAAGCCTCTTTTTTTGTATAGTTTAAGGCTATCTATTACAATGTACGATTTGCACATTATAATTGATGATGTGCAAAATCCCCATATCCTGCCGTACTGTGGTATGGCAGAATATGGTAGGATCAATCAGACAACCTAGGGTTAAAGTACACTAAAAAAAATTGTGGGGGCTTTAAAGAGCACAAGAATGGACATAGACCAATGAAGTAGAATCATGCCTGCTTGGTTGATGAGTCCAATTGAGGATATTTGGTTCCAACCCCAGTTTTGTGTGATGCAGGAAAAGGTGAACTAATGGACTCTACATGCTGATCCCCCCGAGAAGCATAGAGGAGAAGGGTTGGGGGTGTCTTTGGTGACACTGTTGGGGATTTATTCAAAATAAAGAGTTTACTGAACCAGCATGGTTATCACAGCATCTTGCAGAGTCATCATTCACCCCAGTTTGCGTTTAGTTGGACCTAGTTATTTTTAACAGGACAATGACCCAAACACTCTCCAGGTGTGTAAGCTATTGACAAGAACGGAGAGTGATGGGGTTTCAGATGACCTGGCCTCCACAGTCAACCAGAACTTGTAATCCCAATCCTGAGATGGTTTGGGTGTGAGCAGGAGCGCAGAGTGAAGGCAAAAGGGCCAGCATAGTCAAAGCATTCTTGGGAACTTCTTCAAGACTGTCAGGAAGCTGTGTAGGTGACTACCACGTCACAGCTCATCGAAGCGTCGCATCGTGCACGCAGAATCAAATCAAAGGTGGTTACTTTAACATAACCTAGAATCTAAGACAGTATTTCTTTAGGTGTTCACATTCTACACATCTTGATGCGAAGGAGTTCGTTATATCTGTATGTATCTTTACGGCAGTCACCAGGGTTCGTACAACGAGAGGGGCCGGAGTGTTGTTCTAGTGAATTGTATTAAGTTCAAATGTAATATGTAATTGGTCGGTTCCGCCACCCCACTTGGCCAGGGAAATGGGCGTCTTACGTGTAACAGTTTGTTGGCAGGACAAGGAGTATCCTCCCCACTAATCCCGACCTCTACCGTTGCTTCTTGCACTGGCATATAGGCAACTCTGAGAGTCACGAGGTCCACGGGGTCTGCTTGTAGGGTGTCTTAAGTGGGCCACCCTGCTACTCTTCTTACAGAGGAGCAGCGAAACGGGACTCGAGTCTCCGTTTATTTAAAAAGGTTAAAATAAAACAATATTACGCAAATAATATATACAACCAGCTAGTCGATCTGTTGTCGTATTAGATAGGCCGTTTGTTATTTTCATTTATAAAGGCAATTAAAAAATAACATGATTATGTGTGCATAGAATCTTTCTTAGTTGTTTTTTACGTCTGACATTTATTTCACTTTTATAAAGGCTAGATTATAAAATATACAACATGATTATTGTTTGTTTTTGTCTATCGCAAATTATATTTCTTTAGTTTTTTACGTTTGACATTGATTTGAGATTCCTGTTACTTTATGGTCATTTTGGATATACCACTTGCTTTGGCATGGCTGATGTTTTTTCACTTTACTTATTTTTCATAAATAAAACAAATAGCCCTAATTATACAGTACATAAGTTTCCAGCACATGCACTGTAAACAAACCAGAATACCTGTTTGTACCTCTCTGTTTGAAATCAAACCACCCACAAAAAAATTTACGAGAAAAAACAAACCCAAGAAAAAGCATGTATAAAAGATAATAAATAATCTTCATTAGACAAAATACATTATTAAAAGACACAAATGTTATACCAGGTGAAACAATAGGTATCATCCAGGCAGTGGATCACCATATAGGTGCCGAGTAAAATGGTAAAAATGTACAAATCAGCAGAAGTCTATAACATTTGGACTTCTCAATAGTCCACAAAACTAGGGCGGAGGAAACTGGTCCCAAAAAACAGGCCCAATGAATATAAATTACTTACACTGTGAGGAAAACTATGGGAGGCATGGACAATATCACTGCCCGGTGTCCCACCCCCATTTTACAAAATGTTTAATCTATTTTATATTTTTGTTGCATAGTATGCACTTTATGTTTAATTTCTGATTTATTACTATCCATAGGAACCTTAATTACAGTGGGTAGCTTTTTCTTCTGCTCAGTATTTAAGTAGTTGTAGCTGTACATTATTTATTATTATTCATTAACCCTATAGCGCAATAAGACGTACCTTTTGCACATGGGGGAGTTTACTCACCGGGTGCTTGCTTCACAATGAAACAAACACCCGTCGCTAACACCCCCGATTGGTGCTTGCACCGATCACGGGTATTAACCCTTTGATTGTCGCCGTCAAAGCATCCGACTGCATTAACAAGACGGTGGTGTGTGGGGACCGCCATCTTGGCTCCGATCGTTGCTCCCTGTTGCCATGACAGCCTCGGATCACACAAAGATCCAAGGCTATCATGTTTAAGGCTATCTATTACAATGTACGATTTGCACATTATAATTGATGTTTAAGGCTATCTATTACAATGTACGATTTGCACATTATAATTGATGGTGTGCAAAATCCCCATATCCTGCCATACTGTGGTATGGCAGTATATGGTAGGATCAATCAGACAACCTAGGGTTAAAGTACACTAAAAAAAAAAATCAACCCCCTTTCCCTGGAATTCATATAAATATAAATAAACAGTAAAAATCATAAACACATTAGGCTAGCGGCACCGAAATGCAGATGACTGATAAAAATAATAAACTGTTTTTCCATGCGTTAACACATAACGGACATAGACGCCCACAACCGCAAATGGACATTTTTTGTCCATTTTGAAAAAATATAAAAATTCAACAAAAGTGAGTAAAAGGTCCTATATCCTAAAAAATATAAGTCATCAAAACTCACAAAAAATACACACCACACACAGTCTGTACACACAAAGATATGAAAACTATTAGCAGCAGATTTTTTATTTGTTTACAGGTAGTTTCAATTTTTGTAAATGTGTAAAAAATTATAAAACCTATACAAGATTTGGTACTCCCCATGATCGTACGGACGCGCTGAATAATTAGACCATGTCATTTGGGCCAATTAAAACCAGTTGAAATACCAGCCCACAAGAAATGCACTAATTGTTTTTCATCATTTTCACTGCATTCAAAAAAATTTCCCGCCTCCCAGTATATGGCATTGAAAATAGTAACCCCTAAGGACGCAGCCATTTGTAGCGTAAGGCTCAGCCCGATTTTTTTGGACTCGTGACTGCGTCGCTTTATATGATTTAACTTTAAAAACCGGGGGGGTATTATCTAAAAGATAGAGATTTATTTTTCCCCATTGGTTTATATTTTAGTGGTAAAACTTTGTGGATGTAACGTTTTGAGTTTTATTTACCAACAAAAAGTATGAATTTTTTGAAAAATTTGCCTTTTCCGAAATTCAAATCATTGGGGTCATTTACATCAGTGACCCGCATTCGCGTGTTCCGGACCCGTTTCGACGTGTTACCGATATTGTTCGATTTGCGCCGACTGTACCTATAATCTGGCCCAGGGATGGTGCGCACGACGATCGGATTGTGGAGCATCGGCAGCCGGCATGAAGCGACGGAATGCGGGTGAATGTTCTCGGTGTGAAGCTCCTCTGCTGGCGTTAGCGAAAACCCACGCCTGTTTCGGTAAAAACCGCCGCTTTAAAACCGAAAACAGTGTCGTTGGGGATCGCTTACCTTCACCTGGTCCGAGTGGTGCATCCGGGCGATGAGATGACTTTCAGACAGCAGCAGCCGCCACCTGGTTGACGGCGGAGAGAACGACAGTTATCATAAATACCGCGTCGGACCCGATCCAGGCAGGAACGCGCCGCTGGATCGCGACTGGAACGTGTAGTAAATGTGCCCCATGGTGTTTTCAGGCAGATAGAGTACCACCTAAATAAATTGCTGAATGATCATTTCCCATATGTCTACTTACATTTTCATCATTTTTGAATTTATCTGATACATGTTTTTGACGTCACGCGGCTTTACAAATTGAATATCGCTTTTTCGGACTTTCAGAATTGACATTTTGGGGGAAATACAGTTTTGAAGAAATTTCAATATTAGCATTAAAACCGCCTATGATAAATCAACCCATTTCAATCTGGCACCATAAGTATCAGAAACAGTTTAGCAAGATGTTAACCCCCTTTGTTTTTCAGATCTGACTATAGAATTGACATCAACAATGAGGTGACATTTAGAGGTCAATTGTGTGGGGTACGTTCATTTGCCCTGAAATTGACACATTCCAAAGATTAAAAAGAAAAACCCACGTAAAATTTGTCCTATGAATTGCTCCTAGAGTACAGAGATCCCCCACATTGTGGCCCGTGGGGACTTGTTTTATGGTGGCGCACGGTGAGGCACAGAAGGCAAGGAGCTCCCTGCACGCTGCAGATTTTTGAGTTCCTCATGGGCCCCTTTTGGCACGGTTATAAATTTTTGCTTTTCGTTATTGGCCATGTGATGGCATTTTTTTGCGGGCACAATATGCTTTATCAGTGTTAACCATTGTGGGTTGGTTATCCCCTTTTGTGAAAATTAGGAACTTGTTTGTGAGGTGAGGAGTAGAAAGCATCACAATTTGTACTGGATTTTTTTTTTTTTTTTTTTGTGCTCACGTGTAGTCCTAAAATCATGTATTTTTATTTTTCTATGGTCGAGTACTGATTACCGGGGGCATACCAGACATTATATTTTTTCTTAATCTTTACTCAAATTGTCAAATTAAACCCTAATGTGGGGAAAAAAATCTATCAGTTTTTTGTTTGCCATTTCCAAGTGGCCATAACAGTGTTAAACAGGGCTTGTTGAGGCTTTTTTTTGCGGGACATTTTTTACTTTGCACCATAAAATTCGGAGTACTATGGTTTTTTGATCACTTTTTATAGCATTTTGTGGGATTGAATAGTAAAAAACATAATTTTGTGGAGGGTTTATACAGTTTTTTTATCGGGGTTAGCGTTGGGTTCAATAATTATTTACTGTTTTCTACAGGTTGTTACGGACGCGGTTTATACTATAATATGTGGGTTTGTATATGATTTAACTTTGAGTTATGGTCTCTTTAAATGTTTTGGGGCTTTTGGGATTTTTATTGATTTCTTTTTTATTTTTTTATTGAAAACTTTTTTTTTTTTTTTACTTTTCACTTCTTTCACCAGGGGACATGAACAGCATATCATCTATTGCTCTGTTCATGATATACCTGCCAATACTCATGACGCCATTTTACCGTCATTCTTGCAGCAACACGTGGTCCAGATCAGACCCCAGTGATTCCATAGTATCGAGCTCCCCCCCCCCCCCCGAACGGGTGGGGGCGATTCTGGGGGAAAGATCCCCCAGAAGCATGTTAGATGCCGCGGTCATTATAGTCGGCACCCCGTGTTTCCCGATGCCGGTTCGGCTCAGATCTTGAGCTGAACCGGCATCGGCTCAGCGTCCGATCTATCAGGGGGTTAAATACCACCACTATGAAGTGCAATTTGTTACCCAGAAAACACTAGTAAGCAGAGCCTTTTATTGGAAAATAAAAAAGTTATACATTTGATGGTCGGGATGAATAAGACGCAAAAACGAAAAAAAGCGGCCTGTGTCCTTAAAGGGTTGAAGGAATTCGGCCATAAAATTTTTTGGGGGGTGGAGTTTTGGGGGGGGGGATATGAGAGCGCGGACCAGGGTCAACGGGGGGGTTTTTGTTGTCGGGGGAGCGAGGGGGTGTTCTCTTTCGTTTTTTTTTTTTTCGCCCCCGTGTGTTCTCCCTCCCCGAAAAGCTGCCCCTTCTCCCTTTTGAAGCTATCCAGGTTCCAGCCTCTATAGTTTGAGGCTATGGAAACTGCCTATGAGTTCAACCCCTTCATGCTCCATGAGATAACATTAACATTGTGCTGCTGCAGGGGGTGTATGGAGAAAGCTCATGGGCTGAGCTCTCTCCATAACTTGTAAGTGTTTGCTGCATATGGCAGAAAATACTTACCGGTAACGTAACGATAGCAGTGATTGCGGTTGTCAAGCTGTCCATGGGCACCGTCATCTTGATCGGCGCTTCCCGTGATGTCATCAGGGGGTGGCGAACGGTTGCAATGACAGCCTCGGTCTTCCAGAGACCTGAGGCTGTATGGTTTTAACCTATTCATTTAAATGTCCAATTCGCACATTGTAATGAATGAGGAGGAAAATCCCCATGTGCTGCCATAATGTAGTATGGCGGTAAATGGTAGGATCAGACAGACCACTTATGGTTAAAGTACCCTAGGGGAGCTTGAAAAATAGTTTAAAAAAAAAAAAAAGTGAAAAGAAAAAATTATAAAAAGTAAACACTCTAATTACCCCCCTTTCCCTAGCATGCATATAAATATAAATAAACAGTAAAAATCACTGTAGGTAAACAATGTAGGTATCGCCACGCTCCAAAATTCCCAATTTATCAAAATATAATAACAGTTTTTCAGGGCGTTTAAGTGCATGGCGGAAAATAGCGCCCAAAGTCGAAACTTTTTTGCCATTTTGAAAAATATTAAAAATTTTATAAAAAGTGATTAAAAGGCTAAAAAAGTGATTAAAAGTGATTATAAAAAATATGGGCATTGAAAACATCACCGAAAGTTGCAAAAAAATCACAGCTCCGTACACCGAAGTATGAAAAAGTTATTAAAGGGGTTGTCCGTGTTTTGAAAAAAAATATATATGTGGTCGGGAGCGGGCTGCCTAAAACAATAAAGCTGTACTTACCTTTCGGTGGTCTCCCGTATCCAGCGCTGCTGTCGTTCCGGTCCGGGCGCCATGTAAACAAACATGGCCGCCGGAGCAGCGCTGCATTCAGCTTCCGGCCGGACCTGACAACCTTCTGGCCCCCATACACAATGCTGTGTATAGGGACGGATAGGACCGGAGCAGCGCTTGATACGGGAGGGCACCGGAAGGTAAGTACAGCTTTATTATTTTAGGCAGCCCGCTCCCGGCCACATATAGTTTTTTTTTTAAACTCGGACAACCCCTTTAACACCAGAAGATGCCAAAATAAAAATTATTTTTTTGTGCAGGTTTTAATTTTTGTATATGTATGAAAACATTGTAAAACCTATATAAATTAGCTATCCCCGTGATTGCACTAACCTAGGAATAAAGAAGATATGTCATTTGTGGTGCCCAGTGAAAGCTGTGAAATCACAACTCACAAGAAAATGGCTCAAATGCATTTTTTTTTACCAATTTCACTGCATCGTTTTTTTTTTTTCCTGCTTCCCAGTACATGGCATGGAATATTAAATGCCGTCACTATGAAGTGCAATTTGTTACGCAGAAACAAGCCCTTGTAGATTTTTGAAAATGGGGAGTGAAAAATAGAAATGCAAAAATGAAAAAGGTCCTCAGCATCCTCCGGGGTTAAATTACTAGATACTGCAATGCAGTAATATTGCAGTATACAGATCAGTGATCAGACCCTAGGGGGTCTGAAATAAAAGAAAACAAAAGTAAAAGTTTAAATCACCCCCCCCCCCACCCCCTACTTCCTCTAGAATACATATAAAAATAATAAAAAATCATAAACATATTAGTTATTAGCATATCCCAAAATTGTCCCCAGTATATAGACAGCCCATACCCCCAGTATATAGCCTGCCAGCCCATACCCCCAACCCCCCCCCCCCCAAATGTGGGTGTGTTTCAAACAAATCAATCACAGCCATGTAACATTTCAATAAAAAGTTACACAAATCACAATTAACATACAGGCAGTCCCCGCGTTACATACAAGATAGAATCTGTAGGTTTGTTCTTAAGTTGAATTTGTATGTAAGTCGGAACTGTATACTTTACAATTGTAAACCCAGCCAATTTTTTGGGGGTCTCTGTCACAGTTTTAAAAATGTTGGGTTGTCATAAGAACCAGGATTAACACTAAAGCTTCATTGCAGACATCATTTATAAATGTTATGGTTCTTTATTGTAGCCTAGGACTAAGGTACAGTAAATAACCAAAATCCAGAGGTCCGTTTGTAACTAGGGGTTGTCTGTAAGTCGGGTGTTCTTAAGTAGGGGACCGCCTGTACTTACCTTTCCGAGGCACCCCCGCAGGTCCTGTTACTTCTAGTGCTCCGGCTCCATTTTCGGGTCTCAGAGTGCGCCCCACACACACACTAATTTACATCGGCAGCTTGCCAACGTAATTGTGTGGGTGCTGCTGCTTGTGTCAGCAAGCCCCTGACTTCATAATGTGGATACCGGCATCTCGCAGGGACCCGAACATGGAGCCGCTTCACCGGAAGCAAGAAGAGTACCTGTGGGGGACATTGCAAAGGTGAGTGCAGTGTTAATTCTTTTTTTTTTTTTTTAATAGATTTGAGTATAATCCAAGTTTTACTTCAGCAATTTTTTTTTGCTGATAATCAAGTATATAAGGTATTTCAGAATAAAGGTGTCATTTAGAGTGCACCAAGAAAGCTTTAAAACAGAGCTCACGTATAGTATTGTTCAGACTACAAAGCACTTGACTGTTTTTCTTTCTCTTTTTTTTCTCTTCTTTCATTTTTTCTCATTTCCCTTTTTTCTCATTTCTTTTTTTTGTTGTTTTTTCTTTTCCTTGTAAATCGTATTATTTTTATACATGTAATTGAAAGCTCTTCCTAAGTTTTCCTTCTAGCAGAGCGCCTAAAAAATGCAGCAAATGTGTGCTTGGCAATTTCACTAAACTTTTTCCAGCATTCCGGTACATTGCATGAATATTAAATGGCGCCACTAAAAGTACAATTTGTCCCAGCATATACAAACCCCCACACATCTCTGGGAAGTGGCGATTAACCCTTTCGTATTCAGCTTGATGTTTAAAAATAATACTCAGCATGCTACGTCCAGGGAGAGAGCCAAGAGGTTACACTCACTGTTCAGAGAGTTCTGGTAGACAGATCGCCTGATATTGAAGACGTAACACCATTACCAAGAGCACTTTGCAGTCCTACCACCATCGCTATCTCATTATGCATGGTAGTGGTTGTTTAGGTTTTTCTTAGATTTCTGTAACTTTACTTCACTATTTTAGAATCACTGAATAAGCAACTGATTTTCAATGTGCATATAGCCTGGGAGAGGCGTCCTGTTAAATCTTTTTTTTTTTTTCTTAATCTTGATTCCGTACAGAAAAATAGGTCAAAATTTTAATGTGCATTTTAATACACAGAAATATGCTCTCTTTATCAAATACACAGAGTTTAGATAGCATGAAGTAACTTTTGTCTAAACCACTTTGAACTTGGAGTTCTTCACTACTGATCCACAGATGCGGGACTCATTTTAGTTTGTTAGAGTTTTTTCATGCCGATAATCAAATTGTTCTTAGATTCTCAAGTATGAAATGAATACTAAACAGAGTATATGTTGGTGTATAAAATAATTTTTTTTACATTCATTACAAGTGTGTTTCTAGGATGCAACATCATAAACTTTACTTAGGTAATTTGAGAAAGTTAGCAAAAAAAAATGATATAACTAAAAAGTTTGCCAAGTGTGTTATCACGATGAAAGAATGTGAAGCACAGGATAGGGTCAGTTATCAATTATGACATAAAACATAGATCCTTCCTCATTAAAAATCAAAGCTAGCAACCTATTATTATGAAATATAATGGGGCACCGACTTACTGTTCACGGTGAAACTCACATCTTGGGGTAATGGGATAACATCCTTGTCCTATAACCCTGACTTTCTGTTCTTTAATTGTCAGTATGTGTAGAATTTATTTTGCCATCAGTTTTGCATTGTTGAATTCTTATCAGATTTTTTTCTTTCCAATCTTAATTGCCTTTCACCTTTGATAATAGCACTGGAATGATGATGTTCTAGTAGTTAAGGACTATGCTTTCCATTGTTTTATGTTTTTGAACCTAAATGACTTTGCTTGTTTCATCTTTTCATGGTTATTGGTTTAAACATGTTTTTTTTCTGCCAAGCCCAATTTCTATGTTAAGGGCAAGTGGATTTAAGTGCAGTGAAGCATAGTGGTAGTCCGTGCCTAATTAGGAGCATCAAAGACGGCACACAGTACTGTTCATAGGCAGAGTTGTAGTCTTACGGATAGATATAATGGGGGGCGTTTAAGGGCTCGAAGGCACAATTAAAGAAAGGAATTTGTTTCTGCAGAATGTGAAGCCAACAAGGTGTTAAAACTGACATCCCACAATGAGTCGTACTATTCAAAACTTCTAAATATTTAGATGTTATATAAGTTTTAAAAGCTCGTAGGAATTTTAATATGCTGTCATATTAACCATCAAAGGGCAAAGCCCCCTAAACATAAAATCTTTCCAGCACATCTCCACCTTAAATCAGACTGTCCACTTATAGCACTAACAGGTATTAACAGGAAATACTATCACTAATGTATCCACTGTTTGTTATTACTATATATACTTGTGTATAAGACAAGTTTTTGTTTCACTAGCATCTCGGGAACTTCTTCAAGACTTTCAGAAGACTGTTCAGGTGACTACCACGTCAAGCTCATCAGGAAAGCGCGATGTGCAACAGCAGTAATCACATCAAAGGTGGTTACTTTAAATAACCTAGAATCTAAGACTATTTTTTGTTGTTTCAATTCACTCTAATCTTTGATGAGAAGGAGTGTCGTGTACTAATGTATGTATATATACAGGCAGTCCCCGTGGTTATTTTTCGACAACGTAGGGTCGTAGGTTTGTTCTTAGTGAATTTGTATGTAAGTTGAAACTGTATATTTTAATTGCGAATTCCAGAACTACAAAAATTTTTGGACCCCCAGTGACAATTGGAGTTTAAAACATTTTTGCGTAGTGGACACAGGATTATCAATAATCTATTACGAACTTACAGCTGATATGCAATATGAACTATAGTAAACATCCCGAGCGCTTCAACGAGTCAAAGGGTTCTGTCTGTAACTGGGTTGTCTGTACGTCCGGTGTCCTTAATAGGACCCTACCCTGTATATATAGTATATCAGAGAGAGCAGCGGAACGCGATATCTCCAGGCTCAAGTCTTATTTAAAACAGAGTTAAATAAAACAATTACAAATTATATATTTAATAACACCGCAGAGAAACTGTTTGTAGTATTATGTAGAGCCTCTTTTTTTTGTATTATTCACTTTATAAAGGCTAGATATATAAATATACAACATGATTTAGTGGTTGTTTTTGTCTATCTGCAAATGATATTTCGTTAGTTTTTTACCGTTTGACATTGATTAGAGATTCCTGTTACTGTGTTATGGTATTTTGGATATACATTGCTTTGGCATGGTGATGTTTTTTCACTTACCCTTATTTTCATAGATAAACGAATAGCCCTAATTATACAGTACTAAGTTTCAGCCACATGCACATGTAAACACCAGCATAACCTGTTTTACCTCTCTGTTTGAAATCAAAGCCACCCACAAAAAAGTTACGAGAAAAACCAAACCAAGAAAAAGCATGTATAAAGATAATAAAGTAATTCGTCATTAGACAAAATTCATTATTTAAAGACACAAATGTGTATACAGGTGAACAATAGGTATCATCACAGGCAGTGGATCACCATATAGGCCGAGTTTGTAAAAATGATTAAAAATGTACAAAAATCAGTAGAAAGTCTATAACAAAAAATTGTTTGACTTTTCAATAGTCACCACAACTAGGGCGGAGGTACTGTCCACACAGAAACAGTCCCACTAATATAATTACTTCACACTTTGAGGAACCTCTGAGGCGAGGACAATATCACGCTGGTGTCCCCCCCCCCTTTTACAAAATGTTTATCTATTTTATATTTTGTTGCATTCATATGACATTTATGTTTAATTCTAGATTTATTACGATCCATAGGAACCCTTAATCAGTGGTCGCTTTTTCTCGGCTCAGTATTTAAGTATTTGTAGCTGTACATATTATTTATTATTCATTAAACTATAGCCGCAATAAGACGTACCTTTTGTTCACATGGGGAGTTTACTCACCGGGTGCTTGCTTCACAATGAAACAAAACACCCGTACGCTAACACCCCGATTGGTGCTTGCACCGTACGGTAATTAACCCTTTGATTGGTCGCGTACAAGCATCGACTGCATTACAAGCCGCGGGTGTGTGGGCACCGCCATCTTGCTCGATTCGTTCTCCTGTTTGCACATGGACGCGCTCGAGTCACACAAAGATCCCAAGCTTATCATGTTTAAGGCTATCATTTAAATGTAACGATTTGCACGGAGCTGATTATTGCTAGATTGATATGTGCAAATCCCCATTCTGCCTACTGGTGGTATGGCATATGTAGGATCAATCAGCACAGGGTTAAAATTCACTAAAAAAATCACCCCCCTTTCCCTGGAGTACTAAAATCATAAATAATACAGTAAATCATTAAACAATTAGGCTTAGCGGCAGTCGAAATGACAGACGATTAAAAAAAAAATAAAGACAAAAATAACCAGATAAAAATAATAAACTGTTTTTCTGCGTTTCAAACCATAACGGACATAGACGCCCAAACCGCAAATGGATTTGTTTGCCATTTTGAAAAATATAAAAATTCAACAAAACGTGAGCAAAAGGTCCTATATCTAAAAATATATAAGTCATCAAAACTCACAAAAAAATGACACACCCCACCAGTTGTACACAAAATGATATGAAAACGTTATTAGCAGCAGATTTTTTTTTGTTTTTGACAGAGTTTCAATTTTTTGAAATGTTTAAAAAATTATGAAAAACCTATACAAGATTTGGTATCCCCATGATCGTACGTGACGCGCATGAATGAGTAGACCGTCCTTTGGGCGCAACTTAAAACCAGTGAAATACAGGCCCACAAGAAATGCACTAAATGTTGTTTTTCATCATTTTCACTGCATTCAAAAAAATTGTCCGCCTTCCCAGTATATGGCATTAAAATAGTTAACCCCTAAGGACGCAGCCATTTTGTAGCGTTAAGGTCAGCCCGATTTTTTTTGACTCGGACTTGCGTCCGCTTTATAGGTGTTACTTAAAAACAGGGGGGGGGGGTTATTATCTAAAACGATGGAGTTATTTTTCCCCATGGTGTTACTCATTTTAGTGGTAAACTTTGTGATGATGTTTTGAGTTTATTTACCAACCAAACAAACGTATGAATTTTTTGAAAAATTGTGCCATTTTCGAAATCAAATCATTGGGGTCATTTACATCAGTGAGCCCCTTCGCGTGTTCCGAAAGCCGTCCGACGTGTTACCAGAACTGTTCCGATTTGCGCGATGTACCTATAATCTGCCCAGGGTATGGTGGCGCACGACGATCGATTGTGGACGCCGGCGCCGGCATGAAGCGACGGAAAACGGGAGATTCTGGTGAAGCCCCCTCCTCCTACGGCTAGGCGTTACATGTCGAACAACCCCAACGCTTTTCGAAAAAAACCGCCGCTTTAAAACCGAAAAAGTGTCGACTTGGTGGATCGCTTTACCTTCACCTGGTCCGAGGTGGTGCATCCTGGCGATGAATGACTTTAGACAGCAGAGCAGCCACCTGGTTGACGGGGGAAGAACGACATTTCATAAATCGGTCCGGTACCCGATCCAGAGCAGAGAACGCGCACGCTGGATCGCGACTGGAACCGTGTAGTAAATGTGCCCATGTGTTTTCAGGGCAGATAATGGTACCACCTAAATAAATTGCTGAATTATCATTTCCCATATGTCTACTTACATTTCATCATTTTTGATTATACCGGATACATTTTTTGACGTCACGCCGGTTTACAAATTGATATCGCTTTTCGTATTTTCAGAATTGACGTTTTGGGGGAAATACAGTTTTGAAGAAATTTCATTTAGAATTAAAACCGCCTATATAAAAAATCAACCCATTTTCAAATCTGGCACCCATAAGTAATCACGAAACAGCTTTAGAAGATTGTTAACCCCCTTTTGTCAGATCTTCATAGAATTGAATCAAAATGGAGGTGACCATTTAGATGGTCAAATTTGTGTCGGGGTACGTTCTTTCAGCCCTGAAATTGACACATTTCCAAAGATTAAAAAGAAAAACCCACTATACAATTTGTTAAATTGCTCCTAGAGTACAGAGATCCCCCACATTGTGGCCCGTGGGGGACTTGTTTTATGGGCGACGTTGAGGCACAGAAGGCAAGAGCTCCCTGCACGCTGCAATTTTGAGTTTCCTCATGGCCCCTTTGGCACGGTTATAAATTTTTGCTTTTCGTTATTGGGCCATGTGATGCATTTTTTTGCGGACAAGTATGCTTTATCAGTCGTTACCACTTGGGGTTGGTTATCCCCTTGATTGAATGAAAATTTAGGAACTTGTTTTGTGAGGTGAGGGAGTAGAAAAGCTCACATTTGTACTGGATTTTTTTTTTTTTTTTTTTTGTTCACGTGTAGTCCTAATAATCATGTTATTCTTTATTTTCTATGGGTCGGTTGCTGATTACCGGATACCATGACATTATATTTTTTCTTAACTTTACTCAAATTGTCAATTAACCCTAATGTGGGGAAAAAATCGATCAGTTTTTTGTTTGCCATGTTCCAAGTGGCCATAACAGTTGTTACAGGGCTTGTTGATGGCTTTTTTGTTGCGGGACCATGTTTTTACTTTGCACCATATAATTCGGATAACTATGTTTTTGATACTTTTTATAGCATTGTTTGTGGATTTGAAAAGTAAAAAACATAATTTTTGGAGGGTTATACAGGTTTATTTTACGCGTAGCGTTGGGTTCAATAATTATTTACTGTATTTCTACAGGTTGTTACGACGCGGTGCTTTACGGTATAATGTGTGGGTGTGTATATGATTTAGTACTTTGATTATTCGTCTCTTAAAGTCTTGGGGCTTGTGGGAATGTTTTCATTGATTTCTTTCTTTATTTTTTATTGAAAAACTTTTTTTTTTTTTGTTACTTTTCACTTCTGTTTCACCGGGGACATGAACAAGCAATATCTCTATGCCTGTTCATGTGAGTATACCTGCCAATACCTCATGACGCCATTTTCCCGTCATGTTCTGCGCAACACTGTGGTCCAGATCAGACCCCAGTGATTCCATAGTAAGAGCTCCCCCCCCCCCCCGAAACGGTTCTGTGGGGGCGATTCTGGGGAAAGCTCCCCAGAATGCTGTTAGATGCCGCGTCATAGAGTCGTCACCCGTGTTCCCGCTGGGCCGGTTCGGCTCAGATCTTGAGCTGAACCGGACATCGGCTCGGTGCGATCTATCAGGGGGTTCAATACACCATATGAAGTTGCAATTTGTTAACCAGAAACAATCTGAGTAACAGCGGCGCTTTTAGGAAAATAAAAAAGTTATCATGTTGATGGTCGGGACTGAAACATAAGGACGCGAAAAACGAAAAAAAGGCCTGTGTCCTTAAAGGGTGAAGGAATTCGGCATAAATTTGGTGATTTGGGGGGATTACCGAAGGTCAAGGGGTTTTGGGGACAGGGGTCTCTTCGTTTTTCGTGGTTCTCCAAAGTCCCTCTCCCTTTTGAGCTATCAGTTCCAGCCTCTATGTGTTGAGCTATGGAAACGCCTAGGAGTTCAACCCCTTCATGCTCCATGAGATAACATGTACATTGTGCTGCTTCAGGGGTTATATGGAGAAAGCTCATGGCTGAGCTCTCTCCATAACTTGTAAGTTGTTGCTGCATATGGCAGAAAATACTTACCGGTAACGGTACGATAGCATGATTGCGGTTGTCAGCTGCCATGGCACCGTCATCTTATCGGCGCTTCCCGTGATTTCATCAGGGTGGCGAACGTTGCAATTGACAGCCTCGGTCTTCCAGAGACCTGAGGCTGTATGGTTTTAACCTATCATTTAATGTCCATTCGCACATTGTAATGAATGGAGAGGAAAATCCCCTGTGCTGCCATAATGTAGTATGGCGGTAAGTGGTAGGATCAGACAGACCACTTAGGTTAAAGTACCTAGGGGAGCTTGAAAAATAGTTTTAAAAAAAAAAAAAGTGAAAAGAAAAAATTATAAAAAGGAACACTCTATTACCCCCCTTCCCTAGCATGCATATAAATATAAAATAAACAGTAAAAATCACTGTAGGTAAACACATGTGTATCGCCACGCTCCAAATTCCCAATTGATCAAATATAATAACAGTTTTCAGGCGTTTAAGTGCATATGGCGGAAAATAGCCCCAAAGTCGAAACGTTTTTGCCATTTTGAAAAATATTAAAAATTTTATAAAAGTGATTAAAAGGCTCAAAGTGATTAAAAAGTGATTATAAAAAATATGGGCATTGAAAACATCACCGAAAGTTGCAAAAAAATACGCTCCGTACACCGAAGTATGAAAAAAGTTATTAAAGGGGTGTCCGTGTTTGAAAAAATATATGTGGTCGGGAGCGGGCTGCCTAAAACAATAAAGCTGGTACTTACCTTTCGTGTCTCCCGTATCCCGCGCTGCTGTCGTTCCGGTCCGGGCGCCATGTAAACAAACTGGGCCGCCGGAGCAGCGCTGCATTCGCTTCCGGCCGGACCTGACAACCTCTGGCCCCATACACAATGCGTTTGTATAGGGACGGATAGGACCGGAGCGCGCTTGATCGGGAGGGCACCGGAAGGTAAGTCAGCTTTTATTATTTAGGCAGCCCGCTCCGGCCACATATAGTTTTTTTTTTTAAACTCGACAACCCCTTAACACCAGAAGATGCCAAAATAAAAATTATTTTTTTGCAGGTTTAATTTTTTAATGTATGAAACTTGTAAAACCTATATAAATTAGCTATCCCCGTATTGCACTAACCTAGGAATAAAGAATATGTCATTTGTGGTGCCCAGTGAAAGCTGTGAAATCACAACTCACAGAAAATGGCTCAATGCATTTTTTTTTACCAATTTCCATGCTGCTCGTTTTTTTTTTTTCCTGCTTCCCAGTACATGGCATGGAATATTAAATGCCGTCACATGAAGTGCTATTTGTTACGCAGAAACAAGCCCTTGTAGATTTTTGAAAATGGGGATGAAAAATCAGAAATGCAAAATGAAAAGGTCCTCAGCATCCTCCGGGTTAAATTACTAGTTACTGCAATGCGTATATTGCAGTATACATCATGATCAGACCCTAGGGGTCTGAAATAAAAACAAAAGTAAAAGTTTAAATCACCCCCCCCCCCCCCCCCCCTACTTCCTCTAGAATACATATAAAAATAATAAAATCATAAACATATTAGTTATTAGATATCCCAAATTGTCCCCATATATGACAGCCCCTACCCCCAGTATATAGCCTGCCAGCCCATACCCCCAGTATTTAGCCTGCCAGCCCATACCCCCAGTATATAGCCAACCGCCCATGCCCCCCAGTATATAGCCAGCCAGCCCATGCCCCCATATATATCCAGCCCGCCCATGCCCCCCAGTATATAGCCAGCCCATGCCCCCCAGTTATAGCCATCCAGCCCATGCCCCCCAGTATATATCCAGCCAGCCCATACCCCCCAGTATATGCCAGCCAGCCCATACCCCCAGTTAAATATAGCCTACCAGTCCCCTTCCCCAGTATATAGCCAGCCCATACCCTCTAGTATGTAGCTAGCCAGCCTATTCCCTCTAGTATATAGCTAGCCAGCCAGCATATCCCCAGTATGTAGGCATCCTGCCTCTGCCCCTCAGTATATAGTCAACCAGCCCCTGCCCCCAGTATAAAGCCTGCCAGACCCTGCCCCCAGTATCCCAAACCTATAAAAAATTAACACTGTACAGGCAGTCCCCCGGGTTACATACAAGATCAAATCTGTAGGTTTGTTCTTAAGTTGAATTTGTTGTAAGTCGGAACTGTATACTTTACAATTGTCAACCCAGCCAATTTTTTGGGGTCCTCTGTCACAGTTTTAAAAATGGTTTGGGTTGTCATAAGAACCCGGATAACACTAAAGCTTCATTAGCGACTCATTATAAATGTTATGGTTCTTTATTGTAGCCTAGGACGTAAGTTACAGTAAATAACCAAAATCCAGAGTTCCGTTTGTAACTAGGGTTGTCTTCTACGTCGTGGTTTCTTAAGTGGGGACCCCCTGTACTTACCTTTCGCGAGCCCCCCGCAGGTCCTGTTACTTTCAGTGCTCCGGCTCCATTTTGCGGGTCTCAGAGGCGCCCACACACACACTACTTTACTCGGCAGCTTGCCACGTAATTGTGTGGGTGCTGGCTGCTTGTGTCAGCAAGCCCCTGACTTCTAAGTGGATACCGGCATCTCGCAGGGACCGAACATGGAGCCCTTCACCGGAAGCAAGAGAGTACCTGTGGGGGCATTGCAAAGGTGAGTGCAGTGTTAATTCTTTTTTTTTTTTTTTAATAGATTTGAGTATATCCAAGTTTTACTTCACAATTTTTTTGCTGATAATCAAGTAATATAAGGTATTTCAGAATAAGGTTCTTTAGAGTGCACCAAGAAGCTTTAAAACAGACTCACTATAATGTATTGTTCAGACTACAAAGCACTTGACTGTTTTTCTTTCTCTTTTTTTTCTCTTCTTTTCATTTTTTCTCATTTCCCTTTTTTCTCATTTCTTTTTTTTGTTGTTTTTTCTTTTCCTTGTAAATCTTATTATTTTTATACATGTAATTGGAAAGCCTTTCCTAAGTTTCCTTCTAGCAGAGCGCTAAAAATGCAGCAAATGTGTGCTTGGCAATTTCACTAAACTTTTTCCAGCATTCCGGTACATTGCATGAATATTAAATGGCGCCACTAAAAGTACAATTTGTCCGCAGCATATACAAACCCCACAACATCTCTGGGAAGTGGCGATTAACCCTTTCGTATTCAGCTTGATGTTTAAAAATAATACTCAGCATGCTACGTCCAGGGGGAGCGCTAAGAGGTTACACTCACTGTCAGAGAGTTCTGGTAGACAGATCGGCCTGTATTGAAGACGTAACACCATTATACAAGAGGCACTTTGCAGCCTGACAAAACAAACCCATCGTCATACTCATATTGGCAGGCGTAGTGGTTGTTTAGGTTTTTCTACGATTCTGTAACTTTACTTCACTATTTAGAATACTGAATAAGCAATAGCAAGACTGATTTCCAATGTGCTATATAGCCTAGGGACAGGGCTATCCTGTTAAATCTTTTTTTTTTTTTCTTAATCTTGATTCCGATACAGAAAATAGGTCAAAATTTTAATGTGCATTTTAAGTACACAGAAATATGCTCTCTTTATCAAATACACAGAGTTTAGATAGCATGAGAGTGAACTTTTGTCTAACCACTTTGAACTTGGAGTTCTTCACTACTGATCCAGCAGATGCGGGACTCATTTTAGTTGTTAGAGTTTTTTCATGCCGATAATCAAAATGTTGTTCTTAGAGTTCTTCAAGTATGAAATGAATACTAAACAGAGTATATGTTGGTGTAATAAAATAATTTTTTTACATTCATTACAATGTGTTTCTAGGATGAACAATCATAAACTTTACTTTAGAGTAATTTGTAGAAAGTTTAGCAAAAAAAAAAATGATATAACTAAAAATGTTGCCAAGTGTTGATGTGTGTTATCACGATGAAAGAATGTGAAGCACAGGATTAGGGTCAAGTTATCAATTATGACATAAAACATAGATCCATTTCCTCATATAAAATCAAAGCTAGCAACCTATTATTATGTAAAATATAATGGAGGCACCGACTTACTGTTCACGCGTGAAACTCACATCTTGGAGGTAATGGGATGCACATCCTTGTCCTATAACACCTTGACTTTCTGTTCTTTAATTGTCAGTATGTGTAGAATTATTATTTGCCATCAGTTGTTGCATTGTTGAATTCTTATCAGATTTTTTTCTTTCCAATACTTTAAATTGCCTTCACCTTTTTGATAATAGCATGGGAATGATGAGGTTCTAGTAGTTAAGGACTATGCTTTCCATTGTTTTATGTTTTTGAACCTAAATGACTTTCTTGTTTCATCTTTTCATGTATTATTGGTTTAAACATGTTTTTTCTGCCAAACCATTTAAGGGCAAGTGGATTTAAGTGCAGTGAAAGCATATGTGGTAGTCCGTGCCTAATTAGGAGCATCAGAAGACGGCACACAGTACTGTTCAGTAAGGCAAGATGGTAGTCTTACGGATAGATATAATGGGGGGCGTTTAATGTCTCTAAGGCACAAATTAAAGAAAGGCAATTTGTTCTGCAGAATGTGAAGCCAACAAAGGTGTTAAACTGACATCACACAAGGATGTCGTACATAATTCAAAACTTCTAAATAATTTAGATGTTATATAAAGTTTTAAAAGCTCGTAGGAATTTTAATATGCTGTCATATTAACCATCAAAGGGCAAAGCCCCCTAAACATTAAAAATCGGTCCAGCACATCTCCACCTTAAATCAGACTGTCCACTTATAGCAATAACAGGTATTAACAGGAATACTCATCACTAATGTATCCACTGTTTGTTATTACTATATATACTTGTGTATAAGACAAGTTTTCAGCACAAAAATGTGCTGAAAAACATACCTCTGCTTATACACGAGTCAATAAAAATAAAACTATATACTCACCCCCAGCGGCCCCAGTGCTCGGCGCGGCTCCTCTGCTTTCTTCGTCTCTTCTGTAAAGCCGGGACGAGAAGCGGCCAGTTATCTGAGGGCGGTGCATTACTATGACGTCAATCAAGTGGCTGCATCATAGTGCGCCTGCCGGTTTTCAAGAGCCTGGCAACGCTCTGCGGGTGTTACAAAGACAGTAGAGGAGCCACGGGAGGAGACCAGAAGAGAGCCGCGCGACATCAATGCGTCTGGAGGGTTCGTATATAAGGTTAATTTTTTTATTAGACGTGTGGGTGGCGCTACTGTATACTACTGAGGCTAGCAGGCTTGTAACTATAGGGAGTGGATGTCATATACAGGCAGGCAGCCTGGTGTATATCAGGCGGCCAAGAACTGGACTGTACACTACAGGGGCTGGCGGCTGTATACTGACATGGGGGCAGGCTGGCTGGATACTCATGGGGGCGGCTGGCTGGATACTACATGGGTGGGACCAGGCTGGCTGGCTACTACATGGGGCAGGCTGGCTGGCAACTACATGGGGGCACGCCTGGCTGTGATACTAAAGGGGGAAGGAGCTGTATACTAGATGGGGCTGGCTGGCGTTACTAGATGGGGTGGCTGGCTGTATACTAGATGGGGCGGCTGGCTGTAACTAGATGGGGGCTGGCTGTATACTACATGGGGGAGAAGCTGGCTGGATCCTACATGGGGGCAGCTGGCGTGGATACTACATGGGGGCAGCGTTGCGGATACTACATGGGGGCAGGCTGGCTGGATACCACAGTAGGCGGGAAGCTGGCTGGATACTACATAGGGGCAGGCGCTGGATACCTGGGGCAGGCTGCGGAACTACATGGGGGCAGGCTGGCTGGATACTACATGGGGGCAGGCTGGCTGGGGATCCACTACATGGGAGGCAGGCTGGCCGGTGATACTACATGGGGGCAGGCTGGCTGGATACTACAGGGGCAGGGGGGACTGGGCGGCTATATACTACTGGGGCTTGCTGGCCACATACTGGAGAAGGGGGGTGTGACCGTTGCATTTCCCACCCTCGCTTATACTCGAGTCATAGTTTCCCGTTTTTTGTGGTAAAATTAGGGGCCTTGACTTCTACCGGGTTGGCTTATACTCGAGTATATACTCGAGTTCCTATTGATCATAGTCAAATATAAGTAGAGAAACATTTGCCACACCTTTTGTGGATATTTAACAATTTTGTTTGTTGCACTAGATTTACAATTTTTTAATGAATTTTCTTTTTTTAAGGACCAATCGTACGATTGAACCTCAAACCTATGGACGGATTGCCTCATACTACATTTTGAAACACCAAACCGTTCGGATGTTCCGAGGACAGGTAAAGGCAGAATGTCAGTCGAAGACTTGCTTTCATATCTGACAGTAAGTGAATGGTATGTAAACCAATATTCTGTTGAATCACAATCCTCTATTCTAATTTTTTAATCTAATAGTAACACAATGCTGCAGTGTAAAATCTTCAACTAACTAAAGGAAAACAACACACATAATAAACAAAAAAAGGCTAGAAACACTCATGTCCACTCCTCTTCATCTTGTATCTTGCACTGGCTGTCGCTATTCTTGACACGCCGGGATCACCTAAGAGAACGTTATCAATAGCACACTGAGCGTGGGGACATCTGAGTATTGATCAGCTGTTGAGTGTGGAAATAAATGCCAAGTGCGCTTTAATGTTGGAATATGGATTGCTAATGTTTACTACAAAATGTTTTTAATTAGTAATTATTGCTTTTTTTTCTCACAATCAGGAGCTCTATACAACATCCACTTATTGTACTTAGTCTGGTCCTAATTTTCTAATATGAAGTCATCTCATTCCACCAGGGTCAGCTCCTGTTTTCAGTAGGCCCCAAAGGGTCCCCATTGCAGGAATTATGTGCAGCATTGAAATTTCAGAAACTAAAACAGTGTGCTGTTCCCTAAATTATTCCCTAGTTTATATATCAAATATGCTAAAGCCTCCCTCACCCTCAGTGGATTTATTAGATACAGCCCCCCTCACCCCCATGTACAGCCTTATGTGCCACACCCCCCTCCCCGCAGCTCTGTTGTCCCCGGGAATGACCAGTTATGCCAGTGCTGGGCCGTCTCATCAGTACGATAACACTTAGCCCGTGTTGTCTCTTCTTGGAGAGATTTAATAGTATATATGAGAGAAGGTCTTACATGCTTATAGTCGCCACCTTCAGTCAGATTCCAAAAAGGTGGATTTTTCCAATTTGCTGAATATTAGCACTCATGAAGTTTTTTTTGTCTGGAGATAAAAATAAATCAGAATTATATTTGAGGAATGGATGTGTAGAATGACACTTAATCACAATGTTCAGGAACAGGGGTCGCACTCCTTGTGAGATAGGATGGTGCACCCTTATTTTTTAAGGGGGTGTAGGGGTTTGTTTGGATTTTTCACTGTATATTTAAAGGGTATTATCTCTAACTATTCATGGTAATATTCTCAGGATCTTGTGATAAATTAGTCAGATAATAGATGTGGTCCACATTGCAGCAGTCCCTGATGTTTCTAGGTTCTCTGGTTTTTTCTTCAGTTTAATTTGTATGCAAGTCAGAACAGGTTATATTTTGTGTGTAAGTCCAGTCACCAATTCTTTTTGTCCCTGCTAAAGGGGGATTTTACATTTTGGTGTGTCATGGAACAAGGAGTAACAATAGTTTTCATTGCTAATACCTTTGATAACTGTTACGTAGATCACGCAACTGGGGCTAAAGGTCATTAAATTAACCAGATTCAGAGGTCACAGGGGCCAAGAGATTGTTTGTAACTAGGGCCTTGTCTATGAGTTGGGGGAGGCCTCATTCTCATATTTGTGAATCCAAATAAGCACGCCCCCCTCCCACCATTTTGATAAAAATGTATTTGTCCATTTCAGTTAATTATACTTCTTGGCATAAATTAGATATTCTCTACAGAAAAGGTTTTTAGTACTTGTTCCATGATTTCTTGAATTCATCCATAAAAGGGAGGGAGTACATTTTAAGTTTTTGCAATTCATAACAAAATCTATTCTACCTGTCAAGTTTCTGATTTATTCATTTTATCCAATAATTAGAAAATTAGTAGTTTTAATTAAAGGTTTTTGATGGAAGAAAATTGAGACCCAATGCAACACTTCAATTTCCCCTGGAATTGAAATCCTTCTTGGATAGTGTGAAACTCTGCCTAGGTGTGACTTTCCCAAATGTGAAACTGATAGCAGAGGGGAGGGAATTATCATTTTTATATCAGACAAACCACCTTTTTTATATTTATATGGAATTGTTATTTCTAATCCATTGATATATGTACAATAAATATATATTTTATATACCTACTGTCTACACATCTTTGAATGGCGCATTCAGTGGACCCAGAATCATAACAAACAAGTTTCTTTTCACTAGTAGCAAGAGAGATGTTAAACACAAGCATATAAAGATGGCATTTTTTGTACTTTGATTTATTAATATAAAGCCCAGTAAAACTATGTGAGTGTTGCTGCTGCACATACTCTCTTGTTCTGTTTATACATGTACGATACCATTTAATGTAACATGTAATTTGACTGCGTGAACATTTGGTATGCAGTGTGTGGCCAGATACCGCTGCTGTGATCTTTTAGAGCCATGCCTCTTAAAATAGAATATATTTTGACACACGATATAAAGTAGAGCTAATTGATCATTAAGTTACTTTTCTAGGAGTCCACATTAAGGTGTAAATTGAAGCTTTCTGAAGGCGTGTTATTATCATAAAAGAATTGCACAGAATTTGGAGAGTTTTTTTTCATTATTTCACAAGCTAATGAGCTTTCTAATTAAGCCAATTGCTCCACACCTCCTGTCCTTCAAATAACACTGCATCTGTCTGGTGTTAATGCTTTCTACTGCTCAGAGCATTTAACAGTTTTGGCAACAGGGAATACCCGCATAGGGTAAATGTGCTAATTACTTATAAGTGAAATTGTCAAGGGGATATTAACTGATAGAGTAACACACAACACTGTGAATGATGGAACCATACTAATAGTTTAACATAATTCTCAATATACATGAAAGATTTATAGTAGATAGATACTGATGTTTTTAGCTTGTATGTAACTGACCGGCAACTGACTCATTAGCTTCTACAATGCTCTTCAAGGTTCCATCTGTTGTGACAGCTTCCCTTTAAATAGCCTCATCAGAGCCCTTTTACTGACATCCTTATGTCCCCATAGAGAATGTGTACATTTTCTAATAAAACTTGCTTTTTCAATAAAATGAAAAGTTTGCGATATGTTTACCTTTCTCTCTGCAGAGCAGTCTCTGTTGCCTATTGGAGTGCCAGGGGAAACCCCTCCACCACCACCCTCAAGAAACTTTCTGTCGGTGCATCTATTTTAAATTAAAAACTCCCATATCCCTCCCATTTTAAAATAGACACATGGCGGACAAATTCAAGGTGGGGGGGACAACTCTTGCGGCCACTCCCATGGCCATGGTTCATAGTACTAATCTTCTCATATGGGAAAGTGAGACCTTATGGGCCCCCAACCCTTTGTGCCCGGTTTGCGATTGCGCATCTCTGCCCCCCTCAAGTTACACCCTGCCCATGGGACATGGACATCTAACTTTTCTTTTTACCTGAAAAGGACAGTTTTATTATAACAACACTTTGGCAATGTGCCCACTATTCTCTATGGGGCAGGGGAGCCAGAAAAAGAGCTCCTGATGACAGTTCCATTTAAGGCCATTTTTTTGCTGCTAGACGTTTATTCAGCAGATACCAAATATATATTGAAAGCTGTAGTGTAATTTTAAAAGGAAAAATGTAATTTAGTGGGTAGTGTAGTACTTTTTTTCATGAATGATTGTCTCTTATATGTAGATACAAACCTTATGATTCCACTGTTTCTAGTGTTGCTTCTAGAACTAATAATAGTATAGCTTTATGATATCCCTCCTCTTTTTTCTTTTTTAAGAATCTGGAAACAGCACAGCATTCTGCATTTTGTACAGTATTTCCCTTTGCAGGCTTTATCTCTAATCTTGGGTGTGTTTCTGCAGTTGCAGATGAACTAATACAATGTACAGGCGGTCCCCTACTTAAGAAACTCGACTTACAACGACACCCTAGTTACAAACGGCCAACTGGATATTGGTAATTTATTGTGCTTAGTCCTAGGCACAATCATAGCTGTAACAGTTATCACAGGTTGTCTGTAATGAAGCTTAGTGTTATATTGATTCTTATGACAACCCAAATTTTAAAATCAATTGGCCACAGAGGCCAAAAAGTTCGCTGGGTATCAATGATAAAATATACAGGTCCGACTACATACAAATCAACTTAAGAACAAACCTACAGACCTCTATTGTTGAACCCGGGCTGCCTGTATATCCCTTTCACTGGATGTAGAAAGGGAAGAGGATCTGTTCATGTAATCCCCCATTCAGAAGCATCAGCAGGTTCATTTTGGTCTGACCTACTTTTTTTTACTGAAAAGTGACTAAAATTTGCAAAGTAAGGCAACATGCACAGCAGCACAAGGCATAGGTAGTAGCCGCTTGGACTGGGCTACTCCCTGATCTGGCTTAACGAGAAACAAGTCGGTTTTGATGGGGATGTGAGGAAACGCTTTTAAACTAAAAGATGGTGGTGATGTGGTGACAGGTTGTGAATGATTACCTGAAAACATTACAAAAACTAGTAGTTCTCCGTGAGGTAGGGCTAATATGCAGGACCAGCACTTCTAACTAAATTATAAGGAAGTGTTGGCAGACTATATATATAGTACATCCAGTTGTGTGGTGTTTTGTACCAGGGTAACATCTAGCATAGTTCTTCGTTTGCTTACAGTGCCTGTAGATTGTATGAAGTTTTTTGCTATTTCTCTCCTTATTGGAAAACCAACTTTCTCTGGTTTTCATAGGCACTGACATGAAAGTGAAACTGTCCCTTATCTTAGAGCGATAAAAATAAATTGTTCGATGACCATTCCATGCTGTTGCTACAGCTGGTAATATCGGTCCTCACGCTTACATGGTGTTTCAAGCATTAGTGGTGTTAAATAACCTCTCTATCCACTAGGGGATATTGTTTCTTTGGTGTTTTGTATAACTGTTCTTGTTGTGGTTTCGTGCATTGTGTTTCACATACGTTGTCGTAAAACTAAAAGTCCCGACATAAAACTGATTGCCACTGTATTAAAGAGCCTATGTTTGTTCAGTGTGGTTTGTGGGACTTACTCTCCCTGCTTTCATAAGTCATTACCTTCTTTCATAGAGTTGTAATGGGGCTTTCGTTTTTAAAGCAAAACTTACGTACTAATGGCATCATCTCTATTATGCTATGGCATGGCAAGCTGGGAAAGTAATTCCATTCAAGATGGATATAGATAACAAGTAGTGCTGCCACCATTTTCATATGGGTTTTCTCAGCATTTACTGGGTCAGTACTGGGTGCTTGTAACACATAGGGCAAAGGTTGAGCTGAACCAGGCCCTGGGGGGTCCCCGCTAATGTGCTACCTCATCACTACGAGTTAGGTACATTGTACTGTGTGTCCTACAATTTTCTAGCCAACAGATTCCACTATGGGACAAAATGACTAATAACTTTATAACACTGCAAAATGAGCACACAAAAATTACTATTACTATTGCTGATCTGATATATGTGACAACGCTACATGTTACAGTATACTGCTTACATATTGCATTCTTATATGACTTTAGGAGCACAGCTAGAACACTTCCTCCTACTTCTTTATCATGAATTTCACAAGCACAGGGCAGTGGTTTTTCTATTAATTCCCTCCTATATATGAATGGAACCATACAGACTCCTCCGTTCTGTATGTATAAACACCAAGGCCATAGTTTACATTTTCCTATATTGTGTACTATTAAAACTCTGAGTGTCTTGATTTGGTTGACTTTTGCTCTTAAGCACGTTGGCTAAACTCTCGCCTGGATGATTCCACTAGTTACTTCCATTACACTTGAAGAACACTTTGAGTACCTAAAGGCATGCTTACAGTTTGTCTTCCAAAAAAAGGAAGAGGCTTTCTTACTCGAATTCTGCACTATCACAGCACAGGGCAGTGCTTCTTAAAACTGTCCACACTCTGGTCTGGGCCCCACTGAGTGTCACCCAGACAGTGGCAACACCTTACTATTAAATAATCATTTATTAACTCTAAACCTACGTTCATCATTCAGTCACTGCTGCTGGCTCAGAGTGGCTAAATATAGAAAAGGAAACGGCCACTAAGAATGATTTTCTTTAAAAATTTTTTTATTTTTATATATATTCGTTTTTCAAAATGTGGTTCAAAAAGTACAAACATGTTCGACAGGATTTTTCTTTTAGTTTAAACTAATTTCTGAGGTATTACTCAAGTCCTTATCACATATAGTTTTTGGGTTGCAAGCAATTCCCATTTTAGAGTTTCACTGTAACGTGCCGTGTGAAGACTTCTCACAGGTGTTTCAGCAGAGGAGTAGATGTTCTCGTCCGTCCCTTCTTAGCAGCGAACAAACACTCGCATATTTGTGTGACGTCTTCGGAGGAACCCTCCGTGGCCATAGGCAGTAGCTAAGTGCTAGCCTAGATGGCACTACTGGCTTAGGCCTCGTCCTCGTAACACACCCCTTGTAGAACCACCCTAATACCAACCACACACATAACACAAGCACACAGATAAGTGGTGCAGAAACCGCTTGCCGGCTATTCTGAAAGTGTATGTGCCTTACTGCTTCCTCAGAACAGATTGTTCCAAGTGCTCGTGTCGGGACGTACCTCACCAGATTCTCTCCACTCCCAATGAACCGATTTGGCCTTGCATATTTAACCATGGCTTCTAGATCCTTGCCCCTATGTTCCTACATCCTGCGACTGTTATCGAGGGCAACTTCTTAGGTCCACCTCAGTGACGGTTATCAGTCCACACTGTGTGTGCGTGTACTCCATCACCAATCCATATGTTCGCCCGCCCCACCGGGTAGCCTCACCGACCGTAGATGATTAAACCAGAGGAGGCTAGCAGGCTGTATACTATAGGGAGCTGGATGTATACTACAGGCAGCAGCCTGGCTGTATACTACAGGCGGCAGCCTGGCTGTACACTACAGGGGGCTGGCTGGCTGTATACTGCATGGGGGCAGGCTGGCTGGATACTACATGGGGGCAGGCTGGCTGGATACTACATGGGGGCAGGCTGGCTGGATACTACATGGGGGCAGGCTGGCTGGATACTACATGGGGGCAGGCTGGCGGCTACCCACATGGGGGCAGGCTGGCTGGATACTACATGGGGGCAGGCTGGCTGGATACTACATGGGGGCAGGCTGGCTGGATACTACATGGGGGCAGGCTGGCTGGATACTACATGGGGGCAGGCTGGCTGGATACTACATGGGGGCAGGCTGGCTATATACTACTGGGGGCTTTCTGGCTACATACTGGAGAAGGGGGGCTGTGACCGTTGCATTTCCCACCCTCGGCTTATACTCGAGTCAATAGGTTTTCCCGTTTTTTTGTGGTAAAATTAGGGGCCTTGACTTCTACTCGGGTTGGCTTATACTCGAGTATATATACTCGAGTATATATATTTGACTTTCATAGTCAAATATAAGTAGAGAAACATTTGCACACCTTTTGTGTGATTATTTAACAATTTTGTTTGTTATCACTAGATTTACAATTTTTTTAATGAATTTTCTTTTTTTAAAGGACAATCGTACGATTGAACCTCAAACCTATGGACGGATTGCCTCATACTACTATTTGAAACACCAAACCGTTCGGATGTTCCGAGACAGGTTAAAGGCAGAATGTTCAGTCGAAGACTTGCTTTCAATTCTGACAGTAAGTGAATGAGATGTAAACCAATTATTCTGTTGAATCACAATCCCTCTATTCTAATTTTTTAATCTAATAGTACACAATGCTGCAGTGTAAAATCTTACACTAACCTAAAGGAAAACAACCACATAATAAACAAAAAAAGGCTAGAAACACTCATGTCCACTCCTCTTCATCTTGATCTCTGCACTGGCTGTCGCTATTCTTGACACGCCGGGATCACCTAAGAAAGAACGTTATCAATAGCAGCACTGAGCGTGGGGACATCTTGTTAGATATTGATCAGCTGTTGATGTGTGGAAAATAAATGCCAGAGTTGCGCTTTAATGTTGGAATATTAGATTTGCTAATGTTTACTAAAAATGTTTTTTAATTAGTATCTTCTTGGTTTTTTTCTCACATAACTAGGAGCTCTATACAACATCCACTTATTGTACTTAGTCTGGTCCTAATTTTCTAATATGAAGTCACTCTCATCACCAGGGTCAGCTCCCTGTTTCAGTAGGCCCCAAAGGGCCCCATTGCAGTGAATTTATGTGCAGCATTGAAATTTCAGAAACTAAAACAGTGTGCTGTTCCCTAAATTATTCCCTAGTTTATCATATCAAATAGCCCCCTCATGCTAAAGCCTCCCTCACCCTCAGTGGATTTATTAGATACAGCCCCCCTCACCCCCATGTACAGCCTTATGTGCCACACCCCCCTCCCCGCAGCTCTGGTCCCCGGGAATTGACCAGGTATGCCCAGTGCTGGGGCCGTCTCATCAGTACGATAACACTTAGCCCGTGTTGTCTCTCTTGCTGGAGAGATTTAATAGTATAATGAAGAGAAGGTCTTACATTCTATATATCGCCACCTTCAGTCGGATTCCAAAAAGTGGATTTTTTCCCAAATTTGCTGAATATTTAGCACTCATGGAAGTTTTTTGTCTGGAGATAAAAATAACAATCAGAATTTATATTTTGAGGAATGGATGTGTAGAATGACACTTAATCACAATGTTCAGGAAACAGGGGTACTCCTTGTGAGATACGGATGGTGCACCCTTATTTTTTTAAGGGGGTGTAGGGGTTGTTTGGATTTTTCACTTGTATATTTAAAGTGGTATTAATCTCTTAACTATTCATGGTATATTCTCAGGATCTGTGATAAATATGTCAGATAATAGATGTGGTCCCACATTGCAGGCAGTCCCTGGTTATGTTCTAGGTTCTCTAGGTTTGTTCTTCAGTTTAATTTGTATGCAAGTCAGAACAGGTATATTTTATGGTGTAAGTCCAGTCACAATTCTTTTTGTCCCTGCTAAAGGGGGATTTTACATTTTTTGTGTTGTCATTGGAACAAGGAGTAACAATAGTTTCATTGCTAATACCTTTGATAACTGTTACAGTAGATCACTGCAACCTGGGGCTAAAGGTCATTAAATTACCAGCATTCAAAGAGGTCACAGTGGGCCAAGAGATTTGTTTGTAACTAGGGCTTGTCTATGAGTTGGGGGATGCCTCATTTCTCATATTTGTGAATCCAAAATAAGCACGCCCCCCTCCACCATTTTGATAAAAATTTATTTGTCCCATTTCAGTTAAATTAATACTTCTTGGCAATAAATTAGATATTCTTCTACCAGAAAAGGTTTTTAGTTCTTGTTCCATGATTTCTTGGAATTCATCCATAAAAGGGAGGGAGTACATTTTATAAGCTTTTGCAATTCCATAACAAAAATCTATTCTACCTGTCAAGTTTCTGATTTATTCATTTTTATCCAATAATTTAGAAAATTAGTAGTTTTAATTAAAGGTTTTTGATGGAAGAAAATTGAGACCCAATGCAAACACTTCAATTTCCCCTGGAATTGAAAATCCTTCTTGGATAGGTGAAACTCTGTGCCTAGGTGTGACTTTCCCGAACATGTGAAACTGATAGCAGAGGGGAGGGAATAATCATTTTTATATCATGACACCACCTTTTTTATATTTATATGGAATTGTTATTTCTAATCCATTGAGTATATGTACAATAAATATATATTTTATATCCTATCTGTCTACAATCTTTGAATGGACGCATTCAGTGGACCCAGAACATAAACAAACAAGTTTCTTTTCACTAGTAGCAAGAGAGATGTTAAACACAAAGCATATAAAAAGATGGCATTTTATGTACTTTGATTTATTAATATAAAGCCAGTAAAGCTATTTGAGTGTTTGCTTCTGCACATACTCTCTTGTTCTGTTTATACATGTACGATACCATTTAATGTAACATGTAATTTGACTGCTGTAACATTTGGTATGCAGTGTGTTGCCAGATACAGCTGGTTGTGATCTTTTAGAGCCATGCCTCTTAAAATAGAATATATTTTGACACAGATATAAATGTAGAGCTAATTGATCATTAAGTTACTTTTCTAGGAGTCCACATTAAAGGTGTAAATTGAAGCTTTCTGAAGGCGTGTTATTCATAAAAAGAATTGCACAGAATTTTGGAGATTTTTTTTTCATTTCACAAGCTAATGAGCTTTCTAATTAAGCCAATTGCTCCACACCTCCATTGTCATTCAATAACACTGCATCTGTCTGGTGTTAATGCTTTCTACTTGCTCATGGAGGCATTTAACAGTTTTGGCAACAGGGAATAACACAGCATAGGGTAAATGTGCTAATTACTTATAAGTGAAATTGTCAAGGGGATATTAACTGATAGAGTAACACACCAACACTTGAATGATGGAAACACATACTAATATTTAACATAATTCTCAATATACATGAAAGATTTATAGATAGATAGATACTGATGTTTTTAGCTTGTATGTAACTGACCGGCAACTGACTCATTTAGGCTTCTACAATGCTCTTCAATGGTTCCATCTGTTGTGACAGCTTCCCTTTAAAATAGCCTCATCAGGAGCCCTTTTACTGACTTCCTTATGTCCCCATAGAGAATGTGTACATTTTCTAATAAAACTTGCTTTTTCAATAAAATGAAAAGTTTGATAATAGTTTACCTTTCTCTCTGCAGAGCAGTCTCCTATGTCCTATTGGAGTGGCCAGTGGGAAACCCCACCACCACCACCCTCAAGAAACTACTCTGTCGTGCATCTATTTTAAATTTAAAAAACTCCCATATCCCTCCCATTTTAAATAGACACATGGCGGACAAATTTCCCAAGGTTGGGGGGGGGGGGGGACAACTCTTTGCTGGCCACTCCCATGGCCATGGTTCATAGTACTAATCTTCTCATATGGGAAAGTGAGACCTTATGGGCCCCCAAAGCCTCTTGGGCCCGGTTGCGATTGCGCACTCTGCACCCCCTCAAGTTACATCCCTGCCCATGGGACATGGACATCTAACTTTTCTTTTTACCTGAAAAGGACAGTTTTATTATAACAACACTTTGGCAATGTGCCCACTATTCTCTATGGGGACAGGGGGAGCCAGAAAAAGAGCTCCTGATGACAGGTTCCATTTAAGGCCATTTTTGCTGCTAGACGTTTATTCAGCAGATACCAAATATATATTGAAAGCTGTAGTTGTAATTTTAAAGAGAAAAATGTGTAGTACTTATTTTTCATGATATGATTTGTCTCTTTGTATGTAGATACAAACCTTCATGATTCCACTGGTTTCTAGTGTTGCTTCTAGAATTAATAATAGTATAGCTTTTATGATATGCCTCCTCTTTTTTCTTTTTTTAAGAATCTGACAAACAGCACAGCAATTCTGCATTTTGTACAGTATTTCCCTTTGCAGGCTTTATCTCTAATTCTTGGGTGTGTTTCTGCAAGTTGCAGATGAACTAATACAATGTACAGGCGGTCCCCTACTTAAGAATACTCGACTTACATACGACCCCTAGTTACAAACGGACCACTGGATATTGGTAATTTATTGTGCTTTAGTCCTAGGCTACAATCATCAGCTGTAACAGTTATCAAAGGTGTCTGTAATGAAGCTCTAGTGTTAATATTGATTCTTATGACAACCCAACATTTTTAAAATCCAATTGTCACAGAGGCCAAAAAGTTCTGGCTGGGATTACAATGATAAAATATACAGTTCCGACTTACATACAAACTCAACTTAAGAACAAACCTACAGACCCTATCTTGTATGTAACCCGGGGACTGCCTGTATATCCCTTTCACTGGATGTAGAAAGTGGAAGAGGATCTGTTCATGTAATCCCCCATTCAGAAGCATCAGCAGGTTCATTTTGGTACTGACCTACTTTTTTTTACTGAAAAAGTGACTAAAATTGCAAAGTAAGGCAACATGCACAGCAGCACAAGGCATAGGTAGTAGCCGCTGGACTGGGCTGACTCCCATCTGAGTCTCGGCTTAAGAGAACCAATAGAATGTCCAGAATCAGCAGCATATAGAAAAGAAAGCGAGCCACTAGGAATAGTTTTCTTTAAAAAATTTTTTGTTTTATATACTTCTTTTTCACAGGTTAGTTACAAAAATACAAACATGTCAAAAGGATTTTCTCTTTTATCAATCGTTTCTGAGGTATTACCTCTAAATATAGTCCTTTATCACATATAGTTTGGGTTGCAAGCAATTCCCATTTTTAGAGTTTCACTGTACCGTGGCTTTGTAGAGACTTCTCACAGGTGGATTTCAGCAGAGGAGTAGATCTTTTCGTCAGTCACTTCTTAGCAGAGAAAAACACTCGCATGATTCTCGTGACGTTTGGGAGGTCACGCCTCCTTCCTCAGACATGCGCATCTCTATCTCTCTCTTCCATTTATACGGAGATAGCCGGAACTTTAGTTGCATTTCAATACATATACTTTAATCTATCAGTAAATTATTTACAATTATTGCACAATTACTACATATATATAACAGACAATGCAAAAGAGAGCCTTTCTCTTCTCTGAAGGAGGCGTGACCTCCGAAACGTCACGAGAATCATGCGAGTGTTTTTCTCTGCTAAGAAGTGACTGACGAAAAGATCTACTCCTCTGCTGAAATCCACCTGTGAGAAGTCTCTACAAAGCCACGGTACAGTGAAACTCTAAAAATGGGAATTGCTTGCAACCCAAACTATATGTGATAAAGGACTATATTTAGAGGTAATACCTCAGGCGTGTGCTGTGGCTGCCTATCTACTGGGAGGCGTGTGCTGTGGCAACCAATCTACTGGGAGGCATGTGCTGTGGCAACCAATCTACTGGGAGGCATGTGCTGTGGCAACCAATCTACTGGGAGGCATGTGCTGTGGCAACCAATCTACTGGGATGCATGTGCTGTGGCAACCAATATACTTGACGGCATGTGAGGAAGGTTGCCGATGACGGGTTCTCATACATCGCCTAGATTTCTCACCAGCACCTCCAACTGCACCCTGCTGCCACTGGATGGCCAGCATCATATTGACAAATGGAAGTTTGCATATACCAGTAAGTGTGTGTGTGTAAGCGTTTGCATTTCTGTTTACATTGCATTTTTGTAAACACTGTAAATGCAATGTGTGTAAACATAGCCTTTAGATGCACAGCCAGCTCACTGCTGACAGTATGAGAGAAGATTAGCATAACAAACACCCTCAGCTCCAGCCCCTCCTCTCTGACCAAATACAGATTATAATGGTCAGATCTTGGGACTCATAACTCCACAAACATGGGGGCTAGAAGAAAAATTCAAAGTACCTATGAATCTATGTAGCAGCCCCTACAGTATGATAATATCCATAGAAGTGGGGTAGTGAAATGTCCTCTTTGCACCACCTGCTGATTGAAGGTGCACATAAATTCTAATAGAACTACATGTTCCTGAAATCACTACTCAATGATTGCGTGATTCACATGTTGGTTTAGTGCACGCGGAAGGTAGGCTCTCTCCACAGATTCTACATTTCCTTCCTAGATGCATTCCTACAATGGGGCGACCTCTTCAAAAACCAACATATGGAATTATCATACCAGTTAGGAGGCTGTACTCACAAGGACCAACGCGTATCATACCTTGCAGTCATCCTTAGCGGTGTCTGATACATCTTTGCTTTTGTCCAAACTCCTGGCCAAAGAGGCAGCAGAAACACCTCTGCCCCCGAATGCAGAACCAGCAGGAACAGGTCAGCAAGAGTCCTTACTGGTGATAGGCAAAATCCTGTGGGCCAGTTGGGAGTGTAGTAACAGACTGAGGTAGTCTTTTCAACCTGGCGCCTCCCTGCATCATCCGTCACATGGGACGCCCAGGAGTGCCCCACATGTCCGCATTGCGATGCCTCCCACAGCGGAGCTGGATGCAATCCTGCCTGTCACACAGCTTCCACACCTGCTCCACCATTCTAGGTTTAGAGCGCTCCTGGTATGAGGCAGACCTTGCACCCAAGGCCAGCCAGACAAGGCCTCCTTCATCTGACAGCATCACCAAGCTTCAGAGAACATCAATGAGGCTCTCCCGGGGACCGGAAACCACACTGAGGCATGTTCCTGTCCCTGGGGGTGGGCCCCTCTCTCCAGTGATACAGCTGTGGTGGTGAAGGGGGAAATAAAGTTTAAATTTAAAATGGGCACCATGGTCAACACCCAGCTTGAATAGTTTGCCCCTCCCATATACTAAAGTGCCAAACAGGATGTGGATATCAACAACCATTCCCATTTTATGTAGGTGTATCCATATAAATGGCTGCATGTGCCCATCCCATGTAAAAGTGCCATATGGGAGGACGGGATTAACTATTACAGTTCCAATGCAGCTGCCCGGCCAGAGGACCGTCCTTGCATTATATTTCTTTACTGTCACTATTTCTGTCACCACTACCTGTTGGAGCAGCTCACAATGATCCATCCCAGCCTTTATTCAATTCATACATTAATCATTATGAAATCATCTATTCTTTATTATGTAAATGAGGCTTGTCTCATGGTCAGAGGCACAGATGTCACCCCTGTTGCCCCTCCCCTCATGTCTGTGTGTAATGTATAGTAAAGCATTGCTAGTGTCTGTGCTTTATCTGCTGACATGCTGCATCCTCCTAATACACATGTGAGAGACACAGACATCAGCTACACAGGTAGCTGACATGTTCTGCTAGAACATGGCTGCCTGGAGCTGTTGGATCTCTCCTATACACAGGGGGCGTGGCCACCAGCAAGCACATGGAGGAGCCATTACAGCATTATACAGGCCATCATTCAAGCACTAGGGGTGTGGCTGTGCCTCCCACTCATGAATAAGCCGGACAGTTTGAATATGCTAATGACTCATTGAACATTTCACAGGTCATTTGCATACAGCTTTAGGACCTCATTGCTTAGGTTTACAGGCATGTAGAGGGACAATGCGGGGATAGGAGCAACACTTTCTAATGTCAGTTTATGAAAATTTATTTAGTTTAGGGGGTTATTTTGCCTGATGGGTTCTCTTTAACATGCAGGGACTCCTGTCCTCTGCTCAGTGTTTACTCCATGGGATTGTGCCATTACACAGCATGTATACACAGGCTGCACATGATTTGTGAAATAGCCCTTAGAAGTGAGGCTTCTAATTGCAGAAGTTGAAACATGGCAAGGGTCATCTGACTATAATAATAAATAATAATATAATAATTATTTATATAGCGCCTACAGATTACGCAGCGCTGGACAAAGCATGACAAATTAGATTGTGAGCCCCATTGGGAACAGGGACCAAACAACCTACCAGTATGTTTTGGAGTGTGGGAGGAAACCGGAGGACCCTGAGGAAACCCACGCAAACAAACACAGAGAGAACATACACTCTTTGCAGATGTTGACCAGGGTGGGACTTGAACCCAGAACTCCAGCGCTGCTACCCAACTCAGCCACTGTGCTGACTAAGGTTTGAGAGGTTACAGGGCACTCCACTAACTGGTTGGAGTAATGGGCAACCTCAGCAAGTAAACACACAACGTTACAAGTTATTGTTGTGTAGGGACCCATAGAGAAAACCACTTCAGACATCTGCAAAAACTGGTATAAAAATTCTTGCCATAATTATTAATAAACTTTATTTAAATCGCTTCATAAAAAGCATCCACACAAAAACATTTTCAATGTTCCTGAAAGGTGACTTATTTGAATAAAAACAAAGAGACAGAACACATTCAAAAAAATGAAACATTTTTAACAGGTATTTACATGTAGTAGATCGGGACGACCCATTCACATTCAGACTCAAGCAGCTGGTGATGACTGCACCCGCAGCCTTAATAAATACATGATGGCATTCATAGATTGTTATTGCACTGGTGGTCCCCACCCAGAAGATGCAGGTCTCATCCACAGGACCCCAGGTTTCTTTGTGTAGTCACAGCGGGGGGGTACTCCATTTCAGGGCCAGAAGATGAGCATCAATGGAAATGCTTGTAGACTAAAAGACATGTGGAATAGATGTTGGGTGCAGAAAGCTTCATAAAATGAGAGCCATCTTATATCAATGCACATTGCCTGTGGTTTTTTCCACCATCGTTGGGTGCTTGGTGGAGTTCTGTGCAATCCAGGGGTGTTCAAGTACATCCTTAAGTGGCAGCCTGTGGTTGGGATTGTGTTTAAGCAGTTTAGAGATTAGGTCTCTGGCCCCTTCAGAGACGTGGGAAGGAAACTGATACTCCACCTGTAGAAGTTAAAGAGATTAAAATGACACATTTGGTTACTGCAAACACAATGCAGTTATAAGGGAAGCAAAACAGCAGTTCCATATCTGCAGCAGCTCTGCATACACGCCAATGACAACTAGACAACACTGCCCAAGTCTAACAAAGGAATAGGACCTGCTCTATATTTTCATTTACACAGCCATGTGATAGTTGTAGAAACAATGGCTTGCACATATCCTACCTTCATGGTAGTCTGCAGGAGCCCTTACTCTTTGCTCTTATTTAACCAAACACTTTGGTATTCTGAAACTTTGAAGCAAATTGTATAACACACTTCTGCCCCCACTTTCCAATAGGGTAGGTCCGCCTTTAGCCAAAACTAAATTTTCTGCTTCCAGTGCACTAAAATCACTGATGGCTTAACTAACCCATCAATAAGACTTGAGGACCACTGCAGTTCAGTTACCAAGGTTGGTTATCAAGACGCAGTCTGTTTTCACATGCCTTTTGTCAAGCCAACCTATTATACATATAGTTGCTGCTACACATCCAGGTAATTTGAGAGCAATGTGCAGTACAAGATTTTATAAGGTTGAAAGGATCTGAAGGGGTTAATAGCCATGGTCATAACTGGTTCTGTGGGTACTCAGATTGAAACCCCCTATTTTTTGCTTCATAACAGCAAAACTAAACGATTGCCCAACAAGTGTGAGGAGAAGGACCAATTTTACCTTTGAAATTCTGCGGTAAGTTTCCTGGTGTGTTTCAGCTTCAAATGGAGGCTTTCCGACAAGAAACTCATAGCAGAGGACACCTAGACTCCATAGGTCAACCTTCTCATCATGTGTCCGACCCTCAATCATTTCAGGAGGCAAGTAGTCCAAGGTGCCACATAACGTTGTCCTCCTAAGAAAAAAGTTCACAGGTAATTAAGAGGTCCTGGGAAGCAGACCCTAGAAAAGATGTAACCAGAAAACATTAAAAACTATTACTGAAGAGCACTGAAGAAATAACAGCCTTGGGTGAAGGCCACACACATCATTGCTGTGTGCTCCATGTGACTGCCGAGTTCTAAAACCATGGGAACGGCAGATGTGAAGGAGGAAACTCTCCTATAGATAGGAGGGGGTTACAAGGCTTCAGTTGACATTTTCTATGGACAAAGACATGAAGTCCATTAGTAAGAGCTTTATCACTATGGAGACAAATTATCTTACTACCCTTGTTTAAACAGCATTGAGCAGTTACTTAACCCCTTCTGCACAGCCATTGTATTCTAGAAGCACTACCAACAAGCTAATTTATAGCAGTCTAACTGAAGTCCATTTTGATGGTTGAATGGAACAGGTCCAAATATAAAACAGATCTGTTAAAATGTCCTTTGAGGCCTTTGGATGTTTAATAGCTTCTGTTAGTGTCAGTTTATACCACAAAAGCTGCAGACAGGAGACCTTGTGCTGGGCAGCTGCTGCAATAGGATGTTCCGGGGCAGGACAGCATTTCACTTTTTGAACAACCAGGTTACTGGAGGGAGGGATGCCACAGGTCAGGTAGAGGAGCAATAATTCTGTCTCTCCATGTGGAGAACAATGCAGAAGAGGACAGACTCTGAAATGGGGGACACTGAGGCAGATCACCAGAACAACTTATGACAATAAAGCTGGACTCCTCTCACTCCTACTAGTGTCTGGCATGCTGTCAAGCTAGTCCAGTTATTGTAGTCAGAAGCAGCTTGTGGTGTAAAACCCTTCCACTCCTACCCTCAAGCACCTTTATGTCCATTTCTGTGAGCCCAGTCTTTCTTCATGCGAAAGGGATTATGGGGGCAAATAAAGTAGCAGTCATTAGAGTCCTTACCTGCAGCCCAGTGTGGCTCCAGCTGTCACTGCCAGCCTCTGTAGGGACATACTCCCTACAGCTGTGGCCTGTATTAGGGTATAGCAGTTGCATGCTGTTGAAGCGCCATTACCACTGAACATCTGAATCTGTCTAGAGGAAAATGCCTTTCCACAGCAGATTTCTAGTCCACAGCAAATAAGTGACCAGTCACAAATCCCAGTGTAGAATTCAGCCTTTACAATGCAAATGTTGAGCAGCAGCAGCAAACATGGCATTATATGCATCAGAAACCTGCTTGAGATAGCGGGTGATGGTTGATTTTTGACACTTGCAGAATGATTACATGATTACCACTAGGGTCAAGTGTCCAGATAGCCCAAGGCAGTGGTGTCACTCATTTTCACGAGGAAGGCCCCCTCTCCCCAATGAGCCTTGTGGTTGCCTTAATATGGCCAAAATGTACTGCATACATGTAGCTGAACTCCTCTGCAGTTAATTTAGCCATTTATGTACAAGTCAATGACCATTTCCTTTAGTTATTGCCTTCCATTTGGAAATTCCTGGGATCCTTCGTTTGGTCTTGCGATCTCACTGTTCCCAGATAGACAAGTCCATGGACTTCGACAGGATCTCTTCATCTCCCTGCTAATGAACTATACCACACAGACTCCAGAGGAGAGTACAAAATGTGTCACAGCTACTGCTGAATTAGATGTTCTGTCATACAGTGATAACAGCACAACATCCTGACTGTAGACTTTTTACATTTAGTAGGAGAATGCAAAGAGAAGGGTTATTACACGTCTCCAGCAGCTAAAAACATAGCTGACCATGCCATTCAATGAAATACACAACTCAGATAATAATCTCAAAGCCATGCTGGAGTCTAGGAGAGCAGACGCTTAAAAGGACATCTGCCACCAGGATGAAAGATTGTAATTCAAGCACATGCTTGTTTTTACATAAAAAGGCTTTACAATTATGCAAATGAGCCAAAGGGCTCCAGGCTCCATAGTCGTTACTGGAGCTCCTCACTCATTTGCATAAAAAAAAATTATATATATTTTTTTTTAAACAGGCTAAAAGAAGAGCATATCCACCAAAACAGGACACACCAGCATGTCAAGTGCTTGGTCTACAATTCCTGATCCTGGTTGTAGTTTCCATTAACTCCCTCTGAAAACTGCTCTAACAGTCACAGGGCTTTGTTCCCCCTAACAAAAATATGCTCTGGCACCAGCTGACCCTGAGCTGGTGCCATGTATAGGTGTATAAAACCTACCACTTTTAAGTGGTAGGTTTCCTTTAACAACATGTTCCTTCCCAATACTGTCCTCAGCTTTATACTGCACAAGTAGTACAATGTTACCCCCCCTCCCACAAAACTACAAGACCTCAAGTACAAGAATAGCTTGGCAACATGCTACATTCCCATAGAAGCCTTTATGTACAAGGTACATGCAATATGGAGCTTTTTCTTTTAGACTATATATTGCTACTTTGGACCAACAAGTCTGTTTATAGTGTGCTGCAGCATCCCACCTGACCAAATAAAAGGATCTAGCCAGATCAGATGCATAGACATGGTAGCAACTTGTTTTGGGAAGGGGTGCCAAAACCAGCCACAGCAATTTCAGCAGGAATTTTTTCACCCACTTCTTGAGCAGGTGAGTGATGGCCAGTTGCTTTAGGTACAGCCGGATGAGAAACATTTATTTCACTGATAATACTTTGTCAACGTCTTACAGTATTTTGATCTATACACACACCTAGGAGCTGATCCTTATCCAAACATAAGTTGGATTAGTAGGTGCGAGTAATTAGCCACAGCAACTGCACATACTGGAACAGAGGCCTCCCTCACTTCATAGCAGTCACCAGTTTTGGGAAATTACTACAGTAACAGAGATGGAGGGTGGTTGAGACATAACTGATTTTTGGTCTGGTCAGAGTGACCCAGGGTAGAGATTGCAATCCTGCCTAGTATAAGCTGATCTTCAGAACCTCTTTCTGCAAGGCCTGCATCCCTCATTACAGGATCATTGTTCCCTCATGTCAGAGGAAATTGAATGTTTGCCATAGGTTATACTGACACTCCGGTTAGAGAACATGGTGACCTATGCAGGTAGGTAGTGTAACACACTAGCGCAGCTCCATCCTACAGTCCTGCTTCTGACTGCAGGATACAAGAGCAACATTTTTCATATTTTTGATTTGAAAAAAAATCCTTCAGTTAACTGTACAAGTTAAAAAAATGGAAAAGAACTCAAGTTTAACAAAGTGACGGGTAAAGCGGCAACATGCACAATCCCATTTTTTAACCCTAGAAACTGTTAGGATCTAACAGAGGTCATCTCCACCCCCACTGATGCCAACTCACCAAGCTGGGAGCTCTGAAGGTGCCAGACGGACCTGTACAGGAGCACAAAGGTGGGGGCTGAGAGCTGAGGCATTTCCAGCACAAACAAGTCACATGTCCGAAATGCATCCAAACCAGAGCTAACCCCTGGGACTTAGAGGATTCTGTCAGGGTGCAAGGCAAGTTAATACACTCAATTGTATTGTAATGCAAATGATTAGCAAAGGAAGAAAGACATTTGCAATGCAGACATGATAGGCTTCTGAAATCTGTCTTTAGTGCCTGCTGACATGAACCCCTTAAAAGGGAACCCAAGTACTGGGTCATGTTCTCCCCATCAAAGTCACCTGTATCCCCCAACCACCATTATGTTATCATGTAAAGTGGAGTTAATTGAGTTTTGGTATCCTTTCCTGAGGTTCTGGGTACAGACCAGAAGGTCTTTAGAAACACAGCTCACTATGAAAGAACGGAAAAAAAAAAATAAATATAGAAAAAAAAAATATAATAATAATAGGGAACCATTTTTCCATAAAGGGGTATTCCAGGAATCTGCATAAATCATGTACAAATGGGTCCTTAAAATATAAGCCAATATGTAATTATTACAAATTTTGCTCCCCTTAGAAGAAAAATGTTGTGCACATACACTAATGAATTAAAGTGCTATTGTCCATTGATTTTCTGCATGCGGAGGAGACACAGGACAGAAGATGGCTGGTCACATGTCCTGCTCATTGCTATGTTTTGGCTGTAGTCGGTTGCAGTCCATCCAGTAAGGCTGGTGTGTGGGGCAAGATATCGTCTAAGTGAGGTAATGTGCAGTGATGGCAGTTACATTATTATGGTAACTGAGCAGGACAGTCCGTTACATCATTGGGAGCAGAGAATAAGAGGGAGGAGGAGTTACGAGAACTAAAGTTTTCCAGTGGCGGCCATCTTTGTGATGGCTGCCTACTTTATCTAAAATCAAAGTCATAAAATCAAACTAATGACATTTGTTATGTTGATTTATAGCATTATGGGGTTTTGTATCAGACGTTCATATTCTCAAAATACCCCTTTAACCCTTTCAGGACCTGGCCCTTTGTTTTTTCATTTTCATTTTTTAGCTGGACTGGGCTGACTCCCATCTGAGTCTCGGCTTAAGAGAACCAAGTCGGTTTTATGGGGATGTGAGGGAAACGCTTTTTACCTAAAAGAATGGTGGTATGTGGTGACAGGTTGGTGTTGGAACCTGAAAACATACCAAAAACTAGATAGTTCTTCAGTGAGGTAGGGGCTAATATGCAGGACACAGAACTTCTACTAAATTATAAGAAGTGTTTGGCAGATATATATATAGTACATCCAGTTACTGGGTTTTGTACCAGGGTAACAGTAGCATAGTCTTCGTTTGCTTACAGTGCCTGTAGATTTATGAGACTTTTGCTATTCTCTCCTTATTGTGAAAACAACTTATCTCTGGTTTTCCATAGGACTGCATGAAAGTGAACTGTCTTCTCTTAGAGCATAAAATAAATTGTTCAGTGACCATTCCAGCTGTGCTACAGATGTATAATATGTGTCATCACGCTTACATGTTTCGACCATTATCTTTAATAACCTTCTCTATCCACTAGGGGGCAAATGTTTGTGGTTTTGTTTAAGCTGTTCTGTTGGTTTCCATTGTGTTCACATACTTTGTAGTAAAACTAAAAAGTGCCTGAATATAAACTGATTGCCCTGATAACCCTATTTTGTTCATGTGTTTGTGGACTCTACTCCCTGCCTTTCATAAGTCATTCCTTTCTTTCCATAGAGTTGTATTGGGGCTTCTTTTTAAAGACAAACTGTACTTACTAATGTCATCATCTTATATGCTATGCTATGGTCTGGCAAGCTGGAGAAGTAATTCCATCAAGATGGATATAGATAAAAGTAGTTGCACCATTTTTATATGGGTTTTTACAGCATTTACCGGGTCAGTACTTGGGCTGCTGTAACCATAGGGCGAAGGTTGCAGCTGCACCAGGCCCTGGGGGAGTCCCAGCTAAAATGTGCATCCTCATGCACATAGAGTTGAGTACATTGTACTGTGTGTCCTACAATTTCTAGCCAACAGATACACTATGGACACAATACTACTACTTTAACACTGCATAAATGGTCACAAAAATTACTACTATTGCTATCCTGAATATATGTACACTGCTGTACATGTATACTGCTTACTACTATGCATCCTATATTGACTTTATGAGCACAGCATAGAACTACTTCTCCTATCCTGAATTCACAAGCACAGCGCAGTTTTTCTATTAATTCCCTCCTTATATAAGATGGGAACCATACAACTCCTCTCGTCATGTATGTATAAACACAGCATAGTATTACATTTTCCTATATTGTGTATATTAACTCTGAGGTCTGATTGGTTGACTTTTGCTCTTAGACACTTCTGGTAAAACTCTCTCCTGGGAGATTCTACTAGTTATTCCACTTACACTTGAAGACAACTTTAGTACCTTAAAGGCATGCTTACAGTATGTCTCTCCACAAAAAAGGAAGACGGCTTCTTACTCGTATTCTGCATGCACCTATTCACAGCACAAGTGCAGTGCTTCTAAAAACTGTCCAGCACTCTGGTCTGGGCCCCCTGAGTGTAACCCAGACAGTGGTACACCTTACTATTCTAAATTATCATTTATACTCTAAACCTACTTCTATTTACATGTCAGCCTAGCTGCTGGCATAGTGGCAATAGGCATTAGCCTAAGTGCTAGCCTAGCTGGCACAATGGCTGTGGCAGTAGTACTGACCACTAGTCCCAGTCACCACATCAGTCCCATGTGCCACAGCTTCCCTGAGAGTTCTATCTCTTCCTCTAACAGATTGGGCCAAGTGTTCTGTAAGGAAGTAAATCGATGCCTCATTCACATGAACGAATGATGGCCCATGATTCAGATAATTCCCCTATAGACGTATAAGGCACCTGGTCACAGTGCGGTAAGCACACACTGTCTCATCACACTGTAGCAGAACTGGAAATGTCCTATATTTTACAGTTGCTTCCCTTTCAATGGAGAAGGGAGGGACCTGTCTGGCCAATGTGCTAAGGAGCTGATCAGGTGTCACGCAGATCTTAAAAAGCATGCTGCATGCAGTATTAAATTGAGTACAGGGGTTCTAGGGGCTTCACTATCAAAGCCAGTGAGTCACGGTCACTGCTTAGAGGCAGGGAGGCTGGGACATGTGTAGCATGTTGGCACCACCTCTGCATGACATTCCCAAAGACAGTCAGCTGTGAGCTGACTGTCTTTGGGAACGTCATGCAGATGTGGTGCCAACATGCTACACATATTGTCTGCACACAGAATCTCATACAAAGCATAGCACAGAGGAATCAGGATGGGACTGCTCAGCTAATGCCCACCCTAACTGCTGAATCTAACACTGAGCAGATAATGCAATGATGTTGCAAAAACAACAATTGAAATTAAACAAATTATCATATCTTTCTCTAAAACAACAGGAAAGGTGTCTGGAAAGCAGAAAATGTGCATACAGTTTTGTTTTTACTAGTAGGGACTATTTAAGTTTTTTCTCTGGATTCTTTAAGTTAGGGTTTCAGATAGATTGGTAAGGGTTTAACTATTGGAACTCAACTGATCATCTGAAGGAAGGATTCGCAACCCCTCAGAACAAGCATGTTTCTGCAAACAGCTAACTAAAGAAAAAAGAGTCTTTGACTCGTATTTGGCTGATTTCACAATACCTTTCTTTACCTCTGTTAAAAAAAGTAAAGAATGGAGGTTTAACAGATGTTTACATAAAATTTACATTGATGTGAATGGGATTTTAATTAATATGTTAATCTGTTATGGTCAGTTTGTTGGATATCCGTTATCTATGCATTTATGTTTTTCAAATGAAGGAAAAGTACTGCAGCCTCCGTCATTTTTTGCGTCCAAAGAATGCATGAATAACGGATACCTGCCTTAACCGAATATACCATTTGATATTAAAATTTACATTGGCGTCAATGGGATTTTTAATCGATACGTTAAAGTTCCGTTAAATGGAGGTAAGGAATGGTAGTGTGAAATTGGCTTTAGCTGGTGGTTGGTCCTCATTTTTGGATCCTAAAAAGGTTGATGACAAGCTTTTGAGACAACTAAGACTCTTAATCAGGAATGGCATAACACATTATCTGAAGAAAAAAACATTTATACACAAAATGACATAGCAATGGTGTGATATAAAACAATGCCATCAATGTGAGAAGATTAAAAAGATCTGCAAACAATTTAAACTGTTATTTGAGGTCTTGTTATTTTATGTAAAACTAGACATGACAAGCAGTAAAAGTTTTACTTACATTTTATTATCCAATTATAGCAGTGTTATTACACAGCTACGCTACTGTTGTGAATGAAAAATCTATGACCAGGTACATGATTTGTGTAATGACGTTCTGTATTATTATTACCATAGAGTTGTTTAACATTCAGTGTTTTGTGACGTCATTTCTTTAGATACAGCCCTGTAAGCCTGTGTTTTTGTATCTTGTCATGAAGAGCAGATGGATGCTTGACTGACTGCTAATCCACAGCTGGATTGGTTTCTGCAGCCCCTACATTTCTAGGTTAGAGTGGCTTTTCTGTCGGACTGAGAGGGCAGCTAGAGAGGGATATCATTATTCATTAGAGTCCCAGTGGGAGCGCTGCCAGCGGAGATTAATTTTTTCTGTTATGCTTGTAAAACAAGCTCAGGTGGAGTCTGTAATCCTCAGGGCACGGGTGGCAGATCAAGGAAGATGCTACAAAGCTAGTTAATTTTCTGATTCCAGAGGAAACAGAAGCTCAGTTAGATGTATAAAAACCTGATTGCAAATCTAAGTAGCTAAAATCCAAATGGGATCTTAGAAAACATCTGGCACCAAAATCTTTCTGTAAAAAAAAGTCTTTAAAAGTTTACACACAAGCCAAGGCAATTTGCAGACAATATCCATTTATCACTCTAACATACAGTTTACGTACAGTAATTTATATTTGGACTTGTGTATTTTATTATACTAATGTAATATTTAAGAAAATATCCACTTTCTTTTTAATTGTAGTGATTTAAAAATATCTGCTTGCTGAATGCATCACTTACACAGATATTGCGGGAGCCTTTCCTCTAATTTGGCTTCCATTAGCCCTCTGGAGTCTCCCAGGCCTACCTAACCTAAACTGTTGTTATAGCTTGCATGTGGCAGGACTCAATAGTAATATAGTCATATTGTTATTGACTGTGATACTGTAGTACTGCAGTATATGTTAAAGCAATCTAATGATTACACGTTTAAGCCCCATGAAAAAAAAAAAATAATAATTATATAATGTGGGAAAACATCAGAATGCTGAAATTGACATATTTATCTGCCCGGCACAATTCACAAACAATGTTGTACAAAAATACAAATATAATAAAATAAATTTTAAAACTTGAATTTTATACAATAAAATAATCATTTACAGATGGTAACAGCATAATCATACTGCCACAGCCTTTCGGGGTCTCCCAGTCCTGCTATGATAACATCCCCATTAGAGTAGTAGTGCAGTGTATTGTATGTGCAATCAAACCTTGTACTGCAAGTTATAAGGTTCAAAACGCCCTAGGGGACCCAAATAAACAAGTAAATTAAAAAAATTAAATCATTCTCCCTTTTCCCTAGAAAGCATATCAAATACTAGGAAATTAACTTAACAAATATTCAGGGCTTGTACTCACACCTTGTACTTGTAATCACACCACCAGGACTTGCAATTATTTTCCTCCTTATGCCACCCAAATGGGCGTGGAGGGCTACGAAGAGGGGCAGTGCCTGGTGGTGGTGGAGTGGGCTGACGCAGGGCATGCCTGCACACTAGCTATAGCCTGTGTCCCTTCAGACCTGAGCCCCCTTATATCTCCTAAGTGGTGGAGTTTACTTCATAAACTCCCCCAGTATTCCTGTGTCCCAGACTTCTCAACCCATTATCACACAAAAAATAATGATTTCCATACAGTGAACACCCAAATGTTGCCATTTTGCTTCCCGTTAAATCTGAATAAAAAGAAATCAAATGGTTTTACTGTTTCCAAAATTCTATCAACAAAAACGACAGCTGGTCTCATGAAAAAATGAATAATCGCTTGAATCACCAAAGTATAAAAACAGCTGAACAATTTTGCCCACTCACTACTCGCCATTCCTATAGCTAAAGATAAACAATCCCTTGTTGGCTTTATGCTCATTGCAGATCACACAATCAAGGGTATTCTCCAACGAAGATTGCTTGGTTTGAGGATCTCACATCTCCAGCATGTTGTGGAGTTGACAGCTAAATACCTACAATTAGTTGGCTCTTACTCACATCATGGGGACTCTGGATAAAATTCTGCATCTCACCAACTATATATACATACAGTAATACCTTGCCTTCTTCATGGTTCAACCTCATTGAGAACTTTTTGGCTGCTTCCTATAATAGGACTTTTTTTTTTCTTTTGCCTTACCCTATTTGTTTGTTTTGAACACCCTTCCATAATCCTTTGGGAGATTTGCCTTCCTTGTTTTTTATTTTTAAAATGAAATTATTGAATGTTTTATTTTGTAAAGTACAATTTTCCTTCTCTTTAAATTACTTATTAGCCATGGTTTCTAAAATAACCTATTGTTATGGTCATGTTTCATTCACACATGCTTACTTCAATATAGAATATTTAAAAAGGAAAAAAAAAGTACAAGTTAGAATATAGTGACCCAAAACTCTGCTTTTCCTCTAAAGGTTTTAATTTTTGTAAATGTATTAAAACATAACAAAAGCTACTTATTGGGAGTGTAAACAGGATGTGTCATTTGGAACACTTAGTGAAAGTCGTCTGGATTTTTTCCAGCTTCATCAATTTAGTACATGGAATGCACAATGTTTTGCGGGAGCCGGGTCCTGTCTCCAGGCTGTAGCACACTGAACATTTACAGCATTTTCAGTGTGTTACATAGCATTGTGTTATACATCTGTATAGCACAAGGGCTTGAACAAGCAATCAGAGCATCGTTTGTTCAAGCTCACCTGTATTTAAAAAAAAAAAAATGTTTAAAACACTTAATAAAGTCTTTTTAATAAAAATTCCCATTACCAATACACATCTAATAAAACTCCACATATTTGGTATTGTCATGTCCGTAACAATCTGTACAATAAATCGTTAAGCTTATTGGATCTGCTCAGTGAACGCTGTGAAAAAAAACCCCGAAATACTTGCCTAAAAATGTTATTTTTGTATAAAATTCCTTCACAGAAGTGTTATAAAAATGATCAAAAAAGTTACGAGTTTCAAATTGGTAGAACTGAAAAGAACAACTCAACACGTATAAAATAAGCTCTGTTAACCAAAAAATATTAAGGTTATGTCTTCGAAAAGATGGCGATAATAAAAACAAATGAGATTTTCTCTATATTTGTTTTTCTTCAGCAAAATTATCAAAAAATATATAAATAAGGTATCACCGTAATCATAGTGGTCTATACAATAAAGATAACAAATTATTTTTATGGTACAGTGTACACCCCTAAAAAAATGTAAAAATCTCAAAATCATCTGGATATATTAAAACATTTTAAAAGTTTTTTTTTTTTACTGTAATGACTTACCATGTGACATAAATAACATGACAAATGTATTCATACACAAATAGCAGACCTTGGAGACCCCCATCTACAATGTAATGACATTTAAAGCAGAGAGAATAGCCCTATCTCTGCTATCCTGCAATAGTCAGTTTACATGATGTGTTGTGGTATTTTTGGGAGCTATGGAAACAGCGTATTTCATTGTGCTACAGTGTTTCTGTATCTTCTGTTCACCTCTATGGGAGTCACAGAAACCGTATTCACAGTAACAGGTGTGTTCAGCTGTTTCCACTATTCGGACCACATCAGGTGTCCTCCTCTCAGCTGTGCAGAAATGATCTGGAGACCATCCATGGAGATCGTGGGTACTCCAAATGTATGATCGGATTCGGAAAAAGGGGAGACAAGAAAGGACTATCCTAGTGTAGTATGTGAACTAAATTGTCAGGTAAAAAGATGGTAAATACGCTCACCTTTTTTGCGCTTTTTAGGGCGCTTTGAATGATCTCAGCCATCTCAGCTGTGAATGACTAAGGAGGAAAACACTTTAAAATAAATAGTAACGGAGTGCAATTTGTCCAGTGTGATTGTTCATTTCAGGTAGCATTTATTTAAATTCAGGACTAGATGTTTTTTTCATTATGTCCTAAACCTCAGAATTTAAAGAGTGAGTACTTTCTTCTTCTCATGACTGTAAGTACTGATTTTGCTGATTTCTACTTGATAAACGGTTACTGATTTTATAGTATAGTAAAGAAGTGTTAAATAAGAGGCAATTCATTTTAATAAAATTGCACAGAAACTGCAGATGAGAATGGCTGCTGGCTTGTTGGTAGCAGCGAGTGAACTTTTATTACTCTGCAAACAGTGGCAAAGGTCTCTGAGCTCTTGACCCTTGTTCACCAAGGATGCCATCCACACTGTTTGCCATAATGATTTAAGTTAAAAGGTGAATTGGTGAAACTAATGCCCTTCAGAATTTTTAAGTGATCACTGACCTGGTTGACTTCCCGACCTGAGTTTCTCTGTGGTTTTTAAATGTTGTTTTCCAGTATCCAGTAATCAAGATAATGTCCTGCATGTTCCAGATGAAGCTCTATTCAAGTGACTTCCATGTTGTGTTGGTTGTGAACAATAAGTAAATACAGAATTGCCCCCTGCAGGCTACACAGGAGCAGAACAATAACAGGGATGTCTTAAAAGTTAGTAGGTAATATATTATAATATATATTATAACTAGGTTATATATTTGATGGGGTGTATAATTAGGACTAAATTTCCAGAGCATTTCCAACATTCTAAGGCTCCATGAACACATGTGCCGTGAGCCGCAAGCCAACTGGACTAGGAGTGGGTGGGAGCTGCTCACCCCTCCTCTCTCCATAGGGAGCTGGGCGGCAGTGCTACAAATCTAGGCAGGAATAGGACATGCCCTATGTTTAGCTGTGCCACTGCCTGTACACTATTAGCCTCTATGGAGGTTACTGTATTTTTCGGCCTATAAGGCGCACCAAAAATCCTTTAATTTTCTCAGAAATCAAAGGTGCGCCTTATAGGCCAGTGCACCTTATATATGAACTTATACAGAAACGTACTACAGACAAGATCTACTGTACATTTACCAGTGTTTAATAGCTCCATCCCCAGAAATTTCCTGCACCTTCCCACACAGTATACAGGGTCCCTAGCTCCTGAAGTGCCCTGGCACCACAACTAACATTGTGCCCATCCTGCCCTCCCCTAGCACAGGGGAGCTAATGTTTGGAAAATGAAGTGTGGCAGAATCTTAGGCAGGCAGTGGCAATAATTATAATACCATCAGTTGCAATAGGGATAGATAGTATCAGACCTAGATCACACCTAGACCGTTCAGTCCACTATAATCTAACGATAGGACTAGGATCTCCATACAGTATTTATAACAATACAGCCTGCTACCACAGCGGCCCCTGCTGGGGCAGTACAGGCAACACTGTTATTCATGGTCTAGGTCAGTGATGGCGAACCTTTTACAGACAGAGTGCCCAAACTACATCCAAAATCTACTTATTTACCTTGAAGTGCCAGCGTGGAATTTTATACAGTAACTTACTTCTACCGGTTCTTCCACATCTTTCAATTGTATCGGCCGTCTGAGGCCACCAGTATAGTTGACAAAAGGAAGGCAAATTCAAAGTATCATTGTAGCTTCTTTCCAGGGTCTCTCTGTACAGGAAGACACCTTCTTACTTTCCACGCAGTTCCAAACAGCCAATAAAGTGTCACATTAAAATAGTGCTGAGAGCAGCTTCTCTTAAGGTCAGTGTTTGGGGAACTCTGTCCTTGGACAATGGCCTGAGTGCCAGCAAAAAGGGCTCCGAGTGCCACCTCTGGCACACGTGCCATAGGTTCGCCACCACTGGTCTAGGTGGTCATTTTAGGGCTCTAATCCATACAATAAGATACATTACTGTAGCAGACAATACTGCTTAGGACAGTCCTCTTTATCTGGCCAATAGTGGACTTATAGCAATTATTATAGGTGGATATGGACCCTGTATTGTGCCCACTATCTCACATTTCATACCACTGACCACCTGCAAACTGCCTATGACCCAGTTCACACTGCTTTTAATCCACTGTTTGTCCTGTGCATCTAGTGGTTTGTGCCACAACAGCTTGTAATATAGTGCAATCTTTTTTAAGAATCCCTAATAAAAGTGATGTTTTACTTTATTTTTTCATTTGTCCGGATATGGGTTAATCTTGACTGCCCAAAGGCAGTTTTGTAAAATATTAAATCTGGTTATGGGCTTATTTTTTTCCAAGAATCGTTGTTCTTTTTGGTGGTCTTATTTTAGATTGCATAACATTTATGCGTAACACTTTTAAGAGCATTTTTTTAAGGGTATTAATTAAAAATTATCTTTTTTTCGGAGCGTTTTTTGGGGTTGCTTTTTAAGGAGATCACTTTGCAGGTCCAATAATCATTGTTTTATTATGCAGATTGTCCCGGATGCAGCGATACAAAATATGTGGGTGTTGTGTATTTTATTCAATTTTGCTGAATAAAAACTAATTTGGAGAAAATCTTGTTCATTTTAGGATCACCATCTTTTCATATGCATAACTTTTTTACTTTTTGGCTGTCAAATCTGGTTAGGGGCTTATTATTTGTTCTTTTTAGTGGGCTTATATTTTTTTTTTACTTTTTAGAGCATTTTTTTAAAGGTATTAATTAAAAATGATCTTTTTTCGGAACGTTTTTTGTGTTTTTTTCTCCGGCGTTTACCGTGCAGGTCCAGTAATGATTCTGTTTTATTATACAGATTGTTATGGAAGCGGCAATACCAAATACGTGGGGATTTTTTGTGTATTTGTGTTTTTTATACTTTAGTAAGTGTTTGTATGGGGAAGTAACATTTTCTTGTAGGTGCTTATATGTTTATGTATTTTTTTTAATGTATTTTAATGTTTTAACTATACTTTAACTATACCTTAACTGTTTTAATTACAAACTTGAGCTTGAACCAGCGATGCTCTGATCGATCAAGTCCAATATACTGCTCTTCAATACTTATTCCTTGTAGAGCAGTGTAAACTGTCCGAGCATGCAGTCGCATGCGCAGACAGTTTACAGTCAGACACGGAAGTGTCAAAAGCAAATAACATATGTAGTACAAAACTGCCATGCTGACAGTATTAAAGATATTGCTTGTGTTGGCATCACAGAAAAGGTATCCCTATACGCTGATGACACTCTGGTGTACCTCGGGGATGCTGGCTCCTCTCTCATGTCCCTGTTGTCACTCATTGACCACTTTGGCTCCTTTTTGTGCTTTCCGTTCAATAGGGATAAGTCGGTCCTATTCCCCCTTATTGGAAGCTGGGCCTGTTCATATCTCCTTCCCCATCCCTGTTCAGGTGGTGTCCTGCTTTAAGTACTTAAGTATTCTGGTCTCCCATAATATTTAGGCCTGTTCTGAGCTGTACATTGAACCTGTGGTATCTGCTACTGAATTTCACCTAGGTGCCTACTGGCAGGGTGGGCCTCCATGCTTCAGTTTAGCTTTGTTACAGACACCTAAATCCTGTGGTGGGTTGGCAGCTCCCGATTTGTATTTTTATTACTTGTCTTCTCAGCTTGTCTATGCCCAATGGTGGATTGATGTGGAGAGAGGCAATGCTGTTGCAGCTTTTGCAGGGCCATAATGAGATCATACGAAGTTCTTACCAATTTCCTTTATCGGTTCGGACCTCCATCCCCTGTCCCACTGCCTTTGTGCACGGTTACAGTTTGCTGTCGTAGGGCTCAATTTTTGGTGGGCAGTCCCAGCTCTCCTCTCTTGTCTCTTCGGACCCCCCCTATGGCTCAACCCCTGCTTCTCACACTTCCCCTGTCTATCAGGATGGGCAATTTGGGGTGCTGCTGGGGTCAAGTTTCTCAGTTAGGTCCTGTCCTCAAACTTTGAGCGGCTTTCCCTTGACCAATTATGTGGGAAAATTGCTTTACCCGCCATAGCCTCTTTTCAATCTCTTTTGAGACATGCATTTAGGGCCCAGTTTGGCTCTACTACCCTGACAATGGAATGTCAATGGGAAAAAAAACGTTTTTTTTTGTCCCTCACTATAAAGGCAAACTGTAGGATTTTTCTGAGGGTTCAGAATCTAATACTGTGATGGGATTGTGAATTGCAGGATCCATAGATGCTGCATATATAGAGAAACGTATAATTACCGGTTCCATTATTTTTGTAGCAAATGCTAATAGCCATTGGGTCCATCCAATAATAAGCATTTCTAGTGAATTTTTCTTTATCCTAGTTGTCTTTTATTATGTTATATTAATTGATTATAGGGAGTAATACCTCTATTAGTTTCACAAGTTATCAGTATGATATATGGTCACACATTATTTAACGAGGCATGCATAATTTCCTCAACTAGAGCTATTGTTTTGGGCTAAGAGATGTGTTGATATGTTTATGTTGGCGGGTTTTCCACATCCATAGAATATTAATGTGCCTTGCTTAGTAACTGCTTGCCATCCATGGTCTATTTGTATTCTCCCAATCACCCTTGATAAAACATATTCTCCTATATGCTAATAAAACAGTGCTTGATGAAGTTTGATGTGTCTTCACATGTAATGCGTGACCACAACAGGCCTATCAAGCTGTTGGTCAGCTCAGTGTCATCTTCTGATCCTGCCTTGCATCTCCTTCACAGTTGCAGTTCTATTGAGGTAGGTCAAAAAAATAGTTTTGCCGTACATTATGCAGTGCTGGGCCTATTATAGTCTATGATTCCAGATATTTTATATAGTGCTATATACGACCTGAAGTTGCTATATACGACCTGAGTTATATTAATATTTTTGTCGTGTATACTTATTACAACAACCCGTATATAATATGATTAAACTTTATTTATATAATTCCATCATATTCCGCAGAACATCACTTGCCTTTAATGTTGTCATATAGGATTTTATTTAATCTGTTAATATAGTGACCCCATGTTTAGCACATCACTCACACGGCCACTACTTAACACCATGCTCATAACTGGTTGGACCCCCTTTTTGCCTTCAGAACTGCCTCAATTCTTCATGGCATAGATTCAACAAGGTGCTGGAAGCTTCTCAAGATTTTGGTCCATATTGACATGATGGCACACACCAGTTGCCGCAGATTTTGTCGCTGCACATCCATGATGCGAATCTCCCGTTCCACCACATCCCAACATGCTTCATTGATTGAGATCTGTGACTGTGGAGGCCATTTTGAGTACAGTGAAATCATTGTATGTTTCAAGAAACAGTCTGGGAGATGACTCCAGCTTTATGACATGGCGCATTATCCTGCTGAAGTATGCCATCAGATGTTGTGGTTCATTGTGGTCATAAAGGGATGGACATGGTCCAGCACAATACTCAGGTATGGCTGTGGCGTTGCAAACGATGCTCAATTGGTATCAAGGGCCCAAAGAGTGCCAAGAAATATTCCCCACACCATGACCCACCACCACCCTAAACCGTGTGATACAAGACAGGATGGATCCATGCTTTGCTGTTGTTGACTCCAAATTCTGACCCTACCATCCGAATGTCGCAGCAGAAATCAGACTCATCAGACCAGGCAAAACGTTTTTCCAATCTTCTACTGTCCATTTTCGATGAGCTTGTGCAAATTGTAGCCTCAGTTTCCTGTTCTTAGCTGAAAGGCGTGGCACCCGTGTGGTCTTCTCTGCTGCTGTACCCATCTGCCTCTAAGTTCGACGTACGTGCATTCAGAGGTGCTCTTCTGCCTACCTTGGTTGTAACGGTGGCGATTTGGATCACTGTTGCCTTTCTATCAGCTCGAACCAGTCTAACCCATTCTCCTCTGACCTCTGGCTCAACAAGCATTTTCCGCCCACAGACCTGGCCGCTCACTGGATGTTTTTTCTTTTTCTGGACCATTCTCTGTGGAAACCCAGAGATGGTTGTGTGTGAAATCCCAGTAGATCAGCAGTTTCTGAAATACTCAGACCAGCCCTTCACACCCAACCACATGCCACGTGTCAAAAGGCACTCAAATCACCTTTCTTTCCCCATACTGATGCTCGGTTCAAAACTGCGGAGATTGTCTTGACCATGTCTACATGCCTAAATGCACTGATTGGGCGCCATTGTGATTGGCTGATTAAAATTAAGTGTTTACGAGCAGTTGGACAGGTTACCTAAAAGTGGCCGGTGAGTGTAGATGTTGGGTTGAGTAAGACAGGGTTTATCTGCATGTTAACATTTATCTAAGAGTCCCAAGCACGTTAAAGTGGGTATTTCTCGTCTTGGCACTCACATTCATTTTCACTAATCATCAACCATATATAAATATTTTCTTTGCTAATTGGATGTTATTAAAAACAATGTTCCTGTGTGAAGATAATTTCTCATAAATTAGTCATGTTTGTCCCTTAGAAACCAGATAGCTTCCTCAGATACGCCCATGTCCACTCTGGCAGCGGTGGCCAACATGTCTTTAGAGTCCTGTCTGACCTCCTGGATTCAGCATTCATTACCTAGGAGACGCTGTGGGATCACATGTAGTAACTCCCGGACATTTCATATACAAAACCTTTTTGTTTATTTGTGCAATCACTCCAGGCAGAGGTGCCGTATCCGGGAAGCCACTCGTTTCTAAGGGACAAAATGACTACATTTATGAGAAATTATCTTCACACAGGACATTTTTTTTTTAATACCTAATTGAAGAAAATGTTTATATATGGCAGATTTATCAAACTGAATGTGAATGCCCAGACAAGAATACCCCTTAAAGTCTTTGGGGCTAACCTTGATTCACAAATCTGTCCTGATTGTAGGCAGGGAGTCTACGAGCTCCCTGCCATGCCATAGCTTTAAATAACCTGCAATCCTGAGGATTTAAGCTCATTTGGAGATTTGATGTGTCAAGGTGCCACAACTGCTAATAAGAACCTTTTGTCCATGAATTCTCTTAGTTTAGTTTTGAGGATTGTATTTTCTATGTGCATCCCTACCAGGTTTTCTAACGTTTTGAAATAGAAACCTTGTCATATAACTGGACAAATATTATATGTGTTTTTGTATATTTGTTTGGAATATTTAAAAATGGTGAGGGAAAATCAAAAGTGAGACTATATGCTATCCATTATATATCTATTTGTTTTAAATTTTTTTTTCTTATATAATTTTTTTCCATTGTTGAACAGAATTTGGCGTTCTTCTGAGAATCCCAAAATATTCTTTTGAAAGAAAAGCCAAACACCTCCATGCTACTGTTTTATTACCACTGAAGAAATGTGTGCAAGTATGGTTACTGTTTTTAAGGACTGGACTAACAGCCAGCGTTTCCCATGTGGTCTGCTCCTGTGTTTGGGGGAGAGAGCTTTCCCAGTGCTCCTATTTGTTTTCCCCACATAAATCCGAGCTTGCGTAAACCCTTGCGCACATGCCATGAACCATCTGTCGAAAGTGCTGGGCGTCATTTGATTTTCATTTTCTATTTCACTGAACAATGAATCTAAACTGAGAAGTGTTTCTCTAGAGCAGAATTCATAAATGTCTCCCCATAATAGGACGCTGCTGAAGCTTTGCACAATGAGGCAGGGGACAGGAAAGAAAAATGCTCCAAAAGGCTCCAGTATATATTGTGCTTGTAAGGAGTTTGTGGAGTAATGACTTTGTGTGGTGGCACCAACATAAACATTTGCTCGTTTACTGTTACGATAGGACTGGCACTAGGCTTTCCTAAGGAGTCTATTTTCGACCTCAATCAACAACACTCAGGGGCCCAATACTAAAAGGTTTGCAAACAGTTCAATATTATAAACTAGCCTTTTAAGCTATACTACATGGAAAGTAAATGGGGTCCTAAATAGGGTCTCAATTTATGTATGATGAGAGCGGACTGGGTTTAAAAGAACAGAGATTCTATAACAAGGGTAGTATATTCTATCTAGAATATATTATTTTTTGCATAGTTTGGTGACTAAATCCCATATCACCTGGCATTAGAAAGAGGATTTTTCTATCCTTTTTGTGGCTCGAAAACCCAATCAAAAGCCAACACAGAAAAAAAAGAAGCGATCATCTGTTTTCAAGTTTTCACGCATGGGTTCTTTTTCTGGATTCACAATGTGGGTTTGGGACAATAAACCTCAGCAATATCGGTATTGTCACTCTAAACAAAGATTGAGTACAATTCAGCAACAAAAACCAAGTCTCCCCCCGCGCCCTCACCTTGTGAGCCAATCCAGTCACTCTATTCCACTTCTTCTCCTGCTCACTGCGGATTCTATGGGTGTTTATAAAAAAATCTAATTCACCAATCTAACACTGGTACCAATGAAGCCGGGAACAGGACCTGTGGACGTGTATTCAGTACATCTGATTACTCAGATAATCCGATATCCCGTCCTTCTGCTCCCAGGTCCTCAAGGGTAGTGTCATACACCAGTTTTGAGTCAGTATTGATGCTACTTGTCAAGATGTATCTCCAAAAGAATTCTGCCTGAGCTCCTACACCATGAGGGCTAAGCGGGGCCTCATTGGGGTTTTCACTTATTCTAACCTTCAAATCTTCTCTCCGTTAGTATTAGAAACATTGGTTTTTTTTCCCATGTACGAGGAAAACAATATTCATATTTCTATCTTAATAATTAACATTAGTAAACATTGTTTTCTTCAGCATGAACGAGGTCAATGGGGTGCCTGACACTGTTCCCGTCGTCAATTTTTCATTTTCTGTAAAGTATACACAGCCTAATAAACAGTTCTGAAATATACTTTATCCCCTTCTGGAAACGGCTTTGCATACATAACAATGTTTTACTTATGTTTTTTTTTTCATACACTGTGAGACTTTATTACAGTATTTTTATACTCACTTTCTTTATAAACAAATTTGCCACATAATGACTAAAATTGTGAAATACTAAGCTTTTTGGTAATTATTCCTATTAAAGTTTTTTTCATAAGTAGTAACTTTTACCATAATATTTTTATAATATTTGCAGCATTATTCTATCACCCACCTTTCCCAGGATCAGCTATAGATTCAGAGGGTGCGTGCACTTCGCAAAGTGAAAGTTCCTCTAAGCTTCTTCTCTCACATTTTGCCTTTATGGCTGCAGGTGGAGGGAGCACACTTCAATTGCCTATATCCCCCTGCCCCCTAATACACCTAGAAACAAATTCTGATGTCTCCCCTTTAGAATAGGTGATCTAATGATTGTGAATGGATGCTTAACAGAACCTGAGAATATTCACTCTTAAAGTTATGATTGGAAATAGAAAGCTGTACATAACAATCGAATTTTTTAGTACAACGTTAAACCCTTAAAAAACCCTAATGACCGCCCCTATATCGTTTTTTTTTTTTAATGGCTGTCATTAAGTTACTAACTTCTTCAGACGCGCCGCCCTACTATGTTGGGGCGTCAAAAAAAGATTGCGGTACATCGTATCTCGCTCGTGCCGGTGTCGGGCTGTGACATCACAGCCCAGACATGGCATCAACATCCCTTTCACATTGTGGTCAAGCATGACTGCTGTGTGTAAGTTTGTCCTCCAGGGATCGGACTCCCCAGTGTGCTAACCGGGGGATCCGATCCATCCTGCGGCAGCCTGGTGTCCGGCGTGTGCCTCAAGGCTGTCGGCTCCTCTTCACACGGGTTCCGCCACGGGCAGGACCAGGCTATATGTACTTACATTGTACACTGCAATACAAGTGTATTGCAGTGTAACGGCTTGGACAAAAGATTGGATGAACTCTTGGTCAAGCCCAGGTCTAGAAAAGATGTAAAAAAAATTTAAAAAGTAAAAATTATTTTATAATATAATAGGTTTGTTCTTAAGTTGAATTTGTATGTAAGTCAAAACTGTATGCTTCATTACAGACACTTTTCATCTGATTGTTGTTGCATTCTGGGACTAAAGTAAAGCATCCAGAGATCTTCACCAGAGTCAGAGTGGGCAGAGGGGGTCCATCTTTACCTAGGGATTGTCCTGGAATTCGTGTGTCCTTAAGTAGGGGGACAACCGTAATTAAAATAAAAGTCCCTATCAGCCCAGTTACCTATAAATCCAAATAAAGTCTATAAAACGCATAACACCCCCGAAAGTACATATTTGGTATCACTCACGGAGTCTGTATAAATCGTACAATAAATCTAAAACAATATTGACTCCTGCTCTGTTGGAACGATGAAAAAAAACTAGAACTTCCCGTTATACAATTTTTAATCAATAACCCTCCAAAAAAATCTTCTAAAAATTGATTTAAAATGACTGCCCGTTGATACGACGTGAAGAACAACTCTTTTCGCAAAAAATAAGCCCTCCACTCAAGGGGTCACAAGAACAAAATACAGAATTATGCCCCTGAACAATTGTCATATTAAAAAAAAACTGTGATTTTCTCAATATTGGTTTTGCTCAGTAAAAACTGAGAAAGTTTGAGAAAAACTACATAATGAGCTATCACCATAATCGTAGTGAACCCAGTGAATAAAGATAAAATATTATAGTTCTATTATCATTAGTCGGGAAAAAGTGCTTAACATCCAAAATAAAATGGCAAATTCAGTTTTTTACCCCCCTGAAATACTTACTAAATCTCATTAATAAGGTCTAGACCTCGAAATTATCATCTGTACATTGTATCTCACTCAAGCAAATAATAATATATTCGCATTCCCGAAATTTTTTTAAATTTTTTTTTAAGCTTGATACGTGTGACATAAAATCGCTCTGAAAGTGGCGCTGCTTTCATTCTATTTTACCTTAAACAGACCTCACAAGAACTGTCCATAAATACACAACAATTAGTGACAAAAAATATCATATTTTATTAATAGATTCCAGCCAATTACAAATGTATGATCACCATGATTAAAACCAACCCCATAAAAACAATCCCTGGTTGGACAACAGGTGCATAGCCATTCCTGAAGTAGTGTTTTACAGTATCAGGTTCAATAACATAGCCGGAGGGCACTAGATATAATATTACATTCAGCCAGTTCCAATGGATAACGACACGAATATCGGTCACATCAATAGTACTAATTAAACTAAACTCCATAAAAATATGGTTTTTCATTCATACTAGTGCCGCCTAATATATCCATCTGTATAACATTTGTATTCTAATCCTGGTAGGCAACGCCTAATACCATAGCAGACATACAAGTATGTAAATTAACAAAGTGGAAAAGACAATTCATGTATAACGACCATCTGCATCATGCTCGGAGAAATGGCGATGGACCACAAACCCTTGACGCCGTTTCGCCAATCGCTTCCTCAGGGGGTACTTCCATTCTCTGCCCAACCGTGTCGCCCATACAGCATTTACCACCACATATGAAGGTATCGGTACACTCGGGAGAATTAGGCTTAATTTTGGAGAGCATTTCAACATCATTTTATGCATTTTGAACTTGTCATTTTCCGCCTACATTATGTTTTTTTCAAAAAAATTCTCAAGTTTTATGGGGTTTTATTAACTATTGTTAGGCCTTTCAAAGTCCTTGAAAGCTGAGTTGTCCCTCAAAGGCAATTTTTGATGAGTTTCATGAAAATTTTAATCTGACCTAATTTTTAAAGGCCTCATGGCTCCTAAAAACTAGAGGACACATATAATATAATTTCAACCATACAGCATACTATGGAAATGTAGTTATCTAGATTTTTGGTAGTTTAACTATTTGCCGGGAAAGCAGACATTCCAACTTTTTTTGTAATTCTTTTCTTAATGAAACGCAAATTTTAACAACTTCATGAACTACAATGTGTCTCAAAAAATAATGCAAAATCAACCTGGATACTGTTAACCCCTTAAGACGCAGGGTATTTTTTTCGCTATTCATCTCGCTCTCCCATCTTCAAAAATCCATAACTTTTCATAACTTTTTCATTTTTCCGTTTATAAGCTGTGTGACAACTGAAAGAAGGCAAAGAGAGGAGGGAAAGGCGGTCAGAGGGGAAAATACCTGAGAGACAAGGACAGGAGGGAAGGGAGGGCGGAACAAATGGAGTGGACCGGCCGAAGACTTTTACTTTCCCATGATGTTATTTATATTCATGGCCATGTATTGGGAAGCCGCAAAAAATTACAAATGTGGAAAACTTGAAAAAAATCGGCATGTGCCGTCTTGTTCTTGTGGGCTCATTTTTTACGACTTTTCACTCTGTGCTCCAAATAACACCTCTTACTTTATTCTTTGGTAGCTATCGCGGTGATACCAAATTTTACATGGTTTTTGCGTTTTAATACTTTTTCAAAATTAAACGAATGTGTACAAAAAAGAACAAAAATTTGCCATCTTCTGAAGGCGAATAACTTTTTCATCTTGGCGGCATGGAGCTGTGTGAGGTGTCATTTTTGCGAAATGAAGCCGACGTTCTCATTGCTACCGTTTTGAGACTCCTGTGGCAACATTTTTATCATTTTTTATTACATTTTTTATGTCTCTACAAAGGTGTAAAAGTTTTGGACATTTGGGCGCCATTATGCCGTTCCGGAGGTCATCGCCCGCAATAACCCGTTTTTTATTTTTGATAGATCGGGCAGTTTGGACCGGCGATACTAATGTGTCTGTGATTTTTACTATTTTATTTTTTTTAATTATTTTTTTATATCAGTTCTAGGGAAAGGGGGTGATTTGAACTTTTCAATAATATTTTATTATTTTTTAACATTTTTGAAACTTTTTTTTTCTCTTTTTCCCCCACTTTTCTTAGACCCTTTTGGGACATTAACCCTAGATGGGTCCTGATCTCCCTCCATCTACTGTCATTACTACTGTATAGCAGTATATTGCATTTCTGCTCACTATACATTACAATAGCCCCAGGCTCATTGTTAATGCATGTGCGGAAGCCATGTATCCTCCGGGTCCAACGAAGACCCGAGCTCCATGGCATCGATCGCCCGCCCGCCCTATGACGTTCGGGGGAGCGGCGATCGGAGGTAAGATGGCGCGCCCATATGCGCCTCAAATTTAAGTGCCGCTGCGGCAACAGAAAGTTTAACACCCGCGATCGTGGGCAAGCACCGACCGCGGGTGGATAGCGATGGGTCTTTGCTGCGATATGGCACCAGCCATCTCTGTATGAGAGGCTCAGCCCGGAGCCTTATTCATACAACTTCACCAGCTCCATTGCGATATATCCGTCACGGAGCGTGAAGGGGTTAAAGAATTCCAAAGTTATAACCAATTATCGTGACACAGGGCAGATTCAAAAAAATTGTGTCTAGTCAATGAGCTGAAAAAATCGTCAGTGATAAGGGGGTAAGGTGGATGTTTCTATGGACATCCATACACAAGTCTTATATCATATTAAAGAGTAGATTTTCTTTTATATGACCCCAGAATTGTGTTCATGAGTATATCCCTTGAAGTTGTTCTTCGTTTATAACCTCCTTTCTCCACAGGCTATGTGAAATAGGCACGTGTTCTATAGCAATATTTGGCAGTTTGAAGGATTAACTTAATACAACTAAAATGTATAGGATATATCCTTCTACAATCACTATAAAACTATTCTGTTTGACCCTCAGCAGATCTGGTGGTTTTTCAAATTGCCCCTCGGGGCTTTAGCTTCACAGGCTGTTACAATGCGCAGCGTAAGTTTCACCCTCCCCCCTGCACTTCATGCTGTTGCTCATTCCACTGGCAGAGGGAGGAGAGAAGAGCAGGAGGTTGGGTCAAACATGTTTGGTGCATTGTAACAGCCTGTGATTTTGCAGCATTATAGTGCCTTGTTGTAAACTCCTGTATAGCATAGCATAATTTTAAAGTGATTGAGAGGAAGGAGGCACAGATAAAAAATATAAGAACATTACACAGTCACAACCCTGTGTGGATCAAAGATAAGTGCCCTGGTTATCATACTATTTTGCTGGTAGATGTTCTTCTCAACTGCTAATTTTGGATGGGTGTTAAAATGCTTTGGTTCTAGAATTGTTCACAGAGTGAGTGAGTGGCATTAGCAAATTGAACCAGCGCTACAATCTATACCATCTTGAAAGGGATTTGTCTTTGTTTTGCGTACAACGTCTGGTTATTGCAAGAGTTTTCTGTAAAAGTATTGTTGCTGATGACGATCCCCTTCTAATGTAACCACTTATGTGATTAGAATGATCTCTCATGTATCTGGTTAGGAATTTTAATATGCTGTCATATTAACCATCAAAGGGCAAAGCCCCCTAAACATAAAATCTTTCCAGCACATCTCCACCTTAAATCAGACTGTCCACTTATAGCAATAACAGGTATTAACAGGAAATACTAATCACTAATGTATCCACTGTTTGTTATTACTATATATACTTGTGTATAAGACAAGTTTTTCAGCACAAAAAATGTGCTGAAAAACATCACCTCTGCTTATACACGAGTCAATAAAAATAAACTTATATACTCACCCCCCAGCGGCCCCAGTGCTCGGCGCGGCTCCTCTTCTTTCTTCGGTCTTCTGTAACAGCCGGCAGAGAAGCGGCCATGTTATCTGATGGGCGGTGCATACTATGACGTCATCAGTGGCTGCATCATAGTATGCGCCTGCCGTCAGAGCGCATGGCAACGTCTCTGCCGGCTGTTACAAAAGACAGTAGAGGAGCCACGGGGAAGCCAGAAGAGGAGCCGCGCTGAGCATCAATGCAGCTGGAGGGTCAGTATATAAGTTAATTTTTTTTAAGTGCTGGGTGGGCTTACTGTATACTACTGGAGGCTAGCAGGCTGTATACTATAGGGAGCTGGATGTATACTACAGGCAGGCAGCCAGCCTGGCTGTATACTACAGGCGGCAGCCTGGACTGTACACTACAGGGGCTGGCTGGCTGTTAATGACATGGGGGCAGGCTGGCTGGATACTACTGGGGGCAGGCTGGCTGGATACTACATGGGGGCAGGCTGGCTGGAACTACATGGGGCAGGCTGGCTGGCAACTACATGGGGGCAGCCTGGCTGTATACTACAGGGGGAAAGCTGTTATACTAGATGGGGCTGGCTGGCGTATACTAGATGGGCTGGCTGCTGTATACTAGATGGGGCTGGCCTGGCTGTATACTAGAATGGGGGCTGGCTGTATACTACGATGGTGGATAAGCTGGCTGGATCCTACGGGGGCAGTCTGGAGCTGCGATAACTACATTGGGGCAGGCTTGCTGATCTACATGGGGGCAGGCTGGCTGATACCACAGGTGGCGGAAGTGCTGGCTGGATACTACATAGAGGGACTGGCTGGGGATGCTGGAGATACTACATGGGGGCAGCTGGCTGGATACTACATGGGGGCAGGCTGGCGGTCCACTGGTGGCCGGCTGGCTGATACTACATGGGGGCAGGCTGGCTGGATACTACATGGGGGCAGGCTGGCTGGATACTACGGGGCAGGCTGGCTATATACTACTGGGCTTGCTGGCCACTACTGGAGTAAGGGGGGCTGTGACCGTTGCATTTCCCACCCTCGCTTATACTCGAGTCATAGTTCCCTTTTTTTTGTGTTAAAATTAGGGGCCTTGACTTCTACCGGGTTGGCTTATACTCGATATATACTCGAGTATATATATTTGACTTTCATAGTCAAATATAAGTGAAAAACATTTGCCACACCTTTTGTGTGATATTTAACAATTTTGTTTGTTTCACTAGATTTACAATTTTTAAATGAATTTTCTTTTTTTAAGGACCAATCGACGATTGAACCTCAAACCATGGACGGATTGCCTCATACTACTATTTGAAACACCAAACCGTTCGGATCTGTTCCGAGACAGGTAAAGGCAGAATGTCAGTCGAAGACTTGCTTTCATTCACTGACAGTAAGTGAATATGTAAACCAATTATTCTGTTGAATCACAATCCTCTATTCTAATTTTTTAATCTAATATACACAATGCTGCAGTGTAAAATCTTCAACTAACTAAAGGACAACACCACATAATAAACAAAAAAAGGCTAGAAACACTCATGTCCCACTCCTCTTCATCTTTATCTCTGCACTGGCTGCCGCTATTCTTGACACGCCGGGATCACCTAAGAAGACGTTATCAATAGCACACTGAGCGTGGGGACATCTTGTTAGTTGATCAGCTGTTGATGTGGTAAATAAATGCCAAGTGCGCTTTAATGTTGGAATTAGATTGCTAATGTTACTCTAAAATGTTTTTTTTAATTAGTATCTTCTTGTTTTTCTCCTAAATAGGAGCTCTATACAACATCCACTTATTGTACTTAGTCTGGTCCTAATTTTCTAATTGAAGTCACTCTCATCAACCAGGGTCAGCTCCCTGTTTTCAGTAGTGAGTAGGCCCCAAAGGCCCCCCATTCGCGTTTATGTGCCGCATTGAAATTTCAGAAACTAACAACAGTGTGCTGTTCCTAAATTATTCCCTAGTTTATCATATCAAATATGCTAAAGCCCCCTCACCCTCGTGGATTTATTAGATACAGCCCCCCCACCCCCATGTACAGCCTTATGTGCCACCCCCCCTCCCCGCAGCTCTTGGTCCCCGGGAATGACCATTATGCCAGTCTGGGGCCGTCTCATCAGTACGATAACACTTAGCCCGTTTTGTCTCTCTTGCTGAGAGAGTTTAATAGTATAATGAAGAGAAGGTCTTACATGCTATACTCGCCACCTTCAGTCAGAGTTCCAAAAGGTGGATTTTTCCCAATTTGCTGAATATTAGCACTCATGAAGTTTTTTTTGTCTGGAATAAAAATAACATCAGAATTATATTTTGAGGAATGGATGTGTAGAGTGACACTTAATCACAATGTTCAGGAACAGGGTCGCACTCCTTGTGAGATACGGATGGTGCACCCTTATTTTTTAAGGGGGAGTAGGGGTTTGTTTGGATTTTTCACTTGTATATTTAAAGTGGTATTATCTCTTCTATTCATGGAATATTCTCAGGATCTTGTGATAAATATTCAGATAATAGTGTGGTCTCACATTGCACCGTCCCTGGTTATGTTCTAGGTTCTCTAGTTTGTTTCTTCAGTTTAATTTGTATGCAATTCAGAACAGGTTATATTTTTGTGTAAGTCCATCTCCAATTCTTTTTGTCCCTGCTAAAGGGGGATTTTACATTTTTTGTGTGTCATGGAACAAGGAGTAACAATAGTTTTCATTGCTAATACCTTTGATAACTGTTACGGTAGATCACGCAACTGGGGCTAAAGGTCATTAAATAACCAGATTCAGAGGTCACAGGGGCCAAGAGATTGTTTGTAACTAGGGCTTGTCTATGAGTTGGGGTCCTCATTCTCATATTTGTGAATCCAAAATAGCACGCCCCCCTCCCTAACCATTTTGTAAAAATGTATTTGTCCTTTCAGTTAATTATACTTCTTGGCATAAATTAGATATTCTCTACAGAAAAGGTTTTTTAGTTCTTGTTCCATGATTTCTTGAATTCATCCATAAAAGGGAGGAGTACCTTTTATATTTTGCAATTCATAACAAAATCTATTCTACCTGTCAATTTCTGATTATTCATTTTATCCAATAATTAGAAAATTAGTAGTTTTAATTAAAGGTTTTTGATGGAAAAAATTGAGACCCAATGCAACACTCAATTTCCCCTGGAATTGAAATCCTTCTTGGATATGGTGAACTCTGTCCTAGGTGTGACTTTCCCAAACTGTGAAACTGATAGCAGAGGGGAGGGAATTTCAATTTTTATATCATGACAACACCCACCTTTTTTATATTTATATATGAAATTGTTATTTCAATCCATTGATATTGTACAATAAATATATATTTTATATCCTATCTTCTCACACATCTTTGAATGGACGCATTCAGTGGACCCAGAACATAACAACAAGTTTCTTGTTCACTAGTAGCAAGAGAGATGTTAAACACAAGCATATAAAAAGTGGCATTTTATGTACTTTGATTTATTAATATAAAGCCCAGTAAAATCTTTGAGTGTTGCTCTGCACATACCCTCTTGTTCTGTTTATACATGTCATACCATTTAATGTAACATGATGTATTTGACTGCTGAACATTTGGTATGCAGTTTGTTGCCAGATAACTGGCTGTGATCTTTTAGAGCCATGCCTCTTAAAATGAATATTTTGACACACGATATAAATTAGAGCTAATTGATCATTAAGTTACTTTTCTAGGAGTCCACATTAAGGTGTAAATTGAAGCTTTCTGAAGGCGTGTTATATCTCATAAAACGAATTGCACAGAATTTTGAGATTTTTTTTCATTTCACAAGCTAATGAGCTTTTCTAATTAAGCCAATGCTCCACACCTCCCTTTCATTAATAACACTGCATCTGTCTGGGGTTAATGCTTTCTACTGCTCAGAAGCTTTAACAGTTTTGGCAACAGGAATACCCAGCATAGGGTAAATGTGCTAATTACTTATAATTGAAATTGTCAAGGGGATATTAACTGATAGAGTAACACACAAACACTGTGAATGATGGAACCCATACTAATATTTAACATAATTCTCAATATACATGAAAGATTTATAGATAGATAGATACTGATGTTTTTAGCTTGTATGTAACTGACCGGCAACTGACTCATTTAGCTTCTACAATGCTCTTCAATGTTCCATCTGTTGTGACAGCTTCCCTTTAAATAGCCTCACATAGGCCCTTTTACTGACTCCTTATGTCCCCATAGAGAATGTGTACATTTTCTAATAATAACTTGCTTTTTCAATAAAATGAAAAGTCTGATAATGTTTACCTTTCTCTCTGCAGAGCAGTCTCCTGTGTCCTATTGGAGTCCGGAGTGAAACCCCTCCACCACCACCCTCAAGAAACTATTCTTCTGGTCTGCATCTATTTTAAATTAAAAACTCCCATATCCCTCCCATTTTAAAATAGACACTGGCGGACAAATTCCCAAGTGGGGGGGACAACTCTTTGCTGCCACTCCCATGGCCATGGTTCATAGTACTAATCTTCTCATATGGGAAAGTGAACCTTATGGGCCCCCAAGCCTCTTGTGCCCGGTTTGCGATTGCGCACTCTGCCCCCCTTCAAGTTACACCCTGCCCATGGACATGGACATCAACTTTTCTTTTTACCTGAAAAGGACAGTTTTATTATAACAACACTTTGCAATGTGCCCACTAGTTCTCTATGGGGACAGGGAGCCGAAAAAGAGCTCCTGATGACAGTTCCATTTAAGCCATTTTTTTGCCTGCTAGACGTTATTATCAGCAGATACCAAATATAATTGAAAGCTGTAGTGTAATTTTAAAAGAGAAAATGTAATTTAGTAGGTGTAGTTAGTACTTTTTTTCATGATAGATTTGTCTCTTTATATGTAGATACAAACCTTCATGATCCACTGTTTCTAGTGTTGCTTCTAGAACTAATAATAGTATAGCTTTTTGTATATCCTCCCTTTTCTTTTTTTAGAATCTGACAACAGCACAGCATTCTGCATTTTGTACAGTATTTCCCTTTTGCAGCTTTATCTCTAATTCTTGGGTGTGTTTCGGCAGTTGCAGATGAACTAATCAATGTACAGGCGGTCCCCTACTTAAGAATACTCGACTTACATACGACCCCTAGTTACAAACGGACCACTGGATATTGGTAATTTAATTGTGCTTAGTCCTAGGCTACAATCATCAGCTGTAACAGTTCAAGTGGTCTGTAATGAAGCTCTATGTTAATATTGATCTTATGACAACCCAACATTTTTAAAATCAATTGTCACAGAGGCCAAAAAGTTCTGGCTGGGATACAATGATAAAATATACAGTTCCGACCTACAAACTCAACTAAGAACAAACCTACAGACCCTACTTGTATGTAACCCGGGCCGCCTGTATATCCCTTTCACTGGATGTAGAAAGGGAAGAGGATCTGTTCATGTAATCCCCCATTCAGAACATCAGCAGGTTCATTTTGGTACTGACCTACTTTTTTTTACTAAAGTGACTAAAATTTGCAAAGTAAGGCACCATGCACAGCAGCACAAGGCATAGGTTAGTAGCCGCTGTTGACTGGGCTGACTCCTCTGAGTCTAGGCTAAGAGAAACAAAGTCGGTTTTGAATGGGGATGTGAGGGAAACGCTTTTAATAAAGAACTGGTGGTATGTGGTAACAGGTGTGTGATGAGGTACCTGAAAACATTACAAAAACTAGATAGTCTCACGTGAGGTAGGGCTATATGCAGACACAGACTTCTACTAAATTATAAGGAAGTGTTTGGCAGACTATATATTAGTACATCCAGTTGTGTGGTTGTTGTACCAGGGTAAACATCTGCATATCTTCGTTTTGCTTACAGTGCCTGTAGATTGTATGAGAGTTTTTTGCTATTCTCTCTCTTAATTGTGAAAACAACTTTCTCTGGTTTTCATCGCACTGACATGAAAGTGGAAACTGTCGTATCTTAGAGCGATAAAAATAAATTGTTCGTGACCATTTCCAGCTGTTTTGCTACAGATGGTAATATCGTCCTCACGCTTACATGTTTCAAGCTATTGTGGCGTTAAATAACCTTCTCTATCCACTAGGGGAATTGTTTTCTTTTGTGTGTTTAGTATAAGCTGTTGTGTTGTGTTTGTGCATTGTGTTATTCACATACTTGTCGTAAAACTAAAAGTCCTGACATATAAACTGATTGCCATGTATTTAAAGACCCTATGTTGTGGTTCATGTGTTTTGTGGACTTACTCCCTGCTTTCATAAGTCATACCTTCTTTCAGTAGAGTATGTATGGGGCTTTCTTTATTAAAGAAAACTTATCGTACTAATGGCATCATCATCTATTATGCTAATGGTCTTGGCAAGCTGGGAAGTAATTCCATTCAAGTGGGATATAGATAAAGTAGTTGCATGCACCATTTTCATATGGGTTTTTCAGCATTTACTGGGTCAGTACTGTGGGTGCTGTAACAATAGGGCAAGGTTGCGCTGACACCAGCCCTGGGGGAGTCCCGCTAACATGTCTACCTCATCACATGAGTGGATTACATGTACTGTGTGTCCTACAATTTCTAGCCAAGCAGCATTTCACTATGGGACAACAATACTATACTACTTTATAAACACTGCAAAATGGTCCACAAAAATTACTATTCTATTGTCTGATCTGAAATATATGTTACAGCTATACATTACATGTATACGTGCTTACATATATGCATTCCCTCATATGTGACTTTAGAAGCACAGTCCATAGAAACTACTTCCTTACTTCTTCCTATCACTGAATTTACAAGCACAGGGCAGTTTTTTTCTATTAATTCCCTCCTTATTGAATGGGAAACCAACACCACTCCTTCCGTTCATGTATGTATAAACACCAAGGCCCATAGTTTACATTTTCCTATATTTGTATATTAAACTCTGAGTGTCTGTATTGGTTGACTTTTGCTCTTAAGACAACGTATGGTCAAAACTCTCGTCCTGGGAGATTCCACTAGTTTCTTCCACTTACACTTGAAGAACCCACTTTAGAGTACTTAAAGGCATGGCTCATTGTCTACTCCACAAAAAGGAAGAGGCTTTCGTACTCGTAATTCTGAACTATCACAGCACAGGCAGTGCTTCTTAAACTGTCCACACTCTGGTCGGGCCCCTAGTGTACCCAGACAGTGGAAACCTTACTATTGCAACTAATCATTTACTACTCAAACCTACGTTCCGATATTCATGTCGACTAGCTGCTGGCTAGTGGCTAATATATAGAAAAGAAAGCGAGCCACTAAGAATGATTTTCTTTAAAAATTTTTTTGATTTTTATATATATTCTGTTTTCATAATGTGGTTCAAAAAGTACAAACATGTTCAAGAAGGATTTTCTTTTAGTTTTTCAAGACTAATTTCTGAGGTATTACCTCAAGTCCTATCAATATAGTTTTTGGGTTCAAGCAATTCCATTTTAGCTTTCACTGTAACGTGGCCTTGTGTAGAGACTTCTCACAGGGTGTTTCAGCAGAGGAGTAGATGTTCTCGTCCAGTCCCTTTTAGCAGAGAACAAACACTCGCATATTTCGTGTGACGTTCTCGGAGGCACCCTCCGTGGCCATAGGCATAGCCTAAGTGCTAGCCTAGCTGCACAATGGCTGTGGCGTAGTACCTTACCCACTAGTCCCCTCACCCACATCACCCATGTGTCCACAGCCGTCCCTGAGAGTTCTATCGCTTCCTCTAACAGATTGGGGCGGGGCCAAGTATCTGTCGGAAGTAATCGATGCCTCATCCACTTGAACAATGATGGCCCATTATTCGATCATTCCCCTATAACGTCTAAGGCAACCTGTCACAGTGCGGTAAGCACACACGGTCCCATCACACTGTAGCAGAACTGAATGTCCCTTATTTTAGCAGTTGCTTCCTTCAATGGAGAAGGGAGGACCTGGCTGGGCCAATGTGCGACGGACTTATCAGGTGTCAACGCATATCTTAAAAAGCCTGCGTCAATGCATTTAATTGAGTACAGTGGTTCAGGGGCTTCACTATCCAGCCAGTGATCACGGTCACGCTTGAGGCAGGAAGGCGGGCATTTTAGAAGTTGCACCCCACCACCTCTGCATGACAATTCCCAAAGCCAGTCATGGGAGCTGACTGTCTTTGGGAACGGTCTGCAGATTGGTCCAACATGGCTACACATATTGTCTTCACACAGAATCTCATACAAAGCATAGCCCAGAAATCAGATGGGACTGCTCAGCTAATGCCCACCCTAACTGTTGAATCTAACACTAGCAGATAATGCAATGATGTTTCAAACACAACACATTGAAAATTAAACAACTTTAACATATCTTTCTCTAAACAACAGAAAGGTGTCTGGAAAGCATAAAATGGTGCATACGTTTTTGTTTTACTAGTAGGGACTATTTCAAGTGTTTTCTCTTGATTCTTTAGTTAGGGTTTCAAGATGATTGGTAAGGTTTAACACATTGGACTCACCTGTCACTGAAGGAAGGATTCGCAACCGCCGCAGAACCAGCATGTTTCTTCTGTCTGCAAACAGCTAAAAAGAAAAAAGAGTCTTTGACTCGTAGGTGGCTTGATTTCATTCACATACCTTTCTTTACCTCTGTAAAAAGAAGTAAAGAATGCGGTTTAAAAGATGTTTACATAAAAGGGTACATTGAGGTAATGGGATTTTAATTAATATGTTAACTGTTTATGGTCAGTTTGTTGGCTACCGTTAGCCTATGCATTTATGTTTTTCACATGAGGAAAGTACTGCGCGGCCATCCGTCATTTTTTTGCGTCCAAGAAATGCCATGAATAACGGATACTGTCCTTAATCGATATACCATTGATATTAAAATTTTTACATTGGCGTCCCTGGATTTTTTAAAATCGATACGTTAAAGTTCCGTTAAATGGGTAAGATGGTAGTGTGAATTGCTTTAAGCTTGGTGGTGTGTCCTCATTTGTGGATCCTATAAAGGTTGAATGACAGCTTTTGAGACAACTAGACATCCTTACTCAGAAGGTATTACAGCCCATATCTGAGAAAAAAAACATGTATACACAAATTGACATAGCAATGGTGTGATTCAAACAATCCATCACATGTGAGAAATTAAAAAGATCTGCAACAATTTAAACTGTTATTTGAGGTCTTGTTATTTTTTAACCAGACTGACAAGCAGTAAAGTTTTATTATTTACATTTTATTATCCCAGTATAGCAGTGTTAGTACCAGCTCCACCTACTGTGTGATGAAATCTATGACCCAGGTACATGATTTGTGTATGACTTGCTGTATTAGTATTATTACCATAGAGTTGTTTTTACCATGCAGTGTTTTGTGACGTCATTTCTGTAGATAACAGCCCTGTAAGCCTGTGTTTTTGTATCTGTCATGAAAGCAATGGATGCTTGACGACCCTACAATCCACACTGGATTGTTTCTGAGCCACATTTCATGTTAGAGTGTGCTTTTTCTGTCGACTGAGAGGGCAGCTAGAGAGGGATATCATTATTCAGTAGAGTCCCTGGAGCTCTGCCAGCGAGGATTAATTTTTTTCTGTTTATGCGGTGTAAAACAGCTCAGGTGGAGTCTGTAATCCTCCGGCCACGTGTGCCAGATCAAGGACAGATGCTACAAGCTAGTTAAATTTTCTGATTCCAGAGGGAAACAACTTCATTAGATTATAAAAACCTGATTCACTCTATAGCTAATAATCCAATGGAGCTTGAAACATCTGGCACAATCTTTCTTCTGAAAAAAAAGTCTTTAAAAGTTTACACAACAACCAAGGCAATTTGTCAGACATATCCCTTTAATCAACGCTAACATACAGTTTACGTACAGTAAGTTATATTTGGAACTTGTGTAGTTTATTATACTAGTGTATATTTAAGAAAATATCCACTTTCTTTTATTCGCGTTAGTTAAAAATATCTGCGTGCTGAGCATCACTTACAAACAGATTTGCGGGACCTTTCCTCTAATGGCTTCCATTAGCCCTCTGGAGTCCTCCAGCCTACCTACCTACTGTGTTTAGCTTGCATGTGGCAGGACTCAATAGTAAATTAGTCCATATGTTATGAGCTGTGATACTGTAGTACTGCAACGTATATTTAAAGCACTAATGATACCAACGTTTTAAGCCCAATGAAAAAAAAAAAATAATATATAGAATGTGGGCAAAACATCACGAATGCTGAGAAATATGACATATTTATCTCTGCCCTGCCACAATTCACAAATCATGTTTGATCCATAAAATATAACAAAAATAACAGAATATAATTAAATAAATGTTTAAAAATTGAATTTTATACAATAAAATAAATCATTTAACCGATGGTAACAGCATAAGCATAAGGCCACAGCCTTTCAGGGTCCTCCCCGTCCTGCTATGATAACATCCCCTTAGATAGTAGTCAGTGTATGTATGGCAATCAAACCTTGTACTGCAAGTTAGAATGGTTCAACACGCCCTTGCAATTGATGTGTAACTAATGGGACTGGTGCCAGATGTGGCACTGATATCCCTTTCGTGGGTACTCCTAGGCCATCACCAAGAGGACTCATACATCCCAGACTGCTGTGCACAGAACTATTTTTTCATGTGACAGCTCTACCTGGGACTATTTCCTCTGCTTTAATGGTGTCCTCAGTTCTGGTATCAATAAAACTGTTGACAGAGAAGGAAAGTATAAATCAACAATTAATTTTCTGGTGTTGGCACTTTGCGATAAATAGGCGTGTTCTTTGTTGTAGTTTGGCCTCGGTCTCTAAAGGTTCGCCATCACTGCCCTAGTGGTAACCCCAATAAACAATAAAATTAAAACAATTTAATCATTCTCCTTTTCCCTAAACGCATATCAATACTAGGAAATTAAAACCTTAACAATATTCAGGGCTTGTACTCACAACCTGTACTTGTATCACAATACCCACCTAGGATTGCAATTATTTTCCTCCTTATCCACCCAAAGGGTGTGGGAGGGCTCGAAGAGGGCATGCCTGGTGGTGGGGAGTGGGCTTGACCCGGGCATGCCTGCACACTAGCTATGCCGTGTCCCTTCAGCCTGAGCCCCCCTATATCTCCTAAGTGGATGGGGTTTACTTCATAAACTCCCCGAGTATTCCCTGTGTCCCAGACGTGTCTCAAACGGCCATCACAAAAAAATAATATTCCATACAGTGAACATCCACATGTGCCATTTGGGCGTCCCCTTAATCCATGAATAAAAGAAACTCAAATGTTTTACTGTTTCCAAAATTCTATCAATAAAAAACGACAGCTGGTCGCATGAAAAAAATTAATCGCTGACTCACACAAAGTAATAAAAACACTGACAATTTTGCCCCATTCACTACTTGCCATTCCTATAGCTAAAGATAAATCATCCCCTGTTTGGCTTTATCTCATTGCAGGTCACCCATCCGGGTATTCTCCAACGAAGTTGGCTGGTTTGGGATCTCACACTCCGCATGTTGTGGCCATTGGACACTAATACCACAATATTGGCTCTTACTCACATCCATGGGGCTCTGGATAACATTCTGCATCTCTCACCAACTTTAAATCCATCAGTAATACCTTGCCTCCTTCATGGTGTCAACTCGTTGAGAACTTTTTGGCTGCTTCCTATAATAGGACTTTTTTCTTTTCTTTGCCTTACCCTATTTGTTTTTGTTTTGGAACCACCCTTCATAATCCTTTTGGGAGATTTGCCTTCCGGTTTTGTATTTTTAAATGAATTATTGCATGTTTTATTTGTAAATGTACAATTTTCTCCTTCTCTTTTAAATTCTTATTAGCCATGGTTTCTAAAATAACCTATTGTTTATGTCATGTTTCATTCATACATTCTTACTTCATATAGAATATTGAAAAAGGAAAAAAAAGTACAAGTTAGAATATAGTGACCACACTCTGCTTTTTTCCTCTAGGTTTTCATTTTTGAAATGTATTAAACATAACAAAGCTAACTTATTGGGAGTTGTAAAAACGATTTGTCTTTTGAACACTATTGAAAGGCTCGGAATTTTGTTCCAGCTTCATCAATATAAATGGAATTTAAATGGTGTCCCTAGGAATGCCAATATCTTCGTAGAAAACAAGCCCGCATACAAGTTCTGTAACAGAAAAATTACTAGTTTAATGGAATTGGACGGCGAGGGTCAAAACCTGGAAGTTGAAAATGTGCTGCATCAATAATTAAAGTTTCTTTCTCTATGTACTTTACACCCCCCCTTAAAATAAACATTCATGTTTGATCAGAGCTACTTTTTTTGTGACCAGCTTTCTTTGGCCTCTTTTATTGCCACAATACATAAAGCACAGAAGAACCTTTTTATTTTTCCTCAACATAGTGTCTAATAACGGCTTGTATTTTCAGGGAACCAGTTACAATCTTTAGGTACCACGAACGTCTCCGGAGCATCTTTTAACCCCTTACCGACAATGCACGTAGTAGTATTTCACGGACAGCACTGACTTCCTGCATTGTGACATACTACTACGTCCAGCTTCTGGTACCGGCTCTACAAGCTGCGGATGTCAGCTGTATGTTACAGCCAACACCCACCTCTAAAACCCACGATCGGAGGAATCTCCGATGCATGACAGCGGTGGTAAAGGTCATCTGAAGTTATTTGGACCCCCACAGCGCTTACCGGGGTGGTCTGCTACTCCGATGGCAGCCCCTGGGTCTGCCAGTGTCCCTGGGCTGCACAATGTTTTGCGGGAGCCGGGTCCTGTCTCCAGGCTGTAGCACACTGAACATGTACAGCATTTCAGTGTGTTACTTAGCATTGTGTTTCTCTGTATAGCACAAGCTTTGAACAAGTCAATCCGAGCATCGTTTGTTCAAGCACCTGTATTTTTAAAAAAAATGTTTAAACCACTATAAAAGTCTTTTTAATAAAAATTCCATCCCAATACACAGTAATAAACTCCACATATTTGTATTGGGTGTCCGTAACAATCTGTACAATAAATTGTTTAAGCGTATGGTTCTCGCGTGAACGCTGTGAAAAAAACCCCGAAATACTTGCCTAAAAATGTATTTTGTTGATAAAATCCTCACAAAGTGCTATAAAAATGATCAAAAAGTTTACGAGTTTCAATTGTAGAACTGAAAAGAACACTCAACACGTATAAATTAAGCGCTGTAACCAAAATATTAGGTTATGTCTTCGAAAAGATGGCGATAATAAAAACAAATGAGATTCCTATATGTGTTTTTCTCTTCACAGCAAAATAATCAAATAGTAAAGAAGATATCACCGTAATCATAGTGGTTATACAATAAATACCAAATTATTTTTATGTAAAGAACAGTGTACACCCGTAAAAAATGTAAAATCTAAAATCATCTTATATATTAAACATTTAAAGGTTTTTTTTACTGTAATAACTTCCATGTGACATAAGAACTGACAATGTATTCATACACAAATAGCAGACTTGGAGACCCCCATCTACAATGTCAGACATTTAAAGCCTGAGACTAAGCCCATCCTCGCATCCTGCCACTAGTCATTTCTGATGTGTTGTGGTATTTTGGGAGCTTGGAAACACGTATGTCCATTGTTGCTACGTTTTCTGTACTTCCTTCTGTTTCACCTCGAGGGAGTCCCAGAAACACCGTATTCCACATAACAAGTGTGGTTCCACTGTTGGCCAACTATCAGACCACATCAGGGTGTCCTGTCCTCATCTCAGCTGTGCAGAAAGAAGCTGGATACCATCCCATGGAATCGTGGGTCCTCCAAATGTATGATCGATTCGGAAAAAGGGGAGACCAAAAGGACTACCTAGTGTAGGTATGTGACTAAAGTGTCAGGTAAAAAGATGTTAAATACGCGCACCTTGTTTTGCGCTTTTTTTTAAGGACGCTTTGGAATGATCTCCAGCCATCTCAGTTGTGATGACTAAGGGGGAAAACACTTAACGATAAATAGTAACTGAGTGCATTTGTCCAGGGTGATTGCCATTTCAGGTAGCCATTTATTTAATTCCAGTACTAGATGTGTTTTTTCCTTATGTCTGAGTGCTTAAACCTCCGGAATTTACCCCTTAAGGACGGAGGGTTTTCCTTCCCGCTCATTTCGCGCTCTCAACTTCAAAATCCATATCTTTTTTCAGTTTTACGGTACAGAACCTGTAGAGGCTTATTTTGTGGTAACATTTACTTTCCCGTAATGTTTATGTAGTTTAACCTCCCGTGTACTGCGAACTGAACAATTCCAAATGTGGAAAAAATTGAAAAAAAGCACGTCGTCACGTTCTTGTTGGCTCAGTTTTTAACGACTTTCACTCTCGCTCCAAATAACACGCCACTTTTCTTGGTTCCGGTGCGAATCGCGGTGATACCAATATTTTATATAGGTTTTATGTGTTTTAATATACATTTTTCAAAAATTAAGACACGATGTGTCACAAAAAGAAAAAATTTTTTTGCCATCCGTCTGACGCTAATACTTTTTTCATACTTTGCCACGGAATGTGGTTGAGGGGTCATTTTTTGCGAAATAGGCGACGTTTCATTGCTAACCATTTTGAGGTCTGTGCTACATTTTTGATCATGTTTTATTTCATTTTTTTATTTTATGTAAAAAGGTGTAAAAGTCGCATTCGGACATTTGGCCGCCATTTTTCCCCCGCCTCTGCGGTCACGCCGACTGTAACCGTTTTTATAATTTTTGATAGATCGGGCAGTTTGGGACGCGGCGATACCTAATATGTCTTGATTTTTCACGTTTGTATGTTTTATCTCCGTTCTAAGGAAAGGGGGGGGATTTGAACTTTTAAGATTTTGATAATTTTTTTATTTTTTAAACTTTTTTTGTTCTGTCTTTTTTTTTTCAACTATTTTGTAGGACATCGAGGGTACATAACCCTAGATGATCAAGATCGCGCCTACCCCCCATATACTGCAATACTACAGTATTGCAATATATGGCGTTTTGCAGGTCTTACATTACAATGACCATGCTCTTGTAACAACCTGCATAACATGTAGCCTCTTGTCAAGGAAGACCGAGGCGACCATGGTAACCTAGCGCCGCCCCCCCGATGACGTTCCGGGGCGGGCGATCCGAAAAAAAGAGGGCAGCGCCCACTAGCGCCGCCGCTTTTAAACGCCGCCCGCGACTTTGCGGGCGGCGTTAGAGGGTTAATACCGCGATCGGTGCAAAAAGCACCGACCGCGGTTTATTAGCGTTGGGGTTTTGTGCAAAAGCAAAACCCCCACCTCTGATGAAGAGGGACTAGCCCGTGATCCCTCTGTCATACATCCTTATCCTTCTCTCTGCGCGTGAGCTACGGCTCAGAGCGTTAGATGGTTAAGAGAGTGAGTACTTCCCTCTTCTCATGACTGTAAGTACTGCTTTGGGCTGATTTCACTTGATAAACGGTTTACTTATTTTATAGTATAAGGAAAACGAATGTTTAAATAGAGCAATTCATTTTAATAAATTGCACAGAACTGCAGATGAGATGCTGCTGGCTTTGTTGGTAGCGCGGTGAACTTTTATGACTCTGCATCGTGGCAAAGGTCTCTGAGCTCCTTACCCTTGTTCACCAAGGATGCCATCCCCACTGTTGCACAATGATTAAGGTAAAAGGTGAATTGTGAAACTATGCCCTTCAAGAATTTTTAAGTGATCCTGACCTGGTTGAACTTCCCTACCTGAGTTCTCTTGGTTTGTAAATGTTGTTTCGCGTAGCATACTCAAGATAATGTCCTGCATGTTCCCAGATGAACTCTATTCAAGTGCCTTCCATGTTGTGTTGTGAACAATAAGTAAATCAGCTGGCCCCCTGCAGGCTACACAGGAAGCAGAAACCAACAGGGATGTCTATAAGTTAGGAGTAACTTACAATTTTTTAGAAAATAGAATTAGTGACTAGGTTTATATATTTTGAGGGTGTTATAATTAGGACTAATTCCAGAGCATTTCCAACATTCTAAGCTCCATGGTAACCTGGTGCCGTGACCGCAAGCCACCTGACTAGGCATGGGTGGAGCTGCTCACCCCCCTCCTCTCTCCATCGGGGAGCTGGGGCGGCAGTGCTAAAAATCTAGGCAGGAATAGGACATGCCCTATTTTTAGCTGTGCCACTGCCTGTACACTATATTAGCCTCTATTGAGGTTACTGTCTTTTTCGGCCTATAAGGCGCACCAAACCTCCTTTAATGTCTCAGAAATCAAAGGTGCGCCTATAGGCCCGTTGCACCTTATATATGACTTATACAGAAACTACTACAGACAAGATGTAACTGTACATTGACCAGTGTTTTAATAGCCCACCCCCAGAAATTTCTGCACCCTTCTGCACCTTCCACACAGTATACAGGGCCTAGCTTCCTGAAGTCCCTGGCCACCACAACTAACATGTCCCATCCTGCCATCCCCTAGTCACGGAGAACCGGACTTCCATAGTGCAGACCAACAGGCAAATCCATCATCAGTAGACATCCCCCATACCTGCCATCCCTGTAACAGAAAATAGAAGGCCACAGGACCCCACAGTATAACACCCTGGGCGAGGAGGAAGGAGAAGGGGTCAATGAACCGCTAACCCCTGCTGCATCACCCGCATTAACCCTAGCCCATAACCGTGAGAATCGGAGCTCTCCTGACACGCTGAGACAAGTGTCCCGGAAGTGTAGCTGGCTGAAAAACTTTGCACTGTCTGCCACTGCTGGTCATTTTTTAGGTACTCTTACTGCATTTGATACCTGCGTCTTATACTCCAGTGCGCCCTGTATATGAACCTAGATGTCTAGGCATTTTTAGAGGGGCCCTATAGGCCGAAAAATACGTACTAAATGGAAGGCACTAGGTAAACATTCATTTTGCATGTGATTTGAAAGAAATCTTTGTTATACAAGCAATTTCTGCCTAAGGCAAAAGATCCACATGACTGAAACAAATTGCTATCACTTTACTTAACTATAGTCAAACCTCAAGTGTAGTAGCAGGGCGGACCTAACCCTGTTGCAAGTAACCCCTTTAGTAACGCGGCCCACCATTCACATTTGGCCTGTGTCACTGAAGTAGTTAGAGCTTTGAATTGTAACGCGATAATATCCAGGATTTTGAGACTTGTTTTCCTCAGATACATTGTACTTGAAATTAGTTTTACAAATTTTAATGAATCTTTTGTGTCATGGAAAAAAATGAAATTGGGCAAAAATTTGGAATCTTCTTTTTTTTTTTTTTTTTCTAAGTTCTAATTCCCTACTTTTAATGCAGATAGTTTTATAGCACCCAAATAATGCATAACTTACCTTTCCCAAATGTCTGCTATATGTTTTTTTTCAATAGCTTTTTAAGATCCACATATTTTAACTAGAATTTATGATCGCAGACTTTATGTGCCCTTTTTAGAATTTTGGGGAAAATCGCCAAAACCCTATTTAGATGACCTGCTCAACGTTTTAATGCCCACTGTGAAGGCCTTAATAATAGATTTACTCGAAATACCCTATTAATGTGAAATACCCTCTCAATTTTGAAAAACCGCTTTTAAGGAATTTATTTAACCATTTACGTTTGTTATAGGGTTAAAAAACACAGGAGGTGCGTTCTACACCCAATTGGTATATTTTTTGACAATAAATTCCTTTTGGGTGGAAAATTACACATTTGCAATGGATTAATGAAAAAAGGTTCCACAAGTTTGTACCCAAGTTCCCTGAGTCAACAACAAACCATATGGTGGCATGTTTACTTGCCTGCTGTAATTATAATGGAAGTAGCCCATCCAGAGCAGATCTAGAATGTTAGACTAACTTTTTTTGTTTATTAATGTGGACTGAGGCCATTTTTTGAGACATGAGACGCACTTCTCTGGTACATAATTTTGGAGGCATCTATGCTAATTGGGAATTTTATTACTCTGTGTCGGTGGAGGAAGGAAAATATATATTATATGTATGATATTGGGTTGCCACGATTACGAAAATAACCTCAATATAATATAACATTTTTATTTTTTTTTTGGTAGTTTTACTGGAATAAAATCAATTGTCGATTTTAATTTTTCGGCTGACAACTCTTGTTATGTGCGTTTTTTTTCCAAAATCGTGTCTTGTTTGGTGTCTTTATTTTAGATTGCATACAGTTATGCGTAACACTTTTAAGAGCAGTTTTTTAATGGTAATTAAAAAAATTACTTTTTTTCAGAGCGTTTTTTTTTTTGGGGTTGCTTTTTAAGGAGATACTTTTGCGTCCAAATAATTCATTGTGTTTTATTATGCAGATTGTCCCGGAGGCAGCTTACCAATTATATGGGGTTTTGGTGGTATTTTTATCATTTTTGGCTGATAAAACTATTTGGGAAAATCTTGTTCATTTTTCGCATTGCCCATCTTTTTCAAATCTTGTTAAGGGCTTTTTTTTTTTTGCGAGAAACAGTTGTTCTTTTTTTAGTGTCTATTTTAGAGTGTGTAATTTTTTTTTTTTTAGATTAATGACAATATATTTTTCGGACCGTTTTTTTTGCAGGGTTTTTTTCGGGCGTTTACCATTCATTACCATTAAGGATTCTTTTTATTATACCGATGTTTATGTAAGGGCAATACCAAAATACTTGGGATTTTTGTGTAAGTTTTTTTTATAACTTAGTAAGTGTTTGTATGGGGAGTACATTTTCTGTAGGTGCTATATGTTTATGTATTTTTTTTTTAAATGTATTTTAATGTTTTACCTTAACTATCCTTACCTATACCTTACTGTTTTTAAATTACAACTTGACTTGAACACACGATGCCTCGATCGTCAAGTCCAATATACTGCTCTTCAATACTTATTCCTTGTGAGCATGTAAAACTGTCCGAGCACAGCAGTCGCATCGCAGACAGTTTAACAGTCGACCCGAAAGTGTCAAAAGCAATAACATATTGTACAAAACTGCCATGTCTGACATTATTCAAGGTATTGCTGTGTTGGCATCACAGAAAAGGTATCCCTATACGCTGATGACACTCTGGTTACCTCGGGGGATGCTGCTCTCTCTCATGTCCATGACCCACTTTTGGCTCCTTTTTGTGCTTTCCGTTCATAGGGATAAGTCCGGTCCTATTCCCCCTCCCCCTTATTGGAAGCTGGGGTCGTTCATATCTCCTTCCCCATCCCTTTCAGGTGGTGTCCGCTTAAGTATTAGTATTCTGTCTCCCATAAGATTCAGGCCTGTTCTGAGCGTACGTGAACCTGTGTATCTGCTACTGAATTTCGCTCTAGGTGCCTACTGGCATGGTGGGCCTCCATGCTTCAGTTTAGCTTTGTTACAGGCAAACCTAAATCCGTGGTGTGTTGGCAGCTCCCGATTTGTATTTTTATTAACTTGCTTGTCTTCTCAGCTTGTCTATGGGCCCAATGGTGGATTGATGTGGAGAGAGGCAATGCGGTTGCCGCTTTTTTTGCGGGTCCATAATGAAGATCATCCGAAGTTCTTACACCAATTTCCTTTATCGGTTCTGAACCATTCCTTTCCCGCTGCCTCTGTCCACGGTACAGTTTGCTGTCGTAGGCTCAATTTTTGGTGTGTCAGTCCCAGCTCTTCCCGTCTTGTCTCTTTGGCACACCCACCCCCTATATGCCAACACCCTGCTTCTCACACTTCCCCGTCTATCAGGATGGGCCAAATTTGGTTGCTGCTGGGGCAAGTTTTCTCAGTTAGGAATCCCTGGTCCATCAAACTTTAGGCGGCTTTTCTTCCTTGACCAATTATTGGGAAAATTGCTTTAACCGCCATCGCCTGCTTTTCATCTCTTTTGAGACTGCAGTTCGGGCCCAGTTTGGCTCTATGCTACCCTGACCATTGAATTTCATGTAATTTCAATGGAAAAAACCTTTTTTGTCCCTCACTATAAGGCAAACTGGTCGGATTTTTCTGAGGGGTCAGTCATCTAATACTGTGCTGAATTGTGAATTGCGGATCCATAGATGCTGCATATATAGAGAAACGTATAATACCGGTTCCATTTTTATTGTAGCAAATGCTATAGCCATTGGTCCATAATATAAGCCAGTTCTAGTAATTTTTCTTTATCCTATTTTCTTTAGTAGTTTATATTAATTGATTATAGGGAGTATACCTCTATGAGTTCACACCGTTATAGTATGCTATATGGTCCAACACATTATTCAGAGGCATGCATAATTTCCTCAACTAGAGCTATTGTTTTGGGGTATGAGATGTTTGATATGTTTTTTATGTTGGCGGTTTCCAATTCCATAGAATATAATGGCGCGTTCTTAAACGCTTGCCAGCCATGGTCTCTGTGTATTTCTCCCAATCACCCTTGATAAACATATCTCTATATGCTAAAAAACAGTGCTTGATGAAGTTTGATGTGTCTTCACATGTAATGCGTGACCACACCAGGCCTATCAAGGCTGTTGGTCAGCTCAGTGTCAGTCTTCTGAGCCTCCTTGCATCTCCCTTTACATTGCATTCTATTGAGGTAGCAAAAAAATATTTACATTATGCAGTGCTGGCCTATTATAGGTCTATGATGCCAGATATTTTATATAGTGCTATATACCCTGAGTTGCTATATACTGACGAATTATATTACTATTTTTGTGGTTATACTTATTACAACCGTATAAATCAATAATAATAAATCTTTTATTTATATAATCCTCATATTCCCAAACATCACTTTGCCTTTACTGTTGTCCATATAGGATTTTTAATATTTATCGTGTTTTCTGGTGACCATTTTAGCACCTACATCTCAACCGGCCACTTATTAAGTACAAAGCCATCGAAGTAACTGGTTGGACCCCCTTTTGCCTTCATAACTGCCTCATTTTGTGGCATGATTCCCACAAGGTGCTGGAAGCATTCCTCAGATTTGGGTCCAGATGACAGGATGCATCACACAGTTGGCCGCAGATTTGTCGGTTGCACATCCATGATGCGAATCTCCAGTTCCACCACATCCCAAAGATGCTCTACTATGGATTGAGATCTGGACTGGTGGAGGCCATTTAGTACAGTGAACTCATGTCATGTCAAGAAACCTAGTCTGAATGATTCCCAGCTATGACATGGCGCATTATCCTGCTGAATACCATCAGATGTTGGGTTCATTGTGTCATAAGGTATGGACATGTCGCACAAGACTCAGTATGCTGTGGCGGTGCAACGCTCTCACGAAATGGTACCAAGGGGCCCAAAGAGTCCAGAAATATTCCCCCACACCCATGACACCACCGCCACACCTGAACCGTTTATACAAGACAGGATGGATCCATGCTTTCATGTTTTGACGCCAAACTTCTTGACCCTAAACCATCCGATGTCCGCAGCAGAATCGAGACTCATCAGACCAGGCAACGTTTTTTCCAATCTTCCTAACTTCAATTCGATAGCTTTGGTGCACATTGTAGCCTCATTTTCCTGTTCTAGCTGAAAATAGAGTGGCACCCCGTGTGGTCTTTTGCTGCGCGTATAGCCCATCGCCTCAAAGTTCGCCGTACTGTGCTTCAGAGATGCTCTTCTCCTACCTTGGTTGTACGGGTGGCGATTTGGAGTCACGTTGCCTTTCTATAGCTCGAACTCAGTCTAAATAACCCAGTCTCATCTGACCTATGCATCAGCAAGGCATTCCGCCCACGTGAACCTGCCCTCACTGGATGTTTTTTCTTTCGTACCATTCTCTGAAACCCTAGAAGATGGGTTGTGTTTGAAAATCCCCTTAGAATGATATCAGCAGTTTCTGAATACTCCAGACCAGCCCTTCTGGCATCCAACACCCATGCCACGTCAAGGCACCCAAATCACCTTTCTTCCCCATACTGATGCTTCGGTTTGAACTGCAGGAGAGTGTCTTGACCATGGTCTACATGCCTAATCCTGAGTTGCTCCATGTTATTGGCTGATTAGAAATTAAGTTTAACGACATTGGACAGGTTACCTATAAAGTGGCCGGTGAGTGTAGACTGTTGGTTTTTGAGTTAATTACAAGTTTTATCTGTATGTTAACAGTTTCTATAGCCAGCACAGTTAAAGGGTATTCTCTCGTCTGGGCCTCACATTCATTTCACCATCTACCAATTAAATATTCTTCCTTGGATTTATTAAAAACAATGTTCCTGTGTGAAGAAATTTCTCAGAAATGTATCATGTTGTCCCCTTAGAAACCAGAATAGCTTCCGCGGATACGACATGTTCCTGCTGCCCTCCTGTATTCAGCATCTATTACACATAGGACGGCTTGGACATTAGTACTCCGGACATTTCAATACACAACCTTTTTGTTTTATTTGTGTCATCACTCCAGCAAGGTGGCTTACCGGGAAGCCCTCTCGTTTCTAAGGGACAAAATGACTACATTTATGAGAAATAGCTTCACACAGGAACTTTTTTTTATAACCATCTAATTGAGAAATGTTTATATATGGCAATTTATCAAACTGAATGTGAAGGCCCAGACAAGAATACCCTTACAGTCTTTGGGCACCTTGATTCACAAATCTTCTGATTGCAGAGCATGTAGTCTACTGCTCCCTGCCCTGCCCGTAGAAAAAAAGCTTTAAAATAAACCAATCATCCTGAGTAATTAAAGCTCATGGTTGGAGATTTGTATGTGTCAAGTTGCCACACTGCTAATAAAACCTTTGCCTGAATCTCTAGGTATCTGCATTTTAGTTTAGAATAGTATTTTCTATGTGCATCCCCTACAGGTTTATCTGTTTCTAATAGAAACCTGTGCAGATAACTGGACAAATATTATAAAAATGTGCTTTAAGTAAAAATATTTGTTTGTAATAGTCAATGGTGAGGGAAAATAAAAGTGAGACTTGTAAGCTATCCTTATTATCGATTTTTTAAATTTTTCTTTCTTATTATTTTTTTCCATGTGAACAGCACCCGGTGTGGTCTTCTGCTGCTGTAGCCCATCTGCCTCAAAGTTTGACGTACTGTGCATTCAGAGGTGCTCTTCTGCCTACCTTGGTTGTAACGGGTGGCGATTTGAGTCACTGTTGCCTTTCTCTCAGCTTGAACCAGTCTGCCCATTCTCCTCTGACCTCTGGCATCAACAAGGCATTTCCGCCCACAGAACTGCCGCTCACTGGATGTTTTTTCTTTTTCGGACCATTCTCTGTAAACCCTAGAGATGGTTGTGCGTGAAAATCCCAGTAGATCAGCAGTTTCTGAAATACTCAGACCAGCCCTTCTGGCACCAACAACCATGCCACGTTCAAAGGCACTCAAATCACCTTTCTTCCCCATACTGATGCTCGGTTTGAACTGCAGGAGATTGTCTTGACCATGTCTACATGCCTAAATGCACTGAGTTGCGGCCATGTGATTGGCTGATTAGAAATTAAGTGTTAACGAGTAGTTGGACAGGTGTACCTAATATAGTGGCCGGTGAGTGTAAGTATGATAAACAAGAAACACACATAAATCCAGGTACTGTGACTGTGGTAATCCCTATATATATGTTTTATCCTTTGCCTCCTTTCTTCTAAAATCAACTTTCAAAATGAAGCTGATAAGCCTGAAGCAGGGGCATAACTACAGTGGTAGCAGCCATAGCAGCAAATATAGCGCCTGTGGAGTCAGGGGGCCTGGCTAACTGACCTGCCAACATAAAGAATGGAGTATGTGCACCATTATAAACATATCATGATGCCTTTTGCACAGTATAATAACAATGTACATTTTCCACATATTCCAACATCTGAGATAAGAAATTTTGGAGGAGGGGACGGCAGGGCAGGAATCTCTCATCTCTACTTCCTGCTGTCTACTTCCTCCATGTTGGCTGCATGAAGTCATAACTGTTGCTTCTGACATCCCCCTAGAATTAGAAGACTGCTTGATGTACGTATATACTGTATGTGTGTGCATGAGTGTAGAATTTTGTGTGTGTATATTAGTATATCCAGTAAATGTGGGTGTAAAAATATGTATATATTTTTGTAGGGGGAAGCGGGATCCTTGAAGGAGTCTGCTGTGGGGCCCAGCCTCTTCTAGTTACACCCCTGGCCTGAAGGGCTCTAGCGTAATTACAAGAGCCCCTCAGTGCTGCAGATTCACTGGCTGTTACACTGTGCTGAACATTTCTCACCTTCACAGGTTGTTACATTGTGATGACATGTCTCACCCAACACCCTACTCTCTCCATATTCCCCTTGCTTGTGTAATTTAGCAGCTGTAGGAAATGCAAGGGAGGGGCCCTGGTCTTCTCATTTTACAGCCTGTGAAACTACAGCACCTAGGGACTCTAGAAACAACCTGGAGAGCCTTTTCGGATTGGTAGTATAATTATAAAAGTTGATTTTAGAAGGAAGGAGGCCATGGTTAACACATATAAGAAGTTTACCACATTCATGATGCCTGGATCTATGAGTATCTATGATGTTTATAATGTTTGTCTTTGATGGTAGATTTCCATTGGGTTTGTTAGGAGAGGGCTCATCAGCTGAGAGTACAGCAGCGGTTATTAAAAGTTTGTCAATAAATCCTATATACCCCAATATGGTTCCATTAAAAATTCTCAACCTGACAAAATGTAACCCCTAAAATGGCTTTGGTGACAGAAGTTCCTCATGCAAAAAGTTCTGGCCTTTTCAAGTTAGGAGATAAAAACCACTGAAAGTCTTTAAACATTCAGGTCCAAAACAGGCAGGTTTCTAATTGATTATTTAATCCATAAAAAAAGGTAAAATATAAAAATATAGACAATATCGGGGGGTTATAGATATAAATGTACACCCCCAAGGTGTCGAGTGCCTCTTGATATATCCAGTGTGAAGAAAGTCAAGAGGGAATATCCTCTATAAAGTTTAAAATTTTAAAGGAAATTATAGGAATAAAAACTGTGTAGTCTTAGAAGATGGAGGAGGAAAAGTTTGTATATATTGATCCACATGTCGACAACATTTTTGGCACTCTTTCATTAAAGAAACAGGATAGACATGGTTGTTGCTCTTACTTACAGTTATCAGAATAGTGTCTTTTTCTTCTCTATACAGGCAGTCCCTGGGTTACGTACAAGATAGGGTCTATAGGTTTGTTCTTAAGTTGAATTTGTATGTAAGTCGAAACTGTATATTTTATAATTGTAGATCCAGACAAAACATTTTTTTACCCAAGAGACAACTGGAGTTTCAAAATGTTTTGCTGTAATGGGAACAAGGATTATCAATAAAGCTTCATTGCAGACACCTTACAGCTGATGATTGCAGTCTGGGACTATAGTAAAGCATTCAGAGAACTTCACCAGAGGTCACAGTGGGCGGAGAGGTCCGTCTGTAACTAGGGGTCATCTGTAAGTTTTATGTCCTTAAGTAGGGGACCGCCTGTATATGCATATTGACAATGTATTACCTTATTAGTGTATGGCACATGGAAAAGAAAAGGAAAACCAAGTCTATGCAGACACAGCCAAAGGAGATTGGGCATCTTGGCATGTCATGGTGACATCATGGGGGAATACACTTCGGTTTATGAAAAGATGTATTTTTCCAGATATGTTGCTATATCATATGATTTAAGATCTCCAAGTGTCCAATTTAGGTACACGCTGATCCTGTTTGTGTGGTGGGGAGGTTGTAGAGTGTTTCCAGTTTTCCCTCTGCGTTGGTTGCTTGTCGGACTTTTGGTTCTCTGCTTGCTGAAAATTGGGGGTGGGGGAGGGGGCTATGTTGCCTTCTTCATGTCATTGGGGTATGCCATGTTTGTGCTGTGGCGCATGACTTGTAATACATTGCTCTTATTTCTTTTCTCATGGTGTGGTGAGCCTGTGTTGCACCTCTAGGTCAGTTTTTTAACCACTGGGGATGGACAGTGGGGCCTCCTTTTGGGTGGCGGGAGGGGGATCTGGAGAGGGTGGGGGGTTGTTGCAGGTGATGTATTGAAGGGATGTGTGGTTTTTAATTGCATGGACAGTGTTGATTGTTTCTTGAGTGTAGACACTCTTAACCCGATAGTGTAGAATTTTTATTTATTCTGTACAGTTTATACACTTATTGATCTATACATTTTGAACAATGATAGCAACTACATTATGGATAGAGATGAGTGGACTTGTTTAATTGCTCTTTGGTCACCAATCCAGCAATTTGTTGAGTTACGAGTCCACTCATCACTAATTATAGACTTTTGATGTTGCTATTTGCATGTAATTCTGTTGCTATGTTTACCTATTACTGTTATTTTCTCTATTATAAGTAATGTAAAATATGTTGGCAATGTGTAAAAAAATTAATCTACAAGTATAAAAGGTGTATAAAAATGAAATAAATTGAAAGTGAGCAAGGTAATAATACATTTTACCTTACTAAAAAAACAGTAATTGTATATTCTGGCATATAAGACAACTTTTAACCCCCGAAAATCTTTTTCAGAATTAGAGCAAACACCCACCCTTAGCACAGTGATGGCACCGATTAACCCTTTCATTGGTTGCGGCAAAGCTTCCCACGTGCATGGGACCTGCCATCATGAGCGAAAATCTGTCTCCATGTTTTCAGTCCATTTATTACAATGTGCCAGCGGCAAATTGTAATAAAAAATCAGAGAAATTCCCATATACTGCCATACTGTAGAATGGCAGTATATAGTAGGATCAATCAGACAACCTAGGGATGAAATACCCAAGGGGGGTTTGAAAAATAGAAAAAAGAAGAAATTTTTAAAAAGTAAAAAATTTTCCCTCGAATCGAAAATAAACACAAAAAATCATATACAAAATATAATAACTGTTATTCCTGACATTTAATCTCATAACGGAAAAAATCATCAATGTTCAAAATGCCACTTTTTCATCATTTTGCAACATGTTAAAAGATGTATCAAAGATGTACAGTCCTCAAAATCGTAGCAATGAAAACGGCGTCTCGCTAAAAATTATGGTCACATAGCTCTGTACACCAAAGAATAAAGAAGTTATTAGCATCAGAAGATGGCAAATTGAAGATTTTTTTTGTACAGGAGGTAATTACAGAAGGCAATTATAAAAATTACCATATTAAAATTAAATCTGATTTTTTTTATATTTACCATATGTGAAGAGGTTTGAACTGCAGGAGATTGTCTTGACCATGTCTACATGCCTAAATGCACTGAGTTGCCGCCATGTGATTGGCTGATTAGAAATTAAGTGTTAACGAGCAGTTGGACAGGTGTACCTAATAAAGTGGCCGGTGAGTGTAGACTGTTGGTTTGAGTTAAGACAGGTTTTATCTGCATGTTAACATTTCTAAGTCCCAAGCACAGTTAAAGGGGTATTCTCGTCTGGGCACTCACATTCAGTTTCACTAATCAACCATATATAAATATTTCTTCAATTGGATGTTATTAAAAACAATGTTCCTGTGTGAAGATAATTTCTCATAAATGTAGTCATGTTGTCCCTTAGAAACCAGATAGCTTCCTCGGATACGACCATGTCCTGTCTGACCTCCTGGATTCAGCATTCATTACCATAGGACGGCTGTGGGACATGTAGTAACTCCCGGACATTTCATATACAAAACCTTTTTGTTTATTTGTGCAATCACTCCAGCAGAGGTGGCCGTATCCGGGAAGCCATCTCGTTTCTAAGGGACAAAATGACTACATTTATGAGAAATTATCTTCACACAGGAACATTTTTTTTAATAACATCTAATTGAAGAAATGTTTATATATGGCAGATTTATCAAACTGAATGTGAATGCCCAGACAAGAATACCCCTTAAAGTCTTTGGGCTACCTTGATTCACAAATCTGTCCTGATTGTAGAGCAGGGAGTCTACTGCTCCCTGCCATGCCATAGCTTTAAAATAAACCTGCATCCTGAGGATTAAAGCTCATGTTGGAGATTTGGATGTGTCAAGGTGCCACACTGCTAATAAAACCTTTTGCCATGAAATTCTCTTAGTGTATCTGCATTTTAGTTTGAGGAATGTATTTTCTATGTGCATCCCTACAGGTTTATCTGTTTCTGAAATAGAAACCTGTGCAGATAACTGGACAAATATTATATGTGCTTTAGTAATATTTGTTGGAATATGTAAAATGGTGAGGGAAAATAAAAGTGAGACTATGTAGCTATCCATTATATATCTATTTGTTTAAATTTTTCTTTCTTATATAATTTTTTTCCATTTGAACAGAATTTGGCATTTCTGAGAATCCCAAAATATTCTTTTGAAAGAAAAGCCAAACACCTTCCATGCTACTGTTTTATTACCACTGAAGAAATGTAGCAAAGTATGGTTACTGTTATTTAAGGACTGCTAACAGCCAGCTGTTCACCATGTGGTCTGCTCCTGTGTGTGGGGGAGAGAGCTTTCCCAGTGCTCCTATTTGTTTTCCCCACATAAATCCGAGCTTGCGTAAACCCTGCGCACATGCCATGAAGCCATCTGCGAAAGTGCTGGCAGTCTTTTGATTTTCACTGAACTAAGATCTAAACTGAGAGTTTTCTAGAGCAGAATTCATAAATGTCTCCCCATAATGGACGCTGCTGAAGCTTTGCACAATGAGGCAGGGGACAGGAAAGAAAATGCCTCCAAACAGGCTCCAAGTATATATTGTGCTTGTAAGGAGTTTGTGGAGTATGACTTTGTTGGTGGCACCAAATAAACATTTGCTCTATTACTGTTTCAGATAGGACTGCACCTAGGCTTCTAAGGAGTCTATTTTCACCCATGGCCAAATAATAAAAGGTCTTGCACAGTTAATATTATATAGCCTTTAAAGCTATATACATGGAAAAGTAAAAGGGGGTGCATAAAAGGGGTCCATATTTTGTATGATGAGAAGGGACTGGGTTAAAGAACAGAGAGTCTATACAAGGGTATGTAGATTCTAGTCTAGAATTATATTTTTGCATAGTTTGGTGACTAAATCCTATATACCTGGCATTAGAAGGGATTTTCCTTTTTGTGGCTGAAAAACTGCATCAAAAAAAAAAAGGCTGATTAGTAAGTTTCACGCATGGTTTCTTTTTCTGGATTCACATGTGGTTTGGAAATTGCACACTCTAACTTAGATTCAGTACAAATACAGCAACACAAAACCAAATCTCCCCCGTCCCCTCCCTGTGTCACCTATCATCACTTCTTCTCACTCGGCAGTGTTTTATCTATTCACCAATCTACTGATGCTGGTACCTGAAGCAGGAGAGGACTGTGGAGTGATCAGTACATCTGAGTACTCGATAATCCGATAATCCTCTTCTGCTCCAGGTCCTGAAGGTAGTGCATACTACCAGTGTTATGAGTCAGTATTGATGAGTACTTGTCAGATGTACTCACAGTTGCCCGTGCTCCTACACCAATGAGGGTTTCCATCAGAAATGGTGGGCGGTCATTGGTTACTTATTCTCCCACTTCCTGTTATGTATTAGAAACATTGTTTTTTTTCCCTGTACTGGAAAACATATTTGCATATTTCTATCTTAATATTAACATTAGAAACATTGTTTTCTTCATGAACGATGGTCATTGGTGCCTGAATGTCCAGGTCAATTTTTCATGTATTCTGGTATACGCTTCTTTAAATAACGATATCTCTGGAAAGGCTTTGCATATCATAAAAATTTTTACTTAGTTTTTTTTTCATCACATGTGAGACTTTATTACATTATTTTTATACATAATTTCTTTATAAAATTTGCCAATAATTGACTAAAAATGTGAAATACTAAGCTTTTTGGTAATTGTTCCTATTAAAGTTTTTTTAATAAGTAGTAACTTTTACCAATATATTTTATAAATATTTGCAGCATTATTCTATCACCCTTTCCCAGGTTCAGCTATAGATTCAGAGGGTGCATGCACTTCTGCAAAGTGAAAGTTTCCTGAAGCTTCTTCTACATTCTGCCTTTAGCTGACAGGCTGGAGGGGAGCACACTTCAATTGCCTATACCCCCTGAACCCTTACACCTAGAAACAAAATTCTGATGTCTCCCCTTTAATGTGATCTAAAGATTGTGTATGGATGCTTAACAGAACCTGAGATATTCACTTTTAAAGTTATAATTGGAAATAGAAAGCTGTACATAACAATCGAAATTTTTTAGTACAACTTTAACCCCTTAATGACCGCCCTATCGTTTTTTTATGGCTGTCATTAAGGGTACTTCTTACCTATAAAACCCAAATAAAGTATATAAAACGCATTAACACACGAAAAAGTACATATTTGGTATCACCGAGTCTGTATAAATCTGTACAATAAATCTAAAACAATATTGACCCTGCTCGGTGAACGATGTAAAAAAAAACTAAAAACTTCCCGTTATATACAATTTTTAATCAAATAACCTCACAAAAAAATCTTCTAAAAAGTGATTTAAAAAAGAAACGTGCCCGTATATGATACGACTGTAAAGAACAACTCTTTTCGCAAAAAATAAGCCCTCAACCAGATGGGTCAACAGAAAATACAGAATTTATGCCCCTGAAAAATTGTGATTTTATCCAATATTGGTTTTGCTCAGTAAAACTGAGCAAAGTTGAGAAAAACTACATAAATGAGCTATCACCTTAATCGTAGTGAACCAGTGAATAAAGATAAAATATTATAGTTCTATTATAATTAGCGGGAAAAAGTGCTTAAAATCCAAAATAAAAATGGATAATTCAGTTTTTACCCCCCTTGAAATACTTAATAAAATCTCATGAATAAGGTATAGACCCCAAAATTAATCATCTGTACATTGTATCTCACTCCGCAAAATAATAATATATTCGCATTACCGAAAATTTTTTTAAATTTTTTTTTAAGCTTGTACGATGTGACAATACAAATCTGCTCTGAATGGCGCTGCTTTCATTCTATTGTACCTATAAACAGACCTCACAAAGACTGTCCAAATAAATACACAACAATTATTGACAAAAAATATATATTTTATTAATTAATGATACACAGAAAATTACAAATGTATGATCACCATGATTAAAAACCAACCCATAAAAACAATCCCTGGTGGACAAAAAGGTGCATAGCCATTCCTGAAGTAGTGTTATTACAGTACAGGTAAATAAATAGCCTGGAGGGCACTAGATATAATATTACAATTAAGCCAGTTCAGATGGATAAGTTAACGACACGTAAAATCGGTCACATCAAATAGTACTAATGAACCTCCATAAAATATGGTTTCATATCAATACTAGTGCCCCTAATATATCACTAGCTGTATAAATTGTATTCTAAATCCTGGTAGGCAAACGCCTAATAATAGCAGACATGCAAGTATGTAAAGTGCATAGTGCAAAGAAATTCATGTATACCGACCAAACTGCATCATGCTCAGGAGAAATGGCGATGGACCACAGAACCCTGACGCGCGTTTCGCCATCGCTTCCTCAGGGGGTACTTTCATTCTATGCCCAACCGTGCGCCCATACAGCAGTTTACCACCACATATGAGGTATCGGTACACTCGGGAGAAATTAGGCATTAATTTTTGGAGAGCATTTCATCATTTTATGCATTTTGAAATTGTCATTTTCGGCCTAAATTAATGTTTTTTTCAAAAAAATTCTAAAGTTTATGGGGTTTTACTATTGTTAGTCCTTTCAAAGTCACTTGAAAGCTGAGTTGTCCCTCAAAAGGCGAGTTTTGGTGATTTTCATGAAAATTTTAATCTGACCTAAATTTTTAAGCCTCATGGCATCCTAGAAAACTAGAGGACACATATAATATAATTTCAACATAAAGCAGATATTATGGAAATGTTAGTTATCTAGATTTTGGGTAGTTTAACTATTTGCCTGGAAAGCAGAACATTCCAAACTTTTTTTGTAAATTTTTTTCTTAATGAAACGCAAAATTTTACAACTATCATGAACTACAATGTGTCTCAAGAAAATAATCGCAAAATCACCTGGATATGTTAAAGAATTCCAAAGTTATAACCAATTATCGTGACACAGGGCAGATTCGAAAAATTGTGTCTAGTCAATGAGCTGAAAAAAGCGGGGTAAGGGTGGATGTTTCTATGGAGCATCCATACACAATTCTTATATCATATTAAAGAGTAGATTTTCTTGTATATGACACCAGAATTGTGTTCAGGAGATATATCCCTTTGAAGTTGTTCTTACGTTTATAAACATCCTTTCTCCACAGGCTATGTGAAAATAGCACGTGTATCTATAGCAATATTTGGCAGTTTTGAAGGAATTAACTTAAATACAAATAAAAATGTATAGGATATCCTTCTAAAATCAACTTTTAAAACTTTTCTAATGACCCTCAGCAGATCTGGTGGTTTTTCAAATTGCCCCTCGGGGCTGTAGCTTCACAGGCTGTTAAAATGAGCAGCGTAAGTTCACCCTCCCCCTGCACTTCATGCTGTTGCTACATTCCACTGGCAGAGGGAGGAGGAGAGAGAGCAGGAGGTTGGGTCAAACATGTTTGGTGCATTGTAACAGCCTGTGAATTTGCAGCATTATAGTGCCTTGGTAACGCCTGTAGAGCATAGCATAATTTTAAAAGTTGATTTTAGAAGGAAGGAGGCACAGATAAAAAATATAAGAACACAGTCACCCTGTGTGGATCAAAGAGTAAGTGCCCCTGGGTTATCATACTTGATTTTGCTGGTAGATGTTCTTTAAACTGCTATTTTGGATGGGTGTTAAAAATGCTTTGGTTCTAGAATTGTTCACAGAGTGAGTGAGTGCATTAGCAAATGGAACCCAGCGCTACAATACTATAACCCTGCTTGAAAGGGAATTTGTCTTTGTTTTGCGTACAACGTCTGGTTATTGCAATAGTTTATTGTAAAAGTATTGTCTGCTGATGACAGATCCCCTTCTAAGTGTAACCACTTATGTGATTAGATGATCTCTATGTATCTGGTTGCTACAACCCCCTGCAATGTCAGCCTTGTAACTCCTAGCACAACGTTATAGTGTAGTACGTCGGTTGACCTGTGTGGTACACACATATTAATATGGGACACCCTCTGATGGCAGTGATGGATGCTTTCAGTACTGCACATTGACCTTTCAAATGGAGAGAACAGAGGGAATGCAGCTTAGTCACACTGACAAATCCTCAGTGTCCCATACTCAAAATTAACTTACTGTTTATTCTGCAGTGCAAATTTAAAAAGGTACAGATTTAAATTCAGCAATGTTTAATGCAGCTACAGATTTTAAGAAAAAAAATGTTTACTGTCTGTGTGATCTAAAATGAAAAACCCTTTATAAGCAGGGTAGTGTCATCATGATGACCCATAGAATAAAGTTAACAGAATTTAGACTGCATGTTAAATGCCTTGAAAGTGCAGGGCAGGTTGTATTTTAAAGATAACTTTTTACCATTTTCATGTATTCAAATTTGAGAACCCCTTTAAGTATCATTTAGCGAGGAGAGATTATGGGCTGTTTCACACAGTGCATGATGCGTAGAGTCCGGTTTCACGGTTTGACCACACTGTTTCCTTGCATCCTATCCATATATGATGCAAGGAATCCCACCCCAGCGATGTGGTCAGCACATGAGACCGTTCTCTACACGCTCTGTAGCGGGATCATCACACTGTATGAAGCAGCTCTAGAATGAGCTGTCAAAAATTGTCTGATGGACTACAGAAGACAAATTATTAAAGCATATGCACACCTTTCTCCCGTTACAGTTGGTCTCTATTTGTATTCAGAGGCCCAAAATGTGAGTAGCTTTAGTAGACTTGTAGCTGTGGTCTGGAGACAGGTGAGTATATGTCCTTTATTATTATTAATGCGACCCCTTTAATGGCTTATCCATAATGAAATGTTTGAGAAATGCATTATGCAATATGCATTTTCTGCTATAGGAATCACTGGCAATATAATATTTTACTTTTTTCCTGTAATTAGAAACCAGTGGGAAAGGGAAACAAACTTCCTTTAAATTCCTGGTTTAATGTATTGGGGCATGCCATGCTACTGTTTCTGGCATCCTTCTCTGATCTCTATAATCGTGCTTATTGTTCCACGGGAAAGCAGGGACTCCTTGCATCGTTTATCACGATGTCACTGGAGTCCTGTTCCTGCCACTATATATGGGTTTCTTGATTTACCACTTGTGCCCCAACCCCCCCCCCCCTGTCATTTTTATAGACTTCTATGACCACAGCTTGTCATTACTGAAGACAGAATTGAGCAGGGAATAGAGCAGTTTTAACGATAGATGAAGGTTCAAAGTAGTCTAAACCACCTAAAAAGGAATCTTTACTCATTATGATGCACTGTTTATTTGTGGGGAAAATGAATTCTGTCTATGCTTTATATCTCCATTTATTTTTTTCTATAAAAACACATAATTTTGAAAAGTTTCAACCTTTTCCTGCTGTGCGACAGCTGCTCCTCATTAGTAATTTGTGAAAACGTATGTTTTTTCACTCGTTTGAGGCAAAACGAATTTGCATTGATCATATTTGTGCTCAGTTTATAACTAAGGAAATGTTCATGAGCACAGGAATAGTTCTACATTTGGTTCATACTGATATTTTAGTAACAGTTCAGGCACTTTTTATGGCATTATTACAGATCCATTTGATTGATTTGTGCATGTATACCTCAAAGATTTTGCAGCTAATTTGTTATTTAACATTTTTGGGTTTTTTATCCATTTTTATATAGTAGGATGGACAGAATATTGTCATATGTAGTCTTTGCCATTATATTGACATAATATTTATTTTGTATATTTTGTGTCTAAAATCTGATATCTATTATTAAGATAAAGATTTGAGCAGTTATTTTTACCATTCTATATATGTGTATATATATATATATATATATTCTTATTAATATATATTTCTGGTGCTCTAAAGAAAGCACCACAACAGAATGTGCTTAATAAATTCATATTCTTTTTTTTGTTGCTACTGTTGAATCCATGGCATTTGCAGAACAGATTGTGGTTGTAATGAAAGGGAAACGAAATGAAAAATAATTGATTGACAGCAGGGCCCATTTGATGTGATTATGAAGAATGTTTCTTTATTCCGTCTTTTCTGCTGCAATCTGAAACAGTAGCAGGGGGTTACAGGCAGACTTCATCGTATGAGTGTCATCACTGTCATTTAACATTTGCATTGGGAACGCATCTTTATTGCTGGGCTGCTGGTCAATCACAGGAACAGATTTGCATGTAGTAGTCCATCCACCCTCCACTAAACAAACAAGGACAGGGCGGTCACACCAGCAATTCACATAAGAATATAATGGACTCTCTGACCCCTCTGCCTCCATCTCTCATCCCGCTCCAAGCTGAATCAAAGCTTCACTTGCTTTTCTCATTTCCTTCTTAATTGCTGTGTTGCATAAAGATAAGAAAATTAACAATTTGCATTTAAGAGTCTCAAACAGGAAATTAATCCAGCAACTTAGTTCAGTGTGAAATACTAACAGGACTGACTGCTGAAACATTTTGTAGAACTGCGATTGTCTTTTTATGTTGGTGTTCTACATTGCCATTGAATGGTATCCTGTATTTTGCAGATGGGCACTTTATACTATCTATTTGTCTCTAAATATTTTATGTTCTTAGGCTGTAAGGGTTCTTTTCTCACACCATAAGGTATGGATGTGCATAAGCACGGGTAACCTCTGAAAAACATGTGTAAATACTTTATCCCTGATTTTCTATGGCAAGGTTCTGTTTTTTTTTTTTTTGTGTTGTTTTTTGGCTATTAACATTCACATCAACACTTTTCCACTTTATGGTTACAGTCTCCTAGAGGTTTCACTATACATTATATATGTATGCGTTTTTATATACTTTGAGATCAGAATTAAAGAACAATGTATGATCACTTCATTTTCCAGAAATAATGAAATCGTCATTGATCAACATTCTGAAGATTTTTTTTTTGTAAGGAAACAATGCCACTGAAAGTGTTTTTCAAAATAAACATACACTCACCGGCCACTTTATTAGGTACAACCAGCTATACGGTTGGACCCCCTTTGCCTTCAGAACTGCCTCAATTCTTCGTGGCATAGATTCAACAAGGTGCTGGAAGCATTCCTCAGAGATTTTGGTCCATATTGACATGATGGCATCACACAGTTGCCGCAGATTTGTCGGCTGCACACATCCATGATGCGAATCTCCCGTTCCACCACATCCCAAAGATGCTCTATTGATTGAGATCTGGTGACTGTGGAGGCCATTTGGTACAGTGAACTCATTGTCATGTTCAAGAAACCAGTCTGAGATGATTCCAGCTTTATGACATGGTGCATTATCCTGCTGAAAGTAGCCATCAGATGTTGGGTACATTGTGGTCATAAAGGGATGGACATGGTCAGCACAATACTCAGTAGGCTGGCGTTTGCAACGATGCTCAATTGGTACCAAGGGGCCCAAAGAGTACCAAGAAATATTCCTCACACCATGACACCACCACCACCACCAGCCGTGATACAAGACAGGATGGATCATGCTTTCATGTTGTTGACGCCAAATATCTGACCCTACCATCCATGTCGCAGCAGAAATCGAGACTCATCGACCAGGCAAGTTTTTCCAATCTTTACTGTCCAATTTCGATGACGCTTGTCAAATTGTAGCCTCAGTTTCCTGTTCTTAGCTGAAAGGAGTGGCACCCGGTGTGGTCTTCTGCTGCTGTAGCCCATCTGCCTCAAAGTTCGACTTACTGTGCTTTCAGAGATGTCTTCTCTGCCTACCTTGGTTGTACCGATTTGAGTCACTGTTGCCTTTCTATCAGCTCGAACCAGTCTCGCCCATTCTCCTCTGACCTCGGCCTCAACAAGGCATTTCCGCCCACAGAACTGCCGCTCACTGGATGTTTTTTCTTTTTCGGACCATTCCCTGTAAACCCTAGAGATGGTTGTGCGTGAAAATTCCAGTAGATCAGCAGTTTCTGAAATACTCAGACCAGCCCTTCTGGCACCAACCACCATGCCACGTCAAAGGCACTCAAATCACCTTTCTTCCCCATACTGAGCTCGGTTTGAAATGCAGGAGATTGTCTTGACCATGTCTACATGCCTAAATGCACTGAGTTGCCGCCAAGTGATTGGCTGATTAGAAATTAAGTGTTAACGAGCAGTTGGACAGGTGTACCTAATAAAGTGGCCGGTGAGTGTATATCAAAATAAAACCTTTATTTTTGATAAACAAAATTAAAGAACAGAAATGACTGTAGCACAGAAAAAGATTATAACAACATTTTCTGAAGGTTACTACTGTCTCCAATAAGTAGGAAGTCTACAGGCCTTTGCTTTGAATGACTTCATCCCAGATTAACAGCAATAACTTGCAGGAATGTGAAAGTGTTCACTAATTTTCATCAGTGTTCTTTTACAATAATTGTATATAATCAAGTAGAAGCCGACTCAAATATAAGCCAAGTCGCTTAATTTCATCACAAAAAACTGGGAAAACTGTGAAGAAAAGCATACCTTGGGGGCATTTCAAGAGCAGAGCTTTAGTTTATTATATGTATTGTAAAGGTTGTCCTGGTTATGTTGATAATAAATTTATAATTTATTTTAGGTCTTTTAAATTATTCTTAATTGAATTTAATTGTATTATATGATTAAAAAAAAAGAAATATAAAGAAGGATAATGTAGTGATATATAGAGAGATCTCTGAGAAGATATGATCTCTATATAACAGTAAACGTGTAATTCTATGGAAGCCCTAGTGAAGCTCTTAGATAAAATACTTTCATTGACAGTAGGAAAGTGCATAGGCTTGTGGTTAAGATCATGGTATTACTATGGAGATTGTAGGAAAAAAGATTGTCTGACCCAAAAAATAATTTATTTAAGAATATCAACCTTGTGTAAGTGGAAGCCCTCAAATATGTAGAAATACCATACCATATAGGTGATGGTGATTGGTTCCTTTTCTGCAGACTCCAGGCACATCTCCCTCTCCTGTGCCTGAGATCTTTCCAAACTTTAAAGTACCAAGGTACATTGTGCATCCTGCAACCCGACTTCAGTATAAGTTAAATTGTGCTGAAAAGCTTAAAGAGGCCCTGTCCACAGATTTTGACACCCCCCCCCCCCGACTAACAATGTCTGCTGATAAAGGGTTACAAGTCCACCCAAGATCACCTAAAAGTAGCTGCCAGTGGTGCACTTTACCTTAATTACAGTCATTTTTGTGATATGCATATTAGCTTTTCTGACTCCTGGCTCTGACTCTTCTCTCTGAGGCTAGCAGTAAACCACTCCCCAGTAAACACGCTCTGTGTCTCTTCAAATCATGGCTCTGCCTCCTTGTACATAGGGTCTGTCTGTTAATATTCAACAACAGACATATAAAGCTCTATGTAGAGATGGGAAATATTGTGTCAATTTTTTTTACACGGTGCCTTGTGTTACATTCATGACATGTGACTAGACTGACATCATCACAGGTCCTTCAGCCTTCTAAGAATAGCAAGTTGTAACCCATGTATGTGATTACATGAAATCACAGCAGCCTCCATGGAGGATGGAGAGGAGTAGAAGTCCATGGTGATTTCATGTGGTCACATACATGCGTGGGGTAGAGTTTGCTATTGTTAAGACGGTAAAGGACCTGAGTTGATGTCACTCTGGTCACATGACATGAACTGTGACCAGTAAGAAGGCATAAGGCATGGGGAGGAGTAGATGGGAGGGGCTGGCCGAACAGGACACGTCCCCTCTGATGCCAGGTAATATAAGATAAAAGGTGATTTATTTATGGATGTAAGAGAAACAATTTTTTAGCTAAAAGAAGGGTGTAAGTCCATTATTAGAGCCCTATAGGAACCTGTCACTGGCTGTATATGTGCAAATGTGGTGACAGGTTCCCTTTAAATTGCTGTTATTTAACTTGTGTTAGGATATATTCAAATACACAATGACCTTGACTTTGCGAAATTGTGTGTTCTCTAATTTATATTCTATTTATATATATATATATATATATATATATATATATATATATATATATATATATAGGCTCACATCTATCTGGTTATAATAGAGCTATAGTGTATACCTAACATAAATGATTATTTTGTTTTGATTGTTACAATACAGTAAATACATAAAGGTACAGTATACGATAATATAGTTAACAGCATTTGTACAAACAATGATTTTTTTTTTATTGCTTTTACCATCCTTGTTGACATTTAGCAACTGTTCTGTAAATGTTGGATTATGTAATGTTATATACTGTATGTAGGACATTTAAGTACAAGCTATTATAAATTATAGATAAGAATGGAAGGGATAGAAACTGCTTTCGGTGCTGATTTTCTGACTTATCTCATATATAGTTCTATATAAATTCAGATTCATTTAATGCAGGAATATGGAACCATGCATCCAGTGCACAAAAAACACAAAGTCAGCCATATGGTCATATAACTCATTTAGCAAGCCTCCTGCTAGGTACTAATGCCCAGAGGAGTACTTAACATAAAGTGTGAGAAGAACTGTGTTTACTTCTAGCTGAAAGGAAAAAAGATGTGCTACCGTCACACACCATGTTAAAGTGCAAAAGTGAATATATTACATTTCCTTTTTGTGTGTATATATATATATTATTTTACCACTTTATTTACTTTCTACACTTTTTCTTATGAAGTCACTGCTATATATTGTAACTTGTAATTGAATTGTTTGTGGTGACAATATTATAATATAATGAGAAATATCCTTGTATCCAGAAGACCTTGTGTGACTATGTTGTCTTTGTGTTCTTGCTGTGGTAGGTATTGGAAGTAGAAATTGCTACTCAGAAAAATACTACTTGGTCACAAAAGAGCCAGTGACATAAAAAGACAACACTAGGTGTAACAAGCTGTTCTGGCTCATTTTACAGCTTGATAAGATCCTATACACCTAACTGTAGACCATGGATATACTATTACTATAGATAATTATTACTGAATCTTTACACATAAAATCATTTTCTGGCTTTCATGATATTCCTATCATAACTTTTCAGGTCATTCTATTTTACAATAAATTGAGGTCCCATTTTTGTAGTGCCTACAAATATACCGTTTATTATTTTGGTCATGTTTTATTGGTGGTATGCAAAATAATAATCCCTCATTGCCCTAAAGCGATGGAAAGTTAAAAACGTCTTTTGTTTGGTTTTTTTAAGGATGCTGAAGAGTACACCGATTTGCCTGTCAGGCACAATGAGGACCAAATGAACTGCGAGTTGGCCAAACACCTTCCTATCGAAGTCAACCCACATTCCATGGATAGCGCGCACACCAAAACACATCTACTTTTGCAAGCCCATTTCAGTAGGGCCACACTGCCGTGTCCTGACTACGCAACGGACACCAAAACAGTCCTGGATCAGGCGATAAGAGTGTGTCAGGTAATCCTTCACTTCATCACTTCTTTGGTTTTAAATACACCTTTCTATATAAATGTGAGTCAGTGGTGCCTCATATCTAACAAATTTTCAGCCAGTCTTTGAAGGCATGCAAAACTCGCTTGTAATGAGAGAAAACATCTGCAGAAAATATTAATTTCCCGTTATTTTTTTTCTTTATAGCAGAAGTTTTACCTTGTCACTGGCTTTCAACATATTTTGTATAATTTGATTTTAGAATATGTTCTACACTAGAACACTTGATGATGATTATAACTGTAGCTATTGCCTCCTTTTTCCCATTACTTGCCAAGTTCCATCTGGAAATGCCATAAGCTTAGGTTGCTGTCTTGGTAAATTAACATGAAATTGGCTTAGCAGGATATTGAAACACCCAGGCCACCCTGCCCCAAACAGAAGTAGCTGATAAACAGCTCTGTATTGTGAACAGACCAGGATACTGCAGATCAGCACCCATTTATATGACTGTGATCTAAGCTGCAGTGACTTAGTTCAACTGCTACAATGAGAGCTGTTTTATTTTTGTTTTATTCTCTGTTTATGAGCTGAAATGAATATCTGTGGGGTTGTTGGGGTTGTCAGATCTGATATTGAGGACATATTTCACATTTAGGTGGAATACACCTACAGCTGTGTTATACAGCTGACACACACAAGGTATGGAGAGAGCCCAGCCTGTGAAATCTCTCTCCATACACCCCCCCGCACCACCACAATGTTATAGTACGTCCTGGTGAACCCTACGTTCACCAGGACGTACTATAACATTGTGGTGGTGCGGGGGGTGTATGGAGAGGTTAGCAAATTTATCAGACACTTTGTAGATTTCAGACATTTTGTAAATTTGGTGCAAATGATGGCATTGCAGAGCAGATTGTTATCGTATTAGACATACATTGGGGATTATGAACTCTTTGTGACATAGGGCTGTTTAAAACAGTTCACCACTGTTATTTTGCAGAGAAGCAGGGACTCTTTTCATCGTAGATCAGTATGATCAAGGAATCTTGCAGAGTCCTCAGCATCATGGTCAGTCCTTGACAAATGTCTCTGAATGGTCTGTGATCATGGACTTTCTGAAACAGCCCCAATAATATAAAATTGATGAGGAAACAACCCTTCCCGGGCTTTTTTTTTGAAATGTTGCCATGTTATTGGCCAGAGCAATTTTTACAAATTTGACATGTAGAAATAATATGTTCAGTTGACTAACTCAACACAACCTGCTAAATATAACAATAAAACACATAAAAAATAAAGGCACCCCTAAAAGCTATATATTGGTTCAAATCCGACAACCTGGTGATTACATTAGTTTTAATTAACAGTTGACAGCCTGTACCACACTCATGCAACTTTGTTACAAACACAAATACTTTAAAAAAAAAAAGTAATGTTTTGCGCACAAATAGGGATGTAAATATATTAAGTTAACGTGAGCATTTTTATAAATACCACGGTACACAGCATCAACAAAAATGTACACTACCAAAACTGGTAAAACAAAAGCCATGAAATATTTGCTTGTACTCCATAAATTTGTTGAAAAATATATATAACGCACAAAGCAAAAAGCTCCTATCCTGTCAAAATATTGTTTTTCCAGAAAGCACACATAACCACCTTCATGAAACTTTGCAGCAATCTGTGATAACATTTAAAATTTAAACCAAAATACGGTCAAATTCAGATTTATTATAAAAAGACATTGTAGTTTCCTAAAACAGTAAGATGTGAGGAGTTAAAACATACCCCACATGTGTATAATCACCAGAAAATGAAGCAAAGGTAATAAGAATTTGAGTAAGAACGCATTATGGTAGGAATAAATAATGGAAGAATGGCATGAAATAAAAAACTTTATTCAGGAACGTGTGTGAGTATATCTTTAACATGTTGGATGCAAGTTTTTAAAAAAAAGTTGTGCTGTTATTATGTAGCTGCGTTAGGCTTAGAGGGGTTGAATGTTCGTTCTCTCCCTTTTTTGCACAAAAACAAAAATGATCACTCAATATATGACAATTAGAGAGAAGTCTGTTCTCAGATTGTTCTGGGTAAGGGATGGTTAATTACATGAATATAAGTTCATATTATCCCTTTCCACAATTTAGCAACAGATACATATATTTACTTTATATATAAATCTAGAATGGTGTTTCTTGGTGAGATTAGTCCTTTTTTGCCACATCTTCCAGAAATCCAATCACCAGAACAGCCACATTGTTGTGCGATTATAGACTATATTTCAAGTAACAGACAGATGAGGATTTCTGCACTATTTTTTCCTTTTATGAGGTTAAAGGAGAAACTGATACCTCATGTATATAGAGGAATATATGGAAAGACTGGAAATGCTTTTGTTTTGACAGCATTTTTTGTCTGCATATATGGGGGCGGTAATGTACTCGTAGTCTGGATTTTATTGATGTAACTGTTGAACAAAATAACATTTTTTCTCTTTTCTCTCTTTCTTTGTGTCTCCATTGCAGCTGTTGATAATTGTAAATATTTGTGTAAGGCTAACATTAAACTTTCCCTAGCATTTGGCAGACGTATGTTGAAATAAAATTCTATTTTTTTACAGTAGAAATAATTTAGCCAGTTAAATTGGTTTACAATGGTATATTGTGGTGCAACTTATTCGCCCTCCATGAAGCACAGGTGTACTGTGCCCGTACTAGAATATGTGCAGGAAAAAAAATACATCTCTGTGGGGGGCATGCCTTTATTTAGATTTCATTTGTGCGCGCTGTAGGTAATTGTAATTCTCCTACAAGTTGGCAGTTGCCATGGTTATAGTATTATTGTTCATTAATGATTAAAAAAATAGCTCATGCTAAATATAAATAGAATTTGTAATTTTATTTCATTACAATTTTTTTGTATTTGGTAGAATATTAGATTGACTAATAGTCATCGATCATGATCTTTTGGTCATGGCCTATTTTGGTTCTAGATGGGGTTTCCACTAATATCTGGTTCTTTTCTATCCAATGGCAAAGTAATATTTTTAGAATGCTGGGACCCCCCACAGGGATCCCTTGTAGCGCCATTTGATCAGAGTGACAGGTGTATGTATTTGAAAGAAGAAGTCTTAGTTTTTGATGAAATTGTACTCTCTAGTGGCACCATCCACTTTTCAGTGCAATGTAATGGGAAGCAGGAAAAAGGAAATTTGAAGAGGGCTCACCACAATTTTATTGATAGTACAGACAGTCCATGATAGTCCAAAATGGGTTCTGTAGGTTTGTTCTTAAGTTAAATTGATATGCAAGTCAGAATTGGTATATTTTGTGTAACACCAAAGTATTTTTTGTCCCTTTGACAATGGGATTATCATAATTTTGGGATGGCATCTGAAGAAGGATTAACAATAAAACTTAATTGCAGACAACTTTCATAACTCTTAGGTTGACCATCGCATGCTGAAGCTAACTCCTTTCCGTCGATGCCTTATGGTGTTTCGGACATTTGGACACTATTTTCCATTTTGATGGATCAGACATTTTGGGACATGGTGATACATAACATGTTTATGATTTTTATTGTTTATTTTTATATCAGTTCTATGGAAAGGTGGGTGATTTGAATTTTTAGGATTTTTACCGTGCTGGGTACTTTAACCCTAGCTTGTCTGATTGATCCTAGCATATTTTACTGATCATTTAATACAATATGCTACTGGCACGTTGTAACAAATTATCAGAAACTATCAGGGCACCCATCATTATCAGAAACTGTTATGGCGACAGATCATCATTCCCTGATGACATCACGGGGAACGATGGCCTAAGCCAAGATAGCAGCACCCACGTTCCACTTCCTTTTTACTGCTAGCACCGATTGCAGGTGTTACCAGTAGGTGTTTGCTGCAATATGTAGCAAACACCCACCTTGTATGGAGAGGGCTCAGCCCGTGATAATGTTGGTAAGGGGCTTAAGTTCTGTAAATTACCAGCATCCAAAGCACTTACCAGAAGTGCAAAGGGGTCTGTATGTAACTAAGAGTAGTCTGTACGTTTGGTGTCCTTGGGTGCTGTATGATAAAGTTATAGTGCATTTCATGGGTGATGGAGGAAAGCCACCTTCCTCTGTGTGGTTTCTTAAGTGCTACGGTCACTATTAAACATGGCATGTAATAGGTTTAGTGGCCAGTTTACACAGTACCCTGCCCATTACAGTGTTGGCTGTTTTGGCCTGATACAGTGTTGGTACAGGAGATGGGTGGGACAAGCCCCCGAAGTTTTAGAAACCTAGCTTCCATGCCACCATAAACAAACAGGGGCACGACTCCGACGGGCAGTGTCGTGGGATACCAGAAGCCCTGGAGCAGGTGAGTAAAGCTTTATTTAAAAAAAATCCTCCCCAACCTACATGCTAAATCTTTAGAATAGTCAGACAACCTCTTTAATTACTGATCAGAGACCAGAACTAGCTCAGTGCATAGCTCCACCACCTCACCCTTCTGGAAGCTCACAATGCATAGACTGCATCTCCTGTTCTTTTGGCAACCAGAATGGCATGCAGACAAGAGAGGGCTGAGACAGGATGATAGCAGAAGATTACCAGAGAAACCGCTGCAATAAGGTAATAAATGTATGTTGGAAAAATGTTAGTTTTCTGCCATTGTAGCTATAAAAAAATTTTTTTTAGAAACTTTACAGTTCCGGTTATTGATATGCTTTCTTTGCAATGGAGATCACTTAACTTAAACCTAGCATTTGCAAAAGCCCTATGTGCAGATGTCTCTTTTCAAGAGATCATTGATGTGGCTTGGCCCCTCAAAGTAGTTATGGCAGTGGGTCCTGAAGGTCTACTACAAAAAAAATTCTTGCCAATACTTGCCCTGGAATTGAGGCCCTATGGCAATGCAGTGATTGGAGAGGAACAAATGGCACTGGAATTCTACATCGTCTGTATTATTATAATACCCAAACCCCTTTGCTACCACTTTCTCCCCAAACAGTCCCCTTTCACTCCTTATTTTTGATTTAAACATTTTTACCTTAATCAGTTAAACTCGCTCCTACTTGCCCAGATTCATCCAAGTGTTCTCCTTTGCTGATATGGTCCTTTTCTATGAAAAGTATTTTTGTACTGTGCTCTGGCCCTATCTGATTAGAACCTTTTCAGAATTTGGCCTTTTCAGAAACAACCCTCACTAATGTACTTGGCTATCCGTCTCACTCCACCATCCAACCACTCCACCTTATTTAAATGGAACAATTCCGCTCTTATACAACAATTTAGTGAAGACCTAACCGTGTGGTCAAAACACACTTTCTCATGGGTACAAGGTACAATTAATATGGTCTCCCTTATCGTTTTCATTCCCTGTCCCTAGAATATTTAGGCTCTTTTCTATGTCTCCAAATTGGTGTAGTGTCAAAGGATACCTCACATTTTCAAAACATTTTGTTCCTCAAAAAGATGTCCCTAATGTTCCCCTCTATTATAAGGCTGTCCAGTTTTCTCAAATTGCTACTATGTGTATCTCCATGGGGGCTTTTTGGTAGGTTTCTGGGGCCCTGATTTCCATCACTTGGATGTCCGCTGATGCTGGAGACAGGAGCATAACTACAGTGGTTGCAGCCATAGCAGCTTCTATGGAGCCCGCAGTGTCAGGGGGCCCTATCATCTGACCAGACATGTTAAAGAATGGAGGATGTGCATCATTATATACATAAGTATACACTTACCGGCCACTTTATAAGGTACACCTGTCCAACTGCCCGTTAACACTTAATTTCTAATCAGCCAATCACATGGCGGCAACTCAGTGCATTTAGGCATGTAGACATGGTCAAGATAATCTCCTGCAGTTCAAACCGAGCATCAGTATGGTGAAGAAAGGTGATTTGAGTGCCTTTGAACGTGGCATGGTTGTTGGTGCCAGAAGGGCTGGTCTGAGTATTTCAGAAACTGCTGATCTACTGGGATTTTCACGCACAACCATCTCTAGGGTTTACAGAGAATGGTCCGAAAAAGAAAAAACATCCAGTGAGCGGCAGTTCTGTGGGCGGAAATGCCTTGTTGATGCCAGAGGTCAGAGGAGAATGGGCAGACTGGTTCGAGCTGATAGAAAGGCAACAGTGACTCAAATCGCCACCCGTTACAACCAAGGTAGGCAGAAGAGCATCTCTGAACGCACAGTACGTCGAACTTTGAGGAAGATGGGCTACAGCAGCAGAAGACCACACCGGGTGCCACTCCTTTCAGCTAAGAACAGGAAACTGAGGCTACAATTTGCACAAGCTCATCGAAATTGGACAGTATAAGATTGGAAAAACATTGCCTGGTCTGATGAGTCTCGATTTCTGCTGCGACATTTGGATGGTAGGGTCAGAATTTGGCGTCAACAACATGAAAGCATGGATCCATCCTGTCTTGTATCAACGGCTGGTGGTGGTGGTGTCATGGTGTGAGGAATATTTTCTTGGTACTCTTTGGGCCCCTTGGTACCAATTGAGCATCGTTGCAACACCACAGTCTACCTGAGTATTGTTGCTGACCATGTCCATCCCTTTATGACCACAATGTACCCAACATCTGATGGCTACTTTCAGCAGGATAATGCACCATGTCATAAAGCTGGAATCATCTCAGACTGGTTTCTTGAACATGACAATGAGTTCACTGTACTCAAATGGCCTCCACAGTCACCAGATCTCAATCCAATAGAGCATCTTTGGGATGTGGTGGAACGGGAGATTCGCATCATGGATGTGCAGCCGACAAATCTGCGGCAACTGTGTGATGCCATCATGTCAATATGGACCAAAATCTCTGAGGAATGCTTCCAGCACCTTGTTGAATCTATGCCACGAAGAATTGAGGCAGTTCTGAAGGCAAAAGGGGGTCCAACCCGTTACTAGCATGGTGTACCTAATAAAGTGGCCGGTGAGTGTATGTTTATTTTGAAAAACACTTTTCTAGTGGCATTGTGTTCCTTACAAAAAAAAATTCTTCAGAATGTTGATCAATGACGATTTCATTATTTCTGGAAAAATGAAGTGATCATACATTGTTCTTTAATTCTGATCTCCAAAGTATATAAAAACGCATACATATATAAATGTATAGTGAAACCTCTGAGACTGTAACCATAAAGTGAAAAGTGTTGAATGTTAATAGTCTAATAGCCAAAAAACAGAAAACCTGTGCCATAGAAAATCAGGCTGGATAAAATGTATTTACACATGTTTTTTCAGAGGTTACCCGGTGCTTATGCACATCCATACCATATATGGTGTGAGAAAGAACCCTTACAGCCTAAGATACATAAATATTTTAGAGACAAATAGATAGTATAAAGTGCCCATCTGCAATAATACAGGATACCATTCAATGGCAATGTAGAACACAACATAAAAAGACAATCGCAGTTTCTACAAATTGCTTTCAGCAGCTCAGTCCTGTTAGTATTTTCACACTGAACTAAGTTGCTGGATTAATTTCCTGTTTGAGACTCTTAAATGCAAATTGTTAATTTTCTTATCTTTATGCACACAGCAATTAAAGGAAATTGAGAAAAGCAAGTGAAGCTTTGATTCAGCTTGGAGCGGAGATGAATGGAGGGCAGAGGGGTCAGCAGAGTCCATTATATTCTTATGTGAATTGCTGGTGTGACCGCCCTGTCCTTGTTTGTTTAGTGGAGGCTGGATGGACTACTAACTGCAAATCTGTTCCTGTGATTTGACCAGGCAGCCCAGCATAAAGATGTCTCCCCATTGCAAATGTTAAATGACAGTGATTGACAATCATACGATGAAGTCTGCCTGTAACCCCCTGCTACTGTTTTCAGATTGCAGCAGAAAAGACGGAATAAAGAAACATTCTTCATAATCACATCAAATGGGCCCTGCTGTTCACTCAATATTTTTCATTTTCGTTTCCCTTTTCATTACAAACCACAATCTGTTCTGCAAATGCCATGGATTCAACAGTAGCAACAAAAAAAGAATGAATTTATCTAAGCACATTCTGTAGTCACCAGATCTCAATCCAATAGAGCATATTTGGGATGTGGTGGAAAGGGAGATTCGCATCATGGCTCAGAGACTCTCACTGATCACATCCTGTCAGCACATGGTGAGCAGAGAGAGGCTGCAAACTACAAGCTACAAGGAGATAAGTGATCCGGGGGATGGGGAATTCAGGCACATAGCTGTGAGAGGCAGCAGAGTGTAACAGTGTAATGGTCTGTCAGCCTCTGTGTAATCTCATGTATCTCTGATCTGTCTGATCTCTCTGTCAGTGTACAATGTCAATAGCCAGATGAAAGTGTATATACACCTTGTACCCTGATAATCTAACCACATTGTCACCCAACAGAACTAGATAGATAATACAGTAATGTGTCTGCTCAGACCCTGGGATTTTGCACTGAGCAGCCAGAAGAGTGAAAGGAGCTAAAAAGGCAATAAAACTGAGTAAGATTGTAAAGTAAGGGGTTAAAATGTTTAAAAATCTTTATTGTGTTAATATTACTAGGGGATTGAAATGTGAGATTTTTCCTTTGTTGGAAAACCCCTTTAACCTAAGTTTTGGTGTCTCCAGATTTGTACCTACCCAGGGAATCAAATTCTGTTATTTATACTGTACTGTGAACACCTAAATTTAAAACTAAAATATAATCATCGGGAATATGCTGCTCAATTAGAGGTTAATACACCATGTAACAGTGTATTAAGTGTAAAATACTTTTAGAGATACCAGTTAAGATTAGATAAACTGATAGATCTGAACTGCACAGAATTGCATAGTCCCAGACATATGTGTTTGTTTTTGGGGGTATTTTTTCTTCTTTTGCCAGATGACTTGTGCATTCAACATTTTGACATTCTTTTTAACCTGAGCATATAGACAGAACCTTCCGTATGTTTTTATATATAGCATATAGTTTGTAAGGTCACACATTCCCAGAGAACGTGTCAGGAGTTTGGGCATCCCACTATATTGATGTGCTGTGTGTTTTGAAATGAAAAAAGTCTATCCCATGACAAAAGCACACGTGTAGCGGCACAAGCTAATGAAATAGTTGTTAAACCTGTATAATTTATCTAAGCTTTTCATTTAATACCTGCTTGAAGCAATTTGCTTATTAGTTACGCTTGGTGAACAGGGGTTACATTTTTGTGAAGTTAAGATTTACTTTGTGAAGTAAATCTCTCCACTCACCCCCCACTGACCGATGGGTGAACTCAGGGGGAAGTGAGCAGCTCACAGTTTGTTCTAATGATGCTACTTTCTTTGAAAGTAAGGATCATTATTTTATCTGTTCACTACAAGTTACCATTGCAGCATTGCTGTTGCTGGAAGAGATATAATCTCATCTCTCTCTTTTTAAAATCCCCATAAATTGTGTATAACTTTAATGCCTTTTGACTAAACTATCAGCTGCATTAAGCTGCACATCAGAGATGAAAGCAGCAAGTCATTGCCACCCACCTTTTTGTTGTATGGGAGTGGATAACATGATTAGTGCTTAACCCATTTGGTGTGATCATTTCACTTAAGCATTAGCTGGGAAATGTTAATCACAAGTTTAATTCATCCGGCATTAGCATTTTGATTAACTCGGCACTAGCTGCTATACTTGAGGCTCTTAGAGCCCCACATAGTGCCTGAAAATGACTTTTTCATTAATTAAGTTTGTTAGACTGCAGCTGATCTTAGGAACAACTGTTGCACGGGAAATTATTATGGAAACACATATTGTATTATATATTAAGAAATGTAGATTTTCTCTTCAAGAGGACATTATCAACAGTTCTTTGAAATTGGTTACATTGTGATTTATTGCCAAAGTGTCATTAAACCATGATCAAACTATTCATCCCTCCGCTGTTTAGTTCTTCTTCCATTTTTTCTACTAGTATAACTCAAAGCTGCTGGGTAATAATTATAATTTCTTTTTTTATATAGCGCACACAGAGCTTGCCAGATCAGTCCCTGTACCCAATGGGGCTCACAATCTAATCAACCTGCCAGTATATTTTGAATGTGGGAGGAAACCGGAGACCCACGCAAACACAGAGAGAACATACAAACTGCTGATGTTGACCCTGCGACTTGAACCCAGGTCCCCAGCACTGCAAGGCTGTAATGCTAACCAATTAGCCAACGTGCTGCCCAATGCAAATCTTTAAAGCTCTTACTAAACAAACAAGCAATCAGTTTAATCAATATTGTAATATTTTATATAACGGTCCTTCACTGCGTTTAACCCCGTAACAGAAAATAGCATCCAAACTTGAAAATGGCATTTTTTTTGCCATTTTGAAAAATATTAAAAAATTTATAAAAAGTGATCAAAAGGTCGCACAGTCCTAAGAATTATAGCAATGAAAACGCCATCAAAAGTCCCAAAAAATGACACCACCCACCCACGAACACCAAAGTATGAAAAAGTAATTGGCGCCAGAAGATGACAAAATCCCCCAAAATAATTTTGTACAGGAGGTTTTAATTTTTGTAAATGTATGAAAACATTATTAAACCTATACAAATTTGGTATCCCCGTAATCGTACCCAAAGAATGAAGCAGACATGTCATTTGCGGTGCACAGTGAAAGCTGTAAAATCCAAGCCCACATGAAAACGTCACAAATGTGTTTTTTTAAACATTTTAACTGCATTTGGAATGTTTTTCCCGCTTCCCAGTACATGCCATGGAATATTAAATACCGTCACTATGAATTGCAATTAGCTATGCAGAAAATACGCCGTCACACAGCTCTTTAGGTGGAAAAATAAAAAAAGTTATAGATTTTTGAAGGTGGTGAGTGAAAAATGGAAGTGAAAAAAATAAAAAGACCAAGTCGTTAAGGGGTTAAACATCATCTAACACCAGAATAAAGGATTGTATACCAAGCACACTTACATTCTGGTGTGTGCCTCCTTAGGCAGGATAAACACTTCTTTAAGCTTCTTTTTAAGGGCTATTTCTGATGACAGGTTCTTTTTAAATATTATGCAAATGAGCTTGAGGGACTCCAGGCTTCATTAACAACACAGGCTTATTTGCGTAATTTAATTATTTTATTTTTTTTAACCAGGGCATAAAAAGCTAAAAGAAAAGTGGATCCTGCCAGAGGAGGCACGCACTAGTACATCAGCGTGGTGGTCTACAGTCCTTGATGATGGTGGTAGATGTCCTTTAAAGTACAGCCCTGATAAAAGGAGGACATTCTATTTTTTTTTTTAATTCTGTCTGGGTATGGAAGGCATCCACTGCTGTGTGTAAAATAACCATGCTTATTCATTTATCATTAGCAATAACACTGTAGAAAGTGAAATCTCACAGATCTTCACAAATATATATTCATTTTATGAGCTCAGAAGTAGCTGTTGTTTTTATAGTGGAGTAGTCATGCCCCCCAGCTACGTCTTCTGTTTTTTCACCTTTTTTAGGGAAAGTAAATGCAGTCGACCTGCTCATGGAAACCTGCTGTAATTTTAAACACTTGACTCCTGGGTTATAAAATAACCAGTACTATTTATTGCACAAACACATTAATAATTAACCTCATTAAAGAAAAACAGAATTTTGCCTGTAAGTTGGATAAGCACATACCTACAACACACACCATCAGACTGAGAAGGTGTGAGTAATAAATGCTAATGTGCAGAAGCAAACATGTCCAAAAGCAATGAACAGAACACACAAATGCTGTGACCCCCAAAGCTGTATTACAAGGGGCTACAGCGTGTGAAACATAGGTCTTCATGGAAACTGGATAAAGCTTAATGATGTGAATATGACGTGTGTCTAGATCTCTTCATAACAAGAAGTACAGAAACATGCAGGCAGCGCTGTAACAGAGTTACCCTTATGGTATAGTAGGTAGACACAATATTGCAGTGGTAGGTATGTACACCAATGTATAAGACATCTACTACATTTATTAATAGTAATGCTTTCAACCAAAATAAAATAGTTAATTTCATCTAGTTTAAAGTGTAACTGCAAAGTTACGTGACAAAAAATAGTTTTGGCACAGCTGGAGGGAGCCTTTGACAATTCCAATGATACTTATGCTTCTTCCTATCCAGAGATGTAGGGCTAATAGAAATATGAGGCTATCTTTAAAACACTCTCAGCTTTTCCAGAAGTTGGTGGGACTTCCTGGTTGTGACATCAGCTATGGACATTGATACCAATAACACTGTGGGCATTCACGTGAACGTGCACAAGCAGCTCAGCCAATCTGAACACAGAATTAGTGTTACTGCTTGTACCAAGATCTAGTGCGGAGCAAGGCAGAGAAGACAGAAGGATTAATGCCACCTTCTCCATCCAGGTTAGAGATCTTAGAAAGATTATTCTGACCGGAGCTCCTTATCTTCCAACTTTTTCGTCCTTTTTCCTTTAATACTGTGTTCCACGAGCTGCCTTTCAATGTACTATTATCCACAAGCAGGCACAATCCTATAGTTCCTCCAATAGGAATAAATCATCTATGCAGACCTGCGCCCTTGCGTTTTTATCCTTCTTGGTTGCCACTATTCACCATAGTAGTTCACTGGAAGAAATATGCACACGGCATAGCGTAGTACTTTCTTAGTGCGCTATGTCGTGTGCGTATTTCTTCTAGTGAACTACTTCTACTAGTTACTCTGTGATACTAGAGTAACCGCTTATGCACCTGCTTGTCCATCACAAGACCATGGAAAGATTTCTATCCACTGGAAGTAAGCATAGAAGCGTTCTATAGAAGGACAGCAAGAAGATCAAATCACGAGGAATTGATACAAAAGTATTTTAGAAAATTGTAAACTTTTCCCTACACAAACCACATCAATAATTTTCTAAAAGTGGACAACCCCTTTATTATTATTTCTATCCACCTTATTTTTTTTCTATATAGTCTTTATAGAATTTATGCATTTCTTGCATTCTAGAAAATAATAAATGTAGTCATACTCTTGTATCAACTGGTGGATTTGGAGGAAGGGTTAAAAGCACTCCAAAATCTTGCTGAAATCCCAGGTTAATAAACTTAGCCCTATGGCATTATGAGAGACTTACTCACCAATGATTCTGTTACTACTGACGTTAATTAAGAACAAAAGCCGACACTGAAAGAGAATTACCTATTACATAAGGGATTTGCTGGCAGGATGAAATATGTAAAAAGTAACCTTTATTATATTGAAAATTGAAAGAGACCAAAATTGTAGATTAAAATAGGATGCTCAAATACAATTTGCTCGATTTAAGATAATACTATATGTTTCTATATGGAGAAAATACATGGTAAATTAGAGTGCAGAAAATCACCAGCACATTCATTGATGGATTGTAGAAAGCAACAACTGTTATTATCTTGATTCCTAAGAAAAACTGTTGATTCTAGTTGTCAAGGGAGACCCGCTGATTTACTACAGCAAGCCTTGATCAATTCTGGTATCAGCCGGTGTCCTAATGAATAGCAGGGAGTGTCGTGAACTTCTGTGTGATTTACAATTAGCTTCCCTGCTACTGTCCAGCTAACTTAAATCTGCACTGAAAGAAAGGCTCAGCTGCAGTCTTACTGACTTTAATAGACAACAGAATGCATACAAGGGACTTAATTTTCTTCTATTTGGAAATTACTCTATTTTTTTTTTAGTTTTTTTTCTATGTTTCAAGTGGGGAAACATAAAAGTGGATTATTTTATAATGACTCATCTGTGTACCTAAAATACATAATAATCAAGTTTTTTATCATTTGCATAAAGAAAGCATAAAAAAAAATTCTAAGTATTATATTTTTAATTCAGATGGTCAGGTCACACTTCTGCTGGCAGGAGACCCTAGGAGCATATATAGTGTAAGAGCATACTACATATCAGTTAATTTTGGCTCCCTCTGGTGCTGGTGGTAGGCATATAGAATTTTACCTATTCATTCACTAGATGGTATTAAATATTAAGCAAATTACCGTATATGCAGACCTGAATATAAGCCGAGGTTCCTAATTTTACAACAAAAACTGTGAAAACCTTTTAACTCGAGCCTAGGGTGGGAAATACATCGGTCACAGTATATAGCTATTCAGCCCCTTGCCCCCCAGTAGATAGCCAGTCAGCCAGCCTGCTCCCAGTATATGGACAGCCCATGCCCCCCAGTGTATATAGCCCCAGGATTCCCAGCACATAAAAAAAGAAAGTCAATACTGACCTTTCCAACGTGGGTCTTCACTTATAGGTCCAGCAGCAACAGGTCCGTGCAATGTTGTGGCGCACAGGCTATGATGCCATCTGCTGCTGCCATCATATTATGTGTGGCGGCAGCCGCACACACAATATGCATCCAGTATATACGTTAGTATCCTTTAGAGATCCCACTTCCCCAGTGCTACCAATCTGACAGCAATATTCTAGAAATCACAGACTTGGAATCACCAACTTCTCTTCCTATGGCTGATCCCTGTCAAACGGTTTCAGTCACCTTGGAACGGAACACCATTTTTGCTAAGTCAATGAAAACTGGAAAGTTAGGCTGCCAGTTAAATAGGGTTTGTCAGATTTTACCAGGTGCCAGATTAATACCAATATTAATCAAGTTGCAGGTATCTGAAAGTGATTTTGATTCGTGTTCTTTTATCTAATTTACATTTTTATTCTGTGCTTTAGAATATATGCAACTTATGTAATAAGCTTAAGGACCAGGCCATTTTCGTTTTTTGGGTTTCCATTTTTCACTTTATTGTTTGGATCAGTGTGATCACAAGGATCCAAATTTTAAAAGGTTTTATTATGTTTTCATAACAAAACAATTGGGAGAAAAAGGTGGTGTTTTGGACATTTGGGCGCGATTTTCTTTTACGGGGTGCACTGCAGGGAATAACCATTTTACTATATATTATTATACGCTGCAATACCTAACATGTTTATGATTTTATTTGTTTATTTTTAGATCAGTTTTAGGAAAAGTGGGCGATTTTAATTTTACATTTTATTTTTTTTTCTTCTTTTTAGACCTTCAAGGGTACGTTAACTCTTGGGAGATGATCTTTCCTACCATATAGTGCAATACTGCTGTATGGCATTGCATGGAGAATTTGCTAACGATCTATAACATCTACAGATCCTGAATTCTCATACAAACACCAGCACTTATCTGCCATCAGCGGCTTTGCTGGCAGCAGGTAAATGGGTTTTGCCGTAATCCTTAACGCATTAAGGCTTACATATACGTCATAATGCATTAAGGGGTTAAATACTGCTATTTTACTCATGTTAGGATATATTCACATAGAACTACACAATTACCTTAACATTTAGGAAATTGTGTGGTGTTCTCTAACTTTGATCTCCAGGGTATTTATATTCTAATAAATAGAGCTATAACAGGTATTAAGTGTCTGAAATTAAGCTTTATTGTTAATCCTGGTTCTTATGACAATACAACATATTTAAAATCCAATTGTCACAGAGACCAAAAAAAGTGTTACTGGGGTTACAATGATAAAATATACAGTTTCGTACAAATTCAACTTAAGAACAAACCTGCAGAACCTATCCTTTACATGATTAGTCACAGTCGGGGTGTAATTTATTTTTTACAAACCATTTCTGCATTTTAGCCTATTTTTTGTTAAATAAATAATATGTAATATGGTATATTTGTATTTGCACAGGTAAATTTAATCACGTCTGATTTTGATAGTGTTGTCAGAGAGAATGAGGCCAAGTGAAGCTATTTTTCTTATATTTTACCAATGATAAAATCTTAAAAGGTGTAATATATCTGACATAATTTAATGTATATTTGATCATCTTCTATAGGCAATGTTGGATGTTGCAGCTCACCATGGCTGGCTTGCCACAGTCCTAAACATCACAAATCTAGTGCAAATGGTTGTCCAAGCTCGATGGATACATGAATCCAGTTTACTTACTGTGCCAAATATTGAAAAACATCATCTGTATCTCTTCAGGTATGTAGTCTTAAAATGCCACTCTTAAAGGGAATCTGAAATGAAAATGAAGCATGATAATCCAGGGACACTAAGGCCTCTTTCACAGGAATGTATGCTACAGTCAGGGCGAGCATACTGCCATGCACTGGAGAGAGGACTCCTCCATTCTCCAAAGGGAGGAGTGCAACACAGACTTCCTCACTGAGAAAAAGAGAGCAAGCTTAATTGTTTTGTGCTGTATGGCAAGTAATAAGTCCATTCAATTGGATGGACATCTTGCTAATTAAAATGTATGTGGCTGTATGCTACCCGTACTGAAACGGTTCGGTATAGGTAGAATACAACCAGAAAAAAATACTAATGTGAAAGGGACCTTACTCATAGATCCAGGCACCATGACTGTGGTAATCTTCTTGTTATCCATAGCCTCCATCCTTCTAAAATCAACTTTTATAATTATGCTAAGTAGCCAGAAAGGCTCTTCAGGGTGTTACCAGAGCTCCTATGTGCTGTAGCTTCACAGGCTTTTAGGCTCTTTCACCATCTCGCTCTGCTCCCTTAGGACTTCACCTCTGTCTGATGTAATGTCACTGCTTTATGCACACTGTAACAGCCTGTCAAGCTAAAGCAGGGAGGAGCTCTGCTGAAAACCACAGAGGCCTCCTGAGTCATTAGCATAATTTTAACATTTTACTTTAAATGGAAAGAGGCCATGGATAACAAATATAACATTACCATAGTCACGGTGCCTGGATCTATGAGTAACGCTCCTTTCACATGAACGTTTGCTCGCCCAGGTGAGCATACAGCCACGTGCTGGAGAGTGGAGGGGTGAGCTTGTGTGATTTCTATACCTTTACTATATATACCCATTATATATCTAGAGAGAATCACATGATCAACTAGAGACTGTACCATCCCTACCTGCTGGGGGCAGTGAAATAACCCTTCTTCTACTAAATGTAAGAGACCAGATGTTTTAAATTCGGAGGGTGCACTGTCATCTCATTATTATTACTACTATATGACAGAAAAGTCTAATCAATAAGCAGTAGCCTTGACACATTTTGTGCTCCCATCCAGCCCATCAGCTGGTGGTAAGATTTCCTGTCATGTATAACCTAAGTGACAAGGGATTCTCAGATAGGTAGCAATAATTAAATAAGGTCTTACTAACTCACCTGTACAGACTGAGAGAGTATACACAGCTGAGCAAAGGCTTACCGTATTATGTACTATACTATGTGATACAATTAGTGGCAGTGTGATGGCCTATGACTTCTCCTTGTTAATGGAAATATGTCATTAGAAATCAATTGTGTTCTTTTATGATTTAAAATTTGTTGTTTATTTTATGTCACTGTCTTCTACAAAAAAAATAAAATGAAAAAAAAGCAGTTTTCACTGCAACCACAGATCTACCTAAATGACAGGCACGCCGATCGTGGGTGTTGGCTGCAATTTGCAGCAAACACCTGGACCGTATGGAGAGAGCCCTCTCCATACTTCCCTAACGGCCTTGTGACGTACTATTACAGCACAGGTTGTTCATGGGTTAATGAAGTATATTACAAAGTTTACTATTTTCATTTCTAAAATAGAAATTTAGCTTCAAAGGTTTATTAGCATTTAAAGGGGGCCTGTCACTAGTAAAAAGTGATAGATATCCACAACCTTTCCAATACATTCTGAAGGTGTTACTGCATTTTGTTAAAACTCATGTAGTCAAGCTATCTAAAACTTCCACTAGATTACTCCATTGTAAAACCTCTTCCCCTCTATATCACACAATCCCCCGTCCTTCGAAGTCTCATGCATGTGCGCATCATCTTGAGGGGATATATTACTTTTAAGGTTCCGCACTGTAAAACTCAACCACAGCTTAGGGAATTTAGTAAAATTAAGAGTGTGCTAGTGGAGTTTATTCTGCATTATGCCCACATGGAATGAAATTACTATCTATATTGACAGCTGCCATGCTCAGTTATTAAGATATTGAGGCTTTGTCATTCCCTTTGGCAGTCAGAATGTGTATCCATTCTATGTGTCACCTATAGTATGCTGTGGTAATCAAATTAACTACTGCTGCATTTGTAGCTGAAGCATCAGTCTGATGTGGTGTCAAAGTGCAATGGTAGATAGTGGAAGTTCCTCAGTGTCCATAACTCAAATCCAGTTTAACATATTTTACAATTAGACTCCTTCATTTACTTTACAGCCACAGGAGCTTACCTTATCTTACCTTACCTTAGGAACAATGAAACCAAATTAGTCTGGGTTCTTATCCAAGAGCACAAATAAATGAATCAGGTACTAAAGCTAAAATTATGTTTAATAATATTAAAGAAAGAGTTTTACTCTTCAGGACCCTTCTAGTGTAACCAAAGTACAAAGCAGTTGCAAAGTGCTGGGGGCTTTATGTATAACAACCTGATTAGTGGGGGTTCAACTACTGGGCCCCTCCATTTATGAGAATGCTCACAGCAGTTAACAAGAATGTGCACCCCATTCTCATTAAATGAAGTAAGTGATGGATCCACCATTTAATACCATGGAAGTGCCGCAAATTCTCCAGCACTTTTATTTGTCAGGGGAGATTTATCATAAAGGTCTGAGAGCAAAACTGTTCCACTTGATCATGACAACCAATCAGAGCTCAGCTTTCATTTTATAGCTAAATTTCCCCCATTGTCTATGTGAGTTCTTAAGGTAACGGAGTGCTGTGCTCAGGAATTTCCCGCACTCCAAGAGTATTGAATTAAAAGACAAGACGCATGTTCTCAGTTCACATGTTGTTATCCCCTATCCTGTGAATAGGGTATAACAATCTGAAGATTTAAAAGGGACCTTGGAAAAAGTTAGGGTTATAGAGCAGTAGACAAGTACCGCAGAAAGGTATCGAAGAGATGAGGGTTGTTCACCACATACAGCGCCTAAAACAAGTAACTCCTATGTGATAGCGAGAGATATGGTTGTTGCATCCAACCTATTATTCTAGTGTCTATTGTATAGGGGAAAAAAAAGGGTTAGGGTAGCATATTGCGTCTGAAAATTGAAGGGAATGCTTATGTAACACGCTTATCATTAAAAATGTATCTATGTTATATATCTTTATGCATTCTTACATTGTAATATTTATTACATGTACAATATACGTAATATTGTACCCCCAATAAAGCTGGTTCTCAAAAAAAAAATCTAAATTGGTAGGATTCCTTTCAAAGTAAATGGTCTTATAGGATTATGTTTTAGCTATGTGCTACTTACCTAGCATTGTTTCTTAGTGTACTATATCCTATGCTAGTGTAGAATTCAAGTGGAGCATTCATGTATTTGCTGCAGTGTACAATGTGAGGATACTGGCTTTTAAAGGGAATTTCCTTCTATGTACATTTATCCCCTGTACCAAGGCCTGCAAGTTGCCAATATAATTTGTATATGTGACCAGTGCTTTTTTCCATTTCTGCAGTAATACGGGAGATAGGTACCACAGAATTCCTAAAGAAGTAGGGCACTGGGAGGAACTTGTAGGCACCCATTTTTGTGATCTTCAGGGGCCTTCAACCTTCAAAACACTTTTTGTACATCCTTAGAAGAGAGGATCATGAACACCTTAAGTAAACCTTTTTTATTCTTATTTCATTTGTTTCTTTTTAAGAAAATGGAATACAGGAAAAAGAATGAATAATTCTGAAGACATGACTGGACCTATTGAGTGTCTTCCAGAGCTGGTCGATGCATGTGGAGGCAGAGAAGAAATCTTCTTTTCTCTTGTAGATAATGAGCTCTCAGCTGCACATGTTTCACAGGTAATCATTTCACTTTTTTCAGTTGTAAATTTATATTCCAGTCTACCAAAACTCTACAACCAGTTTTGATGTATACAACATCAATTATCGAGTTATTGAGCTTTACAGTGACCCAAGAAACAGCTGGTGAATTACAGGGTACTCAAAGACTAGCTTGACTAGCCTAATCTCACTAAGATGTTACAGTAGCAAAATACCTAAAGAAATACTGGGTGTGATTAGTGTAACAACATACACTGCGTCACAGCTTCCCGTTTGCCCATGCTCACCCTGCCCATCGCTGGTAGGTTCTACAGTGGGCATGTTGGCATCAGAATTCCACCATAAAGAAATGGGTGAAGGGGGCCTAGATTTAATGAATTGTGGGCCCGGTGGGATTTACTATGGGATGAAGGAAAGCCAGTGTAGTCATTACTCTGGCCAATGTTCTTTTGGGTACACTTGTGTCCTGGCATTCAGGGTTATTTTACTTTGACACATACAACCTAGCTCACCATTGTAGATCACCAAGCATAGCCTGTCATAGCTTCGGATTTGGCTAATGGACAATACTCTTTTTAGCATGATATAGATGGTGAAGATATTCTTTTGGAAAAACAAATTACCTTCATGGAGGCCTCAACAAACAACTTAAATCACCTGCTGTGTTTGTACCAGCTGCCACCTAACCTTGTAGAGTCCATGCCGTAAAGAGCCAAAACTGTGGTGACAAGAGGAATACCTATACATTATTAGGGAGGAGGTTTTAATGTTATTGATGTAAACTACTAATCTTACATGATAAAATCTAAAGGTACTTGAGGATAAAAGTTTTGACTAACTAATAACTATTTAAAACATGAAGTTAAAAATGAAGATAAAAACAAGACCTCATTCCTTAGAGCAGTCTATATTGTAGTGTTTACATCAGATGATTGACACGTTATGGTCCAATGTGTAGATTATTACCAGCATTTCAGTAGGAGGTGGCCGCGGGAGAATATTTTGCAGTCTCCAGTAACAATTTAGAAGATTTAGCAAAGCAACGTCTAGATATTTGTTTTATTTACTTCGTTATGCTATATCTGCTATTTTATGACTAGAACTTTTTGCACAGAAGAAAATACTTTCACTGCTACTGTAGAATTGCTGTGGGATTCTCTGTCCCAAAGCCCCAAAGATGGCATTTTATGAATATGATTATGAACTCCCAATTGTACTTTATAAACCACTACCAGACATGTCGGGTCCCCTCTCCATTTTCAGAACACCCAGCTCCGCCAATTGTGCATATATGTGGAGAGGGCAAGAGGAATATTTTTTGTTGACAGGGTTATAATGTGGGTACGGCCAGCCTAATGAGAGGCCAGGTTGATCGAAGAATTTGTGTGTCCTCATAAAAGCGGATCATTGATAGATAATTGAAAATAAACTCACAGTATTAAGACAGTCTTGGAGCATATTAAGAAAAAAATTACTCCATTTTCCCTCTATTTCAGGTTTTGTAGAGCTAATTTACATAACCCTGAATAGAAATCTGATGATTTCTAATGTATTTATTTGAATTTCCAATGGAAATGACATTCATACTTAACTAGACTTGTTAACCAACACAGAACTGGGTTTATGGCTATCCACTTCATTAGGTGCTTAATATGATATTGCTTCTACTCATTAAGCTGTTGTTCCCACACATGGAAATGTTTTCTCCACAGACTATTATGTGCTTTCCATTAGGAGCAAGCATTTTAATCCAGACCCTTTTTGTCCCTTGAGTGTATATGGTGTAATGCTCTGAGTGGCAAAATTGTACACCTTTTATAAATCTTTATGTATTTGAAGCTTTTTGTGCAATTGTTTATGATTGTCCCCTACTATTCTCCTAGAAGTGTATGTATACAATATTCTACATACACTTAAAGTAAAATATTCAGAGTATAGAGACCATGTTTTAAGCCATATTTCCGAGCTTATAGTTAAGTAAAATAGATGGTTTAAAATTAGATTAGGATCTAGAAGAGATAATGCTGCAATTTCTTAATTTTACTAAGCTGTTACTATTGCCTTTTGCTACCATTCTCTATTTGGAACTTTGATTTAGGCTGATAGCTGCACTGGAGCTCTACATCATAAGACTTACAATTGTATCCTTCTAAATGACAACACAGTTATGGATTTGTCATAATGTTATTATTGATGTTTTTTGATTGATTCTCCCATTTTCCCTGTAATCTATTTCATTGAACCCAGATTTTCTACTACAAGTAGGGTGAATGAGTAATATTTCAATAAAATGTAATGTTTACTTGAGGAACTCAATTACTATAAAACAAAAGGAATCAGTGTAAAGGTAATTTGTACAAATTGGAACAAGCTTTCACTTACCACATTTCTGCCGTAATGGAAGTTGCAGCACAACAAGTTTCAAATGTGATGAAAAATTATCAGGACATTGTTATAATTAGCTCAGGGAGAACTCAGAAGTAAACTTACCTAATTTATTTGCATAAATTGTCATTCTGTTATCTTTTAAACCAAATGCAAATTGGCTCTGTCTGATACGATGATGGTTATTTGGCTGAAAAGCACTTCAATTTGCGTAGCAATCTGGTGCCGACTCTACTGTGAGGCGATCCCAGGTAACATCAAAATTCTGAATTATTCCAGAAATTAGCAGGTTTAAAGCATCAATTTAAGTGCTAATTGCAGTAGTAATGAGAAAAAGCAGTACCACTGCGAGATTTGCATCTTTTGCCACATCAGTATGCCTGCAACGGCTGCTAACTGGAAGAGGATTTGGCTGCTAATTAAATAATTGTATGCATGGTGGCGTCCTTGTCTGATTCAATAGATGAAGATTAATCCTCAGATAAATATGTTTGGCTGGTGTTCCTAGTACCTGCAAAAACAGTATGAGCCTATATGCTGTGCCTGTTGTACTTCAGTATATGGAGACAGACAGAGGTATACGGCTGCCGTATGCAGTCATGTATGTGGTGGGCGATTTGTTAAGCAGATATATTAACAAGCCGCATGATTGTGGGTAACTGTGATGTTTATGTGATCACCTTGTACCCAATTGTGTGTAGGCAAATTGCTCGAAACCCAAATGCTTTCAGCAGTTTGCATATAGAATTCTGTTTGTTCCCAGTTCCAGAACATTTCTCAATAACATACAAGAAACCTTCCGCTGCAGGGGATTACATTCCTGAGTATGAATTGTCTCCAGAATATAGAATAATGCAATGGCTTTCTGTAGTATTTGTTATGTGCAGCGTCTTATTATTCATGTCTGCCTGTTGCATTTTAGGCATGGAACTTTGTGTTAAATCTCCCAGCGATTGACGTCCAGATGACTATTAAAGGATGGTGGGAAGACCCAGTACAAACACACAATGAAATTTCCATTCCCATCATTTTCCCGGGGGTGCAGGAGAAAAAATGGATTTCATTACATGCTGATCAGGAGTATGTACTGCAGGTGAATCTGCACAGGATACGGTCAGGATACAAAAAGGTACAGAGTCTTTATCACTGCCTCACATGCATCATTAATATTAACACATTAGATTAAGTAGTATTGTGCCCCCTTATGAGGAGGTCCCAAGTAGTATATGGTTTACGGGTCATATATGGAATATCAAATGTATTTGCATTAATGACAACTAAATTGCTAATCTTTTACGTTTAAATTGTTCATTGCACAGTCTAGCCTTGAGGTAAATTTGTTGCGGCATCCTTTCCTGGGAAGAATATGAGGTGTCCTTGAATGTCTTTGTAAATGATCTTTCTCACTCTAGAATCATGGACTTTACATTATTTGGAAATGCATAATAATTCTTGGCAGTCAACAGTTGCTTCAGTAAGATCATTGCTGTGGTCTTTCCTCATTGTTGTGTTAACACATACCTAAATTCTCCAGATCAATAAAATTTCCAAACTTATGCTGTTGTAAAGGTGGTCATACTTTCTGATGATCAATTAATTATTGAATTATCTGCACCTGGCTGCTTATTACCCTTTCATTGTAAAATATTTTTTTTTCTATTTCTTTTTCTTTTATATTATCTTTTGTCCTTGTTTTCCTTAAATACTTAATGGTGGGTTCTGCTCTTGTTCATCTGCCATTGCATTTACTTAATGTTAAGTCTATTTAAAGGGAACCTGTCATCAGAAGTTGACCTGATTGATGTTGTATTTCATGACCCAGTTCGGTGGCATCATTTTTTTAGAAAATCTACTTTGAAGTGAGATGTAAATTGGTTGTATAAAGTCAAGGAGGCAGAGATTTTAACATGAAAGTCAAGCTAATCACTAAGTAAATTTCTTGAAGTCCGATGCACAATGTCAATCACAGAGGAGACAAATTCAGAGTAAAACGCTCTCCCTCCTTGACTTTATACAACCAATTTACATCTAACTTCAGACTTGATTTTTACCACACTGGAACAAGAAAGAAACAAAAACTAAAAGGTGTTACACTGCCTGATGATAAACTAGTAGTGGCTTATTAGATCAGATGCTGATGACAGGTTCCCTTTAATACTAGGTTTATTATGTCCTGACATAAAACCATAGAATTCAAAGAAGGTGTACTTTTTTTTTCTCATGACTCTATATACACACTTTTGTGGATGGTTATAAGAATATTGAGGTCTACATTATTTTAAATGTCTAGTGTATAGACATTTATTTAAAAAATTATGTATATGTATTTATCTGGCATTTTAATCATACAGTATTTCTTTCAGGGAAAGCAAGATAGCAAAGCAATTGCTCCCAAGTTCCCAAAGGCAAAGGATGAGGGTTGGTTTTTAGTTCTGGGAGAGGTGGACAAGAAAGAGCTTGTTGCACTTAAGAGAGTGGGATATGTAAGAAATAAAAACACAGTATCCATTGCGTTTTACACTCCGGAGAACACTGGAAGGTAAGTGGCAGAGACTATTACTGGTTACATTACCACTTGGTAATATATATCATATTAAATGCTTGTTCCATTTCTTCTGTTTATCAGGTGCATCTACACGCTGTATCTCATGAGTGACAGCTACCTAGGCATGGACCAACAATATGACTTGTATCTCAACATTATCCCAGCCAGTGTATCGGCCCAAGTGAACACGGAGGTCGCTGCATCTGTGGGTGACCTTCTCCTGAAGTAACCCAACCTTCACAACTCTACTATGGGAACTCTTTTTGTGGAACAGAAAAGAAATTGCTTAGTGTTTCCCTGAAAAGAGACAGCTTTCCATCTTAACACAACACACGTGTACATTTTACCGGCAATACAGAACCACATTGACCTTATCTGAAATTGCCTTGTGTAATAAAAATTCATTCTTTTATTACTTTAAAAAGTGCAATGAGGGATTGGATAATAGAAGAAGTGAAGTGGGATTTGGTACTATTTAGGATGTATAACCGATTAAAAGCAGTTCTAGTATCATTTAGGAAGGTATATGAAATAGCTACACTGTTACCTTAGCCTCTGTCCAGTTCTAGTCAAGAATTTGTTGCTTTTTTGAAAGGCTTTGTCTGAAGCAATATTCAGTCAAAATTATTTCAGCTCTGTTATGGTTTCACGATATACAGATGCCATAAAGATATTAACAGCTCCTTATACATGGAAGGAATATTCCTGATCAGATATTCCCCTTAATGTTTACATTAGATATATGTATATCAATATCATATTGAAGAATAGAAGACTGTACAGTAAACCAGGCTCCTACTCTTTGTAGGTTCATTACATCCTCTAAACCAAGACCTGCCAAAAAAAAGCATTATAGATAAACATGTGCCACACGTTGCCTTGATGTTTACTACAGGTAACGACCAGCAAGGATGCCAATGGGCATATGAAAACTATAGGAAAGGAAACATAATGCAAGTGTTATATGATTATTGACTGTAAGTTACATTACGGACAATAGAGCCAGATAAACATGGCTGATATGACAGCTATACATTTGGTGCACCTATTTCACATCCATTGAAGTGCCGTATACCGTTCTCCTTCTGCCTCCATACTCCCAGTGCTCCATAGTAATCCATAGAGATCACATACCCTGTGATATAACTTGTAGGAAAGTTATCCTTTAATGGTTAGTACTCATACTATATTTTTGGGTCCGTGATGCGATTAACATTAATAGGATTATTTAGGAGGTTGTTGGTTTAATTTATAGAGCAATTGTTTCTTCCCTCAAATTGAATTGATATAAAATCTTTTCTCAACTCTTAATTGTCATCCTCATCATCAATAAGAATATATGTAGAATGATTTGGAGTGCCTTTTTTTCTCTTTGATGCTATATTGAAAAGAAAACCCCAATAAATCAAATAAGTTTGGTGTTTTCTGTTACCTATAATTTTGGCACTCTATTGCTTTTCTCAGTGACTGTCAATTTCAAAAGCTTCTGTTTGAGCAGTGACAACAGTTCTTTCTGTCTTAGATTGGATCATTTGGTTTTAGGATGGATTCTGAACCTTAAATCAGCACAGTACAAGTATAAAGGGTTTTTATAACCCCATCCACATGATCCAGAAAATCTTCCTGCAGAATTCTCGTTTTGTTGTCGGAAAGGCACAACAGACCTGGTGCTTTGAGAAAACTTCACATCCCTTGATTGTTTAGGTTCTAAAAAATATATAAGCGTAACACATGATTGTAACATCAATATCAAATCTCAATCAAAGAGGTTATATACAAATATACTAATGTCTTAAACCTAAATATGCAAACTGTTTTCAGGAATATTTTTGCTGCTTTCGAATACTATAAGTATTTATGTAAATGAGGAGCTGAGTACAAATAAATACCAATGATATCTGAGCTTCTATTGGTGTCTTCTCATGCTGATTGTTTTGTTGAATTAACACCAGGGAAAGGCTTACGGGGTCACTTCATTCACAATGAATATCAGTTGGGCAAAAAGTAAGATCTTGTAAAGGGAACATGTTGGTTATAATTATGGTTATTGTACAGTTTGTAACAGCCATGGCAATGCCAAATTTGGTGTTTTTTTTGGATTTTATTAGACATTTCTATGGTTGGGAGGTGTTTCATGCATTTTAAAGGAATGAAAATAAAGCAATTCCCACAAAGACAACATTCTTAAATGTACACAGGAAAACAAAATAACACATTCTCTAATTTAATATTAACAAAAATGCAGCATTTCACAGATATACAGGCGGTCCCCTACTTAAGAACACCCGACTTACAGACGACCCCTTGTTACAAACGGACCTCTGGTACTTGGTAATTTACTGTACTTTAACCCTAGGCTACAATAAACAGTTGTAACAGTTATCAGAGATGTCTGTAATGAAGCTTTATTCCTGGTTCTTATGACAATCCAACATTTTTAAAATCCAATTGTCACTTGAGACCAAAAATTTTTTTTCTGGAGTTACAATTATAAACTATACAGTTCCGACTTACATACAAATTCAACTTAAGAACAAACCTACAGAAGCTATCTTGTTCGCAACCCGGGGACTGCCTGTAGTTCCAACCTGACTCTATCAGTCCTGGTGTACACAATTTTGGTTGCCCCTGGACCAGACCTGGGATCTGCTCAGTTGGCAGACATATTTTCTTCAGTGTGACCCTGTGGAGCTGAGCTGCTCTCTGCCTCTAGCTCCTACCCTTGCATTCCAGGACGAGCTTACACAGACACACACTTCCTTTCTGCCGTAAACAACACATTGTGATCAAAGTAAATCTACTAGCTACAGGCAGATACAATCTTTATCCATGAGAAGGGGAGGTACATCAGATCTGACAGTGTGGATGTAGCTGAGACATAGCAGTGCTGAGAATGTTATATACATCTCATGTATCTCATCATCTCTGATCTCTCATCTCATTTTCTATATGTCAGATACTAGTAGACTGTTCAGAATCTAAATGAAAGGGTAGATTTTCGGCACACTGTATCCCACAGCACTGCATGGGTTATAATATGTCTGCTTAGAGAGGCCCCTCCCAGACTTTTGAATTTTACACTAACTGGACTGGAGAGTGATAGGAGCTAAAACCGCAAAATTGTAAAGTAAGGGGTTGAAAATGATCTTTATTGTGTGAATATCACTAGAGGATTGAAATTTGAGAATTTTCTTTCATGAGCAAACCCCTTTAAGGGACATCTACCATCAGAAATACTCATCAAGACATCTTCTTTCTAATCGATTTTTATTCAATCCTGGGGCAGGGCAATTTTCCTAAAAAAGAATTTGATAAAATATGCTAATGGTGGAAGTCAGTAACTCACCTGCTGCAAATTCAAAACCAGCAGCAGAAATTCAGGTTTTTTCCAGTTGCACAAAGAAATTCTCAGGACTAATGCATGAGATTTTCAGACTGCCAGGTGACATCACCATCAGCCTGTGTGAGCAGAGGGCGGAACCCGGCTGTATTAACTTATGCATGCCCCATTTTTCTTATCAGCCCCTGGAGCCAGGAGGCGCTCAGGTGACGGAAGCCTGAGCGCCACTGGCTCATTAGCATATTTTATAAAACTTTTTTTTTAGGAAAAAAATTATAGGTGTCTATCTGATGGTAGTTGTCCTTAAACTTTACTTTTTGTGTTATAAAAATGTTTTTCCATATTTTTTTTTTAAACTTGGATTTGAACAAGCAATGTAATACACTAATGTATTACAGTGCATTGTGATGTAACATACAGGCGCCTAAGGCAGCCTCAAAGCACCCATCATACCTTGTGCTGCTAAAGGTAGGATCATAGATATCTACCATTGTGGGTGTTACAGAAGGGTGCCTGGCATCAGCTGGCATGTGATCCTGTACCAGAAGCATAACATAATAGTACCGCACAGTTCAGCGCATAACTTCCGCCCATGCAGTACTATTATGTCCTTCATTGGGAAAGGGTTTTTTATGTATGGCAAACATTAGTATAAAACTTGTAAAGTGGAGGATTATGAGAATGCCCTTTATGGAAGTTACTTAATTGCAAAATACTTAGCATGGGTATCACATATCACAATATCACATGGGTCCTATTTTCTTCATAACTACAGTACACTAAATATTATTTGAAACACAAAATGACTTTAGTGAAAACCTCTGCTTATGGTTAAGGTAAAGATTTTAAGCAAGTATTTAGCAAGTGCTGATAGTAATAATATGAAGGTTTGAAGAAATAAATCACTAGCGAGCAGTTCCTTGTGTGTGGTGATGCATTAATTACACTGTTAGGACTTTACACTGCTGTGATTTAAGCCTAAAGTACTGTCAAGATTTGCGTTCAGGGTGAAGGAACAAGGAAAGGAAATCTTTCCTGGCCATTTGCGTTCAGGGTGAAGGAACAAGGAAAGGAAATCTTTCCTGGCCACAGGAAGTTTTCTATAAAGGGTGAAGATAAAGAAGTTAGATAAGGCAGCTGCAATAAAAATGGATCTAAGGGCAGACTTGGTCACCAGTGGGATGAAACAGTTACTTTTCCTGAAAGTTGAAAGAGTAATTAGCACAGAAACCTCCATCAAGGATGAATCGTAGTGGTCAATTCTGGTATACTGTATCAGAATACATGTCTCATTCTAATATATTCTATAGATTATATTGTTTTACATGTGTCACCTTCAAAGTGGATTCCTGAAAACACATTTAATCTGCCAGATTATTATTTTTTGAATGTATGTATGAAGGATTGCATGTAAATATTACAAAAAGCATAAGCATTTATTACATAGAGTGGAAATGGGGGAACTCCAATTCACTATACAATATACAATGCAGATCTTCTACAAATGCATTCCAAATGAAGGTGGTTACTTCAAACCAACAGTTGAATGAAATTTTACATATTAGCAATTAAAAACCGCCTATATAATCAACCCATTTTCAAATTGCACCCATCAAGCTATCAGAAACAGCTTTTACGAAGATGTTAACCCCTTCAGATCTTCATAGTAGAATTGAATCAAAACGGGAGGGTGAAATTAGAATGGTCAAATTGTGTCCGGGGACGTTTTCATTGCATTCAGCTTCCGCCGGACCCGAAACCAATTCCGGCCCCATACCTGGTATAGGACGGAAGGCGTGCCCGCCACGACCGCACCGGAAATGCTGACTGCAGTCGTGCTCCGGCGGCAATGTTGTTTTTAATCGTGTGATAGGGACCAGATAGTGCGTCCCGGGCCGCCGGGCCCGACGCGACCGGAGCTGAAGTGGCAGCTCTGCTGCCGGTCTCCATGTTGGTTTACATGCGGCGAACTTGATACGGAGGGCACCGGAAGGTAGTACGACGCGTAATTATTTTAGTAGCCCGCTCCCGGCCACATATAGTTTTTTTTTAAACTCGGACAACCCCTTTAACGCCAGAAGATGCCAAAATAAAAATTATTTTTTTGTGCAGGTTTTAATTTTTGTATATGTGTGAAAACATTGTAAAACCTATATAAATTTGATATCCCCGTGATTGCACTAACCTAGGAATAAAGAAGATATGTCATTTGTGGTGCCCAGTGAAAGCTGTCAAATCACAACTCACAAGAAAATGGCTCAAATGCATTTTTTTTTACCAATTTCACTGCATCAGGTTTTTTTTTCCTGCTTCCCAGTACATGGCATGGAATATTAAATACCATCACTATGAAGTGCAATTTGAATGTTAAATGGCGCCACTAAAAAGTACAATTTGTCCAGCAGATAACAAGCCCCCACACATCTCTGGGGAAGTGGCGATTAACCCTTTCGTATTCATCTTGATGTTTAAAAATAATACTCATAGCATGCTACGTCAAGGGAGAGAGCAGAAGAGGTTAACACTTACTGTTCAGAGAGTTCTGGTAGACAGATCTGCCTTGATATTGAAGACGTAACACCATTAACAAGAGGCACTTTGCAGCCTACCACGATGCGCTATACTCATATGGCATGGTAGTGGTTGTTAGGTTTTCTTAAGATTTCTGTAACTTTACGTCTACTATTTTAGAATCACTGAACTAAGCAAGACTGATTTCCAATGTGCTATATAGCCTAGGGACAGGGCTGTTCTGTTGAAATCTTTTTTTTTTTTTCTTAATCTTGATTCCGATTACAGAAAATAGGTCAAAATTTTAATGTGCATTTTAAGTACACAGAAATATGCTCTTCTTATCAAATACACAGAGTTTAGATAGCATGAGAAGTGAACTTTTGTCTAAACCACTTTGAACTTGGAGTTCTTCACTACTGATCCAGCAGATGCGGGACTCATTTTAGTTGTTAGAGTTTTTTCATGCCGAATCAAATGTTGTTCTTAGATTCTCAAGTATGAAATGAATACTAAACAGAGTATATGTTGGTGTAATAAAATAATTTTTTTTACATTCATTACAATGTGTTTCTAGGATGAACAATCATAAACTTTACTTTAGAGTAATTTGTAGAAAGTTTAGCAAAAAAAAAATGATAAACTAAAAATGTTGCCAATGTGTGTTATCACGATGAAAGAAGTGAAGCAACAGGATTAGGGTCAGTTATCAATTATGACATAAAACATGATCCATTCCTCATATAAAATCAAAGCTAGCAACCTATTATTATGTAAAATATATGGAGGCACCGACTACTTGTTCACTAAGATGAGAAACTCACATCTTTGGAGGTAATGGGATGACATCCTTGTCCTATAACCCTTGACTTTCTGTTTCTTTAATTGTCAGTATGTGTAGAATATTATTTCCATCAGTTGTGGCATTGTTGTTAATTCTTATCAGATTTTTTTTCTTTCCAATACTTTAAAAATTGCCTTCACCTTTGATAATACGTGGGAATGATGACTTTCGAGTATTTAATAGGACTATGGCTATTCGCATTTCAGATTTTATGTTTTTGATACGCAAAGGACTTTGTCTTACACATCTTGCTTTCATGTGTTCATCTTATCAGTAGTGGGTTTATAAATGAGCCAACCCTGCCCATTTTTTTCTGTGCAAACATTTAGGGCAAGTGGATTTAATGTGCAGTGAAATCAGTGTGGTAGCCCGTGCCTAATTAGGCAGCATCAGAAGACGCACCAGTACTGTTCAGTAGGCAAGATGGTAGTCTTAGCGGATAGATATATTGGGGGGCTTTTAGGATGTCTCTAAGGCACAATTAAAGAAAGGCAATTTGTTCTGCAGAATGTGAAGCCAACAAGGTGTTAAACTGACATCCACAATGATGTCGTAACTAATTCAAACTTCTAATAATTTAGTGTTATATAAGTTTTAAAAGCTCGTAGGAGAATTTAATAGCTGTGCATATTACACCATCAAAGGGCAAAGCCCCCTAAACATAAAATCTTTCCAGCACATCTCCACCTTAATCAGACTGTCCACTTATAGCAATAACAGGTATTAACAGGAAATACTATCACTAATGTATCCACTGTTGTTATTACTAAATATACTTGTGTATAAGACAAGTTTTTCAGCACATAAAATGTGCTGACAAAACATAACCTGCTGCTTATACACGAAGTCAAATGAAAAATAAAGTTATATACTACCCCCCAGCGGCCCATGTCGGCGCGGCAAAAAAAAAAAAGAAAAAAAGAAA